>OY755250.1:5678940-6420566 GCA_963576725.1 Azorinus chamasolen | reverse complement strand
GAAAACAAAGAAAGAAATAAACAGGACACAGAGAGAAAATGTCTTGTTTTATCCTTTCGCTACAGGTGTATCTCGCTTGTTTGTGCCAGGTGATGGTTGGTACTGCCAGACCACACTAACTGCATACAGGTGTATCTCGCTTGTTTGTACCAGGTGATGGTTGGTACTGCCAGGTGTACAGTGCACTCTGATCTACCCCCTGTTTGCAGGTGTACAGTGCACGCTGATCTACTCTGTTTGTAGGTGTACAGTGCACTCTGGTCTACTCTGTTTGCAGGTGTACAGTGCACTCTGATCTACTCTGTTTGTAATTGTACAGTGCATTCTGGTCTACACTGTTTGCAGGTGTACAGTGCACGCTGATCTACTCTGTTTGTAGGTGTACAGTGCACTCTGGTCTACTCTGTTTGCAGGTGTACAGTGCACTCTGATCTACTCGGTTTGCAGGTGTACAGTGCACACTGATCTACCCTGTTTGCAGGTGTACAGTGCACTCTGATCTACCCTGTTTGCAGTTGTACAGTGCACTCTGATCTACACTGTTTGCAGGTGTACAGTGCACTCTGATCTACACTGTTTGCAGGTGTACAGTGCACTCTGATCTACTCTGTTTGCAGGTATACAGTGCACACTGATCTACCCTATTTGCAAGTGTACAGTGCACTCTGATCTACCCTCTGTTTGCAGGTGTACAGTGCACTCTGATCTACCCTGTTTGCAGGTGTACAAATAAACAAACAAGCACGCAAGCAAGCAAACAAACAAAGAAGCAATAAACATGAACGCACGCAAGCACGCAGACGGAAGAATGAACGAATGAACGAACAACCGGACGAACAATAGAACGAACCTATACACAAGCAAGCAACCAAACAAACAAACAACAAGTCCAAAACACCAAGTTACTCGTCCATTAACATTTGGATTTGATGCCATTTTAACTACTTCTGATACAACTATTGACCGAGTGTCAAACAGCTTGGATCCAGATCCGAGTTACTCGTCATTTCATCTGGATCCAAATATGTTTACAAAATCTAATATATAGATATACAGTAGAATTTCGATTATTCGAATACTCAAATGCAGTGAAATTTCGATTATTCGAACACTCAAATACATACCATTACCGATCTTTATAGACATATGGCAGCAAAATGTAGGATAAAAGTCAAGCACCCTGCATTTAGCAGCATCCTAGCTACAAATATATAAATTCATTACATGTATTACTCAAATTTCGTAGTATCGAATTGTTTTTATTGCAATTTTTTTTTGCTTTTTTTCGGTCGTTCGTCCATTCGTCTGTTTGTCAGTTCGTTTGTTTGTTTGCTTGCATGCTGTTTGTTTATTTGTGTTTTCTTTTCTTTTTCGCATTTTGCAACGCTGAATAATAAACGAAAGGAAACGCTAATTTACTAATACAATTATAAAAACTGTATATTGAGTTTGTTTACAGGTTTGACTATGTACGTTGCGTTTGTTTGTTTTCACGCACGCTAAATACGTTGTGTTTGTTTGTGTTTTTGCAACTGTGTTCGTTGAATGTATGTACGCTGTGTTTGTTTGTGTTTTTGCAACTGTGTTCGTTGAATGTATGTACGCTGTGTTTGTTTGTGTTTTTGCAACTGTGTTCGTTGAATGTATGTACGCTGTGTTTGTTTGTGTTTTTGCAACTGTGTTCGTTGAATGTATGTACGCTGTGTTTGTTTGTGTTTTTGCAACTGTGTTCGTTGAATGTATACATGTACGTTGTGTTTGTTTGTTTGCACGCTTTGGTATGTGTATTGAATTTGTTTGCACGCCTTACTATGCACGTTGTGCTTGTTTGTTTGCACGCTTTGGTATGTGTGTTGAATTTGTTTGTTTGCACGCCTTACTATGCACGTTGTGCTTGTTTGTTTGCACGCTTTGGTATGTGTGTTGAATTTGTTTGTTTGCACGCCTTACTATGCACGTTGTGTTTGTTTGTGTGCATGCTTTGGTATGTGTGTTGAATTTGTTTGTTTGCACGTCTGACTATATTCGCTGAATTAAACAGTTTAGAAATGGTAATTATACAATTAAGAAATCATTTTATGGTTCTACAGTTCATGACATGGCGAAACTTAACAACCAGCTAGAGCTCTAATAAATATGTATGTTGTCATTAGATCTATATCTTACATGTATATTCAGCAGGTAATTAACCATTCGCTTGCTATTCACGTCAATATACCTACCTGTAAATAGTGAAGACCCATATGAGACAGCTCCTGCAGGAGCTGTCTCATTAGGGTCTGCACTATTTACAAGTTGACTGTGCAACCAGTGCATTCCACAGCAGTTATTGCACTGCGAAATACGTGTACCCAGTGAAGATACATGTATATGTAATTATACAACAGGGCATGGGAGAAATGTATTTTAAAACTCAGCAAGCGAAGGGTTAAACCAATCCCTACTAGACCATTTTGAGACACAGGCTCTTTGAATAAATCTACCGAAAAGTAAAGTACCTAGTTATAGTTTACATTCAGTCCGAATGAGCGCTCAGCCGACTGTACATTTAACCTGCGGACTGATTGTCAAGCGCGTTACCACTAGACCACCGCACACCACAAAGGAGAATTAACTATAGAAAAGGAGATTTTTAGAAGTGTGTAGTTTTGAAACCATTATGATAAATAGAGCATTTGCCTCCTATCATAACAAGGAAATTGTGACGTAGTAGGCGGACTGGTTGGTTGTGTTTTGTTGATTATCTATGGGCTAATTGGACGCTACAAAAAGAGGGAAGCGATTGATTGACAGAGTTTCTCTGGTTCTTTTAGATGCATATTTATTCCCGTATCATACCGGTATACAGAAACATCGCCCATATCTTATTTTGGAAGCCATCTGTTGTTGTTGTTTTTTTGTATTTATCATCATATTTACAGGAAGCCATTGGTATAATTGTATTTAGAAAACAATGCAGACCCTGATCAGATGACACCTTCAGAAGCCATTTGATCTGGATCTACAGTGATTGCCTATATGGCCTTTTCAACCATTTCCTCCATGAATTTTTATGTAAGAAAAAGTTACGTCTTGAATATTCACTAGATTAATTTGTTATATTAGCACATGGTCACAATAACTTGTGGCCATGACAGAAACTGCAGAATCACAACTATATTATATCGTAAGCAAACAGAGCAGATCATGATCCTTTAGGAGTCGTCTGATCTATGTCTAAGCTGTTTGTAGTAGAAAGACGTTTTTGTGGGGTAATGGTTTAACGTAATATATGACGTAATATATGACGCAGTAGGGCGTATTTGTGGGGTAATGGTTTGACGTAATATATGACGTAATATATGACACAGAAGGGCGTATTTGTGGGTAAATGGACTAAGGGGCACAGTGTATTAAGGACTAACTAAATAAAGAATGACATTTTTGGTTCGTTGAAGGCCCGTTCTAGGGTTATGTCGTATACTCCTAATTGCAGTCTGTGCGTATTTAACATTTAGTCTGTGAAATAGTTGTAGCTAGCCTTACGCGTATTTAACATTTAGTCTGTGAAACAGTTGTAGCTAGCCTTACGCATTTACGCATGTGCGTAACATCATTCTGAAAATTGAAAACATTATTGTGGCCAAAATGGAACAAAAATCGAATGCTAAGGAGGGTAGACTTTGATAACCGATCTGACTTGTCATGTAGGCTTTAACCAATTCCCGTATATTAACGCCTATTGGCGACTCTGTAACAGTTACCTTTTAAAACCATTGTCATAAATAGAGCATTTGCACATATAGGAGCAAATGCTCTGTTTATCACAATGGTTTAAAAACTCGAAAAATTCTAAATTTTCCAGGGGAAAGCATACAGTGTGGACCCAAATGAGACGCCGAGTAACTTGGCGTCTCATCAGGACCCAGACTGTTTGACACCCTGGTTCCATTTTGGTAGACAAATTTATTGTAACTTGGGGTTAGGAGTTAGTAGGCGAAGAATTGTGTGGGAAATAAATCGCTCAGCAAGCTAAAGTTTAAAGGGGCAAAGTATATTAGATCCCCCAATATACTGTAATTGTGTAGCTTACGATAGCCTAAAATATGTATATATGTTTGTATGTTTTGTTATTCCCTGTCGTAATGTTAAATATGCTCTATCTATACTATGTACTCTCCATTAATGGAGGAAATAAAGAGATCATCATCTTCAATATCATGATCGGAGAATAGTTATACAGTTTGGGATCTCGGCGTCTCTTGCCGTAGCGTAGCTGGATCTAAAAATAGCATAGGGACAGTAGGCTATTTTTAGATACAACCACTTAAAACACATCTACTTAGAGTAAAAGGACTTTTTAGAATTGTGTATTTTTAAAACCATTATGATAAATAGAGTATTTGCTCCTATAGGAGCAAATGCTCTATTTATCACAATGATTTCAAAGAGTGACTTTTACGGAGGCGTCAAAATGCGTCACTATGAGGAAATGGATTAAACCTTATATGGCAAGCCATCAATTTCTTCCCCACTTTTAAATAGCCTTCGATATAATCGTTCCATTTTTGGCCATAATAATGTTTTCACCTTTCCGATTGATGTTACGCACGTGCGTAGGTGCGTAGGTGCGTAGGTGCGTATCGCTAGCTACGACACTGTCTGGGTCCAAGCTGTTTGCATATACATGTACTTCAACCACATACAGCAGTAAATGAATCTTTTTTTCTATACATGTCTTAACCCTTTTCTCCGTAAATACGCATTTCTCCGCCTTTGCAAACAGGGTAGAGCCAGACCAGACGGATCCTTTAGGATTAGTCTGATCAGTCTGATCAGGGTCTGCTCTGTTTGCTTATGATATAATATACACGTATAGACATGATTCTATAGGAGCTCTTTACATGTCTTTTGCCCTTCATGCATCAAGCAACCCTCTGCATTTATTTAGTCATGTGTTCAATAAATGAATGACCGATTACTGCATACATGTATATGTATGTTTCTTCTTTAAACACTTTCTGTCATAGAATAAACGGGGTTTCACGAATTTTCAAACAGAGTAGACCCAGATCAGACGGCTCCTAAAGGAGCCGTCTGATCAGGGCCTGCTCTGTTTGCTTATGGAATTATAATAGGCATGTGTGCACAGTTTCTACCAATATCAAAACAATCCTGTCTACAAATGACATTATAAAAATCAGCTAATAAATATTCACGATGACTTTATTTCTTACATGAATACAGAAAGGGAAATGGTTAAGGCAGTGTTATCCGTTACTTTCAAGCGGGGCTTATATATCTACACTGTCCGTCTGATAGGGAGATGAAAGAGTGCGTATGGGGTTGGTCATGGCTGGTTACTACTGACAATTCCAAAGCGGTACTCATGTCTGCTCTGTATTAGCATACTTGAAATATGTATCTTTAGAAATACACTGTAAATGTTTTTGTTTTGTTTATTATGTTTTTATTTCTACTTCATACCTTATATTTTCTTTAATAATATTTTTCTTTTCTGCTTTAGTATGTATACATGTTTTAATCGTAAAACACTTTTGAACGTATTTTAGACATGAAAAGAGTGCTATATAAATATGGTATAATAATGATAACAATCTCTCATAAATGCATGCCCGTGTGCGTGGTGTGAACATGTGTGCGTGCGTTCATGTGCGTGTTATGTGTGTGCGCGCACTTTGTTTGGCGTGACTCTGTGCGTTTGGAGTTACTTTATGTTCATCATCCGTGGAGGCTGCATGACGTCACTCGGTGTCTTCAGTCCGTTAGATTTTATGTTATATTTGTCCAAGACCAAGTCTAACCGGTGCGACACTTTTTTAGTAAGGCTTTCTGTAACAGTATGATTTATCTGACGTGTGTGTCAGTTATGACGTCATTTCTTTCTCGACCATTTTTATTGTCAGGGCTAGTTTATCCATTTCCCTCATATAAACGTGTTTCAACAGAGTAGATCCAGATCAGACGGCTCCTAGATTAGCCGTCTGATCCGGGTCTGCTATGTTTACTAATTTAATTTGATAGAGCTGTTTCTTTACTTTTTTTCTTCACACCTAGATGAGTAACCCGGCGTTTTTCTTTGACACCCAACTCGGCATTTCTTCAGGATCCATGCTGTTTTACACTTGGTCGATATATTCTCAGAAGTTTAATTTAATTGTTAACTCATTTCCTCCTAGACTATTTTTAGACACAATCTCTTTGAATTAATCTACCGAAAAGGAGCTTTAACTACAGAAAATGAAAACTTTAGAATTGTGTAGTTTAGAATTGGACAAATGCTCTATTTATCACAATGGTTTCTAAATGTGTCTTTTACCGAATCGTCAACATGCGTCAAAGGATGGAATGTGTTAAGCATATCAGGGAATGGGTAGATTTGTTGATCGCCGCATGAGCGGCGATCACTAATGAAATGTTCAAAAGTATTTACCCATGTAGGAGGGGTAGCGACAAGTTTTACAAAGTCTATTCAGCGTACATCGGTGAGGGGAACCAAATGAATTGGCTCATGAGAGCGTGGCAGAGAATAGTTTCTATCTGCATTATTGATGTAGTGAAATATGTGATGTAAAAACCTTCATACGATGTTTAAAAAGAAATTTATCAAACAAATGTACAATAATAACAATAATTATGACACTTTTTTCGTCGAAGTATCGACGTTAAATGCCAAAAACAGTTTTGTAAACATAAATGAAGCCGGGTCAAAGTCGCAGAATTGAAGCCGGGTCAAAACTGTAGTCGTGCACCTGTTTGCGGTGCTCTCGTTCTAAATTATGCCCTTCAGAGATTTTGACATATTACAGTTTTGTTTAATGACCAATTGTTTGTCACCATTGTTTATTGTCCAAAATTGTCGACAAAAGTAATACATACATCAGTATATTTATAAAAGTGATATACACATGTTAAGTCATGAATAGATTCAAACTCTTTGCTAGTGCCTTTATATGTGAAAGCGATATATCCTAATAGAGAATAATAGGTTAGTGCTGTAGATGGGACTTACATTACAAGACGGGAAAACGTGCTCGAATTTGAAAAATAAGATCATTTGAATCGACAGTCGATATGTTAATTCAAACAGACATGGTTATTATTCTACCGGAGGCTCTACATGGTCAAAATCGAATTCCGTCGTCTCGGTTTCTATTTTTAGATAGGACTAACGTCACTCGTTAATGGAACTGAACAGGCTATATTTAGGTATATGACCATCACCGCCCTTGTTAGAGTTTATTGATTAAATTATCATGAGAGTGATAAATGTTGTAATGAAGTTTTATTGTTTTATTTATTTTTATTTAAAAAAGTCGTTTTATTTTTTTTATTTAAAAACGTCGTCAATATAGTAGCATGATAACTTTATATACATCTTCAATTTCCCTTGAAGTGTGTCTGGCCTGATAGCGTAGTGGTTACCACGGTCGCCTATCGTGCAGTCAGCCCTGGTTCGATTCTCACCGCTGACGAAAAAAAAATTCTCTCTTTTTCCTTTCTATTTTTTTTAATGGCGGTTTGGGTTTTTACTGGGATAGTTAATGATAATTATCCATATTAAGTGTTTTTTCTTTCAACTTATACGTTATTTTTGGATGCAATCTTGGTCAAGTTCAAATATGGATCATGTCGGGTTCGAAACTAGGTCACTACGTCATTACACTCTAGAGGCTACATATTTCGTTAAGTTTTTAATGAAATGTTGTATTTCAATTGTCTTAACAAAACAGTTCCTTATTAAAAACCTTCCTTGTACACAAATTTCCCGGCGATCCAATGCCTTGCATCAGTATTCGTCTTGTTTTTATTTAGTTTGAGAATGGCTAATTGCGAGTTAGTTTTGGTCGTCTTGCAGCACCGGAAGACGAATGACGTCACGCGCACTTGGTACACCGGTCTGAAGGGTACAATAAAACGCTGACGTTTGTAAACAAGATTACGGTGACACGATGATAAAGTGCTCATATATTGCTACTTGGAAATGCTATCACCATTTCTCGAAGTTTACTAAACAAATAGTAATAAATGCATATCTCTGAATAGGGCATTGTATCAATAAAATTGAAACTTTATTGCGCGCAGAAGTCGAGTCTTGTCTCTCTTAAGATCTTATGCAGTAGGTGTTCCATAAATCTTACAGTAAGAAAAGTGCCACAGTTGACAACGTCCAGGATTTGTTTCACAGTATATCTAACCATTTGCCCATAGTCTATAAATCGTTCTTCATAATATAGATACAATTATTCTGAAAATGCGTGATCCTTCGAAGGCAAAAGTAGAAATGCAAAAAGAGAAAAATGCAGACTCGGTTTTATTGAGTCTTATTATGAGTAGTAATTAAAAGTGCAACACTACTCACGCCCCCTAGCACCGGCTTAAGCAGTATTCAATTTTCAAAACTAATAACGCTAAAACTAATGATCACGAAGGACCAGAAACTATAACAACACTGAGAATGAAGTACTGGGCGACTTTTTAACTCATTAACCCTTTCCATGTTCTATATTTATTCCAACTTTCAATACCTACTGAATTTTCATGGACAAAATAGAAATAATGATATATGGAAGACGGAACCTTGAAAACATTTTAGAAACTGAAGAACATGATCTATCGAATTCCATCAGCGAACAGAGCAAAGCCCGATCAGACGGCTCCTATAGGGGCCGTTTGATCAGGGTCTACTCTGTTTTCAAATGCGTGAAATTGTGTTTATATGATGGAATGGGTTAATATATATAAGATTCCAGAGACATATTTAAGATGCATAGATTTAAAAAAATTAAGAACAGCTCCTTTATTTCTCCACAGAGCTTGCTCACAAGCTGACCAATCAGGCTCTGACTCAGACTCAGACTCAGACTCAGACTCAGACTCAGACTCAGACTCAGAAGTGTTATAACATTGGACCCATGTGCTCGCGTACTAGGACACACTTATAACCCTGATTCTAATTCACCTTTAGCCTGCTAGCGGCATATCCAGGATTACTTTTACATCCTAATCAGATGCTAATTAATCCATTTCCTCATTGGCTATTTTAAGATCCAACCTCTTTTAATAAATCTACCGAAAAGGAGGATTTACTAGAGAAAAAGGAACAAAGTGTAGTATTGAATCATTGTGATAAATAGAGCATTTGCTCCTATGGAGCAAATGCTCTATTGATCACAATGGTTTCAAAAGGTATTTACAGAGGTGTCAAAAGGCGTC
This sequence comes from Azorinus chamasolen, assembly GCA_963576725.1. Classification (NCBI taxonomy): domain Eukaryota; kingdom Metazoa; phylum Mollusca; class Bivalvia; order Cardiida; family Solecurtidae; genus Azorinus; species Azorinus chamasolen. The sequence continues at coordinate 6,411,350 of OY755250.1, read as the reverse complement.
AATATGAGACAATGTTTTAACTCGGGGTCTCACAGTGATCCAAACAGTTGACCCCCTGGTAGTGTTTGACACACAAACTTGTTATAACTTGAACCTTTGAAACTGTAGTGGTTGAAATATCGTGGTAAAAGGTTAAGAAAGTATGTTTGCTCAAAATCTGGCCTCCAGTATGTTTTGCTCTCCTCTGATTCATGTTTCACTGTCCTCTGATTCACGTTTCACTGTCCTCTGATTCACGTTTCACCGTCCTCTGATTCATGTTTGACTTATCCTCTGATTCACTGTCATCTGATTCACGTTTCACCGTCCTCTGATTCATGTTTGACTTATCCTCTGGTTCATGTTTCATTGTCCTCTGATTCATAGTTTACAGATCCCTGATTCATGTTTTATTGTCCTCTGTTTCATGTTTCATTGTCCTCTGGTTTATATTTCACTGTCCTCTGATTCATGTTTCACTATCCTCTGATTCATGTTTCATTGTCCTCTGATTCATAGTTTACAGATCCCTGATTCATGTTTTATTGTCCTCTGTTTCATGTTTCATTGTCCTCTGGTTTATATTTCACTGTCCTCTGATTCATGTTTCACTATCCTCTGATTCATGTTTCATTGTCCTCTGATTCATAGTTTACAGATCCCTGATTCATGTTTTATTGTCCTCTGTTTCATGTTTCATTGTCCTCTGGTTTATATTTCACTGTCCTCTGGTTCATGTTTCACTGTCCTCTGGTTCATGTTTCATTGTCCTCTGATTCATAGTTTACAGATCCCTGATTCATGTTTTATTGTCCTCTGTTTCAAGTTTCTTTGTCCTCTGGTTTATATTTCACTGTCCTCTGGTTCATGTTTCACTGTCCTCTGATTCATGTTGCAGTGTCCTCTGATTCATGTTGCACTGAACTCCGGTTTATCTTTCACTGTTCTCTGATCCATGTTGCACTGTCCTCTAATCCATATTGCACTGTCCTCTGATTCATGTTTCACTGTCCTCTGCTTCATTAAAACTACATGTATGGAGATACCAGTGGTCAGTTTGGATCCGGTTTATTCGGTATTTCATCTGATATATCTAAGCTGTCAACTCTGGTATAGCAGGTTAAAGTTTGATCTGACCATGACAGAAGTAATTTGGTGGTTTCTGACCATGACAGAAGTAATTTGGTGGTTTCTGACCTGTCATAACAGAACAAATTTGGTATGTTTAAGAACGTTCAAGGTAGCTTATCCCGTACACCAACTTTCTTACAAAGTGGATAAATTTGTAAAAAATAATTTGTAATACATTGACTTGTATGTAATAACTAATTTGTAATAATATTTTTCTCCAAACAGTTTGGATATTAAAATCATCACAAGCAAACGAAATTTAGGAAAAAGTCATCTTTGAAACCTTAAGCAGATGACAATATTTGTAACCATGACGACGGTTAATTTGCGTTGAAAGGTTTAACAGTGTGTACACGCAATAAACATCTATATTAATGGCTCATTATACGGGGCTTAACCCTTTGCCTGCCAAACACGACCAGGCCGACGTTTGCGAACATCCTGGACCCTCATGAGACGCCGAATTTATAATTGTCGTCTGCAAATCAGTTCTGTTTAATAATTCGGCAAATAAGGAATTGAGATACATAAATGCAAATTTCAAAGGAATAAAGCACAGATATATAAACAGAGTTTGAGACAAAAAGTGAAGTCCCTGATCGGACGCCGCCTTGAAAAGGCGGCGTCTGATCTGGGACTGCACTATTTGTCGTTGTGCATTTATGCGACATTGGTGGTGAAATGGTTAAAATCTCGTTATACGGGGGCTTAACCATGTGCCTGCCGAGCACGATCGGACCGGGACGATGTCTGCAAACAGGTTGGACCCAGATGAGATGTCGAGTAACTTTGCGTTTTACTCGGCGTCTCTTTTGCTGTTTGACGCTCGGTTAATAGAAGTTTCTTGTAAACATATTAGCGAATAAAAGATAAATGGAAATGTTATTGAGTTCAGTGGAAAAAAAATATAGTCAGGCATCGATTTTAACAGGCGAAAGGAGGGTTGACACTAAAGAAATAGTTTTATGTCAGAAACATCGTCCCTTTTAATTCACTTGTTTTGCATTTTCTTTTCAAAAACCGCAACCAGAGGGTCAAAGCATTTTTTTTATTCTGACGGCTACTTTTGGGCCAAACTGTTTGTTAACACTTTCCCGTATGTAAGCGCATTTTTACACATCAGAAAACAGAGAAGACCAAGATCAGACGGCTCCTATAGGAGCCGTCTGATCAGGGTCCGCTCTGTTTGCTTATGGTGTAATATAGATCTGATTCCACTGCTTCTGTCTGAACCAAAATGTCATGTGTATTCTACTATAAAAAATAATCTAATTAATATTCATGACGTCATTATTTCTTACATAAATATACAACAGGAAAAGTGTTAACCAATTGTCTTCTACTGGCACATTTTGTGCCTCTGTAAAACTCATTTATTGAAACCATTGTGATAAATAGAGCATTTGCTCCTATGACGTCATCACAGTCTTCGTATGGAGCAAATGCTCTATTTATCACAATGATTCTAAAATTACCATTTTCTATAGTTAATGCTCCTTTTCGATAGATTAATTCAAAGAGGTTGGGACTAAAAATAATATAGGAGGGGAAGAGAGATTTCACACATAGCAAGCAAGTACTGAACCTTTCTCCTTAACCCTGAACTAGCTACCTTATCAATCTACCCTAACCCTGAACCAGCTACCTTAACCCTGATCTATCTACCTTATCAAGTTACCTTAACCCTGAACCAGCTACCCTAACCATGAGTCAGCTACCCTAACCCTGAGCCAGCTACCTTAACTCTTTTCAAGCGACCAGATTTATTAACTGTTCTCCAGCTACCTTAAACCTTTATCCCACTGCCTTAACTCTAATCAAGCTACGTTAACCCTTTCGCTGCCAAACCCTGTCGTCTGCTCTGTCGTCTGCTAACTTTGTCGTCTGCTAACTTTGTCGTCTGCTACAAATTTTCATTCGTTTGATTTTCTTCATTTTTGGTTCTAAAACATAGTAACAGTAACAAACAGTTTGGACCCTGATGAGACGCCGAGTTACTCGGCGTCTCATCTGGATCGAAACTGTTTGCATAGGTAATCATCTGGATCCAAACTGTTTGCATAGGTAATCATAGATCCGGCATTGGCAGCGAAAGGGTTAACCAGTCCTATTCAGCGCGACAAATCTCACATTTTCAAGCTGCATGGACCCGGACAAACGCCGAGTAGCTGTTTAAGACTCGGTTATTTGATTCTCAAACTTTTCAACCAAATAATATTCAGCATATCAGATATTGATTGGACACTTTTCAACATGAGAAGCGTTCAGCTACCTTTACCCAATAAACACAAAGCATTCCCCTACATGAACCCTTAACTGGCAATAAACATTCGTTGATATATGTACTTATAAAGTATTTATATTCGATAAACAAGCAGTGTAAACAAAATGAAGAAGGTGAAACCTCGATTATTCGAATTTTCGGTATAGAAGAATTTATACCCTAATAGACAGGAGCTGTTTTGTGCGGAGTGGAAGACATATAGAAAGCTCTAAGAAGAGCTCTAAGAAGAGCTTTCTGCATGACTTTCACTTTGTTTTAATCTGTCACCTGCCACCTGTCTTAGATATCAGTAATGCTTCGTATTTGAATAATCGAATAATCGATTAGATATCGGTAATGCTACGTATTTGAGTGTTCGAATTATCGAGTGTTGACTGTAAAGTTATCAAGCTTCATGTACAGTGAAATCTCTGAAAAATATATGATTGGTTGACCCTGTTGAATATTCAAGTAAAGAACAATATCATCATAAGCATTCATTGACCGAAAATTTGCATACGGTTTATTGGAACTGGTAGAAACTGTCAGATATATGAAAACTATCATAAGCAAACAGAGCAGACCCTGACCAGATGGCTCCTACAGGAGCTGTCTTATCTGGGTCTACTCCGTTTGCAAATGCGTAAAAAGCGATAATATAAAGGAAATGGTTAATCCATTAACGAATGGTTGATTATATTTGCAAACAGCTTGGCTCCTGATGAGAAGCCGAGTAGTCGAGTAACTATGCCAGATGAGTCGCCGAGTAACTCGGCCAGATGAGTCGCCGAGTAACTAGGCCAGATGAGTCTCCGAGTAACTAGGCCAGATGAGTCGCCGAGTAACTTGGTCAGATGAGTCGCCACCAGATGAGTCGCCGAGTAACTAGGCCAGATGAGTCGCTGAGTAACTAGGCCAGATGAGTCGCCGAGTAACTCGGCCAGATGAGTCGCCACCAGATGAGTCGCCGAGTAACTCGGCCATATGAGTCGCCGAGTAACTTGGCCAGACGTGTCGCCGAGTAACTCAGTTTCCCATCAGGATGAAAACTGACACAGATACTTCGTTTCAGTAAACATATTTTAGAATTAAGAATAGTCAATGATCTTGGTACTTGAAATATTTCCAAGGGTTAAAAATAAAAAAGGTTGAAAACATTGTATACCCAGATCAGAGGACCCCTTAACGAACCCTCTGAAACAGGATCTGCACTGGTGGCCATTCAAAACCCTCCAGCAAGTGTAAACCTTTCGCGCAGAATGGACGCTGTCCATAAACACAGGCGGGCTATTCCGCTCTGATAATTCAGGGCCGAATGGTTTAGTCCGATCACGCGCGTTCTGATCAGCACGTGCGAACAGTTTGGTTCCAGATTAACAGTCTGGCTATTCGTCTCATTAGGTATCTAATTGTTCTTTATTCGAAAAGTAGGTTTGTCTAAATCTTGAATGAGTAAGTAAAACCTACAACAGGTAGGACATTCCATTTTTGGAAAAGTCAATTTGAACCAGTACCTGGGTTTTCAAATTACTTTATGAATATTCATGTCCGTTATATTGGTGCCATGCATACTAATTAGGTGGGGTATTATGCTGTTTTGGCCATGACAGAAAGTGTAAAATCAGATCTATAATATAACTTCACAAGCACACAGAGCATACCCTGACCAGACTGCTCCTATAGGAGCCGCCTGGTCGGGGTCTACTCTGTTTGCACATTCTGTAAAAGGTTTATATATGAGGGAACGGGGTAAGAACACGATTTGACATCTTGACAGTAAGACGACACACTTGGAGGGAATAAGGATTTTTTTTTGAAAATTACAACAGTCGGTGGGTTTTGCAGTGGAACGTTAAAGTTGAAACCACAAAGTTATTTATTTAATATGTCACCCAGAGCCACGGCTACATTAATCAATCTTTTGTACCTGACAGATACACAGTTTTATGCAATTGCAAACATAATAGATCTAGATCAGATAGCTTCTAATATATATATGTGATCAGGATCTACTCTGTTTGATTACGTCATAGCATTAATTTGATTTTTACTGTTTCGGTTATTGTGAAAATTTCTGTTGCCATTTTAAAGTTACCAAAGATTGAAATTAAAAGCCATTGTTTCTGGGTTGAATATTCATTAGGTTAATTCTTCAAACATGAAAAGGAGAACAACGTTATCCAGTCGATGAATACACTTGTTGGTTTAACCCTTTCACTGCCAATGCCGGATCTGTGATTACGTATGCAACAGTTTGGATCCAGATGAGACGCCGAGTAGCTCGGCTTCTCATCAGGATCCAAACTGTTTGTTACTGTTACTATGTTTTTGAAACAGAAATGAAGAAAATAAAAAGAATGAAAATTTGTAGCAGACGACTAAGTTAGCAGACGACATAATTTGGCAGAGAAAGGGTTAAATGACAAACGTGTCAGAGCTATTTACGTATACCTGGCTATTTTCTTTTTCTTATACAATAACACCCTCCAAACAGGAATTCTAGTTGAGATGACTTTAAATACATTTAGGCAGGTGGCTGGAAAGTCATACAGAAAGCTCCTAGTGAGAGCTTTCTGTATAGCTTTCACCATGCATTAAGCTGCGACATGTCTCCAGGGCTTATTTTCGCGTCCATTTCAGGGGAGTTCTATTGTCTTTTTGCGTTTGTCAATTTAATTCTTTCCTACATACATACAATTTTCGTTCTCGCTATTTCAAAAAAGTAGACCCAGATCAGACGGTTCCTATAGGGTTTATAAAATCATAACAAATATGACTATACGACTTCTATTGATTCCAATAATTATATGTACGTATGCGATTAGAAAAATCCAGCTAATAAATATTCATGATATTATCTCTAGCATGAATATGAACAGTATTAGCAGTAGTTGTAGCAGCAGTAGTAGCAGTTGTAGCAGCAGCAGTAGTAGCAGCAGAAGTAGGAAGCAGAATCCACAGTTACTGACTATCCAGATTATAATCTGTTATCATTTGGTTTTATTCTTTTCTCAGCTGTCGATCAACTGAAGACAACGCCTTCGTTGGATAAAGTGCAAATCACCAGGTTTTTAGACATCACGTGATATTTTGTCTCATTTCTCCTCGTGAACCTCGTGTCATTGCAGCGTTAGGTGTGATATCCGGTATCGCTCAGCCCACGCGCCAGCATGCCGGGAAGCCAATACGAACTTTCTGACGTGTCTGTTAAATCTGGCTAGCGCATCAAGTGTCAAGAAAGAAAGCGGGATGTTTATTTCAACGTCAAAGGGGTTTATTTTGGCGTTTTTAGCCATTGCCATTGCGGTCGGGGTTGGAGTAATTGTACACTTTGCAGGATCCGGAAGGAAAGTCGAATGCACGTGCAATTCACCTGAGTCAGGGGGGATAACCGCGGCCCTGGAGAGTTGTAAGGAACTTGCTGCTGGTGGAAATTTGGATATATGTAAGTTTAAATCGTTTTGTTAATCAATCAATCAAGCAATGGTTGAATGAATGAATGAATGAATGAATGAATGAATGAATGAATGAATGAATGAATAAGTGAATGAATGAATGAATGAATGAATGAAATGAATGAATGAATAAATAAGTGAATGAATGAATGAATGAATGAATGAATGAATGAATGAATGAATGAATGAATGAATGAATGAATCATTCATTCATTCATTCATTCATTCATTCATTCATTCATTCATTCATTCATTCATTCATTAAATAATCTAAACGTCAGTTTGCAATAAAATATTTAAAGAGACCCCCGATCAAACTCATAAATGAAGTTATATGAAGAAATTTGTTAAGGGATGTTATAGGACACTGGGTGCTAATTTGTGTGAAGGAATTGGTTAAGGGCTGTTAAGGGACACTGGGTGCTAATTTATATGAAGGAATTGGTTAAGGGATGTTAAGGGACACTGGGTGCTAATTTATATGAAGGAATTGGTTAAGGGATGTTAAGGGACACTGGGTGCTAATTTATATGAAGGAATTGGTTAAGGGATGTTGTGGGACACTGAGTGCTAATGGTTTCAAAATGCTGGTGGAGGGCGGGAGGAAGAGAAAGGTGTCAGGCTTGGGTAACGGAAGAGAAGGGTTTACCCTTTCTTTCATATAAACGCCTATTCTCAATTTCGCTCACAGAGTAGACCCAGATCAGACAGCTCCTATAGGCCTGATCACTTTGCTAATGGAGTTTGTAAAATGAATACACTGTTCCACCTTTCTTGAGTCATTATAACTTGGTGTTTGAATATTCAGTAGGTATTTGGCATTTGGAATAAATATAGAACTGGGAAAGGGGTAAGCAGTGGTCAGTTTTACTATCACTGGACACAGGTACATGTATAATGCCAGAGATGACCAGGCAAGCATATGCTTATTGGATATCCATCAGACCAAACCTTTAATATTGAAACGACACCGTTGATTTCGCGAATAGTTAGGATCCCGATAAGATGCGAGACACTCGGCATCTCATCCAGATCGAAACTATTTGAAAATCGATTAGTTCAATGTGTGTGTAAATGAATTAAGAGCATTTGGGATTTTATTAACTAAACTTGAACAATTGTCTAGAAGACGAAAGTTTATACAGAGTGTTATTTAGCCTACAATGGGCGGATGAATGAATACCTATGCAAACGGTTTGGATCCAGATGAGACGCCGAGTAACTCGGCCTCTTATTAGGATCCGATCTAAAAATGTTTGACACCCTGGTTGCAATTTTAGTAGACAATCTGATTATAGACTGAACTTTGAAAATGTAGTAGATGAAAAATTGCTGTAAAAATAATTTGCACAGCATGCTAAAGGTCAATTGTTAACTTTGAGCATACGTAGATGTACTTTTGTTGTTAGAAACTGTCAGCTGATTCAGTTGTCACTGTTTATTTCTCTTACCGGTCTTTTCAGCAACATGACCAGAATATCAAACAGTTTGGATCCAGATGAGACGCTGAGTTACTCGGTGTCTCATCTGGATCCAAACTGGTTGTATAAGTAATCAGCCATCCACTAAGAGACAGCTAAAGGTTAAGTTATAATACACGTGTTTAAACAATGTAAACTGTCGATGCCTCCGTTGATCTGATCTAGAAGTAGATTACAAGTGGTTTTTATGACGGTAACAGACACAAAGCCGCGAAATCTGATGATTTACATGACAGGCCACGCGTTGCACGTGTCCTTTAGGAAGCTGTTATATACAGAAATCATTCTGAACACGCGAAATAATGAAATAATCATTTGAATACAGATGTCTTAGTTATAAGTTTAATTGTAGGTATGTAAGTCAACAGGTATCTTAATGAAGATCAAAAGTAATTCAGAAAGCTCTTATAGGAGCTTTCTGCATTACGTTTGCCATGAATTAAGCAGCCAGCTGTTTTCAAACTCCTATTTTCAATAAATGAATGTCCGCTTAAGCAATGTTCTACGAATGCAAGACCAAATCTTGATCTGAATTCCTCCAAAAAATCATACAACAGCAACCTCGCAAGTGTCGACCTAACCATGACAGACCGCTTAACACTTTCCCTAATGAATATTAATATTGGTAATAATGGCGTCATGAATATTAATAAGATTATTTTTATAATGGCATATGGCCACATACCATTTTGGCTCAGACAGAAGCTGTAGAATCAGATCTATATTACAACATAAGCAAACAGAGCAGACCCTGACCAGAGGGCTCCTATAGAAGCCGTCTGATATGGGTCTACTGTGTTTGCAGATGCCTCAAAATGCGCTTGCATAAGGGAGTTAACTCTTGCAAGGATTAAGGCAGGTTTACAAGGATTAAGACAGGTTTACAAGGATTAAGACAGGTTCACAAGGATTAGGACAGGTTCACCAGGATTAAGACAGGTTCACTTTAACTCTTTGCACGCTAGCGGCGAAACTGTGATTACCTATGCAAACAGTTTGGATCCAGATGAGACGCCGCATAATGCGGCGTCTCATCAGGATCCAAACTGTTTGTCATCTTGACCATATGTTTTGCAAAAAAATGAGAGAAAGTTTATTTTAAGAATTGAAGCAGACGACAATTGTTGCAGACGAAAAATTACTTAGCGTACAAAGAGTTAAATGAATAGATGTAGTTGAACTTCGATATCTCGAACTTCGATGGACCATGCACATTACTTCGAGAAAACAGGGTCGAGTCATCTGATTTGTACCATTAACAATTTCTTAAACTCACAGCTTAATGCAGTTTTTATAGGAGCTTTCAGCATTAATTTTGACATGCATTAAACTATAACACGTGTTTCTAGATATGCGTTGTGAAACATTTTAGAACAATTCTGTATTGTAAATTTTAGAAGGACCGATCTGTTACTTCGAATTATCTCACAGTAAGAGTTATCGGAGTTTGAAATATCGAAATTTAACTGAATAAGACATGAACCCTTTCGCTGCCAAACTCTGTCGTCTGCTAACTTTGTCGTCTGCTACAAATTTTCATTTTTTTTTCATTTTTGTTTCAAAGACATAGTAACAGTAACAAACACGTTTGGATCCTGATGAGACGCTGAGTTACTCGGCGTCTCATCTGGATCCAAACTGTTTGCATAGGTAATCACAGATCCGGCATTGGCAGCGAAAGGGTTAACCTTTAGGGCGGATGAGTGAATACCTATAGATGCAAACAGTTTGGATCCAGATGAGACGCCGAGTAAATTGCCGAGTAACTCGGCATCTCATCGGGATCTAAGCTGTTTGATAGTCAGTCCACAGTTACTCAAACACTTGTACGAAGCAGAAGTAAGTGAAAAATATCACAAATCAGGGGTTTAGCAGATATATATTTTTAGCACAATAAGGGTTAATATTTGAAAGAGTTTTAAAAAATTATCAGACTAAGGGCCAAACCTTTAACCTCCAGCCTGCTGAGCCATTTGTTTAACATAAATTTTCACCAACTATACATTTTCAGAATTCAAGTTATAATCAATGTGTCTACCAAAATACAATCAAGGTGTCAAACAGTTTGGATCCTGATGAGACGCAGAGTTACATTTGGATCCAAACTGTTTGCAGAGGTACTCACCCATCCGCCCATAGCAGGCCAAAGTTAATCTTGTTAGAACTAGGAGTAAAGTTGCGACAAAACGGAGGCAGGGATTAACCCTTTCCCTGGTGATTATTCATGTAGGAAATAATGACGTCATGAATATTAATAAGATTATTTTGTATAATGGCATATATAATGAACACAGGACATTTTTGCTAAGGAAATAGCTGTAGAAATTTATTACACCATAAGCAAACAGAGCAAGCCCTAACCAGACGGCTTCTATAGGAGCCGTCCCATCTGGGTCTACTCTGTTTGAATATACATAATGGAAAGAGTGAAGTTAGCGAAATGGTGGTTAAGAAAGCGAGTAAGTGATAGGAAGACGAGTGAAAGGGTTAAGGTAGTGGAATAAGGGTTAATGTAGTGGGATAAGGGTTGAGGTAGTGAAATAATAGCAAAGGTAGTGGAATAAGGCTTGAGGTAGCGGGATAAAGGTTAAGGTAGTGGGATAAGGGTTGAGGTGGCGGGATAAGGGTTAAGGTAGTGGGATAATATCAAAGGTAGTGGAATAAGGGTTAAGGCAGTGGGATAAGGGTTGAGGTAGTGGGATAAGGGTTAAGGTAGTGGGATAAGGGTTGAGGTAGTGGGATAAGGGTTGAGGTAGTGGGATAAGGGTTAAGGTAGTTGAATAAGGGTTAAGGTAGCGGGATAAGGGTTGAGGTAGTAGGGTAAGGGTTAAGGTAGCGAGATAAGGGTTAATGTAGAGGGATAAGGGTTGAGGTAGTGGGATAAATGTTAAGGTAGTGGAATAAGGGTTAAGGTAGCGGGATAAGGGTTAAGGTAGTGTGGTAAGGGTTAAGGTAGCTAGATAATGGTTAAGGTAGAGGGATAAGGGTTAATGTAGCGGGATAAGGGTTAAGGTAGCGGGGTAAGGGCTAAGGTAGCGGGGTAAGGGCTAAGGTAGCTTGGTAAGGGCTAAGGTAGAGGGGTAAGGGCTAAGGTAGAGGGGTAAAGGCTAAGGTAGCCGGGAAAGGGCTAAGGTAGCGGGGTAAAGGTTAAGGTAGTGGGATAAGGGTTAAGGTAGCGGTATAAGGGTTAAGGTAGCGGGGTAAGGGCTAAGGTAGCGTGGTAAGGGCTAAGGTAGCGTGGTAAGGGCTAAGGTAACCGGGAAAGGGCTAAGGTAGCGGGGTAAAGGTTAAGGTAGTGGGATAAGGGCTAAGGTAGCCGGGAAAGGGCTAAGGTAGTGGGGTAAAGGTTAAGGTAGTGGGATAAGGGCTAAGGTAGCCGGGAAAGGGCTAAGGTAGCGTGGTAAAGGTTAAGGTAGTGGGATAAGGGCTAAGGTAGCCGGGAAAGGGCTAAGGTAGCGTGGTAAAGGTTAAGGTAGTGGGATAAGGGCTAAGGTAGCGGGGTAAGGGCTAAGGTAGCGGGGTAAGGGTTAATCTAACGGGGTAAAGGTTAAGGTAGCGGGGTAAGGGCTAAGGTAGCGGGGTAAGGGCTAAGGTAGCGGGGTAAGGGTTAATCTAACGGGGTAAAGGTTAATCTAACGGGGTAAGGGTTAAGGTAACGGGGTAAGGGCTAAGGTAGCTGGGTAAGGATTAAGGTAGTGGGATAAGGGTTGAGGTAGTGGGATAAGGGTTGAGGTAGTGGGATAAGGGTTGAGGTAGTGGGATAAGGGTTGAGGTAGTGGGGGTAATGGTAAAGGTGGCGTGATATATTTTATACAGATATTTGCGAGATATGTTGAAAGTTTTGCCGAAAGTTTGCATATTCGAATGATTAGGAAACGATAAATAAATGCGGTTGTTGTTGTTTTTCTCAGGTAACTCGTGTCCGAGCCAGCCTCCTGCAGTCACCTGCCCGCCTGTTACGCCGACAGGAGCCGTAACCACGACAAGTGCAACTTCCGGTTCAACTGTAGCGCCCCCTGTCCTTGACGTTCGTCTTCCGCTTTCGCTGGTACCTCTCTTATACACGGTAGAACTTCAGCCGAATATGTACGCACCGTTACAGCCGGAGCAATTCACATTCAACGGATCTGTGAAAATTCTCGTACATTGTCGAGAAAACACGAGAGTTATAACTCTACATAGCAACAAACTCAATATTACAGGTACATACACAAACATTTGTTGTTTTTACATAACATAGTAGAACCTGACTCCTACTAGTCATCAAGCAAAGGTCTAATTACTAGTCTGTACTCTGCAGGGCCGGTGGAAGCATACTGTATGTCATGTATGTATGCGTGAACACGTGCTTCACGTGCGCTGCTGATGTTGCTATGGACTGCCACGTGTCATTTCTTAATTTCCTGCCTAGCTGCTGCTCTATTTTTGCTAGATAATATTGAATGCCAAACAGTACAGACCCTGACCAGAGGGCTCATCTAAGAGCCCTCTGATCTGGGTATACACTGTTTGCTAGTCACATTGTTTGTATCACATAATAATGCGTATTTAAGGTAGTGGAATACGGGTTAAGGTAGCGGAATAAGTGTTAAGATAACTGAACAAAGCTTAAGGTAGTGCGACATTTAAAGAGTTGAACGTCTATAATGACAATAAAATTTCAATCAATATCATAACACCAAATAACGAATCCTCTTTTGTTTTCAAGGTCAAATTATGGTGACTGAAGAAAACGGACTGGTTGACCTCTATCAGACGCACGAGTTTGACTTACCCAGACAGTTCTTAAAGATTCATACCCAGCAAGACCTTGTGGTCGGCCGGAACTACACTGTTGACATCCAAAGTTTTGTTGGTCCGTTGGTTGACGACTTGGCCGGGCTATATCTCAGCTCATATACAAGAGGAAATGAGACTATGTGAGTTATTGATTTGTTATTCGGGTCACTTCGAGGGTTTTTGATAAAATTTCCGAATATTGGCGAAGATTCACGATTTGTTCCGCCAGTCATTTTTCATCTTCATACAAGTTTGAGAAATGTGTTTATTTTTTGTGATAGATCTAGTGTGATATTTTGAAAATGATTTATTCCTTTACCTGTTTGAGAAATGTATTTTGTGAAAATGATTTATTCCCTTACCTGGTCATTATTCATGTGAGAAAAGTGACGTCATGGATGTTAATGGACTTTTAATAAAGATACGTGCACACAATAATATACAATTGCATAAACTATAGAGTTAGATCTAGATCTATATTAGTTCGTAAGCAAACAGAGCAGACCATGATCCTATAGGAGGCGCCTGATCTGGGTCTCCTATGCTTACAGAGGTAAGATAAAGGGTTAATTTATTTTCTATAGTGAATGCCAATATTCAACTGTTAGCAAATCTACGTCACTGTGATCAATGACAGCAATATATCTATTCGGTGGCACTGAGATGACATGCAATATTTTTTTAAGTTTGTTTTCCCGAGATATTTTTTTTATTATCTCGATAATACGAAAAAAGTTCGTTTTTACGAGATTTTTTTCTTATTTTCTCGAGAAAACGAAAAAAAAAGTTCGTTTTCCTGAGGTATTTTTTTTTATTATCTCAAGAAAACGAGGTAGTTCGTTTTGACGAGATGTTTTTTTATTATCTCGAGAAACCGAAAAAAGTTCATTTTCCTGAGATAATTTATTTATTTTCTCAAGAAAACGAAGTAGTTCGTTTTTACGAGATACTTTTTTTATTTTCTCGTTTTCCTAAGATAATTTTTTAAGTCGTGCGCACGATTTAATAAACCAATCAGAACCATCCGTCAGAGTCAATTTTTCATCTATGGGGTTTCTCGTTTCCCGCTAAGCGAGGCTCGATAAATTTGCAAACACTTTGGACCTAGATCAGACAACAAGTAACGAGCGTCTGATCAGGTTCTAAGCTATTTAATACTCGGAGAACATAATTTTCCCAAATTAAGCGAATCAGAAGAAGTTTAGAATTTAAGCGAAAATGTATTATTTTTGCTGCGTGATAAGAGTTATCCCTTTCCTCGATATATACGCATTTTATCACCACCTTTACAAACAAAGTAGACCCGCATCATACAGTTTCTATGGGAGCTACCAGATCCGGGTCTATTATGTTTCCTTAGAAAATGTCACAAAGCAAGATTTTAACTTTCTACGCATTTGCAGAGTAGACCCTAAACAAATATCCCCTAAAGGATTTGTCTAATCAGGGTCTTCTATGTTTGCTTAGAACATATATACTAAAATATAGAAATAATTTGAGGATACTGCCTAAAAAACTTATCAGTTTGCTCCAAAATACAGTAAAACCTCGATTATTCGAATTTTCTGTAGAGAAGAATTTAGATCCTTTTAAACAGGTGGTTGCTTAACGCATGGTGAAAGTCATGCAGAAAGCTCCTAGAGGAGCTTTCTGCATGACTTTCACCATGCGTTAAACTGCCACCTGTCTTAAAGATCGATTCTAATACGAATTTTAGTGTTCGAATAATCGGGATTTTACTGTAAATATCTATTATATCGGTATATTCATAGTGGCGGAGCCTTTCACGAATATTCATATAGGAGTGCATGGGTTAATTTTTTTAATACGAATAATCGCAGTTGTACATAAACCTGTTGAAAGCCTGGAAGATGTACACATGTATTCGACATTATGGGAAATGGATGGATGCTAGCCATAAACGATTTAACCCTTTCCTCCATAGATACGCATTGTATCACAGTTGCAAACAGATAATACCCAGATCAGCTCCTGTAGGAGATCAGCTCCTGTTGGAGCTGCCTGGTCAGGGTCTAATCTGTTCGTAAAAAAACGTATGATTATTCTAGATTTTCACTTTAGGCTAACAATGTTAGCTTACTGCTAACTTAGTTTATATTAAAATTTAATTTTAGGTAGTTATATACATACATTCAGAAGGGTAGAAACTCTTAAATATTTATGGAGAAAATGGTTAGCGTATCAAGGCGACTTACATTTGCGTCTATTGAAAATTGTATAGGCTTATGTGCATATGCAGGTACTTTGGTCTAATATCTAACCAATCTGATTCACTGCTTTTGTATAATAAACCAATTTATTACAAATTCTGAAGGGAGGTGATCCCCCGAAAGCAAAAATTGCAACACAAAAAAGAGAAAATTGCAGACTCGGTTTTATTGAGTCTGTTCATGAGCAGTAGTAATTGAAAGTGCAACACTGCTCAAGCCTTATTTAAACTACTCAAACAATATCTCACGGAGTACATTATGACCTTGCGTTGGCAAAAGTCTAAATATTGCCGAGAATGTTTCACTATCTACAGCTGTTATAAATATTTGAAGTATTAGATCTACTACTGCGTGAATGATTACTACTGCGTTCTATGATGTAAATGTTCTGCGCTAAGTAGGAATCAGGACAGAATTGTCCTGCGTAAGTAAGAATTCCGATAATGACGGACAGAGTAGGAATTCTTACTTCGGGCAGTGCAGTTGCCTGGTGTTTATGTACATTTATATTGCGTTATAAAAAGGACGGGGAATGAGCTAAGCTTTATATTGATGTAAAAAATATGGAGATGGCTTTAAAATCGCAGACATAACACACGTTTTTATACATTTTCACATTGCGAACATGTAATCTAAAAAGCGCGCGTCATAGTGATGTTTGATACGTCACTGTAACGTTATACGCATTTATGGCGTCATATAAGTTCATCCCTTGTCTTGGCCATTTTCTCATAGGCCTCGAATGCTTGTGAAAAATGTTGACCCTGATGGAGGGTTCTGATTGGCTTATTAAGTCGTGCGCACGACTTAAAAAATTATCTCAGGAAAACGAACTTTCTTTCGTTTTCTCGAGATAATAATAAAAAAAATATCGCAAAAACGAACTAGAGATCTATATCTAGATTTCGTTTTCTCGAGATAATAAAAAAATATATCGTAAAAACGAGCTAGATCTAGCTCTACTTCGTTTTCTTGAGATAATAAAAATATATCTCAGGAAAACCAACTGTTTTCATTTTCTCGAGATAATAAAAAACGAACTACTCCATTTTCTTGAGATAGTAAAAAAAAATATCCCAGGAAAACGAACTTTTTTCGTTTTCTCGAGATATTATTGTTTTTTCATCTCGAACGAACTACTTCGTTTTCTTGAGATAATAAAAAAATCCCAGGAAACGAACTTTTTTTTCGCTTTCTTGAGATAATAAAAAAAATATCTCGGGAAAACAAACTTGAATAAAAATCTTGCATAATTATGTCACCTCAGTGCCACCGTAGATCTACAAATGAATAAGTCGAAAAAATATGTATGACGTCATGAATGTTGTCGTGGCGTCATCGTAGCTGTCATTAATCCCATGACTAGAATTAGATCTAAACATCTTCAAATAAAGGGTCACATGTCGTTTAGGCAGATACACGGATGGACAAACTTAAACGGGGAAGACATTTATGAATTGTTTTTCAGTCATATAGCAACGACGCAAATGCAACCGACCGACGCTCGGAAGACATTTCCGTGTTACGATGAGCCAGCGATAAAAGCCGAATATGACGTCACGCTCGTGCGGAAGAATCACATGATCTCAATATCGAACATGCCATTGGATGGTTCTCCAGAGAACAGGTGACGTCATACAGAATCGCAATATACAGCGTACAAACCCGGACTCGTCAAATATGGTGTTAGGGCAGTGAATTAAATGCAGTGCTTCTGATTATCTCGAAAGTCAATGAATCATATTCGAAGGTAGATCTACATTTGAACATGTCTAAACAAACTTTTAGTAAACAAGAAGTTAGATCTTTGTCAGCACATGACTGTTTAACCCTTTCCCTCATATAAACGTGTTTTCACGCATTTGCAAACAGAGTAGACCCAGATCAGATGGCTCCTAGAGGGTCTGCTCTGTTTGCTAATATAATTTGACAGATTTGTCTCTTTACTTTCTAAAATGTCTACAATGTTCCATCTTCCATATTTCATTATAACTATTTTGTCCATGAGTATTCCGTAGGTATTGAAATTTGGATTAAACAAAGAACAGGGAAAGAGTTAACCCTTTCCCCCATAAATGCGCCTTTATACGCCTCTGTAAAAGTCACTTTTTGAAATCATTGTGGTAAATAGAGCATTTGCTCAGTTATCATAATGGTTTCAAAACTACATAGTTTTAACATTTTTTTTCTTTTCTCAGTAAATGCTCCTTTTCGGTAGATTTATTCATAGAGGTTGAGTCTAAAACCCATGAGGGAATAGGTTAGTACAATTTGGAAGTAATGCAGACATTTAACAATGCATTAAGGTGCCATTTCTCTTAATGACCTAGCTCTATACTGATACTTAATTTAATGCATTTTATATACATGTAGGTCTATATACCGAGCTACAGATAAAGGTGCTTACTCAAAATACTAAAACTGTCACTTCTCCACCAAAGCCTATGTTGTGACCACTTCTCGAAGAGACGATTCTAAAGAGTAGTCACAACATAGGGTTTTGTGGAGAAAACAAATATTCTTGATTTTTTTTATTTTATCTTTTTTGGACATGCGTATAACTACTACTGTTAGACTCTCTCCTCCAAGGACTCAACTTCAGAACCCCTCCCCGTTCCAATTCCAAACAAAACTTTCGGACACTGACTCGAGGTAATCAGAATCGACTGAGAATGGTGTTGTTAATCATTGTTTGAAAACGAAATATAAGCTCAAAATGGCTGCTCCCTTTTTCAGATACCTAGCCACTACTTTTATGGCGCCTAGTGATGCAAGAAAAACTCTGCCATGTTTTGACGAGCCCGGATTTAAAGCTGAGTTTGATGTTATTCTTGTCAGACAAGAGCCTAACGTAGCCATATCAAATATGCCTCTAGATAACTCACAGCCCAGGTGAGATGAAATCTTAGGGAAGTTAATGATGGCATGCTCCGGTATGATGTCGCAGAAATGACATTGTTTTTCTCAATTAATCTCGTGACTGTGACAATGTGTATAATTAGCGTTTGTCTCAAAGCGACACAAACAGCTGAACTTCGATATCTAGAACTTGGGTAACTCGAACTTTGTGATAACTCGAAGTTAAAAAATTACAATACAGAATTGTTCTAAATGTATCACTACGCATATCTGGAAACACACATGACATTTCAAAAGTAATGCTGAAAGTTCCCGTATTTCATTACGTTAGACTTGCACTTTGAAAAAAAGACCAGATTTGAAATCGGATAACTCGAAACTCTGCTATCTCGAATTAATTCACATGGTCCCTTGAAGTTTGAGATACCGAAGTTCAACTGTTCATCTGTATGTGTGATTACTATGGAAACAGTTTAGATCCAGATGAGACACCGAGTAACTCGACCTCTCTACGGGATACAAATTGTTGACAGACTGCTTCAGTTTAGAGAAGAAATTGAAGAAAGTCCACACTGAAACAAACGACATTGCTTTGCAGATGAAAAGCTTTTTGCGCCAAAAGAATTTCTCGGGAAAAATATTAGGTTTAAACTATTCCCTTATAGGCTAACCTCAATGAATAAATATACCGAAAAGGAGCATTTATTAGCAAAAATGAAAACTTTAGAATTGCGTAGTATTGAAACCATTGTGATAAATAGAGCCTTTGCTCATATAGGAGCAAATGCTCTATTTATCACTATGGTTTCAAAAAGTGAATTTTACGGAGGGGTCAAATGGCGTCAATATATGAGGGAATGGGTTAATATATATATAGAATGAAGAAATTGCGTGGCATTTATGTGCCATCGTACCATAATGTGTTTAATCATGTTGACAAAATACAGTAAAACCTCTCTATAACGGCCAATAAATTACATCAAATATTTTGGGTTAAAGGCAGGTGGCTGCATAAAGCAAGCTGAAAGTAAAACAGAACGCTTCTATAGGAGCGTTCTGTTTTACTTTCACCTTGCTTAAGCAGCCTGTCCTAAATACCAACTAATTAACACAATTTAGTGTCCGTTATAGAGAGGTTTAACTGTATTTTCTGTTCTATTGCTGAATGGCTGGACTTTCCACTGACCTCCGATTTGAGTAAATATTATTATCACACAATAATGGACTGAACCGCTGTAGGGGTGTGATAATACGCACACAATAATGAACTGAACCGCTGTAGGGGTGTGATAATACGCACACAATAATGGACTGAACCGCTGTAGGGGTGTGATAATACGCACACAAAAATGGACTGAACGACAGGGGTGTGATAATACGCACACAATAATGGACTGAACCGCTGTTGGGGTGTGATAATACGCACACAATAATGGACTGAACCGCTGTAGGGGTGTGATATTACACACACAATAATGAACTGAACCACTGTAGGGGTGTGATAATACATGTACAATGATGGACTGAACCGCTGTAGGAGTGTGATAATACGCACACAATAATGGACTGAACCACTTTGGGGTGTGATAATACGCGCACAATAATGGACTGAACCACTTTGGGGTGTGATAATACGCGCACAATAATGAACTGAACCACTGTAGGGGTGTGATAATACGAGCACAATAATGAACTGAACCACTGTAGGGGTGTGATAATACGCGCACAATAATGGACTGAAGCGCCGTAGAGGTGTGAGGTAAAATAGTTGGGCAGCTGTTCAGCATTGAGATGGTTCTAGTTTTGGTTGTTTTTCACGTGCATGCTTTCCACGTAGTCTAGTGCATGGTTCTACAGATCACGTGATATAGACACATATTAGGCCAGAGACTACTAAAAGCCTGCTCGCCTGTACGTCATGATAAAGACATATTTAGGGTCAGATACTACTAAATACCTATTACCATAATTCATTGTAGCTCTATGTGATATAATTACATATTATGGCCAGAGACTACTAAACACCCGCTACATCTGCACGTGATACACATATTTTAGGGTCAGATGTTACTAAAATTTGAACATACTTTAGACACATATTGTCCGAGACTACAAGATACCTGTTACCCATAAACGTGCTATAGACTTTGTTTAGGCCAGAGACCACTAGACCTGTTACCCTTGTACGTGATACAGACACAGTTTAGGTCAAAAACTACTAAATACCTGCTAACCATCTAACTGATAAAGACACATAAATTTAGGCCAGAGACTACACAAAAGTTTCTCCGTAGGCTTTCATTATAACAATCATGGTTGTACCGAATTCCCCTTAATCTCATTGGCCCCTAGATTGAAAAACTTATCCAAGCACTTAATAAAACTCATCTCCTATCAGAGCTGAAGGTAAAAGTGTGTGCCCAAATACTAAAAACGTTATTTCTCCACCAAATGCTATACTGTGACCACCCTTTCGAATTTTCTCTTCGAAACGATTAAGTGCGGTCACAGTATAGAGTTTGTTTGGAGAAATAAAGGAGTTATTCTCGAAATGTTTTAAATTACACATCTTATCTAGAACCTCCAATACAAGGTTCGTCAATCGATATTTTGATCTACAGTGTTTCTGTTCCTATTTTCGCATGAAATCGCCGGTCAGATCCCTTCAAATACCATTCTCTCAGCATTTGCTTTTAAATTCAGTAAATGGAATTTGTAGAAAAAAAACTCTAATTACACTTCATTCTAAATGCACCGTGGGTACACTCTAACTATACTCAAACTACACTCTAACAACTCTCTAATACACCCGACACTGACCGAACTCCAACTATACTCTATCTACATTGAACTTACACTCTAAGTACACTCTAACTATAATCTAAATTATGTCTAAGTACATTCTAAATACTTACTAATTACACTCCACTCTAACTCCACTCAACACTAACTACACTCCACTCTAAATACACTTCACTCTATCTACACTCCACTCTATGTACACTCCACTCTATTTACACTCCACTCTAACTACACTCCACTCTCTCTACACTCCATTCTCACTCCACTCCACTCTATCTACACTCCACTCTAACTCCACTCCACTCTATCGACACTCCACTCTAACTACACTCTAACTCCACTCCACTCTAACTCCACTCAACTCCACTCTGACTCCATTCCACTCTATCTAAACTCCACTCTAACTACACTCCACTCTAACTCCACTCTAACTCTAGCTACACTCCATTCTAAATACACTCCATCCTCTCCAAACCAACCCCACTCTGATTCCACTCCACTCCACACTAAATCCACTTTATTTATACTCCACTCCATCTACACTCCACTCTAACTACATTCCACTCTAACTTCACTCTAACTACACTCCATCCTAACTACACTCCGCTCTATCTGCACTCCAATCCACTCTAACTTCAATCCACTCTAACTTCACTCCACTCTAGCTACACTCCATTCTAAATACACTCCATCCTCTCCAAACCAACCCCACTCTGATTTCACTCCACCCCAAACTAAATCCACTTTATTTATACTCCACTCTATTTACACTCCACTCTACTCTAATTCCACTCCACTCTATCTACATTCCACTGTAATTTCACTCCACTCTAACTCCACTCCTTTCTGACTCCAATCCATTCTATCTACCCTCCACTCTAACTACACTCGACTCTATCTACACTCCACTCTAACTACACTCGACTCTATCTACACTCCACTCTAACTACACTCGACTCTATCTACACTCCACTCTAACTCCACTCCTTTCTGACTCCACTCCACTCTATCTACACTCCATTCTATCTACCCTCCACTCTAACTCCACTCCTTTCTGACTCCACTCCACTCTATCTACCCTCCACTCTAACTACACTCCACTCTATCTACACTCCACTCTAACTACACTCCACTCTATCTACACTCCATTCTAACTACACCCAACTCTAACTCCACTCCAATCTATATACCCTCCACTCTAACTCCACTCCACTCTATCTACACCCCACTCTAACTCCAATCCACTCTATCTACACTCCAATCTAACTCATCTCCACTATATCTACATTCCACTCTAACTCCATTCCACTTTAACTCCACTCCACTCTGATTCCACTCCACTGTATCTCCACTCCACTCTAACTACATTCCACTCTAACTACACTCCACTCTAACTCCACTCCACTCTGTCTACACTCCACTCTAACTCCACCCAATCTATCTACACTGCACTCTGTATAAACTCCACTCTTACTCCACACCACTCTAACTCCACTCGACTCTATCTACACTCCACTCTGACTCCACTCGACTCTATCTACACTCCACTCTAACTACACTCTATCTACACTCCACTCTATCTACACTCCACTCTATCTACACTCCACTCTAACTCCACTCTATTTACACTCCACTCTATCTACACTCCACTCTATTTACACTCCACTCTATCTACACTCCACTCTAACTCCACTCTATTTACACTCCACTCTATCTACACTCCACTCTATTTACACTCCACTCTATCTACACTCCACTCTAACTCCACTCTATCTACACTCCACTCTATCTACACTCCACTCCACTCCACTCTATCTACATTCCACTGTAATTTCACTCCACTCTAACTCCACTCCTTTCTGACTCCAATCCATTCTATCTACCCTCCACTCTAACTACACTCGACTCTATCTACACTCCACTCTAACTACACTCGACTCTATCTACACTCCACTCTAACTACACTCGACTCTATCTACACTCCACTCTAACTCCACTCCTTTCTGACTCCACTCCACTCTATCTACACTCCATTCTATCTACCCTCCACTCTAACTCCACTCCTTTCTGACTCCACTCCACTCTATCTACCCTCCACTCTAACTACACTCCACTCTATCTACACTCCACTCTAACTACACTCCACTCTATCTACACTCCATTCTAACTACACCCAACTCTAACTCCACTCCAATCTATATACCCTCCACTCTAACTCCACTCCACTCTATCTACACCCCACTCTAACTCCAATCCACTCTATCTACACTCCAATCTAACTCATCTCCACTATATCTACATTCCACTCTAACTCCATTCCACTTTAACTCCACTCCACTCTGATTCCACTCCACTGTATCTCCACTCCACTCTAACTACATTCCACTCTAACTACACTCCACTCTAACTCCACTCCACTCTGTCTACACTCCACTCTAACTCCACCCAATCTATCTACACTGCACTCTGTATAAACTCCACTCTTACTCCACACCACTCTAACTCCACTCGACTCTATCTACACTCCACTCTGACTCCACTCGACTCTATCTACACTCCACTCTAACTACACTCTATCTACACTCCACTCTATCTACACTCCACTCTATCTACACTCCACTCTAACTCCACTCTATTTACACTCCACTCTATCTACACTCCACTCTATTTACACTCCACTCTATCTACACTCCACTCTAACTCCACTCTATTTACACTCCACTCTATCTACACTCCACTCTATTTACACTCCACTCTATCTACACTCCACTCTAACTCCACTCTATCTACACTCCACTCTATCTACACTCCACTCTAACTCCACTACACTCAATATCTACTCCAACTCAACCACACTCTAACTCCACTCCACTCTAACTCAACCCCACTCTCCACTCCACTCTAATTCCACTCCACTCTAGCTACACTCCATTCTAAATACACTCCACTATAACTCAATCCCACTCTAACTACACTCTACTCTAAATACACTCCACTCTAACTACATTCCATTCGAAGTACATTCTAAATACACACTAATTACACTCAACTCTAACTCCACTCCATAACTCCACTCCACACTAACTACACACCACACTTACTACACTCCACTGTCTACACTCCAATTTAAGTAAACTCCATCTACACTTTAACTACACACAGAAATTAAATTCTGAACCAAAAGTCATAATTTCTACGACAACTAAGTATACTAAATATAACATGCACGATTTCGTGGCAAGCATAACTTCTCCTTGACAGGCGCCTGGGCTGCAGCATAAACCACAACTCACAAGCTGTACCTGGGACCCTGGACTTCAGCGTAAACCATAACTCACACGCTGTACCTGGGACCCTGGACTGCAGCGTAAACCATAACTCACACGCTGTACCTGGGACCCTGGACTGCAGCGTAAACCATAACTCACACGCTGTACCTGGGACCCTGGGCTGCAGCGTAAACCATAACTCACACGCTGTACCTGGGACCTGACAGATAGAGTGCATGTCAAGATTACGATTGACGTGGTACTATCAGAGTATCTGATTCTTAACCTATTACCTCATAGGCTATTTTTAGATACAACTGCTTTGAATAAATTTACCGAAAAGGAGCATTAAGTAGTAAAAAGGGAACTTTCAGAATTTTGTAGTTTGAAACCATTGTGATAAATACAGCATTTGCTCCTATAGGAGCAAATGCTCTATTTATCACAATGGTTTCTCAAAGTGACTTTGACAGAGTTGTCAAAAGTCGTCAATATGAGTGAATGTCTTAATACAGCGAGTTGGTGAACACAAACATAAACATGGCAGTTCAATTCTGTCAAACAGATTTTAGGGATAGGTTAGAGCTTATAAACTGCTGTCTTCGACAATAAGACGGCCGATAACGCGAGCGAAGCGAAGCGTTTTAGGCCTTCTTATTTTCGAAGACTGCAGTTTATAAGCTCTAATCGATTTAGTGATTCAGCCGACTGTACATTTACTCCCCTAGTCATTGAGTCATTCGCCTACAATATTGAACACTATTAGCACATGGCTTAATCATACAACCGCAGTACCGGCTAGTGACCCTCACAGGTGCCTATTTTAAACCATGGGTGGAGAGAAGGTACGGGTGGGAGACACTAAAATGCGTCTCTGAAAATTCCGGGAGGGATCGGGATTTGGACCCCGGACCTCCGGGTTGGTAGTAAAGCGCGTTACCACTCGACCACCGCACATGAGAAAAGTGATACAGGAGACTCCTACAGGAAATTTCTGTATCACTTTTTGTCCTTAAGCTGCCAACCGTTTAAAAATCCTGAAAAGGCGAAACATATCTTCAGTCCTCTAAATATTGTAAAACTCTATAATATAGGGTGCCTTTGTTAAAAATGTATTTATTGATGGTAGTAGTAGCAGTTTATTCGGTATCCTCCATATAAGAAGAGCAAAACATATTTATCCATGTACACAAACATTGGTATATACAAATTATGTTTAGTTAGCCCTTTCATCCCGTGCGCTGTCATTTGCAAACAGTGTAGACCCAGATCAGAGGGCTCCTCCTAGAGGATCCCATCTGATCTGGGTCTGCACTGTTTGTCATTCGTAGCCATCAAGCAAGTTTAAGCATTAAATACCGAGTGGACTCAATAGTTAAACATTATTATTACCGAACAGGAACATTAACAAGAGAAGAGGACAACTTTAGAATGTTGTAGTTTGAAACCATTTGCTCCTATAGGAGCAAATGCTCTATTTATCACAATGGTTTCACAAAGTGACTTTTACATAGTCGTCAAAAGTCGTCAATATGAGGGAATGGATTACAGACGCATGTATCTGGCGTAAATTTAAGCCATATGCCTGCAAAACAATCAAAGCTGAAAATCTGCGCCTGACTTCGACCTCTACACTTATGAGTTAAGTTCTGAATTCATTTTCAAGTATCTGATTGGTCGGATTTTATGTTGACCAGTCATGACATCTGTCCTGACTAACCAGATGCATGAGAATGAAATCAGTTTCTAGCAAAACGTTTGTTAAATATAGTGATGATCCTTACACACATCACGTGATCCTTTGTGACCAGAGGACGTTGTCTGTCACTATTACATCACCTGACCAATCAGTAAAAACATTGCTATACATGTAGACACATTTCAAAAGAATAAAACACATATATAGAAATAGAGAATGAGACAAACAGTGAAGTCCCTGATCAGAGGTCGCCTTGAAAAGGCGGCGTCTGATCTGGGACTGCACTATTTGTCGTGGTGCATTTATGCGACTTCTGCGGTGAAAGGGTTAAGGAGAAATTTTCTGTCTACATTTATAGCAAAACTTTTGATTGAAGTTTTATTCAATGACTTCCAGAATATTTGGGTCAGTATATATTTTATATACAGCTTTGTTTCTCTGAAATATCTTTACTTGTATTGATTTTATACGATTAAAGAATATTCAAGAAACTTAGGAATTTTCTTAAGTTTATCCTTAGGAGCCTTATAAATATGGGCACAGCATCTTAACTTTTTGCCAGGCCTTAATGGCTCTTTCAATTATATATTTTGATGAGCCGTGCCATGACAAAACAAGCCTTAGTAAAATTGTACACCTAGATCAGCAAAACAAGCCTTAGTGACAACGAGTGACCTAGATCAGCCAAACAAGCCTGAATGACAATGTTGACCTAGATTAGCTAAACAAGCCTTAGTAACAAGGTAGACCTAGATTAGCTAAACAAGCCTTAGTGACAACGAGTGACCTAGATCAGCCAAACAAGCCTTAGTCACAATGTAGACCTAGATCAGCCAAACAAGCCTTAGTCACAATGTAGACCTAGATCAAACAAACAAGCCTTAGTCACAATGTAGACCTAGATAAGCCAGCAAGCTTTAGCGACAATGTAGACCTAGATCAGCAAAACAAGCCTTAGTGACAATGTAGACCTAGATCAGCCAAACAAGCCTTAGTGACAAGGTTCACCTAGATCAACGTAACGAGCCTTATTGACAATGTAGACATAGTCTGCCTAACAAGCCTTAGTGACAGTCTAGACCTAGATCAACCAAACAAGCCTTAGTAAAAATGTAGACCTAGATCAGCAAAATAAGCATTAGTGACAATGTAGACCTAGATCAACGTAACAAGCCTTAGTGACAGTGTAGTCCTAGATTAATGTTGACCTAGAATAGCAAAATAAGCTTTAGTGACAATGTAGACCTAGATCAGCCAAACAAGCCTTAGTGACAATGTATACTTCGATAGATCAGCAAAACAAGCCTTAGTCACAATGTAGACCTAGATCAGCCAAACAAGCCTTAGTGACAATGTACACGTAGATCAGCAAAACAAGCCTTAGTGACAATGTACACGTAGATCAGCTAGACAAGCCTTAGTGACAATGTACACGTAGATCAGCTAGACAAGCCTTAGTGACAATGTACACGTAGATCAGCTAGACAAGCCTTAGTGACAATGTACACGTAGATCAGCTAGACAAGCCTTAGTGACAATGTACACCTAGGTCAGCTAGACAAGCCTTAGTGACAATTTACACGTAGATCAGCAAAACAAGCCTTAGTGTCAGTGTACACGTAGATCAGCTAGACAAGCCTTAGTGACAATGTACACGTAGATCAGCTAGACAAGCCTTAGTGACAATGTACACCTAGATCAGCAAAACAAGCCTTAGTCACAATGTAGACCTAGATCAGCCAAACAAGCCTTAGTGACAATGTACACGTAGATCAGCAAAACAAGCCTTAGTGACAGTGTACACGTAGATCAGCTAGAAAAGCCTTAGTGACATTATTATACTGCAAAGTAAAATCCTCGATTTTGATTGGTCAATTAGCCATGTATAAAAGCCGTGTATCCCTCTAAATTCTGATGTATATACGGAGTCATGAGCAACAATGGAATTTCCCCCGTCAAGGGCCTCACTTCATTGCTACAATAAAATAAAAATGGCCGACCAGCTTTACTTCGTCGATTCGATCCAAACAACCACTCTCAAACGAAATAACAAGAGTTTGTGGCGGAACAAAGTTATCCATTGAGAAAGATTTTTGTTATAGTTGTTGTATAACAATGTAAATGAACCCGATACGTGGCGAAGGTCCTATTCTGCTCTGATGCTGAAATTGTTGTCAAAGTGATTGTGCAAGTACTGATTAGGCCCTAAACCCCCGCTTTTACAAAGACAATCCACACCCAATTCGATTCAGATTTTATTTATGCACATGCACAGTAAACGTACCTGTAAATTGCAGTATAGCCGCTCCTTCCAACGCCCATTTTTGAATATTATAAAACCGTCACTTTGACGTCATCCAAATGACGTCGGATTAGCGCCAATCAATCTATAAAGTTTAACTGTTCTCAAGCTGAAAAATAGTGTCTGCTTAACCGCTGATATGCTGGAAGTTTTACTAACGTCTGATTCTTTCAATCCTTTGAGAAACTAATGCACTTGGAAGACACCTGTCTATCCACAAATGTAATGAGCTGGCTATTATACATATATTATAAGCCCTTACCTTACAGTATGAGGCCCCTGAGGGGAAGCAAAACGATGCCTAAATTAACAACGCTTATTAACTGCTACAAATATCAAACTTTGCAGTATAATAAAATCGTTATACAGATCATTGGCGGGATATCTGACTTTTCATTCCCTGCTGAGGAAAATACATGTAGCCCTCGCCTAACGGCTCGGGCAACATGAATTTCCTCAGCAGGAAACAAAAAGTCAGATACCCCGCCAATGATCTGTATAACTAATAATGTACACGTAGATCAGCTAGACAAGTCTTAGTGACAATGTACACCTAGATCAGCTAGACAAGCCTTAGTGACAATGTAGACCTAGATCAGCTAGACAAGCCTTAGTGACAATGTACACGTAGATCAGCCAAACAAGCCTTAGTGACAATGTACACGTAGATCAGCTAGACAAGCCTTAGTGACAATGTACACGTAGATCAGCTAGACAAGCCTTAGTGACAATGTACACGTAGATCAGCTAGACAAGCCTTAGTGACAATGTACACCTAGATCAGCTAGACAAGCCTTAGTGACAATGTACACGTAGATCAGCAAAACAAGCCTTAGTGACAATGTACACGTAGATCAGCTAGACAAGCCTTAGTGACAATGTACACCTAGATCAGCTAGACAAGCCTTAGTGACAATTTAGACCTAGATCAGCTAGACAAGCCTTAGTGACAATGTACACCTAGATCAGCTAGACAAGCCTTAGTGACAATGTACACGTAGATCAGCTAAACAAGCCTTAGTGACAATGTACACGTAGATCAGCTAGACAAGCATTAGTGACAATGTACACGTAGATCAGCTAGACAAGCCTTAGTGACAATGTACGCGTAGATCAGCCAAACAAGCCTTAGTGACAATGTACACGTAGATCAGCTAGACAAGCCTTAGTGACAATGTACACGTAGATCAGCTAGACAAGCCTTAGTGACAATGTACACCTAGATCAGCTAGACAAGCCTTAGTGACAATGTACACGTAGATCAGCTAGACAAGCCTTAGTCACAATGTACACCTAGATCAGCTAGACAAGCCTTAGTGACAATGAGTGACTGATCCGAGCACTGTTTGACACACGCAACAGTATATACAGTAATTACAGTAATACAGTTGAATTTCGATATCTCGAACTTCAAGGGATCATACAAAATAATTCGAGATAACACAGTTATCCGATTTCTAATCTAATCGAGTTCATAGCTAAATGCAGGTCTTAACCCTTCGATTGTTATTCACGTCAATATACCTACCTGTAAATAGTGAAGACCCAGATGAGACAGCTCCTGCAGGAGCTGTCTCATCAGGATCTGCACTATTTACAAGTTGATTGTGCAACCAGTGCACTCCACAGCAGTGATTGTACAGCGAAATACTTGTACACGGTGAAGATATATGTAATTATACAACAGGGCATGGGTAAAGAAGGAGAAATGTATTTTAAAATTCAGCAAGCGAAGGGTTAAGTAATGTTAAACGCCCCTGTAGAAGCTTTCAGTATTACTTTAGACCTGCATTAAGCTGTCACAGGTGTTTCTAGATATGCATAGTGATATATATTAGAATACTTTTGTATTGTAAATTTCGGATCCCGAAGTTCGAGTTATCTGAGTTCGAAATATCGAAGTTCCACTGTATATCATATACAACATATCAAATAGTATCACTACTTATCAGAGTAAGTGTAGATGTACAGTTGAACTTCGATAACTCGAACACGGATAACTCGAACTTCAAGGATCCATACAAATTAGATCGAGAGTTCGAGTCATCCGATTTCTAATCTGAACGTTTTCTTAAGACCACAACTTAATACAGGTCTAATATAGGAGCTTTCAGCATTACTTTAGACATGTATTAAGCTGTCACGTGTGTTTCTAGATATCTGTAGCGATACATTTTAGAGCAATTTCTGTATTGTACGTTTTGGAAGGACTGAACTTTTTGTTCGAGTTATCCCGAAGTTCGAGTTATCCGAGTTCAATATATAGAACTTCAACTGTATATACTATTTTTCATGACTTGGTTCTTATACAATTAAACCTCTCTATAAAGACCTCTCAAAAGATGACCAGTTATTGGGAGCCCATATCGGTTTAGATTAATGCAGGACATAAGCTCCAAAGGGAGCTTTTTATATATCACACCAACAATCAACCAACCACCGCTTCTTAAAGAGATTTTAACCCTTACAGTGCGGGACACGATTCACTAATGCCCTTTGCAAACAGTGTAGATCCATATGAGAGGGCGCTTACAGAAGCTCTCTCATAAGGGTATACACTGTTTGTAATGGCACACTTTCCTTAGAAAAAACCCTCAATATTCGTCATAACATTGGAATAATTTATTTGGATAAATCAGCGTTGTATGAGTTAAAACATCCCCAAATATTCACCATAACGTCCATAAGCTTGGCCAGTTTAAATTTTGGAATAGTCCATTTGAAAATTGAGCGTTGTAAGGATTTACCCATTACCTCATAGGCTATTTTTAGATACAATCTCTTTGAATAAATCTACCGAAAAGGAGCATTAACTAGAGAAAAGGAAAATTTTAGAATTTTTTTAGTTTGAGACCATTGTGATAAATAGAGCATTTGTTCCTATAGGAGCAAATGCTCTATTTATCACAATGGTTTCAAGAAGTGTCTTCTACAGAGTTGTAAAAAGACGTATTTATGGATGAGATGGTTAATGTTTGTTCCTATAGGAGCAAATGCTCTATTTATCACAATGGTTTCAAGAGTTGTCTTCTACAGAGCTGTAAAAAGACGTATTTATGGAGGAGAGGGTTAATGTTTGTTCCTATAGGAGCAAATGCTCTATTTATCACAATGGTTTCAAGAAGTGTCTTCTACAGAGTTGTAAAAAGACGTATTTATTGTTTGTTAATTTAGCAGTCGCTATAGAGAGATCAACTGGAGCATTATAACAGGAAAAAGAAATATAGTAGTGTCGCTGTATTGGATATAAGTCTAGTATTATCGTTACGTGGGAGATAAATATAGCAGTATTGTAACGGGGAGATAACTCAAGTTTTATCGCTACAAGGGAGATAACTGTAGTATCATCGTTGCAGTAGGAGATAATTGTAGGGGGTGTAACTAGTATTATCGTTTCAGGGGAGATAAATAGTATCATCGTTACAGGGGAGATCATTTTAGCATTATCGTTACAGTTACAGTAGATATAACTAGTATTACCGTTACCTGTCTCTGCCACCCAGAATTTTGCCATTTTTTGGATGGTCGCATTAGAGGGGTTTATACCGTACTTTAGTATTATCGTTACAAGGGAAATAACTGTAGTATTATCGTTACAGGGGCGATAACTGGGTTGCGGATAAGTTCCAGCGCTCTCCGAAAATGTCGACGTACCTTCTTGCATTTATTATCTGTGATTTTCACTATCTCGAGAACACAACAGCTAACGGAATAAAAGTAAGTATGCTTGTATGATGTCATTTGTGTCACAATTTCTTGTATGACGTCATATGTCACAATTTCATCGACCTTGACCTTTATGAATGCTTATTAGTAAAAATCTTACAATGGAGTGTTTTAAGTCCTATCGGAACAAATGCTCTATTTATCACAATTGCTTCAAACTACAAAATTCTAACATTTTCCTTTTCTCTAGTTAATGCTCATCGGTAGATTTATTCAAAGAGGCCTGATTTAAAAATAGCCTATGAGGTAATGGATCTAAAAATAGCCTAATGGGTTAAAGGACGTTAAATGACGATAGGGGGTAAAGGGCAACTTGACTCAGAGGTATCGATAAGAAACGTAAATTTAAACATTTACAAGAATAACTCTCTCTCCATCAAACCCTATGCTCGAAGTACATATAAGAGTCATGCAGGAAACACCGCATACAAAACACACAACCGCCCAAACAGCACCACAACGACAAACAGCAAATGTACGTGTATATAAAGGACACAAAAAGACACACAAAGACAAAACAAACATACAATAGGAGGAAGACGTAAGTACCGCCTTGGAACGGTCAGCGACAAAACGATTTTAAAGAGTGATCACGGTAGATCTACAGTAAAAATTTCTATAACGACCACTCAATTATATCAAGTATTTTGTGTTAAAGGTAACTGGATGCTTAAAGCAAGGTGAAAGTAAAACAGAACACTCTGTAGGAGCCGTCTGATCAGGGTCTGCTCTGTTTGCTAATAAAATTTGATAGATCTATTTCTTTACTTTCTAAAATGGCTACAATGTTCCACCTTCCATATTCAATATAACTATTTTGTCCATCAGTATTCAGTAGCTATTGAAATCTGTAATACACATAGAACAGGGAAAGGGTTAAGTGCGTATCGCTAGCAACGACCTGCAGGCATGGTTATGAATACTATTTTGTCATGATAAAGTTACTCATATTGTGGAGTAGTCTGGAAGGGAGGGAGGGGGGGGGGGGGCAATGTTACTTGGGTGGTGAAGATATTTAACCGTGAGGTTGGGTACCTACTCCATCATAGGCTATTTTTAGATCTAACCTCGTTTCGTCACGTTTCGTCTTGCAACTGTGCTGTTTCACGTTTCATGATGCTTTAGCGTCGTTCCCGTATGTACGTGGCACTCTCTAAAGGATTATTTTATTCCTCTTTTAAATCAAGAAATTTACTATTTTAACTTTATTCGGCGTTTCAACTGGATCCAAAATTGTTATTAGATGTAGGTCACATCATACAGTAGAACCTCGATATCTCGAACATCGGGATAACTCGAACAAAACGTTTAAGTCCTTCCAAAACTTACAATACAAAACTGCTCTAAATTGTATCGCTACAGCTGTCTAGAAACACATGTGACAGCTTAATAAGGTCTAAAATAGTGCTGAAAGCTCTCACATTAGCTTTCAGCATTACTTTAGACCTGCATTGAGCTGTGACCTTACGCAATTATTTAGATTATAAATCGGCTGACCCGAACTTCTGTTATCTCGAACTAATTTGCATGATCTCGAACTTCAACTGTATATTACGTCATACCTTTCCTTCATATTTATACACACCTTATCACGCATTTGCAAACAGAATAGACCCAGATCAGACTATTCCTATCTATTTGCTAATTGAATTTGAAATATTTGTTTCTTTAGTTTCTAAAATGGCTACAGTGTTCTACCTTCCATACTTAATTACAACCATTGTATTCATGACTATTAAGTACATATCGAAATTTGAGATAAATATAGAACGGGGATTGAGTTAACCAACTACCGAAGTCCAATAATACTTATATTAGCTAATAATTAGACACGAGGTTTTGTAAAGAAGTTGAAGTGGAATATCGTTAGCTCAAACTCGGATAACTCGAACTCGGGATAACTCGAGCTCGGGATAACTCGGACTAAACGTTCATCTTTCCCAAATTTACAATAGAGAATTGCCCTAAAATGTATCACTACGCACATCCAGAAACACGTGTAACAGCTTAATGCAGGTCTAAAGTAATGCTGAAAACTCCTGCAGGAGCTTTCAACATTACTTTAGACGTGCATTAAGCTGCGAACTTGAGAAATTGTCCAGATTAGAAATTGGATACTCGAACTTCTTTTTTCTCGAAGTAATTTTCGAGATATCGAAGTTCAACAGTAACACCATGTTACCTTCAATCTGCAAAAACAGCAACAACAACGACGACAACAACAACAACAACAACAACACGGCAAACATGTGGTACATGAAGCAAAATGTAAATATAGCGCGTATATGTCTGATAATGACGTGACCACGGACTATATATAGACATTCTATCCTTTACCTATTTTAATATTTCGATTAGTGCGACTAAAATACCAAAGAAAAAAAACTAAAACTGAACAAAATGCAAACAACTTTTTCCATTCTCCCTTTATATATTGCCATGGTTTAAACTGCATGATGTGCCTCGAAAGTTGCCATTGTCGCATGTTCGTTTCTACTCGTCTCTGATATAAGCTTTAAATGCGATCTAGTCTTGTACAATTGATAAAACGCATGATTACATTTACCAGTTCAATGTACTACGTTTATTCCAAATACATGTACCTACTGAATATTCATGGAAATAAACATTAAAACGAAATATGGAAGGTGGACCATTGTAGCCATTTTAGAAATTTATGAAACATATTTCAAATTTCCACTAACAAACGGAGCAAATCATGACCAGACCGCTCCTATAGAAGCCGTCAGATCTAGGTCTACCTTGTTTGCAAATGCGTGAAAACACGTGTATATGAAGCAACAGCTTTAACTCTTTCATCATGAGTATTAATCAGGTTAATGTTTAACCCATTTGCGCCCAGTGGATGCTACCATGTTTATATATTGAATTAGTCCATTTTTTATCTAAGGGGTGGGGGCTGTCCTAAATTTTCAGTTTCGTTTTGTTTTATATTGAAATTCCTATCAGCAAACAATGTAGATTCTGATCAGACGCCGCATCATGTGGCGTCTGATCAGAGTCTACGCTGTTTGCCTACGCCCCACATATTGGATTATGGGAGCAAATGGGTTAAATAGTACTTTGATACTTTTTTTTGAGAACGTCGCACTTTTGCTGGTCCATCAGGATCATCAGTTTCAATGCTAAACGAATACCGCTTAAGTCGGTGAGTAGTGTTCTTTGAATAACTGTACATGAACAGATTCAATAAAACCGAATTTGCAATTTTCTCTTTTCACATTGTTACCTTTGCTTTCGAAGTTTTGAATACAGACTCAGTTTTATTGAGTCTGTTCATGAGCAGTACTTAAAAGTGCAACACTACTTACGCCCCCTAGCACCGGCTTAAGCGGTACGTAAATGGTTAGCCCTTCTCCTGCCAGATGTCAAGTTGGTCAACTGTGTTAACAATTTGGATCCAGGTTCACTCGGCGAACAGTTGATAATATCATTTTCACTCTGTTTTCTGTACAGTATCGAGCTTGGTCCAGGCCAGAAGCTATTGATCAGGCACCATATTCACTACATGTCGGAGTCGAAATCCTGACCTACTTCGAGGAGTATTTCAACGTGACCTACCCTCTACCCAAACAAGGTATCAATCAAACCCAATTCACTTATCGGGGATTGACCCAGATCAAGAGATCCTATAGGAACCCTCTTATCAGGGTCTATAATGCTTGTCATTCAAAACGTCACTAGAAATTGTAAGCCTATAGTACTGAAAGACAGCTATAATTAACCTTTAGCCTGCTCCGGGCGGATGGGTGAATAATTATGCAGGCAATTTGGATCCAGATGAGACGCCGAGTAACCCGGCGTCTCATCGGGATCCAAACTGTTTGACAAACAGGCCTGGAATTCACCAACAGGTACTTGGACTTGAATCCCGTGCAATGTAATTTATTAGTCAACTTGAACATATCGAGGTCTTACACTTATCCAAACAGGCTATTAGATTATATATCGAGGGTTTATGCTCTACTCAAACAAAATATTTGTCAGACTCAACTTATCGATGCCCTACCCTCTTACCCAAACAGGGTGTTGGTTAGACTGAACATATCGAGGGCGTTTAGTCTACCCAAACAAGATATTAGTCAGTCCCAGTTAACTTATTGAGGTCATACCCTCTACCCAAACAGGGTGTTGGTTAGACTGGACATATTGAGGGCTTATGCTCCACCCAAACAAAGTATTGATTAGACTGATCATATCGAGAGCTTATGCTCCACCAAAATAGAGTATTGGTTAGACTGAACTTATCGAAGGCTTAGACTCCACCCAAACAGGGTATTGTTAGACTGAACACATTGAGGTATTTTCCTCTATCAAACCAAGGTATGAGCCAAACTGAGTGAATACTCAAATGGGTCCGAGTTACTTTTTTGTGTCAACTGCAACAAAACTGTTTGAGAAGGTCATCAGTATTTCGCTACTTTAACCCATTTGCTCCCAGTGGATTCGTCCATGCTTAAATATTGGATTAGTCTATTTTTATCTTAGGGATGTCTGAACTGATTTTTCATTTTTGTTTTGTTTTAAATTGAATTTCCTATCAACAAAAGTGTAGACTCTGATCTGGCGCCGCATCATGCGGCGTCTGATCAGTCTACACTGTTTACCTACGTCCCATATATGGGATCGTGGGAGCAAATTGGTTAAGACCGCGACATATATGCATTTGATATCATTTGAGCAACACGAGCAGATAAGGTTTTCACTAAGAGTTAACCAAACAGCATAAACAGTAAAACCTCGATAAATCGATATTTAAAACGTCGCCCGTACTTCATTCTCGCTTAAGCCGGTGCTAGGGGGCGTGAGCAGTGTTGCACTTTCAATTACTGTTCATGAACAGACTCAATAAAACCGAGTCTGCAATTTTCTCTTTTTGTGTTGCAATTTTTACTCTCGGGGGATCACCTCCCTTCCGAATGTTTAATATAATAATAGGCAGATGACTGCTTAACCCATTCCCTCATATCGACGACTTTTGACGACTCTGTAGAAGTCACTTTGTGAAACCATTGTGTTTAAAAAGCAGGGGATCAGGACAAAGGCCAGGACAGAGGTCAGGCAGAGGTCAGGACAGTGGTCAACATAAAACCCTACCGCTCAGATACTTGAAAATCAATTCAGAACTTAACTCATAATTGCAGAGGTCGAAGTCGGGGGCAGATTTTCAGCTTTGATTGTCTTGAAGGCATAGGGCTTAAATCTATGCCAGATACAGGCGCCTTTAACCCATTTCCTCATATTGACGACTTTTGACGACTATGTAAAAGTTACTTTGTGAAACCATTATGATAAATAGAGCATTTGCTCCTATAGGAGCAAATGCTCTATTTATCACAATGGTTTTAAACTACTAGATTCTAAAATTTTCCTTTTCTCTAGGTAGATTTATTCGAAGAGGTTGTATCTAAAAATAGCATTTGAGGTAATGGATTAATGCAGGATGTTCTGAAGTCATGTAGTGCCGAAGAGCTTTCTACATAACCTTCACTCTGTATTTAAGCCGTCACACGTGTTAAAGATCATTTTCTATAATACTTCATTTGTATAATACGTCATTTGTATAATACATCATATAATACGTCATTTGTATAATACGTCATATAATACGTCATTTGTATAATACGCCATATAATACGTCATTTGTATAATACGTCATTTGTATAATACGTCAATGCAAAATGCGTCATTTGTATTACACGTCATTTGTATAATACATCATTTGTCATTTATATACGCTGATATTAGGTCTAAAAATAACATATGAGGTAATGTGTTTAAAACTAGTCTACTCTGTAACGTCCCTATTTTACGAGGTCTTTAGAGCAACGTAACCCCTGACCAGTCTAGTTAGGATTGGAAGTACATTTTTGTGTGTGACACGTCAATTGTGTCTTTATAGATATGATCGCTATCCCAGACTTTGCCGCTGGTGCAATGGAGAATTGGGGTTTGATCACGTACAGGGAAACAGCCATGTTGTACGAGCCCGGCGTCTCGTCAGAGGGGAACCAGCAGCGGGTAGCCGTAGTGGTCTCCCATGAACTTGCACATCAGGTAAGTAACAATTACAAATAAGCTGTATCTATACTTTGCCACAGCTAAACTTCGCTATATTTAAACTGTTATAGCTACACTTCGTTATATCTAAACTTCGATGTATCTAAACTTCATTATATCAAAACTTCGTTATACCTAAAGGGGGTGTCACACTAGAGTATACGGCACGAACGTATTCGAGCGTATGATAAAAATGCTCATACGCTCGCATACGCAGATATTACGCTAGGAGTAGGTTAGGTATATGTCGTATACGTTTCAGTTATGCTTCAATACGTCGATGTACGTTCTCCAGCGCAGAGGCCGAAAATAATTTTTGAGCATTTTTGAAAATGTTCAGCATTTACGAGCGTATGAATTATACGTTACGCATACGCTCATCATACGCTAGGGACACGTTGAATACGCTAGAATGTCAGTAAAAGCACACGTTACTTATAGGTCAAATACGCTTCACATACAGTGGCATGAAGGTGGTCAGTAAAGCTATCATATGAATAGCGTATATGTAACGTGATTGTAACGTAAGTCTGACGAATGATTAATGTATTTAATGTATTTCTGGCCTACTCATGGGCTCACATGCGCTAAGCATACATTACTCATATGCTCGCATACGCTACTTATACGCTGATATACGCTTCACAATGACCTAAAATGGTGAAATAGTTTCTGATCAATAACTGCTCAAGGGATTGGCTTGGGATCTTCAAACCTGCTGTGTTGGTTGGTCATGACCACTAGATGTCCCCTATTGTTTTTTAGGTCACTCGGTCAAAGATCAAGGTTACCATGACCTTAACTGGTTAAATGGTCTCCGATTAATAACTGCTCAAGGGTTTGGCTTAGAATCTTCAATCTTGCTGTTGTAGTTGGCCATGACCACTGGACGACCCCTATTGTTTTTTAGGTCACTTGGTCGAAG
Source organism: Azorinus chamasolen (assembly GCA_963576725.1). NCBI lineage: Eukaryota > Metazoa > Mollusca > Bivalvia > Cardiida > Solecurtidae > Azorinus > Azorinus chamasolen. The sequence goes on along the minus strand of OY755250.1, from coordinate 6,372,368 downwards.
GTCAAGGTCACCATGACCATAACTGGTAAAATGGTTTCTGATCAATAACTGATCAAGGGTTTGGCTTAGGATCTTCAAATTTGCTTAGGTGGTTGGTCATGACAACTAGATGAGCCCTGTTGTTTTTGAGGTCACTAGGTCAAAGGTCAAGGTCACCATGACCTTAACTGGAGAAATGGTTTCCGATCAATAACTGCTCCAGGGTTTGGCTTAGGATCTTCAAACTTGCTGTGTTGGTTGGTCATGACCACTAGATGACGCCTATTGCTTTTGAGGTCACTAGGTCAAAGATCAAGGTCACCATGACCTTAACTGGTTAAATGGTTTCCGATCAATAACTGCTCAAGGGTTTGGTTCGAGATATTCAAACTTGCTGTGGTAGTTGGTCGTGACCACTAGATGACCTCTATAGTTGAGGTCACTAGATCAAATGACCTCTAATGTTTTCAGATCAATAAATGATCAGTGGTTTGGCTTAGGATCTTCAAAGTTATTGTGGTGATTAGTCATGACCATTAGATGACCTCTATATTTGAGGTCACTAGATCAAAGGTCATGGGGTCTGGGTGTATACATGTTTTACAAACATCTCTTGTTATAGTCAGGATACTATTTTATCATGTTCATGATAATATTTTACTAATTCCATAATGGCATTGATACTATATATTTTTTATTATAGTCGTATTACTATTTTATTATAGTAATGATATTATTTTATTATGGTCATGATACTATTTATTAATGCCGTGATATTTTTTGTTATCATTACTATCATCACTCGTATGTAAGAATAAATGATCACAACGCTCGGGTCGATTCCAAACAATGTGCGAATGTTCTGAACCCTTACAGTGTGGGACACGAGTCATTAATGAACTCTGCAAACAGTATAGACCCAGATGAGAGGGCTCCTAGAGAAGCCCTCGCATCAGAATATCCTAGAGGAGCCCTCTCATCAGAATCTGCACCGTTTGTCATACAGTGCTCCCTCTCTACAACGACACTCTTTGGGATTCGAAGATTGTATGTGTTGTTCAGAGGGAGTTGTTATGGGGAGATCAAACATAATTGGTTTGTTTGCAGATCCGCAGATAAGGTGTATTTCGAGAACTAAAACCGTTATGCCTCTATCAAACCCTATATTGTGACCACTCTTTAGAATCGTCACAAAGTGACGATTCTAAAGAGTGGTCACAACATAGGGTTTGATGGAGGCATAAAGAAAATACGATGGAAAAAGTTGTTTCTGGAGCCTTGTTGTTTCGGAAACAATAGCATGCGTTGTTGTAAGGAGGGAATCGTTATTGAGAGGGTCGTTGTAGGGAGGGAGCACTGTATTACACTTCTCTTTAGAAAAAAATCCTACATAAATTATTCACCATAATATTGACTTGTTTGAGTTTTGGAACAGTCCATTTGAACACTTGTTTGAGTTTTGGAACAGTCCATTTGAACACTTGTTTGAGTTTTGGAACAGTCCATTTGAAAAATCAGTGTTGTAAGGGTTAGTGATTTACTTGATTTAATGTTTCTTGATCCTTTGCATGTTTAATCTTTAGCATGCTGTGAACAGATTGGTCATGAGTAAATACCGGTACCTATGCAAACAGTTTGGATCCAGATGAGACGCCGAGTAACTCGGCGTCGTATCAGGATCCAAACTGTTTGACACCATGACAGCATTTTGTAGACTTAACCTATTGAAGCTAGACTTTTGATAATGTTGCAGGTGAAAAGTTCTGCAAAAATTATTTGCTCAGCAGGCTAAGGGTTAATTCATTGTGCTTGTATTCATTGTACGAATAATATGCAAACCTGATCATCTGTAACTTTTGCGTTGCTAAGTCTGAGAAACCGTTGTTCGAGCCTCGAATAACCAATGAGACACCACCTTAACCATTTCACCACCGAATTCGCATAAATGCACCGCGACAAATAGTGCAGTCCCAGACCAGACGCCTCCTTTTCAAGGCGGCGTCTGATCAGGGACTTCACTTTTTGTCTCATTCTCTATTTCTATATATGTGTTTTATTCTTTTGAAATTGGCATTGATGTTCTCATTTCCTTATTGTACCGAATGATTTAACAAAATTTGGATTGCAGACGACAATTAGAAATTTTGCGCCGAAAGGGTTAACAGATAGGATAAGGAAGAGATACCGAGAGAATCTATTGGACATTTGGTCAATAGTTTTAAAAGCTTGGTCGATTCTGATCGATCAAAATGGCACCAGATACATTTAATCAGAGAGTATTCGTCACACAGCGAGGAAAGAACTTACCAATTCATTCAGTTTTCTCTGTTCTCTTCCAGTGGTTTGGTAACCTTGTGACTCCATCATGGTGGGACGACTTGTGGCTAAACGAGGGCTTTGCCAGTTATGTAGAATATATGGGAGTGGACTTCGTTCATCCTGACTGGAAAATGGTGAGCAAGCGTCATGACATGACAAAGACCAAATGATTGTGGGTGTTTCAAGCGTCTTGTGTCAAAGACGAACATATTTGGGTGGGGGAGTGTCTTGTGTCAGAGACCAAAATATTAATGTAGTATGACTTAAAAATGGCGAGGAATCGTTTTTTGACGAAGAACAAATATACAAATAACACGGTGAGTAAACGTCTTGTGATACAGAGCTGATATAGTATGAGCTAAAACCGTGAGTAAAAGTCTAAGGAAATATATCAAATATTGTATGACTTTTTTGTTCTTTATACCAGTTGATGTTTGTAGTTTATACCAGTTGATGTTTGTAGTTTATACCAGTTGATGTTTGTGGTTTATACCAGTTGATGTTTGTAGTTTATACCAGTTGATGTGTGTAGTTAATTTTGTAGTTTATACCAGTTGATGTGTGTAGTTAATTTTGTAGTTTATACCAGTTGATGTTTGTGGTTTATACCAGTTGATGTTTGTGGGTTATACCAGCTGATGTTTGTGATTTATACTTGTTGATGTGTGTGGGTTATACCAGTTGATGTGTGTGGGTTATACCAATTGATGTTTGTGGCTCATACCAGTAAATATGCTGGTATCTGTACGCTATTTACACGAATAAAACAGATGGCAACTATGGGAGTGAGTGGGTTAACCCATTTGCTCCCAGTGGATTCTTCCATGTTTATATATTGGATTAGTCCATTGTTTTATCTAAGGTGTGCCTTGCCTAAATTTTCAATTTCGTTTTGTTTTGTTTTATATTGAAATTCCTATCAGCAAACAATGTATACTCTGATCAGACGCCACATAATGCGGTGTTTTTGTTGAAGACTAGTCTTTTGTTTATCCCGTTACATCATAATTACGCATTGCTACGCCTCTGCCAGCAGAGTAGACCCCGATAGCCATCAGATCAAGTTCTGCTTTGTTTGCTTATGATACAATATTGATAAAACATTATGATTCTGCAGTTTCTGTCACGTTTAACCCATTACCTCATAGGCTATTTTAGACCCATTACCTCATAGGCTATTTTAGACCCATTACCTCATAGGCTATTTCAGACCCAAGCTATTTGAATAAATCTACCGAAAAGGAGTATTAACTAACGAAAAGGAATATTTTAGAATTTTGTACTTTGAAACCATTTTAATAAATAGAGCATTTGCTCCTATAGGATGAAATGCTCTATTTATCACAATGGTTTTACAAAGTGACTGCCACTGTCGTCAAAAGTCGTCAATATGAGGGAATGGGTTAAATTTGATAGAATGGGTTAAACGTGACGGAATGGGTTAAATATGAGGGAATGGGTTAATCTTCATTTGTCCAGGAGCTGTTTTACCAATTAAGGTTATTAATATTCATGATGTCATTTTACGTGAATATTCATAGAGGAAAGAGTCATTTTAGATAAACCGTCTAACTCTTAGGAAAATTGTAACATGGCAAATAATGCAGTCCCCTTGTGAGAGGGGTCCTCTAATAGCCCTCTCAGCTTGGTATACACTGTTTTCAGAACACATTAGTGACTCGTGTCGCGCACAGTAAGGGTAAACCAAAAATTCATGTATTCATACTAAATTATAAAATTCGACCTAGCTCTAAAAAAATCATTGTGTGATTATTTCTTGCATATATATTCATGAGGGAAAGGCTAAAAAATGTTTACCCCCCCCCCCCTCCAAAGAACAAGTAAGATTCACAATTGCTTCTATAGTATATGAATACATTCTGAATAATACAAAAATGCACCACGACAAACAGTGCAGTCCCAGATCAGACGTCGCCTTTTCAAGGCGGCGTCTGATCAGGGAGTTCACTTTTTGTCTCAATCTTTATATAAGTGCTTTATTCCTTTAAAATGTACATTTATTTATCTAATTTCCTTATTTTACCAAAATTTAACAAAACTGATTTGCATGCTAAAGGTTAAACATGCAAAGGATCAAGAAACATTAATTCAGTTTTCTGATCAATATTATCCTATAAACTCACAGAGCCGACTACAGGAGTTGTCTGATCTCGGTATGCCCTATTTGTAAAGGCCTGAAAGGGGTAAACAGTTAAAACAGTTTTCACATTCAAGTGCATTGTATTTTTATTTCATTTTCCCATTTGGTACATTTTTGTTTTTATATTTCCCATTTCGGTAAGTTTTGTGTTTACTTTCCCATTTCAGTTTGAGCAGTTCGTTGTTGTAGACTTACAAGATGTGTTTAACTTTGACGGACTTATTTCGTCCCACCCCGTTTACGTACCTGTAGCACATCCAGATGAAATCAACGAAATCTTCGACAGAATTTCCTACGCTAAGGTAACTAAGTGTAGTATTAGGTTTGATATCTGTTGGTCTGGCATACCTTTAACATTGCCATTAGGGAATTTGTGACTTTCTCTGTAAACAGTCTTGGTTCAGGTGAAATGTTTAAATTAAAAAATATTTCAAGAATAACTTCTTTATTTCTCCACCAAACCTATGTTGTGACCACTCTTTAGAATCGTCTCTTCGAGACGATTCTAAAGAGTGGTCACAACATAGGGTTTGGTGGAGAAATGACGATTTTAGTACTTTGAGTACACATTTTAGTACTTGAGTATGCATGTTTATCTTATTTTATTACTTGAGTACGCATGTTTATCTGTTGTTTATCTCTAATCTGGTGAATGTTCAGGGTTCCCTTTCCCACACATGGTTAACCTTTAGTAGTTAACCCTTTCCCTTCTTAACCCATTCCCTCATATTGACGACTTTTGACGACTCTGTAAAAGTCACTTTAAATATGAAACCATTGTGATAAATAGAGCATCTGCTCCTATAGGAACAAAATTAATACTCTATATATCACAGTGGTTTCAAACTACAAAATTCTAAAATTTGCCTTTTCTCTAGTTAATGCGCCTTTACGGTAGATTTATTCAAAGAGGTTGTATCTAAAAATAGTCTATGAGGGAATGGGTTAACCCTTTCCCTGTTATATGTTTATTCCAAATTTCAATACCTACTGATTATTCATGGACGGAAGTTATAATGAAATATGGAAGTTGGAACCTTGTAGCCATTTTAGAAACTAAATAAACAGAAGAATTAAACTCCATTAGCAAACAGAGCAGACCCTGATCAGACGGCTCCTTTAGGAGTCATCTTATCTGGGTCTACTCTGTTTGCAGATGTACGCGAAAACACGTCTATATGAGGAGAATGTATGACGTAATATATGACGTAATTTATGACGTAATTTATGACATAAACACGTCCTCTATGAGGGGAAAGGTTAATATGTAATGGGTGAGTGGGTTATTAGATCAGGTCTGAGTGTCACAAATACTCTTAACCCTTCGCTTGCTATTCACGTCAATATACCTACCTGTAAATAGTGAAGACTCAGATGAGACAGCTCCTGCAGGAGCTGTCTCATCAGGGTCTTCACTATTTACAATTTGATTGTGCAACCAGTGCACTCCACAGCAGTGATTGCACAGCGAAATAGTTGAACACAGTAAAGATATATGTAATTATACAACAGGGCATGGGTAAAGAAGGAGAAATGTATTTTAAAATTCAGCAAGAGAAGGGTTAAATTGTTACTTAAAATCCGGCTTGTTAGTGGCTTTGACCCTGTAACATCTGGATAAGATACATGGTTGTAGCTAAACAGAATCCATAGAGACAGTTTGTTATAGTTTTGAACAGAAAATGATACTGTTTGCACAAAACATCTAATTAAGCCCAAAATTAATTTGATAAATTTGTAAGTCAGTTACGAATTCTTAAATAGATATGTTTTCCTTTCGATCGCTTGCAGTTACAGTAAAACCTCTCTGTACTGTACAGTAAAACCTCTGTGTACTGTACAGTAAAACATCTGTGTACTGTACAGTAAAACCTCTGTGTACTGTACAGTAAAACCTCTGTGTACTGTACAGTAAAACCTCTGTGTACTGTACAGTTAAACCTCTGTGTAGTGTACAGTAAAACCTCTGTATGACGGCTACTAAAGCACATCAAGTATTTTGTGTTAAATGCAGGTGGCTGTTTATTTAGCAAGGTGAAAGTAAAACAGAACGTTCCTATAGGAACGTTCTGTTTTATTTTCACCTTGCTTTAAGCAGCCACCTGTCTTAAATGCCAACTAATTAACCGAATTTTGTGGCCGTTATATATAGGTTGTATTATCAAATACAGTATTTGTTCTCAAAATGAAAACTAGACCAATATCAAACCCTCGTTGTCGAAATAACAAAAATTCTCTCCTTAAATGATTTTTAAATAAACAGGTTTATTCAAAGCAGCAGATACTATTAGTTACAGGGTTATTTGGCAGGGAATAAGGGCTGGTATGACCGGGTTAGATCCCGTATTTTCTGAGGCGTTAGCCCGTACACCCTGCCAAATTACCGTGTAACGAATTTATTACCAGTCAGAGATCCGATTTACCCAATTAAGAAACGAACAACTCTTAATTTGGCTGACATTATATCTCTAATTATATGACGTCATGACAAGGAAAACGACATCACAGAACATATATGACGTCATCTCAGAGCAATTTCGAAAGAGGAATTCTAACTTCACTTGTAAACATTTGAGTTTAAACGGTTACACGCTGTACTGATAAGTTTTAAATAATTATCGCATCTTATCTTGACTCTATGTTTATCTCAGTAATTACATAAGAAACTCGAGTAGAATCAGTCCCGGAGTTATTTGACGTCTAATCCAGGCCTGGAGTAAATCAATCCCGAAGTTATTTGTCGTCTAATCCGGACATAGAGTAGAATCAATTCCGGAGATATTAGGCGTCTTATCCAGGCCTGGAGTCAAAATCAATCCCGGAGTTATTTGGCGTGTAATCCAAGCCTAGAGTAAACTCAATTACTTGGGGTTGATTTTGCTGGAATAGGTTTGAAGTTTTATGGAAGAGTATATGGATGCGATGGGGTGGAGTTGGGGTTGAAGTCAGCACAGACCTGTTGTAAAAATGCTGTTTAACCCTTTCACCGCCAACGTCGCATAAATGCACCACGACAAAAAGTGCAGTCCCAGATCAAGGCTTCTGATTAGGGACTTCACTATTTGTCTCAAACTCTTTTTCTACATAATTATGTGCTTTATTCCTTTGAAATTTGCATTATTTATCTCATTTCCGTACTTTACCGAATGATTTAACAAAATCGGTTTGCAGACGACAATTAGAAATTCGGCGCCGAAAGGCTTAATATTTGTGAACAGAAGTAATTGCCATCCTTCATTTGTCCGTTATTTTTATTGCCATCCTTCATTTGTCCGTTATTGTTATTGCCATCCTTCATTTGTCCGTTATTTTTTCTTTTATTATGTCTCCCCCCCATATTTATATGGTGGAGACATATTGTTTTCGTGAGAGTTGTCTGTCTGTCCGTCTGTCCGCCTGTCCGTCTGTCTGTCTGTCTGTCCGTCTGTCCGTCTGTCTGTCACACTTTTTGTCCGGACGATAACTTCAATATGCCTGATGCCAGTTGATTGAAACTTCATATATGGAAAGAGCATAATGAGAGGAAGTGTCATGCACAAGGTCCATAATTCTGGCTTCACTAATATTGGAGTTATTGCCCTTTGTAAAAAAATCACACATTTTTGTCCGGACGATAACTCCTACATGCCTGATGCCATTGGATTGAAACTTCATATATGGAAAGAGCATAATGAGAGGAAGTGTCATGCACAAGGTTCATAACTCTGGCTTCACTAATATTGGAGTTATTGCCCTTTGTAAAAAATATTATAATTTTTTGTCCGGACAATAACTTCAATACGCCTGATGCAATTGGATTGAAACTTCATATATGGAAAGATCATAACGAAAGGAAGTGTCATGCAGAAGGTACATAACTCTGGCTTCACTAATATAGAAGTTATTAAAAAATCACACTTTTTTGTCCGGACGATAACTTCTATATGGCTCATGCCATTGGATTGAAACTTCATATATGGAAAGATCATAACGAGAGGAAGTGTCATGCACAAGGTCCATAACTCTGGCTTCACTAATATTGGAGTTATTGCCCTTTTTAAAAACAATCACAATTTTCTGTCCGGATGATTACTCCTATGTGACACATGCCATTGGAGTGAAACTTCATACATGGAACAATCATAATAAGAGAAAGTGTCATGCATAAGATCCTTAACTCCAGCTTCAATAAATTTAGAGTTATTGCCCCTTGTACATTTGTTTAATTCTTTCTTGTCCGGACGATAACTCCTACATGGCTCTTGCCATCGTATTGAAACTTCATATAAGGAAAGAGCATGATGAGAGAAAGTGTCATGAACAAGGGCGATATTTCTGGCTTCAATACTTTTGGAGTTATTGCCATTTGTTACATTTTTTGGCCGATCAATAACTCCTATTGACTGATGCTATTGGAATGACGTTTTATTTTTGGAAAGAGCATGATGAAAGTAAGTGTCATGCACAAGGGCCATAAATCTGGTATCAGTATTTTTAGAGTTATTAGCTGTTTTCTTCTTGAAAAATGTAGTGTGGAAAACGCATAATGAGGGGAAGTATCATTCGTCAAGACCATAACATTTTTAGTGATTTCCCTTTACATATTGTTTTTATTAGAGGGGAGACATCCGTTTTTTTGACAAAAACCTCTAGTTTTTATTTATAAAGACAGCGTCTAATAGTTTCGATAAGATGACAATTTACTCGGCGTCTCATCTGAATCAAGACTGTTTGCATTGGTCATCGAGAGTTCGCCCCATAGATAGATCGTCCATAGAGAATTCGCCCAATAGACGGTTCGCCGATAGATAGTTCGCCCCATAGATCAATCTCATTGCAGAGTTGTCGTTCGTTACTCTCACATACACCTCTGCGATGGGCTCATGCCAAGAATCTTGGCAAAACTAATAGTTTATGTTTTATGGTTATCTGAGTCGATAGTTTATATCAAAATAGTCTGAATAAAGAATAAATAGTTATTATTTTATCATAAAACTGGTAATACAGTTTAATTTTAGATAATATTTGGTGACCTATTTTCATGCCACTTTACACTTCGAGTATTGCACAAGTGTAACCAAATAAAATGGAATGACGTCTGCTCAATATTTCGAAAACAGTACGTCTGATAAGGGACTTCATTTTTTGTCTCCATCTCTATTTATATATCTGTGATTTGTTCCTTTATAATTTGCATTTAGTTATTTCGTTTCCTTATTGTACTGAATAACATAACAAAAATTAAATTGCAAACGACAATTAGAAATTTAGGCCCAAAGGGTTAATAAACTAAATGTTCATTAACATACTTTTTATCAGATGAAATTTATAATATGGAAAAATAGTCAAACAGGGAGACACACACGAAATGACACCGCACAAAACACCATCAAACAAGAAACGATATGGCCACAAGACAAAACATAACAGGACGCATATCAAGACGAAAAACATTAAACATTAAGCATATTAAATAACAAAATTGGCCATAGGCTGAAAGCAGGATAACCGCCTTCGAACGGACATTAACTAAAATAAGCTACTGGGGGACTTAAACCTGGTTTACGGGTACCCAACCTCGTCCTTATCCCACTTTCACCAAAGTCAAAATGTAAATAAAATTCCCCTCCAGACAACTTCACAACATGAATAACGATGTCTGCCGAAACGAAACGACTTTAAAATAAACGTTAGATGTAAACAAGCGACGTCATCATTTAAAAGTTCGGGAAAACTATATGAAACACTTCTACACCGACATTTTATAAAAAAATAAATCGCAAAAAGATACAAATACTAGTGGATATTAAGTATGTACAACTGTTTTGTTTGAAATAGAATAAACTTGATATCGTAGACTAAGACACAACGTGCAGGATCCATATAGTTTATATTATCAAACAGAGTAGACCATTTAATGTATTTTTTGTTTTGATTTCTTTTCAATGGAGTTTATAAGGTTTTTGCTTTGTTTTTGTTCCAAAAGGGTATTTATTATTTTTGTTTTGCTTTCGTTTCAAGTGAGTATTTTTTTGCTATGTTTCAAGGGAGTCTTTATCATTTTTGTTTATGCTTTCGTTTCAAGGGCGTATTAATTATTTTTGTTTTGCTTTCGTTTCAAGGGAGTACTTTTTACGCTTTCGTTTCAAGGGAGTCTTTATTATGTTTGTTTATGGTTTCGTTTCAAGGGCTTATTTATTATTTTTGTTTTGCTTTCGTTTCAAGGGGGCATCTATTATCCGAATGATGCGGTTCTTCCTCGGAGACAGCACGTTCCAGAAAGGATTAACAGTAAGTGACTACCTTTTTGTTTAGTATTTTTGTGCTTTATAATTAATTATGAGATCATACTACCGAGGAGGTCGCTGTAAGAAAACAAATCCAACCCATGTTGGCCAGTCTTAACCCATTACCTTATAGACTATTTTTAGACCCAGTCTCTGAATAAATCTACCGAAAAGGAGCATTTAATAGAGAAAATGAAACATATAGAGTTGTATAGTTATGAAAACATTGTGATAAATAGAGCATTTGCTTCATAGGAGCAAATGCTCTATTTATCACAATGGTTTCATAAAGTGTCTTTTACAGAGGCGTCAAAAGGCGTCAATATGAGGTAATGAGTTTAAACGTCGTAAGTGTTATGTCTATTAGCTAACGGTAAGACTTTCTAAGAAACGCTTTTGGTTGTCAGGTTAAATGTAACAACTACTTTTTGGAGATCTTAGAGTAACGGTTTATAAATCTTTTGTGAAAAAGGCTCCTCATATTGATCCAAGTTGTTTGGCATTTGGCACTTCAACATCCAATTTGACATCCGGCACCTAATGATGATCCTAACTATTTGACACTCAGCAATTTATCATGATCATAGCTATTTGACACTCGACACCTTATGATCATAGCTATTTGACACTCGGCACCTAATCATAATCATAGCTATTTGACATTCGGCACCTTATGAATTTAGCTATTTGACACTCGGCACCTAATCATGATCCCAAGCTATTTGACACTCGGTACCTAATCATGATCCAAAGCTATTTGACACACGGTACCTAATCATGGTCCCAAGCTTTTGACACTCAGAAGAAGTCAAGGTTGCACCAGATTCACTTCTGAACAGACATTATATACAGTTGAACTTCGATATCTCGAGCCTGAAGGTACCAAACACATTTATTCGAGATAACAGAGCTTCCAGTTATCTGATTACTAATCTGATCAATTTCTCTAGTTCACAGCATAATGTAGGTCTAATGTACATGCGATTTTAGATATGCGCAATGATACATTTTAGAACAAATCTGTATTGTAAATTTTGGAAGGACCGATCGTTTACTTTGAATTATCCCCAAATTCATGTTATTCGAGTACGAATTATCGTGGTTCAGCGATATCGAGGTTCAGCGGTATATAGTAAGATAAGGATTATACAACATGTATTTGTTGCAGAACTACCTACGACAATTAGCATATGACGCTGCATTCCATGACGATCTCTGGTACGCCCTTGGAAACGTAAGTTGCAAACTCAGCAGGAGTGCCATAAAATTCTCCGATTTTCTTTACAACTCGTATCTCACAACTGTTCTATATTTACATGTACAGTATAACATCGATCATAATCGTTCTTTAACCCTTTCACCGCCAATAACCCAAAAATGCACCACGACAAATAGTGCAGTCCCAGGGACTTCACTTTTGTCTCAAAATATATTTCTATATCTGTACCTTTTTCCTATGAAATTTGCATTTATTTATCTCATTTCCTTATTTTACCAAATGTTTTAACAAAAGTTGTTTGCAGACGACAATTAGACATTTGGCGCAAAAAAGGTTAAAGAGGAGGTCCCTACAATGATCGCATATTTTCAATAATACCATAAAACTTGGTATTTGTTATGCTCTATCATTATTATGAAGGTTCCCAATTTCCTCCTATTGAATGTTTGTTTTGTCTTTGTGCGTCTCTTGTTGTTTTTTCTACCCATGTACATTTGCTGTTTCCTTGTGTTGCTGTTCGGGCGAGTGTTTGTTCTGTATGTGGTATTTCCTGCATGACTCATTTTTGTACTTTTATATTGAAAAATGCCCATGTGATACAAATAATCCGATTTCATCAATAACTGATACTTTTTGTTCTACAGCACAATATTATCGGCATTTTCCGTAGATTCTCCCGCGTTTTGCCGGTGATCACCCGATCCCTCCATTGTTTACGTTATAGCTTTCTCGGAAGTGGTCGGAGAACCGCGGATAGGGCGAACAGTTACGAAACTAAAACTCAACCCGAATAAAACTGAAACATCGGGGTGTAAAAGCGGGATCGGCGATATCACACACATGGATGTTTTGTCTTTATAAACGGTAATCGGATGGGTCTTTTTGTGTTATACTACTTTTCAGCATATAAACAAATGAGTTTTGTATATTTTAAGTGTTTATGAAACGCGTCAAATGTAGGGACATCCCCTTTAAGACAAATGGCTTAATGCAGGTCGAAAGACATGCAGAAAGTTGCTATTGGAGAGGACAGACCCAACCCTGTAAGAGTTTTCTGATCAGACTCTGCTTTGTTTTTTTTATAAAATAATACGGTTTTGATTACATAGTTTCTGTCATGGCCAAACCTTTCTGTGTTTGTGTCTCAATACAAAATAGCTCCTCTTAACATTTGTAATGCTATCATTTATTAACCCTTTCCCTGTTGTATATTCATGTAAGAAATAATGACGTCATGAATATCAATAAGATTAGTTTTTTATGATGGCATATGAAAACATGACATTTTGGCTCAGGCATAATCTGTAGAATCAGATATACTTACACAATAAGCAAACAGACCAAACTCCTATAGGAGCCGTCTGATCTGGGTCTACTCTGTTTGCAGATGTGTGAAAATGTGCTAACATTAGGGAAATGGTTAAATGAATATTCATGAACCAAGGGGTTAAGTGATCCTTTGCTTTATGTGAAATGTCAATTTATATGACAAAAGTACAAAAATGAGTCATGCAGGAATCACCACATACAGAACAAACAGTCACCCTAACAGCAACACAAGGAAACAGCAAATGTACATAACTATAAATATTCAAGAGACGCACAAAGACAAAACAAACATACAATAGGGGGAAGATTGAAGTACCGCCTTGGAACGGTCAGTGACAAAAGTCACTGGGGTGGGTTAAACCGGTTTATGGGCGCCCAACCTCACACTTATTCCATCCCCACCCTAAAATGTTAGGGATAGTCACTCTATGTGAAAGTCACTCTTTTTGAAACGTCACTCAATGAATGTTAAACGTCATCCTATGTGAAACGTCACTCAATGAATGTTAAACGTCATTCTATGTGAAACGTCACTATGTGAAACGTCGTTTATGTGAAACGTCACTCTTTATGAAACGTCACTCTTTGGGAAACTTCAATCTTCATATTTAACATTCATGAAAAACTGTCAAATATATAAAAAAAAGAGAAATATCCCCGCATTGTTAAAGGTTTGCTGTAAGAAACAGCCTTTTCGCTGAACAATCTTTTAACTCTTATATACAAACACCAGTGGATTATATAACAATTAAAAGTGTAGCTACAGTGCTATGCTCGTTCCATGCATGCTGTGGTTTCAAAGGATTTAATTTTTCACAGCAATCTTTGGCAGAAAATAACGACATTACCGACGTGAAAAACATTATGGATACGTGGACACTACAAATGAACTACCCCGTCGTCACGGTAACGTTTAACACAGATGGACAGATAACTCTGAAGCAGTCTCGATACCTTAGGGACCCAGATGCAACTGACCCAGGGATATATGAATCACCGTTTGGGTATGTTTATACATCCGATACTATCATAAGTATGTTATATATCCAATTCTAGTACAGTTGAACTTCGATATCTCGAACTCAGATAACTCGAACTTCGGGATAACTCGAACAAAAAGTTCAGTCCTTCAAAAACTAACAATACAGAATTGTTTTTTCAAATATATCGCTACAGATATCCAGAAACACACACGACATATTATTATAGTTCTAAAGTAATGCTGAAAGCTCATACAGGATCTTTCAGCATTACTTTAGACCTGTATTAAGATGTGAACTCGAGAAATTGTTCAGCCTAGCCTTCGTAAAATTATTGGACATACCCATTTTCTCACTTTGTTCATCAAATATGTTAAAAATTCATTAAAAAGGGATATGATCTTGTAGTACTACAACATACTTACATGTTTGGTTGTCAACCCTTTTACAGTTGGCAATCACGCTGGCCTCTTTGCATGTACGCCGACAAAAAAGGTTTAGTACTCTATGAAAGCGACCTCTTAGATCCAGAAACGGAAGGAGAACGTCGGATATCTGTACTATTTCGTTTTTTTGTCGTACCCTTTGTTACTTTTCTACAGTTACTCTGTTTGCAGCTCAATCATTGAGTACACTAGCGATAGGTGGATACAGTTTGTTCAATTAAATGTTTTCGTTATATATTCACTTTACCACTGTATTTGCCGTCGCAGTTTTTGTAGATTAGTCGGAGAGGGGATACGTTTATTTACAGTGTTTGTCTTTTGTGGTGGGGATGGAATAAGGGTGAGGTTGTTCGCCCATAAACCGGTTTAAACCCCCGGTGACTTTTGTCACTGACCGTTCCAAGGCGGTACTTCCATCGTCCTCTATTGTGTGTTTGTTTTGTCTTTGTGCGTCTCTTGTTGTTTTATAGTTATGGACATTTGCTGTTTCCTCGTGTTGCTGTTCAGGCGAGTATTTGTTCTGTATGTGGTGTTTCCTGCATGACTCATTTTTGTTCTTTTTGTATAACCAGTTGTTTTTTATATCAAATGAGTCACGAGTGTCTCCTTCTATTTTAGATACAAATGGGATATACCCTTCACATACACAACCAGTAGCGAATTGAAGTTCAACGTCACTTCCGCTGATGTAATGATGATGCGAAGAACTAGCGGAGGTAGGTCACCTTTTTATACTTGTACCCATTTTCAGTCCCTGTATTATCTTCGTTTAGTGTACCCTTTCCTGTTGAATATTCATGTAAGAAATAATGATATTACCCGTCAGAGTAAATCCTTGGAATTTTATTGGTCAGTTTGCCCAAATCTGCCGGGGTGTACAGAACCGTATTCGGCGGCTTCCACGGAGAATACAGAATTCAAATTTGACGCGTGACGTCATTCGTTATGTTTTTGTTTCTAGCGTCGATTCGAAATTTCATATCGTCCTTACTCCATTAATCCTGGACGGATTACGACCAAATAAAACTTTTCCTCATATGGTCCTCAATTTGACACTATCAAATTAATAATGGAATGATTTCTTCTAAAATATATGACAAAAGAGATGATTTTGATTTTAATATTGTAAATTTTCCTCATCTTGACGGGGATGTTCCCCGTGCTCCATCTTACGGGGTTTATATATCTCAACTTATTCGTTTTGCTAGAGCTTGTTCATCTATTGACGATTTTAACAGTCGAAATCTCATTTTAACTGAAAAACTGCTTAAACAAGGATATAGATACCATAAACTAAGAAAAACTTTCGCTAAATTTTACTATCGAAATCTCTCGCTTATTGGCAAGTACAAATGTAATCTCAAGGTACTTTTGCGACACGGTATCTCACATCCTGAATTTTATGGTGATGTGATTTACAAACTTCGTAAAATTATTGGACATACCCATTTTCTCACTTTGTTCATCAAATATATAAAACAATTCATTAAAAAGGGATATGATCCTGTATTACTACAACATACTGCATGTTTGGTTGTGAACCCTTTTACAGTTGGCAATCACGCTGGCCTCTTTGCATGTACGCCGACAAGAAAGGTTTAGTACTCTATGAAGGCGACCTCTGAAATCCAGAAATGGAAGGAGAACGTCGGATATCTGTACTATTTCATTTTTGTCGTACCCTTTATTACTTTTCTACAGTTACTCTGTTTGCAGCTCAATCATTGAGTACACTAGCGATAGGTGGATACAGTATGTTCAATTAAATGTTTTCTTTGTTATACATGCACTTTACCACTGTATTTGCTGTCGCGGTTGTTGTAGATTAGTCGGAGAGGGGATACGTTTATTTACACTGTTTGTCTTTTAGGATGGGGATGGAATAAGGGTGAGGTTGGGCGCCCATAAACCGGTTTAAACCCCCGGTGACTTTTGTCACTGACCGTTCCAAGGCGGTACTTCCATCTTCCTCCTATTGTATGTTTGTTTTGTCTTTGTGCGTTTCTTGTTGTTTTTTCTACCTATGTACATTTGCTGTTTCCTTGTGTTGCTGTTCGGGCGAGTGTTTGTTCTGTATGTGGTGTTTCCTGCATGACTCATTTTTGTACTTTTCTTAGTTCAACGTGTAACCTTTTAAACTCAAATGTTTACAAGTGAAGCTTGAATTCCTCTTTCGGAATTGCTTTGAGACGACGTCGTATTTGCTCTGTGGTGATATCATGTTTTCCTTGTCATGGCGTCATATAATTAGAGATCTAATGTCAGCAAAATTAAGAGTTGTTCTTTTCTATATTAGGCAAGTCGGATCTCTGACGGTTAATAAATTCGTTACACGGTAATTTGGCAGGAAATACGTGATCTAACCCGGACATACCAGCCCGTACACCCTGCCAAATTTCCGTGTAACTAATAATATCATGAATATTAATCAGAGTTTTATAAATTTGAATAAATCTACCGAAAACGAGCATTTACTAGAGAAAAGGAAAATTTAGAATTCTGTAGTTTGAAACCATTGTGATAAATAGAGCAGTTGCTCCTCTAGGAGCAAATGCTCTATTTATCACAATGGTTTCAAGGATGACTTTTACAGGGGCGTGTAAAAAGTTTGTCAACATGAGATTAATATTACGCGCATGTATGCGCAAGTGCGTATCGCTAGCTACGCCCATATGTCATACCAGTAGCTATCAGAGCATGTCCAGGTCAGATAGTTCCAATATCAGGTTCCGAACAAGGGTCTGCTCTACCTTGTGAAGACGTGAACAGGCGTTTATAAAGGATTTAATATGAGGGAAAGGGTTAATCCAGGTGTTTAGCCATTTTTGGCTTGAGGTTTTGAGAATAAAAATGACCAAGTACTAAGACAATTGCTGTTTGTTTACACACGACAGGCCACGTTTATAAGCAAATGAGTGCATCCATATGTGTGGTATAACTTTTCATCTGCAATAATTATGGTCTGCAACAATTCTTAAAATGAATTTTCTCTCATTTCCTTCCAAGAATATGGCAATGACTAAAAGTGCTCCACGTGTCATGAAATCGACGTCTCATTTGGATCCAAACTTTTTGCATAGGTAATCATTGTGTCGTCGCTGGCGTGCTAAGAGTCACATGCAACGTAGTTTTACTATTATTATTATCTTATTTATTCAGATATTGTTGTAAACGATGGCAAGATTCCTTCAGCCACTGGACGTAACTGGGTATTAGGTAATCCAATGCAGTATGGGTATTATCGAGTTAACTATGACGTCAGGAACTGGAATGCCTTGATTGATCAACTGAAGCAGGATCACAAGGTAAGCTAAACTGTGTAATCAACCTAAAAATAAACTAAGTAATCAACCCAACAATAAACTGTGTAATCAACCCAACAATAAAATGTGTAATCAACCTACCAATAAACTGTGTAAACACGCCAACAATAATCTGTGTGAACACACCAACAATAAACTGTGTAATCAACCTAACAATGAACTGTGTAAACACACAACAATAAACTGTGTAAAACACACCAACAATAAACTGTGTAATCAAACCAACAATAAACTGTTTAATCAACCCAACAATAAATATGGAAAAATAGTCAAACAGGGAGAGCCACACACGAAATGACACTGCATCAAACACCATCAATCAAGAAACGGTATGGCCACAAGATAAAACATAACAGGACGCATATCAAGACGAAAACATTAAGCATATTAAATAACAAAATTGACCATAGGCTGAAAGCAGGAGTACCGCCTTGGAATGGTTAGTAACTGAAATAAACTACTGGGGGACTTAAACCTGGTTTACGGGTACCCAACCTCGTCCTTATCCCACTTTCACCAAAGTCAAAATGTAAATAAAATTCCTCCTCAAGACAACTTCACAACATGAATAACGATGTCTGCCAAAACGGAATTACTTTAAAATAAACGTTAGATGTAAACAAGCGACTGTCATTAGTTAAATGACGTCATAATTTAAAAGTACGGGAAAACTATATGAAACACTTCTATCTACACCGACATTTTATAAAAAATAAATAGCAAGAAGATACAAATACTAGTGGATATTAAGTATGTACAATTGTTTTGTTTGAAATAGAATAAACTTGACATTGTAGACAAGTACTCGATGACTATTCAGAGGTCACAGCAGCTGTGGAGAAGTCATTTGGGGTACGACAGAACTGGCAAAATACAAATATCTAATTTCCTCCCTCCGTAAACGAGTTTAAGAGGGAATCTTCATAGAGTATTAAAAATTCTGAAGGGAGGTGATCCCCGAGAGCATAAATTGCAACACAAGAGAAAATTGCAGACTCGGTTTTATTGAGTCTGTTCATGAACAGTAATTGAAAGTGCAACACTGCTCACGCCCCCTAGCACCGGCTGAAGCGGTATTCAATTTTCAGAACAGGAAGTACTGAAATTCATGATCTCGAAGGATCAGAAGGTATAACAACACTGAGAATAAAGTACGGTGCGACGTTTTACGGCCGCCACACAAGCACTTAACATCTGCTGTTGTGAATATTATAAATTCTGAAAAGAGGTGATCAAGTCTTTTCCGTTGTCGCACAAGCAAAGAGGAAAGCATAATGACCAACTGTAAAGGGGTCGATCACCAGGCATGTAGTGTGTTGCAATAAAGAGGGGTCATATCCCTTTTTAATGAATTGTTTTATACGTTTGACAAACAAAGTATCAAAGTGTGTGTGTCCAATAATTTTTCGAAGTTTGTAAATGACATCACCGTAAAACTCCGGATGTGAAATGCCTAACTTTAGAAAAGTACGTAAATTACAATTGTATTTGCTGATGAGTAGAATATTACGGTGGTAAAATTTTGAAAATGTTTTACGAAGTTTGTCATATCTGTAGCCCTGTTTTAGTAGTTTTACAATGATAATAAGGTTACGATAGTTACAATCATCAACAGAAGAACAAGCTCTAGCAAACGAATAAGCTGAGAAATGTATACACCGTAACATGTAGCACGGGGAATTAATCAACCCAACAATAAACTGTGTAGTCATACAAACAATAATTATCATTGCTGAACTGTATATACAAAGATAGCGTCAGGCGCAATTGCCAACAGACTTAAACAAGTTTTAGATAAACTAATTCATGAAGATCAAACAGGATTTATGGCAGGGAGATTCTTGGGTCAAAATACAAGGCAGATTTATGATATTATGCAATATACAGAAGAACATAATATACCTGGATTAATTTTACTAGTTGACTTTGAAAAGGCTTTCGATTCTATATCCTGGAATTTTATACAGAATGTATTAAGATTTTTTAACTTTGGTGACTCTTTCATTAAATGGTTTACTATATTGTATAAGAATGCTAGGCTATCAGTTAACCAGGGTGGTCATTTATCAAATTTCTTCACAATAAGTCGAGGCTGCAGGCAAGGGGATCCAATATCAGCATATATATTTTTATTATGTGCAGAAATATTAGCTATAAGATTAAGAAATAACACAAGTATTAAAGGTATTACAATCAATGGAACAGAATACAAGTTATCCCAATATGCAGATGATCTATCTGCTATATTAGATGGATCTAGTTTATCTCTAAATGAAACATTAAATGAATTGCACAGATTCTCAAAATATTCTGGTTTAACAGTCAACTTTGAAAAAACACATGTAATATGGATAGGATGCAAAAAGTACAGTACTGACTCAATTAAAACAAAGTGGAAACTTTCATGGGGAGTAAATAGATTTAAATTGTTAGGGATTATTTTTGATGTGGATCTTTCAAACATGGTTATGCTCAACTATACTGAAAAAATACAAAAACTAAAAGCTTTGATATTAAATTGGAATCGTAGGTATTTGACACCTATGGGGAAAATCACTGTAATTAAAACACTACTTCTTCCCCTACTTAATCACCTCATTATGACACTACCAAATCCTCCTGAAGAAGTCTTAAAGAAAATAAATTTAATGTTCTTTGGCTTTATATGGCAAGGGAGTGCAAAGGTAAAAAAAGCAGTGTTAGTTAAACAATATTTTGAAGGGGGTCTTAAAATGATAAACTTAATTTGTTTTATTGAAGGTTTAAAATCAACTTGGTTGAGAAGATTAATAACAAGTTATGGTAAATGGAACAAAATTTTAGAATGCAGTATTGACTATAGTAAAATATTTTCTCTAGGATCTGAGTATCTAAAGAAATGTGAGAAAGAAATATCGAATCCGTTTTGGCAAGATGTCATAAAAGCATTCCATAAAATACAAACATCATACACTCCTGTAAACGTAGCGGAATTAATGGCATCACCATTATTCTATAACAAAGATATTCAAATAGGTGGAATGTGTGTGTTTTACAAACCATTTTTTATAAAAGGGATTTCACAAATAAATGATCTTATCCCCGCTGAAGGAAACTTCTACAATTATCAATCGTTTTGTGAAATATATGATATTCATATTGACTTTGTAAAATTTTATGGTCTTATAAATGTTATAAAAATATTTTTAAATAAGTTAAGCTTTACAGTAACACTGCAGAAAATGCAGAATCCATCACTCCCATTAAATGTATTAATACTACTGAAACAATCGAAAGGTTCAGCTCATTTATATAACATACTGAATAAAAATAATGAAAAACCTACTGCAGTGACAAGATGGAACCAATTGTTTCAGATAGAAGATAATGATTGGAAAGAAATTTACAATGCCATATTTAAATACAACTTCAGTACAGAAATACGGTGGTTTCAGTATCGAATAAATCATAGAATTCTTCCAACACAGAAATACCTTTTTAATATCAAAATCTCAGACAATCCTAATTGCAGAGTTTGTGGTGAAGTAGAAACAATTCAACATATGCTTTGGTCATGTCCAGAAACAGAATTATTTTTAACAAAAGTCCAGCAGTGGTTGAAATTAGCAGAGTATATCAATTGTATAAATGAGAAGAAATACCTATTCAATTTAAGCAATTCCTATTCAATGGCTGACATGACTATTCTACTAGAAACAAAGTACTATATATACTTGACCAAAAAAAGGGAAGGAAAATTCTCAATACTATCGTTAAAAAACAAAATAATAGCAAAATATACAGCTCTGAAATACATAGCCACAAGGGATAATTATCTTGAACAGTTTGATCAAACATGGTCGAAATATTATTATCTTTTAATGGAATAAATTTCTCCACATAATTACAATAGCTAAAAAGTAAAATGGCTTTGGCAATTTTCAAAATTTCCTGTATAGATATAGACATTTTAATATGAAAAAGAAAACTTGAAATCGAAAAATTATTGAAATGAGAGAACCCCATCAAGCATTTTTAGGATTTAGGCTTTTTCTTTTTTCTTTTTTTTATTATCAAATGCATAAAACTCCCCTTCAAAAATGTGGTTGTATAAATATCAATTATTCTGTTTTCTCAAATGGCATTGTTAGATTTTTGTTAATTTATGTAACTATTATACTTACCATTTATGATGCAATGCTACTAACCTAACATTATACTTTGTACGGTATGATGAGGGATGGTACTCCCCGACCCTCACATACCTATGACGGGGAGAATAAAAGCATTTAAAAAAAAAAAAAAAAAAAAAAAAAAAAAAAGAAGCTCTAGCAAACGAATAAGCTGAGAAATGTATACACCGTAACATGTAGCACGGGGAATTAATCAACCCAATAATAAACTGTGTAGTCATACAAACAATAAACTGTGTAAACACACCAATAATAAAATATGTAATCAACCCAACAATAAACTGTGTAAACACACTAACAATAAAATGTGTAATCACACCAACAATAAACTGTGTAAACACACCAACAATAAACTGTGTAAACACATCAATAACAAACTGTGTAATCAACCCAACAATAAACTGTGTAAACACACCAACAATAAACTTTGTAAACAAACCAACAATAAACTGTGTAAACACACCAACAATAAACTGTGTAATCAACCCAACAATAAACTGTGTAATCAACCCAACAATAAACTGTGTAATCAACCAAACAATAAACTGTGTAATGACACCAACAATAAACTGTGTAAACACAAGCAATAAACTGTCTAAACACACCAATGATAAACTGTAATCAACCCAACAATAAACTGTGTAATCAACAACAATAAACTGTGTAGTCATACAAACAATAAACTGTGTAAACACACCAATAATAAACTGTGCAATCAACCCAACAATGAACTGAGTAATCAACCCAACAATAAACTGTGTAGTCATACAAACAATAAACTGTGTAAACACACCAATAACAAACTGTGTAAACACACCAATAATAAACTGTGTAATCAACCCAACAATAAACTGTATAGTCATACATACAATAAACTATGTAATCACACCAACAATAAACTGTGTAATCACACCAACAATAAAATATGTAATCAACCCAACAATAAAGTGTGTAATCAACCCAACAATATACTGTGTAATTAATCCAACAATAAAGTGTGTAATCAACCGAAAAATATACTGTGTAATCAACCCAACAATAAACAATAAACAATAAACTCTGTACTCATAACAATAATAAACTGTGTAATTACACAAACAATAAACTGTGTAAACACACGAATAATAAACTGTGTAATCAAACCAATAATAAACTGTAATCAATCAAACCAACAATAAAATGTGTAATCAAACCAACAATAAACTGTTTAACCACACAAACAATAAACTGTGCAAACACACCAATAATAAACTGTGTAATCAAACCAATAATAAACTGTAATCAATCAAACCAACAATAAGATGTGTAATCAAACAAAAATAAACTGTGTAGATCTAATCAAACCAACAATAAGCTGTATAATCAAATCAACAATATAATGTGTAATCAAGCCAAACATAAACTGTGTAATAACACAAACAACAAACTGTAAACAAACAACAAACTGTGTAATCAAACCAAACCATGTAATTTATGTCTTACACAAAGGGTAGACTCTGCAATGTTTGTAAATGTATTCGCTTATAAATCTTATCTTTATTCGTGATTTGAATTAAGTTTGGAATGTTTATTATAAAAGTAATTACTCATGTATGTCATTGTAATCTCAATGGTGTTTACTTTCGACCTGCATTAATCTGCCACGTGCGTTTCTAGATATGCGTCTAGATATTATACAGTTTAGAACAATACGTATTGTAAAGATTAGAAGGACTTTACTTCGAGTTAATCGGAAAGTTCGAGTTATCCGAGTTCGAGATATCATAGTTCAACTGTATGTTTATCACGTTTATAACAACTAATGTCGACCGTATCTAATAATGTTATTTGACAGCAATGTCACGTGTGCCCGTGACTTGTTTAATCTTTCCCATGCCATACACATCCCGGCTTACGTCTGCAACCATCATGGATCCAGTTCAGACACAAAGTAATTAATGTTTAGCTGACATTATTTTTGACAGCATGAGAAGGATTTCTATAAGTGCTGTTTTGAGATAGCCGTGTAATGTAGGACAATTTGATATTTAATCTATAAATATCAAACACTTCGGCCTAGATGACACACTGTGTAACATTTTAGATCCAGATGTCACACCATTTGTAACACTTCAGATGCAGTAGAGACACTTTTTAACATTTTATATTTACAAGAGACACTATGTAACACTTTAGATCTAGATGGACAACATTTAAGTTCAAGATATCCAGATGATACATTTGTAACACTTTAGATCCAGATCATACATTGCTTAACACCTAATATACAGATGATACACTGTGTAACACTTTAGATCCAGATGAGACACTGTGTAACACTTTAGATACAGATGATACACTGTGTAACACTTCAGATCTAGATGATAGATAATACACTTTGTAAAACTTCAGATCTATATCAGATAGTGTGTAACACTTTGAATCCAGACGAGACACTGTGTTACACTAGATCCAGAAAATACACTGTGTATTTTCGAATCCATTTGGGACATTGTGTAACACTTCTGATCCACATGACACGCTTTGTAACACTTTGGCACAATAGCGGTTATAAAATCACTTGAAAAAAAACAGCTTGATGTGTATGACGTAAACTTTGTTATAAACAAATTACGAACCAGCTTCATTTCTTTTTTTAATGATTACGAACCATTTTTCTGTGTTGTAGGTAATCCATGCAGTTAACAGAGCTCAGATAATAAACGACGCATGGAACTTAGCAAGGTGAGACCATGTTTATCATCATCATCATCATCATCACCATCATCATCATCATCATCATCA
Organism: Azorinus chamasolen; assembly: GCA_963576725.1. NCBI lineage: Eukaryota > Metazoa > Mollusca > Bivalvia > Cardiida > Solecurtidae > Azorinus > Azorinus chamasolen. The sequence goes on along the minus strand of OY755250.1, from coordinate 6,347,390 downwards.
TCATAGTTGGCTTTGTCATCACATTTATATAATATTATCCTCAGCAACCAATGTCTGATCAGTATAAACCATTACCCCATAACTATGTCACATATACACCATGACATTATATACACCATGCCATTACCCCATATCTAAATCACAGATACACCATACCATTACCCCATATCTAAATCACAGATACACCATACCATTACCCCATATCTAAATCACAGATACACCATACCATTACCCCATATCTATGTCACAGATACACTATACCATTACCCCATATCTATGTCACAGATACACCATACCATTACCCCATATCTATGTCACAGATACACTATACCATTACCCCATATCTATGTCACAGATACACCATACCATTACCCCATATCTATGTCACAGATACATTATACCATTACCCCATATCTAAATCACAGATAACACCATACAATTACCCAATATCTATGTCACAGATACACTATACCATTACCCCATATCTATGTCACAGATACACTATACCATTACCCCATATCTATGTCACAGATACACCATACCATTACCCCATATTTATGTCACAGATACACTATACCATTACCCCATATATATGTCACAGATACACCATACAATTACCCCATATCTATGTCACAGATACACTATACCATTACCCCATATCTATGTCACAGATACACCATACCATTACCCCATATCTAAATCACAGATAACACCATACCATTACCCCATATCTATGTCACAGATACACTATACCATTACCCCATATCTAAATCACAGATACACTATACCATTACCCAATATCTATGTCACAGATACACTATACCATTACCCCATATCTAAATCACAGATACACCATACCATTACCCCATATCTATGTCACAGATACACCATACCATTACCCCATATCTATGTCACAGATACACCATACCATTACCCCATATCTAAATCACAGATACACCATACCATTACCCCATATCTATGTCACAGATACACCATACCATTACCCCATATCTATGTCACAGATACACTATACCATTACCCCATATCTATGTCACAGATACACTATACCATTACCCCATATCTAAATCACAGATACACCATACCATTACCCCATATCTATGTCACAGATACACTATACCATTACCCCATATCTAAATCACAGATACACCATACCATTACCCCATATCTATGTCACAGATACACCATACCATTACCCCATATCTATGTCACAGATACACTATACCATTACCCCATATCTAAATCACAGATACACCATACCATTACCCCATATCTATGTCACAGATACACCATACCATTACTCCATATCTATGCCACAGATACACTATACCATTACCCCATATCTATGTCACAGATGCACATTACCATTACCCCATGTATATGTCAAGATACACCATACCATTATCCATATCTATGTCACAGATACACCATACCATTACCACAAAGATTCGTCAGACACCCCATCCGATTACTGTGAGATTGGGTAAACGACATTAACGTCGTATTTCACGTGTTTGAGATGGGGTAAGCGACGTTAATGTCGTACATTACATGTGCAAGATGGGTGTTAGCGACGTTAATGTCCTATATCACGTGTGTGAGATGGGGTAAGTGGTGTTTATGTCGTACATCACGTGTGCGAGATTGGTGTGAGCGATGTTTATGTCGTATTTCACGTGTGCGAGCGATGTTTATGTCGTATATCACGTGTCCGAGCAATGTTAATGTCGTATATCAAGTGTGCTAGCGATGTTAATGTCGTATATCACATGTACGAGCAGTGTTAATGCCGTATATCACATGTGCGAGCGATGTTTATGTCGCGTATTACGCGTCCGAGTGATGTTAATGCCGTATATCACGTGTCGAAGCGATGTTAATGTCGTATATCACGCGTGCGAGATGGGGATGCACTAATTGCAATAATTTGATTTTTCACTTATTTTACAGGTCAGGCGAGTTAGATATGGAAACGGCTTTGAGGACAACTGAATACTTAGACATGGAGAGGGAATACATACCTTGGGAGGCAGCAAACAGTGAGCTGGCTTTTGTCAGGTCAATGCTGGAACGTCATCCTCTCTATGGCTCATATGAGGTGCGTTCGAGTTAACGTTGAACTTCGATATCTCGAACTCGGATAACTAGAAGTAAATGTTAAGGCATTCCAAAAACAACACTATATATACCAACTATACCTTGATCAGAATAAGTTTTGTAATATTGTTTATTTCAAATTTCAATATAATTATATTGAATACTCATGGACAAAATAGTTACAGTGCTCCCTCCCTACAACGACCCTCTCAATAACGATTCCCTCCTTACAACAACGCATGTCACTGTTTCCGAAACAGCAAGACACAACTTTTGTCCATCGTATTTTCTTTATGCCTCCATCAAACCCTATGATGTGACCACTCTTTAGAATCGTCACTTTGTGAGTGGTCACAACATAGGGTTTGATAGAGGCATAACAGTTTTAGTTCTCGAAATACACCTTATCTGGGGATCTGCAAACAAGCTAATTATGTTTGATTTTCCCTCCCTATAACAACTCCCTCTGAAGAACACATACAACTTTCGTATCCCAAAGGGTTTCGTTGTAGAGAGGGAGCACTGTATAATGAAATATGGAAGGTAGGGGTATTGTAGCCATTTTAGAAATTTAAGAAACAGAGAATTATCAAATGAGGTAAAGGACTATGATTAGTCCATGTATGTAACTCTTGACACAGTTATCTGGGTCCAAGATTATAACACTTCTGGGTCTGAATCTGAGATTATTCTCAAGTATCTGATTGGTCTAATTCTGAGCAAGCTCAGGATCTGATCTGATATGACGTCATTAGAGATATCCTTCTTTACGTTACATCAACTCTATCGCTGCCAATGTCGCATATGTGATTATCTATGCAAACAGTTTTGATCCAGATGAGACGCCGAGTAACTCGGCGTCTCATCAGGACCCGAACTGTTTGTTACTGTGAATATAAATTCTGAAGGGAGGTGATTCCCCGAGAGCAAAAATTGCAACACCAAAAGAGAAAATTGTAGACTCGGTTTTATTGAGTCTGTTCATGAACAGAAATTGAAAGTGCAACACTTCTCACGCCCCCTAGCACCGGCTAGGAAGATCAAAATGAAAATTGTAGCAGACAACAAAGTTTGCATACGACAAACTTTGGCAATGAACTATTGTCGACTGTCAAACAGTTTGAACCCTGAAGAGATGTGTAAAGGCCCATAACTCTGGCATTACTCGGATGTTATATCTTTCCCTGTAGTATAATCATGTAAGAAATAACGGCAGCATCAACATCTATTCGTTGAATGTGTATGACACATGTGTATAGTGATATTTGATACTGGTAAAAACTGTAGAATCAGATCTGAAATAATTTTCATCAACCCTTTCCCTTATGTAAGAGCTATTTGAGGCATGCAAACAGAGTAGACCCAGATCAGAAGGCTCCTATTAATATTTATGACGTTATTATATCTGACATGAATATGCAACAGGGAGGGTAAATTCTGATAGTTAGAGTCGGTTCATGAACTCACCGTAGCACCGGCTTAACCTCTACAGTGCGGGACACAACTTCACACAAGTAACTAAGTTCAGTTGCAAACAGTGTAGACACAGATGAGAGGACTCCTAGGGGATCCCTCTCATCAGGGTCTGCTCTGTTTGTCATATTACACTTTTCTTTAGAAAAACCTAAATATTTACTATAAACTTGACTTGTTTTGAATTTATAAGAGTCCATTTGAAAATTTAACGTTGCAAGGTTTTCCCATAACTATAAACGTTGAAAATAAAGATCCCGAATGACCAGAAAATAAATCAACATTCAGAATGAAGTCGTCTGATCTGGATCTACTGTAAGCAAGTGTGTGCGTTTGTATGTGGGAAAGAGTTTATCGTCTCTGTTGTCTAATTTTTTCCCATACTCAATTTCTTTCAGCATATTGGTATCTCACAATAAATGTGTTATTCGAATTCGAAAACTGGATTATTCGAATACTCATATACGTACCATTATTGATATTAACACATTGCAATACTTAATGCATGGTGAAAGTCATGCAGAAAACTCCTCTAGGAGCTTTCTGCATGACTTTCACTCTTCATTAAGCAGTCACATGCCTACAAACACATAAATTCTCCATTACTAAAAGTTCGTAGTAGTGATCTTTTACTACAGTGCTCCCTCCCTACAACGACCCTCTCAATAACGATTCCCTCCTTACAACAACGCTTGTCACTGTTTCCGAAACGACAAGGCTCCAGAAACAACCTTTTTCCATCGTATTTTCTTTATGCCTCAATCAAACCCTATGTTGTGACCACTCTTTAGAATCGTCACAAAGTGCGTCACAAAGTGACGATTCTAAAGAGTGGTCACAACATAGGGTTTGATTGAGGCATAACGGTTTTAGTTCTCGAAATACACCTTATCTGGGGATCTACAACGAAGCTAGTAAGGTTTGATTTTCCCTCCCTATAACAACTCCCTCTGAACAACACACACAATCTTCGTATCCCAAAGGGTGTCGTTGTAGGGAGGGAACACTGTAGATGTTATTCGAAATCAACGGTGAGCGTTTCCCCTTTTTGATTGCACTCAATGTGTCGGTGCGATAACAATAATTGGTAGATTTGTTCAGTCGACATTTAAAGAATAAATTAAAATTGTATAATTTTAACAAACGTCTGCTTGAAAATAGTTTAATATCGGCATTTTATCGGAATGTGAATCTTAGACTGAACATGCAGCGGTTTGTGTTTCAGAAATTTATGGTAAACAAGACGAGCACGGTATTCAAGGAAATAACAATGAACAACACAGGAGCTGCACATTTACAGTCGTACGTATATTAGAAATAACAATGAACAACACAGGGGCTGTAACAATGAACAACACAGGGGCTGTAAACTTACAGTCGTACGCATATTATAAATAACAATGAACAACACAGGGGCTTTATACTTACAATCGTACCTATATTTGAAATAACAATGATCAACACAGAGGCTTCTATATTAGAAATAACAATGGACAACACCGGAGCTGCAGACTTACAGTCGTACGTATATTAGGTAACATAAATAATGAACAATACAGGAGCTGCACATTTACAGTCGTGCATATATTAGGCTAACATTTGTATACACCAGTCCTATTTGTTAAGGTAAACCCAACTATATGGTTAACCTTTTCGGCGCCAAATTTCTAATTATCGTCTGCTGTCCAATTTTGCTAAATGATTCTATACAATAAGGAAATGGGATAAATTAATGCACATTTCAAAGGAATAAAGCACACATATAGAAATAGTGATTGAGGCAAAAGGTGATGTCCCTGGTCAGAAGCCGCCTTGAAAAGGCGGCGTCTGATCTGGGACTACACTATTTGTCGTGGCGCATTTATGCGACATTGGCGGTGAAAGGGTTAACGCTTGATGAATCACAGCAAACGAACTATATTTTAAACTTTAACCTGCTGCGGGCGGATGAATGATTACCTTTGCAAACAGTTTGGACCCAGATGAGACGCCGAGTAACTCAACATCTCATCAGGATCCAAACTGTTCGATACTCTGGCCGTGATGTTGAAATCAAATGCTAGATAAATCAACTGGGACAACTGAAATCGATGACGCTTTCTACAAACGAATTTTGCTCAGCAGGCTAAAGGTTAAACAGCTGCACTCTGAGTAATTGTCGTCTGCGTTTATTGTCACCTGCGTATAGTGTCGTCTGTGTAATTCTGCATTTATGCGACATTGGCGGTGAAAAGGGTTAAACTCCCTAAAAGCTGTGTATTACCAAATGTCGCCATGTAACATGTCAGGGAAATTTGAAATTTTATCAGAGATTTTCATTCTCTCTGGTTTGTGGCAACGCTATATATTTATCAGACCTGGCATGTATGTAAAGTATGTTACTGATTTCATTTCAACAGTTACCTGAGATCTGTAATATCAGCCCTGGCATGTACTTATGGTATCCAGGATTGCATTGACGAGTCTGTGAAACTTTTCGCCGAATGGATGGCCAACCCGCAAGTAAATCCGTAAGTATAGTGAACCTTCATTATACCGGCATTCGTTACAATGGCATCCTCATTATACCAACATTCGTTACAATGACACCCTCATTATACTGCCACTTGTTACAATGGCACCCTCGTTATACCGGCAGTATGCATTTGAAACAAAATTACAGTTAAGTATTTGAAGCAATCACTGAATAGATATGTGCAATGCCAATAAGACTGGTGATCGAGCTTTTTGCACTTACTGTGTTCTGCATTAAGTGTTCTTCTGTTGATACTAGTTTAAAACTGGCTCTATGGTTCCTTTCATATTTAAACTCGTTATAACGACAACCTCGTCATACCAGCACAATGTCTGGAATCAAACACCTCCGCTGTAACGAGGGTTCACTGTAACTCCTCAGTAAATGAATGCACATTGAAGTAATTACGTATTATATGAATGCCACAAACGAACGCGGCACATTTGATTTAATATATATTCTGAAAGTGGAGGATCCCTCGTTCGAAAGTAGCAATACTAAAGAGAAAAGGGGTTTTATTGAGTCTGTTCATGAGTAGTAATTAAAAGTGCAACACTACTCACCCCCCTATCACCGGCTTAAGCAGTATTCAATTTTCAAAACTAATAACATCAAAACTAATGATCGCGAAGGACAGTAAATATAACAACACATTGACTTAAGTACGGGACGACTTTATACACTAGCGATAGGTGGATATAGTTTTTTTCACTTAAATGTTTTCGTTATTCATGCACTTTACCACTGTATTTGCCATCGCGGTTGTTGTAGTTTGGTCGGAGAGGGGATACGTTTATTTATAATCTTCACAACAGCAGGTATTAAGTGCTTGTGTGGCGGCCGTAAAACGTCGCCCCGTACTTCATTATCAGTGTTGTTATACCTTCTGATCCTTCGAGATCATGAATTTCAGTACTTCTTGCTCAGAAAATTGAATACCGCTTCTCAATAAAACCGAGTCTGCAATTTTCTCTTTTTGTGTTGCAATTTTTGCTCTCGGGGGATCACCTCCCTTCAGAATTTTTAAACAGTTTTCAATTTTCAAAACAAATAACATAAAAACTAATGATCCCGAAGAACCAGAAAATCCTGAGAATGAAGTACGGGGCGACGTTTTATGGCCGCCACACAAGCACGTAGCACCTGTTGTTGTGAAGTACATATGTATTATATGAATGCCACAAACGAGTTGGTTTTGATTTTATCTGGTTTTACGTCGTTTGAACTGTATTTTAAGTCAAATCACATCCAGCTAATAACAGGTGGAGAAAGACCCCCGATGTTCTTCTGTGCAAGGAACAAATTGCACAGAACATCCAGATAAAACCACCGACCTACCGCAAGCCAGCTGGAAACATGAAACTCCAAATGCCCAGACCAGTACTACGCAGTTCATAAATGCCACAAACAAACGCGACACATTTAGCCATTGACTCAATGATGTTTTATATAACAAACAATGTCATTATGCATATTAATTAGACGATGATGTTATAATGTTAAATACAAAAAATAATGTTATATACAACAACATAACGTTATATACAAAAGTAATGTTTCTTCAAGCTTTTAGCTGTAGAAACATACCTTATATATTATTTCATAAGCAAACTGAGCAGACCCTGATCAGACCGCTCCTACAGGACCCGTCTAATCTATGTGTACTCTGTTTGCAAAGACATAAAATAGCTAATAGAGAGTAGGAATGTGTAAAACTTAATCTATGGCGTAATACATGGTGTTATATATTTTACAGCAGGATAAAATTAATGTAGAAGAAATAAGAAATAATGGTGAAATTCGATGTAAATAGTTTTGAAAACGGAATACCGCTTAAACCGGGGGCATGAGTAGTATTGCATTTTCATAACTGCTCATGAACGGTCTCAATAAAACCGGGTCTGCGTTTACTCTTTTAGCATTGCTGCTTTCGCTTTCGAAAGATCTACTACTTTTGGAAATTATCCCTTTGTGCCTTTGACGACATTGCAAACGGAGTATATCCAGATTCCTGTAGAAGCTTGCGCTCATGTATCATTATAGAATACAGTTGAACTTCGATATCTCGAACTCGAATAACTCGAACTTTGGGATAATTAGTAAAGATCTCCGACTCTAAGCGTAAACAAACTTGGCCGCCGAACCTTGCCGGATATAACTCTTTTGTATTGCTACTTTCGCAGTATTGACCGCGCCTGCAGGGTACTGTCTACCGCACAACGTAGATGAGTGGGCAATTTCGAGTTGGCGCTGGTGTAATACAAGACTACAAAGAGATCGCCGCCGAGAAAAAAAATATTTTGTGTTTACATTTGCCTCAGCCTAAAGGTCTCCTATACCACCGCCGTAGAGGAGTGGGGTTCTGCGCCCAGCGCTGGTGAAATTTAAGTCTGCAAGCTTCTCAACAGAAAAAAATAACGCTTTTTATTTTATATGTTTGCAGGATTGATCCAGGTCTAAAGGGAACTGTCTATTGTACCGCCATTGCCCAAGGAGGCGTAGATGAATGGGAGTTTGCACTGGCGCAGTACAAGTCGGCAAACCTTGCCGCTGAGAAATCGCGACTTCAGTCCGCCCTCGCCTGTTCCAGAGAGACTTGGATTCTTAGCAAGTAAGTGGTAGCCTTTATTAGTTAATTCCTCCCTCATGGACTATTTTTAGATCCTCTTTGAAATAAATATACCGAAAAGAGCATTTACTAGAGAAATGGAACGAGTTAGAATGATGTAGCTTTGAAACCATTATGATAATAGAGCATTTGCTCCTATGGAGCAAATGCTCTATTTATCACAATGGTTCAAAATGATTTTTACGGAGGCGTCAAGAAGCGTCAGTAGGAGGGAATTGGTTAAGTTTTATATAAGAACTTATGATAACGTAACTATTCACTATCTAATCTGTTACCATGGAAACATTTCAATGAATTTGTTGGCGTTGACAAAAACTGTAGAATCCCATCTATATCATATTCTAAGCCGACAGATGATTATGATTGCTTATGACCTCCTTTGATTGCCTATGACCTCCTATGATTGCCTATGACCTCCTATGATTGCCTGTGATTATCGTTACTATGCTTACCTTTAATCATATGTATGCTTGCCTATGACCTCCTATGATTGCCTATGACCTCCTATGATTGCCTGTGATTATCTTTACTATGCTTACCTATAATCATTTATCTATGATTGCCTATGACCTCCTATGATTGCCTATGACCTCATAGGATTGCCTATGACCTCCTATGATTGCCTGTGATTATCTTTCCTATGCTTACCTATAATCATTTATCTATGATTGCCTATGACCTCCTATGATTGCCTATGACCTCATAGGATTGCCTATGACCTCCTATGATTGCTTGTGATTATATTTACTATGCTCACCTATAATAATTTATCTATGATTGCCTATGACATCCTATGATTGCCTATGATTCCCTATGACCTCCTATGATAGGCTGTGATTATCAAAACTATTCTTACTTATTCAAACAGTTTGGGTGCAGATGATGGGTAACTCGGCGTAAGTGTTAATTAAAGTGGCATGTGTTACAATTCCTAGGTTTAACCACAAGTGCCATTCGCATGCTTTGTCTCAACAACAGCAACAACATCACAAATTCATTATCTTTTAATCACATGTCATAAGTATCTAAAACATACCAAACCTTAGTTTTCTGACACAACCGAAAAAAAATTGTTTGGGAACAGGGAACACCCCTGCTCGATATATTAAGTAAAGAGTATTCAACTCCGGCGGAAATCTGCTCAAAATCGATGGGTTCGTTCACTGCGATTGTCATTGACAGCTTATTTGACCACCGATTTCCATAAACCGTGTCTTTTTTATCAAAGAAATCAAAATACAAATACAAATATATCAAAGAAATCATCACTCTTGATGAGCAGTCATCTATTGTTTTCTCAGAATATTAACACGCTTTTACAACGAGTCGCCAAACTGACAACTAACCTCTAGGACAAAGGTTAACTCGGAGGTTCGAAATAGAAATACGATATAACTGGTATATATATACGCTATGATTCAAGTCGATACACCATATAACTGCTCTATAAGGCTTTGCCCCGGTCTGATAGCATGAATGGATATCGTGTATTCACAATTTCTTCATGAATGGATATCGTGTATTCACAATTTCTTCGGATAATATTTTTCAAAAAACCTCTACAAGCTTAACCCGTCGCTTGCTATTTACGTCAATATACCTACCTGTAAATAGTGAAGGCCCAGATGAGACAGCTCCTGCAGGAGCTGTCTCATCAGGGCCTATACTATTTACAAGTTGATTGTGCAACCAATGCACTCCACAGCAGTGCTTGTGCAGCGTATACTTGTACACAGTGAAGATATATGTAATTATACAACAGGGCATGGGTAAAGAAGGAGAAATGTGTTTTAAAATTCAGCAAGAGAAGGGTTAATATTGATATCGATTGAAGTCATTACTTTCAGTTTTAAACACCGGCCCACTGTGCCTATATGTCATCTTTAGATAAGCTGTAGCATGGATAACTCGAACTCGGATAACTCGAACTTCAGGATAACTCGAACTAAAAGTGCGGTCCTTCCAAAATCTTACAATACAGAATTGTTCTAAAATGTATCTCTACGCATATATAGAAATACATTTCACAGCTTAATGCAGGTCTACAGCTCCTACTGTAGACCTGCAGTTGTCTTTCTCTTTTCTCTTTTTGCATTTCTACTATTGCTTCCGAGGGATCACCCATTTTCAGAATATATTTATTAGAAATCGGATAACTCGAACTTCTGTTATCCCCAACTAATTTATATAGTCTCCGGATAAGATTCGTAAATTTAAACATTTTCAACAATAGATCCCTTTATTTCTCCGCTAAACCGTATACTGTGACCACTCTTCGAGACGATTCTAAAGAGTGGTCACAGTATAGGGTTTGGTGGAGAAATGACGGTTTTTGTATTTGGGTATTTTTGTATTTTGTATTTTTGTATTTTTGTATTTGGGTATTTTTGTATTTTGTATTTTTGTATTTGGGTATGCACCTTTATCTGTAGCTCTGACTCCATTATACTTTCTGTTTAACCTATGTTATATGGGACTGATTCTACAATTTCGGTGGTAGGTCGGTGTGTCTATCGGGGTATTTTTCTACGCAAATTGTTACATGCACAGAAGGACTTTTGGGGTCTTCCTCCACCTGTAATAAACTGAACCTCGGTAATATGACCGAAATACCTTTAACACGACGTAAAACCCTATAAAAACCAAACCAAACTAAACAATTTCGGCTATAGCCAAACATTTACGTATTAATTTACCGTTATAGATATTCATGATATCATTACTTCATGCATTATCATTCTTTAGAAGAACGGATTATTTGGGAATACACCTTTTTGCAGGTACCTAGAGATGGCAATAAATCCTGATGAAATACGCCGACAGGACGCAGTGTCGGTGATTGTCGCCATATCCAGAAATATCATTGGGCGGTAAGACCTGACATTACAGTAATTTCAGCTCCTATAGGAGAAGTCTGTTATGGGTCGCTATGTTTTAACCCTTTCGTTGCCAGTGCCGGATCTGTGATTACCTATGCAAACAGTTTGGATCCAGATGAGACGCCGAGTAACTCGGCGTCTCATCAGGATCCAAACTGTTTGTTACTCTTACTGTGTTTTTGAAACAAAAATGAAGAAAATCAAAAGAATGAAAATTTGTAGCAGACGACAAAGTTAGCAGACGACAGAGTTAGCAGACGACAAAGTTAGCAGACGACAGCGTTTGGCAGCGAAAGGGTTAAAGGGATGCAAATGCACATTTTCATACAAACCAAATACATCCATACCCAGGGGCTCCTGTGGGAACCCGTTTGATCAAAGTGGTATGCCCCTTCATATTGATCTGTCATAATAAACGTGGATATGCCCTTTAATAATGATCAAGGTGCATACTTTCTTTCATACTGATCAACGCATAATATGTATTTTCATACTGATCAACGCATAATACATATACTGGATCAACGCATACTATGTATTTTCATACTGATCAACGCATAATATGTATTTTCATACTGATCAACGCATAATATGTATTTTCATACTGATCAACGCATAATATGTATTTTCATACTGATCAAAGTGGACCAAGTTAACTGTCACTGGCAAACAGTGTTGACCCAGGTCAGTGGGTCATACCGGAGCCCTCTGGTCAGCGTATGTACTTTTTGCCCAGGTCAGAGGGTCATACCGGAGCCCTCTGGTCAGCGTCTGTACTGTTGGCCCAGGTCAGAGGGTCATACCGGAGCCCTCTGGTCAGCGTCTGTACAGTTGGCCCAGGTCAGAGGATCATACCGGAGCCCTCTGGTCAGCGTCTGTACAGTTGACCCAGGTCAGAGGGTCATACCGGAGCCCACTGATCAGCGTCTGCACAGTTTGTAATTCATAATCCCTTCACAATCTATACCCTTTCATACTGAATAACATTTGCGTTTCACCAGTGGTGGGCTAGTCTACTTTGAACAATTAGCATTCAAAGGTTTAACCTATTACCTCATAGGCTATTTTTAGACCCAACCCATTTGAATAAATATACTAAAAAGGAGCGTTTTACTAGAGAAAAGAAAAAAATAGAATTGGGTAGTTTTGAAATCATTGTGATAAATAAAGCATTTGCTTCTAAGGAATGAAGCCATTGTGATAAATAAAGCATTTGCTCCTAAGGAATGAAGCCATTGTGGTAAATAGAGCATCATCCCTAGGAGCAAATGCTCTATTTATTACAATGGTTTCAAACCGCGTCTGTATGAGGGAAAGGGTTAGTGTATGCTCCATGACAACACTGATGGGAACGGCTCCTCCTTATTTCAGCCATGTGAGTTATCAATGTTTGGTTCATTCAAAACAGTTGTATATGAGATATCAGCGCGTTAGAGGCCCTCAAGTGTAACTGTTTAGATAGACTTGGTTCAGTTTATCTGTTAGGTCAAGCATTTTGCGCCCTACCAGTGCGTTAGGTCAAGCATTTTGCGCCCTACCAGTGCGTTAGGTCAAGCATTTTGCGCCCTACCAGTGCGTTAGGTCAAGCATTTTGCGCCCTACCAGTGCGTTAGGTCAAGCATTTTGCGCCCTACCAATGCGTTTAAACGTCTTTTGAACACATAGTAAATCCGTATCAGACGACTCCTGTTGGAGTCACAAGATCAAGCCTTTGAAAACTGAGTTGACCCAGATCAGACGGCTCCAATATGCAATTACGTAGAACTAAACGGGTTAACAAGAAAACCACATCCAGAAATTCATGAAAGTCCATTATCCCTTTACTCCATACATACGCTGTTCTACGCATTTGCAAAGAGAGGAGCCATCAGATCAGGGTCTGATTTATTTGCTTTTGTGTAGAGCTAATCGTATTGTGTAGGTGTCAGTGTAACACATCAGCATATAAATATCCATTGTGTCTTTATTCGTGCTTAACACATTATCCCCTAGTGACGCAGTGTTGCGCCTCTATAAAATTCATATTGTGAAACCATTGTGATAAATAGAGCATTTGCTCCATTAGGAGCAAATGCGTTTTTATCACAATGGTTTCAAACTACAAACTTTTCTCTAGCTAATGCTCCTTTTTGGTAGATTGATTAAAAAAGATTGAATCTAAAAATAGCCTAGGAGAGAATGAGTTATAACTCTTATTGGCCAGTCCGTCATAAATAATCAGCAATCCAAATTGTTAATGTTTGTTTGTATCTTTGAGTCACTGGTCTAGCTTATGTTATATTGTATATTTGGTTTGTTCTGAATTCATAATTATGTTATTGTTGAAATATTGTTCTAGTTTATGATTTGATTTATTATAAGTTGCGTTTTGTATTTTAGTCAGAGCTCTAGTTTATGTTTTATTTCATCATAATTTCTGTTAGAGTTCTAGTCTATGTTCTGTTACATAAAATATTTCTTTTTATGTTGTTGTTGAGATATTGTATTTGTTTTTAAGTTTAAGTTTTTTTATCTGTGAGTTGTTGCTCTATTTGATATTTTGGTTGTTGTGGTAACTCTGGCGTCCGCTTTGTCATCGTTGTCGTCCGGAAACTTTAACGTCAGTTATAACTATTTTACTATTCAAGAAGCGTCACGCACTTGTTTATAATCACAATGGCTACAATTTGACAAAATGTCACAATTCTGTAAGGCTTTGTGACAAATCTCGTGGCAAAGCATTTACATCGACATTACGTTTTTGACGTGTCACACTGACCTCTGATATTTGACCTACATATGTTTAACTTTAATGTTGCCTATTGTTTAAGCAAATATTATGAAACTTCACTCACGTGTTTATCACAACAGGGGCTACAAATGGTCATAACTCTGGAAAGCTTCGTACAAAGTAATACCCCTCTATGAACTTAAAGTAAAATCTTAAAATGTCTCAACAAACAACAAACAAGCGCAGGCACCCGCATGCGGTGCTCGTATCTTAATGCTTGTTTAATCTTGAGTTATTGTTCTATTTTACGTTCATCTTATCATAATTCGTATTCTATTTTTGAGTTCTGGCCCTTATCTTTGAATTTTGTGTTCTATTTTATATTCTATATTATTTTAATTCTTGAATTATCTTGAGTTCTTTGTCTTGTTTATGTTTCGTTTTATCCGAATTCTTGTTTTATCTTTCAGCCCTCTTACTTGGTCCTTCTTTGTAAGCAAATGGGATTTCTTAATGAATGAGTAAGTACTAATACATTTAGTTACTCTTTCTTACGCCCTCAAAAGTATCGCCTGCAAAAATGGTCGTCTGTCTCATAATACATATACAGTGAACCCTCATTACAACGGAGGTGTTTGTTTCCAGACATTTTGCTGGTATGAAGAGGTTGCCGTTATAACGAATTTGAATATGAAATAAACTATATGGGCAGTTTTAAACTAGTACCAACTTGTGAACGCTTAATGCAGAACACAAGAAGTGCCAAAAGCTCCCTATGGGAGCTTTTGGCACTTCTTGTGTTCTGCATTAAGCGACCATCTGTCTTATTGACATTGCATCTATTTATTCAGTGGTTGTTTCAAAAACTTAACGGTAATTTGTTTCAATGCATACTGCCGGTATAACGAGGGTGCCATTGTAACGAATGCCAGTATAATGAGGGTTCACTGTTTATAGTTTGACAAAACATAATTTCAGCATGAACAGTTACACCCAATCACTCTGGTAACACCTGCATACGACAGCAAACTTTGTCAGTTTTTGTTCTATTTGGACAATAATATGGCCTTCGGTTTCACCGCAGTTACCTATTGAATACCTTCATAAAAAACTCATGAGTTTATGAATAGTCATGTTACTTATTGAATACCTTCATAAAAACTCATGAGTTTATGATAGGTCATCAGAGATCCGGATAAGATACGTAATTTAACCCATTTGCTCCCAGTGGATTCTTCCATGCTTGTTTAGTGTCTGATCATAGTCTACACTGTTTGCCTAAGTCCCATATATGTGATATTGGGAGCAAATCAAATGGGTTAATTTATTTTTTTGTCTATGGTCTGGCTGGACTTATGCTCATGGTGATCTCTAGAAATATCCCCATGATAAAAAGGTATTGGGTTGTAAACTTTGGTGCTATTTAGAAATGCCCCCCCCCCCCAGATAAAATAAAAGTCTTGAGTTGTAACCTTAGGTGATACATGTATTGAGAAATGTCTCCTAGACATATGAAATATCTTGAATTGTAATCTTTGGTGATATTTAGAAATGTACCCTAGACATAAACGTCGCCCCGTACTTCATTCTCAGTGTTGTTATATCTTCTGATCCTTCGAGATCATGAATTTCAGTACTTCTTGTTCTGAAAATTGAATACCGCTTAAGCCGGTGCTAGGGGGCGTGAGCAGTGTTGCACTTACAATTACTGTTCATGAACAGTCTCAATAAAGCCGAGTCTGCAATTTTCTCTTTTTTTGTGTTGCAAGTTTTGCTTTCGGGGGATCAACTCCCTTCAGAATTTATATGAAAGGTTTTGAATTGTAACCTTTGGTGATATTTAGAAATGTTCCCTAGACATATAAAAGGTCTGGAGATGTTGCCCTTCGTGATCCCTGGAAACTTTCCCTAGATATACGAAAGGTCTTAAGACTTTTCCTTTGGTGATATTTTTTAGAAATGTCCCCGAGACATATGAAATGTCCCCTAGATGAACGAAAGGTCTGAGTTGGTGCCTTTTGTGATCTTTAGGATTGTCCAGTAGATATATATACGAATCTAAGTTGTTACCTTTGTGATCTCTAAAATGTTCAGATATATGAAACGACTTGAGCTGTTGCTCTTGGTGATATCTAGAGATGTTCTCTAGAATTACGGAATGGCTTGAGTTGTTGTCCTTAGTGATTTTTAGACATATGCTTTAGGTATATGAAAGGATCCTTATTTGTGATGCCGAGGCTTATTTCTGGTGTGACAGGCGCGTTGTCAACGCAACTTGAGTTTACACAGGTATTGAACGGGTGACTGTTGAAGATAGTCAGACATATAACAAGTATACATAACGGTTTAAACATATAAGCTTGGGTAGCCCTTCACTTCATGAATATCCCTTATCCCTTTCGGCGCCAAATCTTTAATTGTCGTCTGCAATCCTATTTTTGTTAAATCATTCGGTACAATAGGGAAATGAGATAAGTAAAATCGAATTTCAAAATAATAAAGCACATATATAGAAATAGAGAATGAGACAAAAAGTGAAGTCCCTGATCAGACGCCGCCTTGAAAAGGCGGCGTCTGATCTGGGACTGCACTATTTGTCGTGGTGCATTTATGCGACTTCGGCGGTGAAAGGGTTAAACCAATTTCCACTCATTACTTCATAAGCTATTTTGCAACCATTATCTCATAGGCTATATTTAGGATCAACATCTTTGAATAAATCTACTAAAATGAATGTTAACTAGAAAAAAGAATGGTGTAGTTTTGAAAACATTATGATTATTATAGCATTTTTCTCCAATGGAGCATATGATCAATTTATCACAATGATTTAAAACGTAACTTTTACAGAGGCGTCACATGTCGTTATGGGACTGAAAAGTCCTTTCGCTGCCAAACTCTGTCGTCTGCTAACTCTGTCGTCTGCTAACTTTGTCGTCTGCTACAAATTTTCATTCTTTTGATTTTTATTTCAAAAACATAGTAACAGTAACAGTAACAGTTTGGATCCTGATGAGACGCCGAGTTACTCGGCGTCTCATCTGGATCCAAACTGTTTGCATAGGTAATCACAGATCCGGCATTGGCAGCAGGAATTTTTAATATTCCTATACATGTAATAATAATGTATGTTATGAATATTCATGGAGTATTGGGTTCAGTGAGCTAAACGTTATGCCTTTAAAACTAACAAAATGCAATGTTGTTATATTAATGCTGCTTCCCCGTTGGTCTGCATATATATATATATGCATGAATGCAGGGATGAATGTAGGTTTATGACCCCTCTGACCTGGGTTGAATGTAAAAAATGTGAAATCGATTGCCCTGTATGGAAAGGAGAATGCTAAAATGTTTCAGCAAATCTGATTTTAGCCATCAAAGATTGTTTTTATTTTCCAGTAAACAATGTCCGATACTGCTCTAATGAGTTGTAAAGATGCAGGGTTTGGTGGTGAAATATTTATGGTCAGTAGACAACATGCCGACTGGTATATCAAAATTGTACCAAAGTGAACTGACCAAGGGCTCTAGACAATCCTACCGTATCTACTCATTAGAATTGTCTTTCAGTTTGGCGAAGACATGGGAACATTATGGAGTTCTTAGATTCTAAGATTCATTACTTTCTTAACAATAACTGAACCTATAAACAATCATGATCTGGGGGATTTTCAGTTACTGACGATATCAAGATTCGTGATCTCTTGACAATACAAAATGTATAATATTTAACTCTACCATATACTTGGCAGTCCTTGGCAATATTCAATTTTCACCATATACTTAACAGTTCTTTTCGATCGTAATACTCACAAAATGGATAGTTCTTAATAATGTTCTAGATTCACGAAATTCTTAACAGTCCTTTTCATTATAATACTCCTGATCTACTGATAATTTAAGTAGCATAATATTTAGGACCTACATTATGTATATATGTCAGGTTTCGTAAAACCTTACACCAACATAAGATGTTCATTTTTCAAGAAATCAAACCAGTCGAAGCATATATATCGCATATTTTATGTTTGTAAATGCATGTATTGTCTTGCAGCTTCGGTGCCGGGAGCTTTTCATTTTCAAGTCTCATTGGAGGAATTACGTCATCATTTAACTCCCAGTTGAATTATGACGAGGTACAAATTACGTCATAATAGCTAGTTGCACTTTTATATACAGATCTTCACAGCATAAACTCTGTATTCAGCGACCACATAATAAATATGTATTAGTGTTGGGAATCGGTTGGGATTTTACTATCGATGATCGGTTCAAGCTACGCTACTAATTATCGATTGAATAATCGGTTCAGCACAATAATCAGATAAATGAACTAGTATTGTACTTTGTATGCATATATTGCTGTTCTAATAAGGAAAATGTACATGGATAGGGTAGACTTCGATTTTAGGTGCCAATATTGGTGCAAATACAGGTTTTATTTTTTACAGGCTTTTTCTCCATAAAAGATCAAATAAATAAAAGATAATTTAACCCTTTATATGAATATTTATGTATGAAGTAATGACATCATCATACATGAATAGTGTTCAGATTATTTGTAATAATGGCATTAATAAAATAAATTTTAGCAATGGCAGAAAATGTAGAATTACATGTACATCTATATTATTATTTATACGCAAATAGAGCAGACCCTGATAAGACGTCTATAGGAGCTGATTGATCTGATCTAGGTCTACTCTGTTTGCAAACGCGTAGAAATTAAGGTGTATTTACAGAGTAAAGGATTGTAATTGAAACTTTTGGGTCGGGGTAGCTTTGCTACTTTAGGCCGGGCTGTCCTAAACAAACAATTTTTGGGCCTAAGGATTAACATGTATATTGAGAAACTAATGTCTCAATCTTTTTCTAAATGATAATATTTAATAAATCAGGTGAATGTGTGTGTAACAGGAATGTGAAATTGCACAATATACAACCGATCATCGATTATTTGAAACAACAATCGATTGTCTCCGATGGCAGGCTCAACCGATCAATTATCGATTATAATCTATCATTGGAACAACACTAACATGTATAACCTCGTTTTAACAATTAGTCTGCTAAGCGCTTCTTAACTAACGTTTGCAAACAGCTTGGATCCAGATGAGACGCCGAGTAACTCGGCGTCTCATCAGGATCCGACCTGTTTGACACTCGGTCAATAATTTCACAAAAGTTTGATCGAATCGAAAGTCAGTAAAAGCTGTAGCAGGTCAGAGTTTGGTTAGACACTAGGCAAAAGGTTAGGTTAATTAAGATACTTGTCTAGATTTTTTCCTGAAAGAGGCGATGTCTTTTCAAGCTTTTTTCTAACAGAGCCGGTGTCTTTTCAAGCCTTTATCTGACAGAGACGGTGCCTATTAAAGCCTTTGTCTGACGTAGATGGTACCTTTTCAAGTCTTATCCGACAGACGGTGCCTTTTACAGCCTTTATCTG
This sequence comes from Azorinus chamasolen, assembly GCA_963576725.1. Taxonomy (NCBI): domain Eukaryota; kingdom Metazoa; phylum Mollusca; class Bivalvia; order Cardiida; family Solecurtidae; genus Azorinus; species Azorinus chamasolen. The sequence goes on along the minus strand of OY755250.1, from coordinate 6,327,620 downwards.
ACAGAGACGGTGAATTTTCAAGCCTTTATCTGACAGAGACGGTGCTTTTTAAGCCTTTATCTGACAGAGACGGTACCTTTTAAAGCCTTTATCTGACAGAGACGGTTCCTTTTAAAGCATTTATCTGACAGAGACGGTTCCTTTTTAAGCCTGTATCTGACATCTATAGATGGTGCCTTTTCAAGCTTTTTTCTGACAGAGTCGTTGCCTTTTCAAGTCTTAATCTGACAGAGCTGGTGCCTTTTCAAGCCTTTATCTGACATAGATGGTGTCTTTTCAAGCTTTTTTCCAAACAGAGTAAACCCAGATTAGAATGTCTTTTCAGAACCATCTAATCAGTGTCACCTCTGTTTTCTTTTGAAATTTACAATATTTTACAGCAAATGTCAAGGCAAAAGACATGTATTCAAATACCAATCTAAAAGTTTATCAAATTCCTATTCATGATGTCTGTGTTATTGCTTTCATATTGATGAAATAGAAAGGTTAAGCTGTAGAGTGTGTTGCTAGAACTAATAAAACCTGTATGTAGATGTCAATAATAAATCATATGCCTCCTTAACCCTTTCACCGCCAATGTCGCAAAAATGCACCACAACAAATAATACAGTTCCAAATCAGACGCCGCCTTTTCAAAGAGGCGTCTGATCAGGGACTTCGCTTTTTGTCTCAATATTTTTTTCTATACCTTTGCTTTATTCCTTTGAAATTTGCATTTATGTATATCATTTCCTTATTTTACTAAATGATTTAACGAAAATGGTTTGCGGACGACAATTAGAAATTTGGCTCCACAAGGGTTAGTCCATGCCATGTCCATACTTGCTAAACGTTTTACCTCACATATATTACACATTTAAACGTCTTTACAAAAGGTGTAGAAGCAGATCAGACGGATCCTACAGGAGAAGACTGATATGAATTCTGCTGTTTTCTTTTTATACGCCCGTTTGAAAAAACGGGACGTATTATGGAATGGCGCTGTCTGTCCGTCTGGTTGTCTGGTTGTCTGTCCGTCTGTCCGTCTGTAACATCTCTAACTCAAGTTCTGCTTGGTGGATCCTTCTCAAATTTAGCCACAATGTTTATCTAGACATGCTACAGTTGCCTGCTAAGTCCCGGTTTTTTTTATCCAAGGTCAAGGTCATACAATTGGACTTAGAATTTGCGTTTAGCAAAAATGTTAACCGGTCTGTCTGTCTGTAACATCCATACTCAAGTTCCGCTTGGTGGATCTTTCCCAAATTTAACCAAAATGTTTATCTAGACATGCTACAGTAGCTTGCCAAGTCCCGGCTCATTTATCCAAGGTCAAGGTCGCTTAATTGGACTTAGAATTTGCGTTTAGCATTTGCGTTAAGCAAAAATGTTAACCTCAATTTATGTGGAACAAGTCCACTTATTTACATAACACTTTGTGATAAAGCTTTGAAACTTGGAACACTTGTTCACCGTCACAACCTTCACCTGTAGGCAAGGGTAAATAACTCTGTCAAGCATTTTGACTGAATTATGCCCCTTTTTAACTTAGAATTTTTGGTTAAGGCTTTGTTAAAGTCCATTTATTTACATAACCCTTTGAGATAAAGCTTTTAAACTTGGAACACTTGTTCACCGTCACAACCTTCACCTGTAGGCAAGAGAAAATAGCTCTGTCAAGCATATTGACCGAATTATGCCCCTTTTTAACTTAGAAGTTTTGGTTAAGGCTTTGTTAAAGTCCATTTATTTACATAACCCTTTGAGATAAAGCTTTTAAACTTGGAACACTTGTTCACTGTAACAACCTTCACCTGTAGGCAACAGTACATAACTCTGTCCAACATTTTGACAGAATTATGCCCCCTTTTAACTTAGAAATTTTGGTTAAGGTTTTGGTTAAAGTCTACTTATTTACATAACCCTTTTACATTAAGCTTTTAAACTTGGAACACTTGTTCACCATCACAAGCTTCACCTGTAGGCAAGAATACATAACATTTGTTAAGCATCAGAAGCTTCATCTTCATCTCAAGCATTTAGATACAATTATGGCACTTTTTAATTTAGAATTTTTGGTTAAGGTTTTTTGTTAAAGTATGCCTATTGACAACCTTGAAACTTGGTCGCAAAATTGGACTTAGAATTTGAATTTAGCAAATACGTTAACCCCAGTTTATGTTGAACAAAACCTCGACGGGCGTATATTATGCTCACTGGCACTCTTGTTTGATACGGTCTCATGACCGGAATTTATCTTTATTTGTTTACATTTGGTATTGATATAAGAATTTAACATTAACCTGATAATTGGGTGTCATGGCCACGATTTATCCATTTTACCTGATATAATTTGGTGTCATGACCAGAATGTAATCATTTGTCTGACTGAGAACCCTTTTAAAAACGAGTAGATCCAAATGAGACGGCTCTCTAGTAGATCTTTCAATTTATTGATATATCGATGTAGTCTTATAGCTGATTTCATCTATTTATATCATGTTAATTACTATTCAATCTTATCGATATATCGATGTAAAAACCACTTATTGTAACCAGTTCTATCTATTTACGTAATGCATAACATCATCAAGCTTATCGATTTATAATCCTTGTAAACAGCATAGACCAAGATCAGATGGTTCTGTAGGAGCTATATCTGACCGGAGTCTGCTCTGTTTGCTAATTATATCATATAATTAAGATTCTACAGCTTAAACCATTATTGTTCATGAATTTTGTTTTAGTAACAATAATAACTCTAATCAATATTCATGCTGTCATTTTTCTTACATGAACATTTATGATGTAAATGGTAACATGACGTCATCATTATTTGATCATCAATGTGTGACGTCATGTTTACCGCTGCTCTAACCTACTCTCTATCGTTTTGTGACGAGTGTGTTCTATAATGTTCATCATAATAACCCCAAGGAAACCTATCTATTAACCGACATATGTACTCCATATATACGCTAATTCATTCCTTGGCTAACAGAGTAGACCTAGATTAGACATCTGACCAGAGTATTCACTATTTACTTATAAAATTGTATAGACCTGATTCAATAGTTTTACCAGGACCAAAATGCTTCTTTTTCTTAGGTTAGTTCACTTGTTAACCCTTTCATCGCCAATATCGCCAATATGCGCCGCGACAAATAGTGCAGTCTCAGATAAGACGCAGCCTTTTCAAGACGGCATCTGATCAGGGACTTCACTTTTTGTTACAAACTATATTTATATAGATCTATCTGTACTTTATTCCTTTGAAGTTTGCATTTATTTATCTTATTTCCTTATTTTACCGAATGATTTAACAAAATCAGAGAGCAGACGATAATTAGAAATTTGGCGCCAAAAGGGTTAATGAAAAAGTAAAACTAGTAAAGTCAAGCAGTAAAGTTAAGCCAATTAATGTTCGTTCATATATTCTTTCATAGACAAATATTCGAAAATATGACAAGTTAACATACGCTTAATTGGAAGATGTTCAACTCCCCAAACTGAAACAGAAAATAAACACTGATCGCAGTAGCATCGTTATTAACCACTTCCCCCATAAACACACCCTTCTACGCCTCTGTAAAAGTCATTTTTTGAAACCAGTGTGATAAATAGAGCATTTACCACAATGGTTTCAATGCTACACAGTTCTAAACTTTTCATTTTCTCTTATAAATGCTCCATTTCGGTAGCTTTATTCAAAGAGGTATGGTCTAAAAATAGCCTATGGGGGAATGGGTTATATCTGTATTACATGTACATTGTATATATGAACTTTATGTTTCTGTTACAGAGATTTACAATAACTATAAGTTCAAGATCACTAAACCGGAATATTGAAGATTTTATGTCTTTGTAGGCAGGGGATGAAAAAGACACACATACATCTCTGTTGTGAACTTTTTGTAAACTACCCAGACAATGCAAGCGACGCAAACCATCAAATTATGTATATTATCAATGACGGCTGTGACTTTTAGCAAGCTGCAGCCGTCATTGATACTATAAGTAACTTGATCGTAAGGTCAAGAGGGGATTACCCCCAGTTTAGAGAGGTTTTGCCGTAAGTAGAATATGATGCGTATATCCTCAAGACGGACTTTTCTCACATACCTTCCCTTATCTCTAATTAGAACAACGGGTTAAGATTCCCCTTATCTGTAACACGTGTAAGATCCCTTTAGAACGTATATATGACGTCATACATCAGACATGACGTCAACCCATGAACACCGATGTTTACATGTCATTTAAACGGCGAAAATACACTTGTTTGTTAGGTGAGAAAAAGAATCTGATGCTCGTTGTCTTTTAAGATCACATGTTCCTAAACTCCCCAAGAAAATGTTATTAAGCTCGCCAAGGCTCGCTTAATGACATTTTCAAAGGATCGTTTAGGAACATGTGATCGTAAAAGACAACTCGCAACAGATCATCGATATCTGAATCCAGATGGTTGTAAATGTGAGTGACGTCAAAAATATGAGTGACGTCACAAGAGAAAAGCGTTACGTTCTCAAATGCAAACAGGGAAAGATCTACTTCATACATGTTAAATACCTTATAGTAACTACTGATACTTCATACATATTATTAGCATAACTATTACATGTTATTTTATTCACTGATACTTCATACATGTTATTATCGTAACTACTGATAATTCTTTCATATTATTTTAACTACTGATACCTTTTACATTTTATTATCATAACTACTGATACCTCTTACATGTTATTATTTTATTCACTGATACTTCATACATGTTATTATCGTAATAAGATCTACTGATAATTCTTTCATATTGTTTTAACTACTGATACATATTACATTTTATTATCATAACTACTGATACCTCGTACATATTATTATTTTATTCACTGATACTTCATACATGTCGCCATCTTAACTACTGATACTTCATACGTGTTTTTACCAGAACTACTGATACTTCTTGCACATTATCTTAAGTACTGAAATTATTTCATATTATTATTTTAAATACTGGTAGATTCTACCTCTTACATTTTATTATCTTACCTACTGAAACTTCGTACATGTAATTATCGTAACTATCGATATTTTGCGTAATCAGCATCTTTGATCGAAACGGAAAATCCTCAGTTGTTTAATGTAGATAGAACCATAAAGCACGTGGCTGCAAATATACGATGAACCATAAAACACGCGGCTGCATAATATAGAGTGAACCTTAAAACACCAAACAGCCAAAGGCTCAAATCTGACCAATCAAAAACTTGAGAACGAACTCAGACATGTCATATTAACCCTTTTGGCGCCAATTTTCTAATTGTCGTCTGCAAACCACTTTTGTTAAATCATTTGGTAAAATAAGGAAATGAGATAAATACACACACATTTCAAAGAAATAAAGAACATATATAGAAATAGAGTTTGAGACAAAAAGTGAAGCCTCTGATCAGACGCCGCCTTGAACAGACTGTGTCTGATCTGGGACTGCACTATTTGTCGTGGAGCCTCTTGCCATATTGACGGTGGATTACATTAATAAGTTCATCCATTTAATATTCATTATGTCGTTTTACTTATATAAATATTCACGAACTAAACGATGAAGCAACCTTTAGTTTGTATTCTTATTTCATCTGGTGAAATAGGTTTATTGCATGGTATCCAGGTAGATATTCGGACTTATCAACCTCGTACGGCTTCTTATGGTCCTTATCCCAATCCATCAATAGCGAACAGCTCATCAGCCTTGTTTGATATTTATTTTTCATTACTGTGTAGACTTGGGCGGAGTTTTAATCGCTTACCACGGATAATTGACCAACTGACAAAGAGGTTTGTCACCAAATACGAAAGGGAGCAGGTATAATGCATGCACAGTGTGCTATTAATGAGTGTCACGTGACCACCTTACAGCATACAGTACCTTCAATCACGCAACAATGTATCAGCATGGAGCTGTAACGTTCATTACATCTAAATGATGTTTAGTGCACGTCACGTGATTAATGAGTGTCACGTGACCAGCTTACAGCATGCACTACATTCAATCACGCAACAATGTATCAGCATGGAGCTGTAACGGCCATTACATCTAAATGACGTGTAGTGCATGTCACTTGATTACAGGTTAATCTTTGCATGTTGTATACAGTGCTCCCTCTCTACAATGACACCCTTTGGGATACGAAGATTGTATGTGTTGTTCAGTTGTTATAGGGAGGGAAAATCAAACATAATTAGCTTGTTCGCAGATCCCCAGATAAGGTGTATTTCGAGAACTAAAACCGTTATGCCTCCATCAAACCCTATGTTGTGACCACTCTTTAGAATCGTCACAAAGTGACGACTCTAAAGAGTGGTCACAACATAGGGTTTGATGGAGACGTAAAGAAAATACGATGGAAAAAGTTGTTTCTGGCGCCTTGTTGTTTCGGAAACAGTGACATGCGTTGTTGTAAGGAGGGAATCGTTATTGAGAGGGTCGTTGTAGGGAGGGAGCACTGTATGTGCATTATGAGAATATGAATGATTCAAGAATCCATCTGCGTGTCTTAAAAATTCCAATAATGGCCGTCCATTCTATAACTGAACCGTATATTTTATGAATTTCAGTAATCGATGGTTTTCCAGTATCGCCCTATTGACCGGCCATTCTGAAATTGCTATGTGCGTTTAGGAATTTCAATAATGGCAGGCCATTCACAAATTGCCTTGCACATATTACGAATTCAAATATTGTCCTACCATTCAAGAAATATCATGTGCTGTCTCAGAATTCGAGTAATGAGCGGCATTGCTCTGCAGGTCGTAGGATTTACAATATTGGCCAACACATCTAGAATGCACGTCTTAGGAATTAAAATATTGGTCGACTACTCTACAATTACCCTGCACGTCTTAGGACAATATTGGTCGACTACTCTGCAAATAACCTGTACGTCTTGGGACAATATTGGCCGACTACTCTACAAATACACTGCACGTCTTAGGAATTACAATATTAGCCGATTGCTCTACAATTTCCCTGTACACACACACACACACACACACACACACACACACACACACACACACACACATACACACACACACATACACACACACACACACACACACACACACACGAGACGAAATCAGCAAACGCGAACCAAACACAGACACCCAACAAACATAAAAGCGAGGGTGACAAAGAGAGGTACTCTTGGAACTGTCAGTGGTAAAACCACCACTGGGAGGGGGGTTAAACTGGTTCACGGACGTCCACACATGTCTCAAAGTCACCCTAAACACATAGTGTAAATAAAGCATTCCTGTCAGACTTCCCCACAACATAGAAGACGGTAAACACAGGACAATATGTATAATATAGCACGATAACAACTGCGAAAGTCCGTCAAATATGTACTCAATGACTTTCCTGAAGTCAGAGCACCTGCAGAGAAGCCATTAAGGGCACAACAGAGAAAAGGCAATACAGAAGTCTGGTAAGCTCATCCCGTTTCTGGGTTTAAGAGTATACCGTCATAGAGTACTACACAGTCATTCTATTGAAAAGTTACATAGACACGTGTTAGTAAGTCACAACGTGTAATAGCTATACAGAGATGTGTTAGTAAGTCACAACGTGTAATAGTCATACAGACATGTGTTAGTAAGCCACAACGTGTAATAGATACACAGGCATGTGTTAGTAAGTCACAAAGTGTAATAAAATCACAGGCATGTGTTAGTAAGTCACAACGTGTAATAGATACACAGGCATGTGTTAGTAAGTCACAACGTGTAATAGATACACAGAGGTGTGTTAGTAAGTCACAACGTGTAATAGATACACAGGCATGTGTTAGTAAGTCACAACGTGAAATAGTCACACAGGCATGTGTTAGTAAGTCACAACGTGGAATAGCTATACAGATATGTGGTAGTAAGTCCCAACGTGGAATAGCTTCACAAACACGTGATAGTAAGTCACAACGTGGAATAGCTACACAGCCATGCGCTAATCACACTGTTAAATAGCTATATACACTATGGAATAGCTAGTCGCACCATGGAATAGCTACACAAATTTGAGTTTGTAAGTCATTCCTTATAGTAGGCACACGGATATGCGTTACACACACCGTGAATAATTACAACAAATGTGCGTTAGTACGTCATCGGTTTATTAGCTACACTGATATATATTAGTAATTCCGTTGAATAGGCGCACTGACATGTGTTAGTCACAACATGAAATAGCTGTACAGACACATCGTGGTATACCTACACAGGCATGTGTTACTCACAAGATGAAATGGCTACACAAACGTGTGTTAGTAAGTCACACCGTGGAAAACCTACACGGACATGCGTTAGTCATGGAAACTAGTCAAACAGGGAGAGCCACACACGAAATGACACCGCACCAGACACCATCTAACAAGAAACGGTAAAGCCATAAGACAAAACATAACAGGACGCATATCAAGACGAAACACATTAAACATTAAGCATATTAAACAACAAAATTGACCGTAGGCTGAAAGCAGGAGTGCGCCTTGGTACGTCATCGGTTTATTAGCTACACTGATATGTATTAGTAATTCCGTTGAATAACTTGAAATACCTACAAAGACATGTATTAGTAAGTTACACTGTGAAAGAGCTATACAGTCACATGTTAGTCACAACGTGAAAACGCTTCACGGACAAGTGTTTACTTAGTAAGTCACACCGTTGAATAGCTTCACAGACAAGTGTGTGTAAGTTTCAACGTGGAATATCTACACATATGCGAATATTCACGTAAGAATATCATCATTAATAAATACGTAGATTAAGTTATTCTTTAAATGATACATGAACATAGGAAGTTGAAGTCATGGCATACACTGTAAAATCGTTCATATATTTTTATAAGCTAACAGAGCTGCAGTCCCTGATAAGACGATTCCTATAGAAGCCGATTGATCAGGGTCTAATCTATCGGCAGGTGCATAGAAATAAGTATTTAAGGAGTAACTGTATTATAAGTTACACAGTTTTCAGGTTACCTTACGGCCCAGTCCCACTAGGCCTCACGACCCCTTATGACCTGTTTTCGATTGCTGGCGACCTCTGGTCGCCGATATTCGTACGAAGGTCTCATGACAAGTCACTGTTAATCGCGGGTGGTCTTCAGTAATCGTTGGTAATCGTTTCCAATCATACGACCAATTTCAGTCGTATAGAGGTTGTTGATCATGTACAACAGCCTCAGGGCCCAGTCCCACTAGGCCTACGACCACATATGACCTGTTTACGATTTCTAGCGACCTCTTGTCGCCGATATTCGTACGAAGGTCGCATGACAAGTCACTGATAATCGCGGGTGGTCTTCAGTAATCGTTGGTAATCGTTTCTTGCCGTGTTTGAGTCGCAGAGAGGTTGTTGATCATGCACAACCTCCTTACGATCGAACTGGTCGCCGGTATTCTTTAAGAGGTAACCTTAGAGGGTTTAGCTAATTGTTTGATCGTCGTACGAAGGTCTCCAACAATATTTAACTGGTCGTTGGTGATCTTCTTTAAAATCGTACGACTATCAGCGACCTTTCTACAATTACTTTCGACTTTCGTCGCTGTGATTTTTTTTAATTTAGTCGCCCACAATCGCAGACGATCGCCGGTTTCAGAGGTCTCAGAGATCGCCATTGGTCTTTAACGATCGCAAGCGCTAGTGGGACTGTAGCCTAATATGGAATGTACACTACCGGTCAATTCTATATTGGACGAGAGCGAACCTCGAGTCCCATATGGAATTTACTGGCAACGTATATTCCATATTAGGTAACATGAACACTGCCTTTAATTTTTGATAGACAAACACAACTGCTTGAAGTCATGGTCATCTTCGCTAAGCTATTGAAGAACGTCGTCATTTTTGGCTAAATAGCCTTAAGGCGACCGCTGTCATTGACGGTGATAACATGACGTCATCATTATCTAATCATCAATGTGTGACGTCATGTTTACCGCCAACGCATCATGTTTACCGCTAAATTGTGTAAACCATGTTGCTGAAGTCAGTGACGTCATTTATCCAATCGGATAGTTACATGTAGAAACTTGTAGAAGGTAGGATAAAAGTACAAAATTGGGTCATGCAGGAAACACCACATAGTCACATACAGAACAAACAGCCGCCCGAACAGCAACATAAGGAAACAGCAAATGTACATAACTATAAAATATCAAGAGACGCACAAAGACAAAACAAACATACAATAGGTCAGTGACAAAAGTCACTGGGTTTTTAAACCGGTTTATGGACGCTCAACCTCACACTTATTCCATCCCCACCCTAAAAGACAAACAGTGTAAATAAACGTATCCCCTCTCCGACTAATCTACAACAAACGCGACGGCAAATACAGTGGTAAAGTGCATGTATAACCAAAACATTTAAGTGAACAAACTGTATCCACCTATCGCTATTGTACTCAATGATTGAGCTGCAAACAGAGTAACTGTAGAAAAGTAAATAAAGGGTACGACAAAAACGAAATAGTACAGATATCCGACGTTCTCTTTCCGTTTCTAGATTTAAGAAGTCGTCTTCATAGAGTACTAAACCTTCTTGTCGGCGTACATGCAAAGATGCCAGCGTGATTGTCAACTGTAAAAGGGTTGACAACCAAACATGCAGTATATTGTAGTACTATACTAGGATTATATCCCTTTTTAATGAATTTTTAACATATTTGATAGCCTAACCTATGCCATATGTTATTATCTAATATATGAAAACAAGAGCTATTCAGCATTTGAAATAATTGTTTTTCTAACATGAAATAATATTTTTTCTAATAGATCTAACTGATTTGTTATTGCAAAATACTCTCGGCCTCTACTCGATCTCTACTCAGACAGTAACTAAAACCAACGCTTATGGACTGCTCCAAACATTTACTCGAATTCATTAGAAACGTGAACTGTCTGTTATATTTTTGATATGCTACGAATCATTGTCAAGGTCATTGTCAATGTAGGTGGCAATGTAAGTGTCAAGGTCATTGTGAAGACTATTCACTGAAACTTTTACAAATACGAAAACCTTACTGATTTACGTAGTTTTAGTCTTGTTTGCAGTGTAATGACTTTCTTTTGATTTCGTTTACAGCTGAAAGCGTTCATTGACAGCAAAGATGACCTTGGTTCAGGTCAAAGGGCTTTCGCTCAAGCGCTTGAAAAGACTCAGAGCAACATCAATTGGATGAATACAAACGTCCCGGTGATTGAGAATTGGTTGAAAAATCAGGGTTATTAGCAGGTACTACTACTACTACTGCTACTACTACTTACTACTACTACTACTACTGCTGCTACTTCTACTACTGCTACTACTACTTCTACTACTACTACTACTACTACTACTACTACTACTACTACTACTACTACTACTACTACTACTACTACTACTGTTACTACTACTACTACTACTACTACTACTACTACTGTTACTACTACTACTACTACTGTTACTACTACTACTACTTCAACTTCTACTACTGCTACCTACCTACATACTACTTCAACTTCTACTACTGCTACCTACTACTACTTCTACTGCTCCTCATCCTCCTCCTACTACTACTACTACTTCTACTACTACCACTACTTCTACTACTACTACTACTACCAATAATACTTGCTTTTTTAAAGCCATGTGATTATTTATGAACTGGACGCTTCAAACAGTAACATTGTATAACTATTCTTGTTTTAATGATTCCTACATGATTTTACTACTTTTCTTCACAAACACCAATCCCGGATCTTATTTTTTTTTATTTCTACAACTTAACCCTTTCGCTGCCAAACTCTGTCGTCTGCTAACTTTGTCGTCTGCTACAAATTTTCATTCTTTTGAATTTTCATTTTTGTTTCAAAAACATAGTAACAGTAACAAACAGTTTGGATCCTAATGAGAAGCCGAGTTACTCGGCGTATCATCTGGATCCAAAATGTTTGCATAGGAAATCACAGATCCGGCATTGGCAGCGAAATGGTTAACATCACTTTTTCTGCTGTTCCATTGATTCTAACGTAGGAGACACCATTGATCGAACTCATCCTATGCAGTTTTGAACAGTTACATGAAATTGTAATGAGTACTGTTAACTGACCAGATCCATGTGGAAGGCTGTTATGGTCATTTATCCCTTTACTCCGTGAATATTTATGTTAGAAATGATGACGTCATGAATATTGATGTTAGAAATGATGACGTCATGAATATTGATGTTAGAAAATGATGACGTCATGAATATTGATGTTAGAAATAATGACGTCATGAATATTGATGTTAGAAATGATGACGTCATGTCATGAATATTGATGTTAGAAATGATGACGTCATGAATATTGATGTTAGAAATGATGACGTCATGAATATTTATGTAAAAAAATGATGACGTCATGAATATTGTTTAGACTATTTTTAGATTAGAATAGTTTTATAATGGTTTTTAACACATCAAATTGTTGTCAAATTAGAACTTATAGAATTGCATCTTTATTATTCCATAAGTAAACAGAGCAGACCCTGATCAGATGGCTCCTATAGGAGTCATCTGATATGAGCATATGCGTAGAAAGGCGTATATATGGATTAAGGGGTTTTGTCATGCTTAGGTGAGAAAACAAAATAGTTGAACTTCGATATCTCGAACTTCAAGAGACCATGGAAATTATTTCGAGATAAAAGACGTAGAGGATCGTTCTGTTTTACTTTCACCTTGCTTTAAGCAGCCACCTGGTCTAAATACCAACTAATTAACACAATTTAGTGGTCCTTATCGAGAGGTTTTACTGTATTTAGATCTAAAATATTACTAAAAGTTGTTTTGGCAACTTTAGGGGGTGGGGATGTACGCCGTCTCCGCCCCCCCCCCTTTCTAAATCCGCGCCTGAATACATGTTAATTTTATTCACGGAAAAAATACTTAAAATGAAATACTGAAAGTATTACGTTGTAGCTATTTCAGAAAGTAAAGACACAGATCTAAATTCCATTAGCAAACAGAGTAGACCCTGATCAGACTGTTCATATAGGAGCCGTTTGATCTGGGTCCACTCTGTTTGCAAATGCGTGAAAATGCGTTTATATGAGGGAAAGGTTTAAGTAATTACAAAGATATAAAAGATAAAGTAAAAAGAGAACAAAATTTTAATGATAATGCTTATTTCTGTTTTACAGAGGATTAAGGGAGATAACTAACAAATCTTTCGTAAATGCGATACAGGTTATGTACCTTGACTTAAAAATTAAAAAAATACTACACTCTTTTTGGTATTTACAGACGACAATACACACAGACGACAATTGCTCAGAATGCTGAAGCTTTATATTTCTATTTTTCAGAGGAACTAAAAGATAGCGACGAAAGTGATGTGAGAGGACATGGTGTAATTGAAACATTGAAACAACAGTGCTCCGATATAACTGATCACAACATCATATAAACATTTAGCCTGCTGAACAAAGTATTTTTGACATAATATTTCACATACAACATTTTCAAAATTCAACCTATAACCAGTTTGTCTACCAAGATGTAATCATTCAGGGTGTCAAACAGTTTGGATCCTGATGAGACGCCGAGTTACTAAGCGTCTAATCTGGATCCAAACTGTTTGCATAGGCTTTCACTCATCCGCACATAGCAGGCTAAAGGTAAACCTTACAAGCCTTATTCATATAGTAAATAACAGTTGAAGTTCGATACAACGAACTTCAAAGGACCATACAAATTATCTCTAGATAAACAGGCTCGGGTTATCCTAATTCTAATCTGACCAATATCTTGAGTGCACAGATCACAGCTTAATGAAGGTCTAAAGTAATACATTATTTTAGACCAGCCTGCATTAAACTGTCATTTGTGTTTCTATATATGTATAGTGATACATTTGATTACAATTCCGTATTTGGAAGGACGGAACATTTAGTTCGAGTTATCCCGGAGTTTGAGTTATCCGAGTTCGAGATATCGAAGTTCAACTGTACCTTTGATCTTTTCCCTCATATAAACGCCTTTATAATTACACTTGCCTGCAGACTACACCCAGATCAATCCTGCTAGAACAGTCTGATCAGGGGTTGATCTGCTTGGTTATAATAAGAAATATACTTGAAGATCTATATCTTACGGCACATGTATTTGAATGTCGTTACGGAATGATAGTTATGCATTCCGTATCATTCAAAATATTATAAATAGTATGGTGCATTGTCTGTATTCTAACCTCGTTACCCTTAGCCCTTAATTTAGTCTAATTACCAAACAGATGGGATCCAGATGGGACTCCCAGTAAACCCGTGTTTCATTGAGACCCAAGCAGCTTCAAAATTCGGTGTGTATTTGTATATACGTAGTAGAATGTGTCTTAACTCATTCCCTCATATCAATTTGACATCTTTTGACGCCTCTGCAAAAGTCATCTGTTGAAACCCCTGTGATGAATACAGCATTTGCTCCTATAGGAGCAAATGCTGTATTTAAAACACTAGTTTCAAACTACAAAATACTAAAATTTCCTTTTCTCTAGTTAATGCTCCTTTTCGGTAGAGCAAAGTGATTGGATCTAAAAATAGCTTTAAGAGGTAATGGATTAAGCGACCATCATAAGGAGGTCCCAGTATAACTACTGGTATATAATGCACGTGGTAACTTAATACAGGTAACTTTACTTAATACAGGTAACTTAACTTAATAAAGGTAACTTAACTTAATACAGATAACTTAACTTAATACAGGTTACTTAACTTAATACAGGTTACATAACTTAGGTAACTTAAGTTAGGTAACTTAACTTAATGTAGGTAACTTAACTTAGGTAACTTAACTTAATACAGGTAACTTAACTTCATACAGGTAACTTAACTTCATACATGTAAAAAGTAATTCAGAAAGCTCCTATAGGAACTTTCTGTATTACTTTTGTCCTGTACTAATCAACCACTTGCTTTTCACGATTCCTGTGTCCAATTAGTATTGGGTCGCTTAAGACAGGTTCTGCTGTATTTAGAGGGTGGTGGGGAAACTGGTGACGTCATCAGTTAATGAAACAGATGACGTTTACGTAATATACGCAGAGCATTTGTTTAGTTTTAAATAAGTATTTTAAATTATTGAGCTAGATTGAGCATCATCAGTAGTTATCTTCTCCGACGTATATATATGTTAAAGTTCTGAGTTTGCAATATATTATTCAGGTTTTTGAGTGTCATGTATCCAGAATTAGTCTATTTTGTTGACAAATAAATGTCATCGGCTCTAAGTTTTAATGCGGACTTTCCTAAAAGTTCTTCTCAAAATCGTACATGGTGTGTCAACCAATTCATATCCTAATGCGACGTTGAGTTACTCGATTTCTCACATACCTTCCCTTACTTCCGGGTTAGAACAATAGGTTAAGATCTCCTTAGCAGTAACACGTGTAATCTGAACACTTTAGAACATATATGACGTCATACCATGGAAACCGATATTCATGTGTCATTAAACAGCGAAAATACAGTTTTGGTTAGATCTATGTGAGAAAAAGATAACATGTATGATCAATGCTCGTGGTCTTTTAAGATCACATGTTCTTAAACTCACCAAGAAAATGTGGGGATTACCTCCCTTCAGAATTTATAATCTTCACAACAGCAGGTGTTAAGTGTTTGTGTGGCGGCCGCAAAACGTCGCCCCGTACTTCATTCTCAGTGTTGTTATACCTTCTGATCCTTGGAGATCATGAATTTCAGTACTTCTTGTTCTGAAATTGAATACCGCTTAAGCCGATGCTAGGGAGCGTGCACTTTCAATTACTGCTCATGAACAGACTCAATAAAACCGAGTCTGTAATTTTCTCTTTTTGTGTTGCAATTTTTGCTTTCGGGGCATCACCTCCCTTCAGAATTTATTAAGCTCGCCAAAGGCTCGCTTAATAACATTTTCAAAGGCTCGTTTAGGAACATATGATCTTAAAAGACAACTCGCGACAGATCCTCTATGTCTGATCTGGATCATACTTGTTCACGGACGTTATCACATATTCTCCCGTTTGGCAAACCCTGTGACGTCAGTTGTATTATTTCATATATGACGTTATTGACCTGTTCCGACCCACCTGTTTATTTGTTATAACCATCAGAGAACGTCACACAACAAAACATGTGTGTTTACTTCTATATCAGGAAGTCGTCCTGTTTCCTCTTTTGTAAATATTCAGGTCTTGTAATCGCCCCGCCTACTTAGATCCATTTGGTTGTAACCAATCAGATTAGGCCACACAACAAACATATTTATTCGTTTATTTATATGTCAGCGAGTCGCAATGTTTCATTTGTAGTATGTATATATACTTTTCTGGTAATTATTGTTACTTTAATATGACTTACATTGTGGTGCCAATTAGCCGGGCTCCACAATACAATTAGGGAGAAATAAGTTAATTGTGGTACCAATTAGCCGGGCTCCACAGTATAAGGGAGAAATCAGTTAACTCTTTTGGCGCCAAATTTAAAAGTGTCGTCTGCAATAATAATTTCATATTAAATATAATTCTAAACTAAATAATAAAGATATATTAGTAAAAACATTTGTATTTTAAACCTTGTATGATTGGGCTAAAATAACACAGAAAACAGTGAAGTCCCAGGCCAGATGCCGCCTTGAAAAGGCAGCATCTGACCTGGGACTGCACTGTTTTCAATGGTGCCAACGTGCGACATTGGCGCCGAAAGAGTTAAATTTGCTAGACGACCAAGAGAGTCGTTGTTACACCGGATTTTAGATTACAAACAAAACATACTTATATTATCATAGTTAAGTTCATTTCCATTTACCTAGTGAATATTCATGTACATGTAAGAAATATCAATAAACCTTTACTTCATGGATATTCATGTTAGACATGATGACATCATGAATATTAATCAATTTCAAAATTGCAGATCAATACATGAAATCTTTACCGACGTAGAAACAGTAAAACCAGATCAAACAGAGCAGACCAAGATAAGACGGATTCTTTAGGAGTCGTCTGATTTGGGTTTCCTCGGTTTATAAAGACGCATGAATGCGTAGTTGTGGAGTAAAGAGATACTATTGAAATATGTCTTTGTCTCTCTCTCATTCATGGTTGTATCTAAGCTGAAATAAACTGTACCGTATGTAACCCGTTTTATTCTTTCTTATCAATTTGTATTTCCCGACTGCATTTATTTAAGTCGTCAACTCTTTCGGCGCCAATGTCGCCTGTTGGCACCATTGAAAACAGTGCAGTCCCGCATTGAAAAGGCAGCATCTGACCTGGAACTTCACTGTTTTCTGTATTATTTTAGACAAAGCATACAGGTTTTTAAGAACAAATGTATATTTTTATTATTTAGTTTAGAATTATATTTAATATGAAATAAATATTGCAGACGACACTTTTAAATTTGGCGCCAAAAGAATTAAATGTCATACACATCTCTTTTTTAACCTATGTGTGCCTAGTGTTCCTTAAAAAGGACGTATGCAAACAGTGTAGACCCAGATCAGTGGGCCCCTGAAGGAGCCCCCTGATCAGGGTCTGCACTATTTGCTGAATATACCGATTTCAATGGTTTATTCCAACCAATAGGTTGTTAGCTGTGCCCTTAAACATAAACAAGAGCCCTGTGCGGCACCAACGCTCGTCTGATTTGGTGCTTGTCCAGCTAAATCAAACCTTTTTTGAAAAATATAAAGGGCCATAACTCCAACAGTTATGGTTCTTATATAGGGGCCTTCCCTCAACGAGATCTACAAATATATGAAGTTTCATGTTGATACATCTTATACTTTTCGAGTAATGAGCTACATTAAAGTTTCTGCAGGCCGACGACAACGACGCAAAGGCCTACGACCCAGTGATCACGATAGCTCGACTTTTCTTCGAAACAGATGAGCTAAAAATGGAGCCTTCCACAATAAAATAAGGACACATTTTCTGTAAATAATGCGGGAACAAGAAAAAACCGGCAATAAATGGATAAAATATTAATCTGAGCAACGGACACCTCTATAGACCACCCAATCTGGGTCTACATTGTAAAAGACAGTGCGACAGTTTGTATATACATGTAGTAGAATGTTTCTTAACCCATTCCCTCATATTGACGCCTTTTGTCCTATTCCCTCATATTGACGACTTTTGTCCCATTCCCTCATATTGACGCCTTTTGACGCCTCTGCAAAAGTCACCATTGTGATAAATAGAACATTTGCTCCTATAGGAGCAAATGCTCTATTTATCTAAATGGTTTCAAACTACAAAATTCCAAAAGTTACCTTTTCGCTAGTTAATGCTCCTTTTCGGTGGATTTATTCAAAGAGGTTGTATCTAAAAATAGTCTATGAGGTAATGGATTTAATGTATAAAATGGCTCGAGTGGTACTTGGGTTGGGCTTATTGTTTTCTCATAGGAATCCCCTTGCTATGTTCGTGCGGGTGTGGTGTCCGCAGGGTTGCCCTATCCAATGCCAAGGGAGTTCTGTTATCTAACAGAGCCTCCTCACTATTGGTATCTCGGGCATCTTGTTCGCATTGCGACCAGGCCATGACTGACGTCAGTGATTCCATTTAAGTTAACCTGAGTTGACAGTTTTGGCTTATCGGGGAACTGGATTATTTCATTCACCCATTTCCTCCTAATTAAAGAGGGGAGGAATGTAGTAAAACTGTTTTACTGTGTCCATCGCCCGTGCGCATGCGTCAACCAAATGCTCAAGGGATTTAACCACAATTTTTACCAGTCTAATTTTATTGTACAATCATGCGGTTCCTTCCGGTTAGTGATTTCATATTTATTGTATATCTATTGCATATCTTTCATTGACCGGATGGACAATCATTTTGTTCCTTCTGGAAAGTGATTTCATTTAATTATATTGTATATCTTTCATTGCCTGGATAGATAATCATGCGGTTCTTTCCGGTTAGTGACTTTTTCCATGTGAAGCGCTATTGAACGCACATATCCTGTGTGAAAAGAGTGCTATATAAATATGGTATAATTATAATAATAATAATAATAATAATAAAGTGACTATTACAGAGGCGTAGAAATGTGTATTTATGGAGCAATGGGTTTAAACTGTTATTTTGAATTCAACGTCCATCATTAGTATTAGGAGGAAAAGAATAAATATGGACAGTTGATATTAAACATGCCGAGTAATCCTTAACTGGTAGGAAATATCAAACTTTAGTTGTCATAGTAGATGCATTTCTTTTCAACCACACGGTCTGAGTATCAAACAGGTTTGATCCAGATGAGATGCCCATAAAGACTCATAAAGACTATTGGCACAGGTTATCTCTCATTCACACCCCGCTGGCCGCGATTACGCAAGATTACGTCATCTTTGTTTGACTCCAAACCGGCCCCAATACTACTGGCACAGGTTATCTCTAATCACATCCCGCTGGCTAAATCTTAATAAATATCAAGGTTTCGTAAAATTGTAAATAAATAGAGTACGCTGTGAATATATCCCGAAAGTGGGTGATCCACTGGGAGCAAAAGTGCGAAAAGAGAAAATTCGGGTTTATTGGGTCTGTTCACGAGTAGTAATTAAAAGTGCAACACTACTCACACCCCCAGCACCGGCTTAAGCAGTATTCAATTTTCAAAACTAATAACATCAAAACTAATAATCCCGAAGGACCAGAAAACACTGAGAACGAAGTACGGGGCGACTTTTTACAGCCGCCACACAAGACACCTGCTGTTGTGAAGTAAATATATCCTGAAAGTGGGAGATCCTTCGGAAGCAAAAGTAGCATTGCGAATAGAGAAAATTGCACTCTTCAATTCATTCCATCCTAAGCTATTTTTGGACCCATTACCTCATAGGCTATTTTTAGACCCATTACCTCATAAGCTATTTTTAGACCCAAACTCTTTGAATAAATCTACCGAAAAGGAGCAGTAACTATAGAAATGGAAAAAAATAGAGTTGTGTAGTTTTGAAACCCTTGTGGTAAATAGAGCATTTCGAGGGCTTGGTGAAGGAGTTAGAATAGTTTTGCACCAAGCCCTCGATTTGCTCCTATGGAGCAAATGCTCTATTTATCACAATAGTTTCAAAATGTGACTTTTATAGTAGCGCCAAAATGCGTCACTAGGAGGGCACGTGTTAATCTGCTGAGTACCATTTGCCTATATATATTCCATCTTTAACCTGCTGGGCAAAGTTTCTCCAGTCAGAACAGACCATATATATTTCACCTTTAGTCTGCTTTTTAAATTTACCCTCTAAAAACTGCAATAGTTCAACTTTAGCTTTATATGCATGTAAGTAAATGTACGAGGTGGTTAAGAACTGTCTATATATACATTTTATCTTAATCTGTTGGGTCAAGTATTGTCCTCCCTTGCCCATATGTCACTTCGAATTTGCTGGGATTTTCTGCACTTATAACAGCTGATATGAATACCGTTTAAGCCAGTGCTAGGGGGCGTGAGACGCATTTTTCTCTTTTTGTGTTGCAATTTTTTGCTTTCAGGGGATCACCTCCTTTCAGAATTTACTTTTTACTCTTGTGTGTAATTTGTCTCCAAGTACAACTTGCTATCCGAGCAACTTTTTTGTTGTTCTATAAAGCATTATAGATACTGGCAAGCTACCATAAATTGATAGTGGGTGGGACAAAAAGACGGACACAGGGAGATTACAAGAGCTCGTTCCGGCACGGTGTGTCAGGCGAGCTAAATCGGCGTAATAAAACAAAGACCAGCAGTAATAATTTACAATTTATCATTTTAATTCTCAATTTCAGGATAATATACAGGAGTACAGAACCTCTCTAAAGCGACCACTAAATCACGAGTATCGTTAATAGTATGTAGTAGCTTCATCCTGAATGATATACTGCAGAATATTATCTGCACCTCACTAATTCAGGCTACCTCCTGGATCGTTCTCAAGCTTTCGATTGATCAGATTTGAGTTCTCAAGGTTTTGAGTGACCAATCAAAAACTTGAGAACGAACTCAGACTCAACTAAAAGTTTTATTAGCATAGACCCTGACTCAAGAGCCAGAATCAAGACATTCTGGCGGACGCTTTAAACAGGATTGACTTTAATTTACATACAAACAGTGAAAGAGGTTGAGAGATGAAAAAGTTTTTTTTTCTTTATTTCGTTTTCAATCCAGTACAATCTGATTGGGCTGCCAAAGCAGCCCAACCTTGTACGACTTTGAATTTTGACCATGCGTTTCTGCGTTCCTGTGTTTCTATAAAAGCCGACCTTTTTAATAACTATGGTTTACTGTGACACAAGTTTTTAATTAACAGTTACGCGTATCTATTAATGAGTAGTCAGAGTCTGTGTGCACCCAAACCCGACCTATATTATTGAACCACTCGATCTGGTTCTACACCGCTTACGATACCCGATGTCATCGTGATAACAGCTGTCAGTACTATAACTAACATTATCTAATATAACATTTTTCATAACAAAGTTCAATCAATTCCCAGTTTACGCGGAATTTAAGCAGCAATTAAAGCATGTAACTTCGTCCTGTATTGATCTGGGTCTACAAAGCTTACGATGTCATATCAGGAATCATGATATTCCATCGTACATATGCCGATGATAATTACATTAAATTGTTTGTTGTTTTAACACTTTGCAACAAGTACAGGTATTGCACAAGGGTAATTGCCTTTCGCACCAGATCAACACAAATGCTAGTGATTAAATATATAGTTTATTTTATCCTGAACTATCTTTTGAGGCAAATTTGCTATTTTTTTTACTGAATATTTAAAATATTTCATTTAAGGACGTATAAATTTTCTCTTTTTTTCTTTTAACTAATTATTTAATGTCTGTTAAATCAAATTTCAATATGGTGCCGAATCGTCTAGGTACCGAATCGTCTATCATACTCTATGTGCCGAATCATCTAGGTACCGAGTCGTCTAGGTACCGAATTAGTTTGGTACCGAGTCGTCTCAAAATTCACTGGCCGTCTGTCCCAACCATCCGTCGCATACCAGTTAGATATACCAACATGTTAGACAGTACAAAGTATTAATTCTCACCTTATTCGTAAATCCAATAAACCAGATGGCTTTGACTACATTCTGTTCAGGAAAATCATCCTCTGATCCACGTCCGCTTCCCCCTCGTGGGTATGATAAAGCGTGTCCGGTCGAACGAGAATCCGGTAGGCTGAAGAGGGGGGGGGGGGTCGGGTCAAATAGGCCCCTTACCATAAAGGCCCCTACCAAATAGGCCCAATTTCACAAACCATATGGCAAACATTTAACTGAAAACTTGAGATTAATAATTAATGTGATGACAAGAAATGTATGAAAATGGGATTATCTCCATTATTGTGTAGTACGGGTCCCGGGTCAACTCGGCCTCGGGTAAACTCGGCCCCTGAGTCAAGTCGGACTCGGGTCAAGTCGGCCGGGTCAACTCGGCCTGGGTCAAGTCGGCCCGCAAATATTATTTCAGAATTATATTTTTATGGTATATTTTTTATTTTGATTTACTGTAATATTTTGTTTCCTAGAGATGCCCGATAGGCCTACTACAGATACCAATGAACATATGACGCGACAGATACCAATGAACATATAAGGAAAAAACTTCTGAGTAACAGATAAGGATGCGTACCATGACCAGTTCCATCCACTTCATTCCCAGGACTAAGCAATATTATTAAACAACAATAATCAGAAAAAGGAAGCACTTTATAGATGCACGATACAAATACAATGCCGAAAACGATACCCAAATATGGTGATATCTTTGCAAACAGTTTGGATCCCGATGAAATTCCTAGTAACTCGGTCTCACAAGTGGATCCAAAATAACATTTTATTACATTCATCCACTCCCATAAATTGTTCTTACCTACAGACAATCAATGAAACAGATAAACCATCTAATTATACTTTATTTCACTTAAAAAATACTGATGCCGCTCATTTTCACACCTATTTGTGTTCTATTATCAAACTTCATTCATGAAGTTTCTTGAAACAAACTATAACTAAAGTAACTACTGATCATGCTCATACACATACAGGTATGTTATAGCAGTCTGCTGGAGATTCTATTAGTGAGTTCGTCCTTGTAAATAAATGTAGAAACAACACGTATGGGCTTTGACCTAAGTCTCTGGCTTTTTTCATAAGTTTCTTTGCAATGCCAACGCCCTTTTCAGCTAATCCGTTACCTTTAGGGTGAAACGGAGATGAAGTTTCATGCTGAAATGACCATTCTTTCGCAAAATCACTAAATTCGTGGCTTGCGAACTGCGGACCACTATCTAGCAAAGTTTGCGCCAAACCTTGCAGATGCTACGCAACCGCTCAGAAGCCTTTTGAAAAAGGACTCAGAATTCATTTGGGATCAACCGCAAACAGAAGCATTCGAGAAAGTCAAAACAATCATTACGGACGCACCCGTATTAGGTTACTATGACCTGAAAAAGCCGCTTGTCTTAGAGACAGATGCTTCCAAGTCAGGACTAGGTTGTTGCATAATGCAAGACGGGAAACCGATTGCTTTTGCATCAAAAAGTTTAACAAATAGCGAAACCATGTATGCTCAAATAGAGTAAGAGCTTTTCGCAATACTTTTCGGATGCAAACGATTCCATCAGTTTACATATGGAAGAGAAATTGTGTGTCACTGTGACCACAAGCTTATCGCGGCGATCATGAAAAAACCGCTGTCTGCTGCACCTCCGCGGCTACAGAGAATGTTGCTTCAGTTGCAAAAGTACAACATTACTGTGCAGCATGTTAAAGGTTACGAACAAATTAGGCGATAGATCTTTCGAAATTCGAACAAGAGATGGTGGTATCTATCGTAGAAACCGTATACATATTATCAAAACAAATGAAAATGTATCAGACATTTGCCCATTCGATGTTAAGATTTTTCAAGATGAATCTACCCCCAATGAGCCTAATTCTGTTCAACCTGATTTGGCAGTAAATCAAACCAAACCATATGTCACACGATTTGGTAGGGCTGTGAGGAAAAACAAGTACTTTACTGGTCCACAGTGGACAACATAAACACTGTGTAGCTTTATCTCAAAATTGAGAAAGACAGTATGAACGTTTTTAAGGATTATTTTAGTTTATAGCTGAACAAATTATTTACAGCTGTTTATATTTGCTGTAAATGTATGACGCTATATTCTCATTGAATGTAATCTTTCAAATGTATCTTTTTGTTGTCTTTTATAGCTTACAGCAGATTTCTATAACAATACATTAGTTACGATTTAATTTTACAGTTATATTAATTAATGAGTTTGTTCTGTGAAATTAGCTAATATGATCAACCTTGTTTCAGTATATCTATATTTTTATAGCTGAGTACTTTTCATACAGGATTTCCCAAGCTAGTTAGCCAGTAATGAGAACTGTGACATTCCATTGTCAGATGTATAGTTCTGCTGCGTTAATAAAATTAACCCAGCATAAGTGATATCTGATATGCTTAGTCTGGTCAGTATCAGGACACATCTCAGCGCATACCTTACCTCCAGCATAGCTAGTTGATATCTTAATTAGACATTCCCGCTGTTTTTGAAAGAAGGGAGATGTTCTATTATCAAACTTCATTCATGAAGTTCCTTGAAACAAACTATAACTAAAGTAACTACTGCGCATGCTCATACACATACAGGTATGTTATAGCAGTCTGCTGGAGATTCTATTAGTGAGTTCGTTCTTGTAAATAAATGTAGAAACAACACGATTGTGTTTAACTCACTTGAGGCCATTTATATTATTATACTATCAATGTACATTTGTACGGATAGACCAAAATAACAAAACAATTTGTTTTGACTTATCAGTTTGATCTAATTAATCTGATTACTAAATGTCAACCGTTAATCTCTTACAACATACTTATCACCTTTATTCTCGTCCGCTAAATTTAATGGGTTATTACTGTCAAAAAGATGTGCAAACTTTGTCTGAATTTTTCAAGGAGCCCACCGATCAGGATCTTCAATTTTTGCTGCAGTTTATAACTTTAATTGACGGTCGGGAAAGGGCCGAGTTGACCCGACTGAGACGGGCCGAGTTGACCCACCCCAAAACAGGCCGACTTGACCCAGGCCGAGTTGACCCGAGGCCGACTTGACCCGGATTCGTAGTACGGGATTATCTCCTTTGGTCTGTGTCGAACGGCGATTGTGATAATTAGTGTGGCACTATAATCTAAACTGGATCCACGCTATGTTATAATTAAATGCATTTAGTATCCAGATTAGACGCCTTACAAACAGTTAACCCATATCCTGCTGTAATGTGGTCAGTCGTCCATTCAATTAAATAGCGTTATGACTACTAGAGCAAAATAGTTACAATGAAATATGAAAGGTGTAACATGTTAGCCATTTTAGAAACAAAAGAAACAGCTCTATCAATTTTCATAAGCAAACAGAGCAGACCCTGATCAGATGGCTCCTCTAGGAGCCATCTGATCTTGGTCTTCTCTGTTTGCAAATGCGTGAAAACATATTAATATGAGGGAAAGGATTAACACGCTGTGTTTTAGCAGTTTAATTATAATTGAACAGTGTCATTGGGTGCCTTTGATACATTATGTACAGTATATAATGGACAGTTTTATCAGACGTTTTTAATATAATATAATATAATATAATATAATATAACGTAATGTAATGTAGTAATGTAATTATGTAATAAATATAATATAATATTACGTAGCGCTTATTTTTTATTTTTGTTATAGTGAAAGCATCTGCTAAACATATAATATACACTATATGTGCACCCAGGGCTCGGGACGTGGACCCTGCTTTCATGATGATCCCCATAATTTAGAAAATGTATTTACCCAAAAAATGCCGGGCGATACATATAAAAAAAAATTAAGTGCCAAAATATTTTTACAAAATATATTCATAAATAATGTATTTATAGCTCTGATATAATATTTTTATAATATTTTTAATCATCTGAGTTTTACTTAATAGATGATAAAAAAATCCGGAGAATTCAAGTGAATTATTAAGTAGAATTGTTTTTGATACCAAAACTGATTTGGAGGTATAGATCGTGTTAATTTTTGAACAGAAATTAAACCCAAAGTTCGATATGTAAAAATATATTTCAGTGCTGATAGATCTAT
Source organism: Azorinus chamasolen (assembly GCA_963576725.1). Classification (NCBI taxonomy): domain Eukaryota; kingdom Metazoa; phylum Mollusca; class Bivalvia; order Cardiida; family Solecurtidae; genus Azorinus; species Azorinus chamasolen. Next base: position 6,301,440 of record OY755250.1, on the reverse strand, counting down.
GTTCAGGCCAGCAACTTCGAGAGTGCTACAAGACCCAAACATGTTAAATTTTTAAATATAGATCGTGGGCCAACAACTTTGAGAGTGTTACATGACCTAACAAACTATATATAATTTTGACCTATAGCGGGTTGTGGGCCAGCTACTTTGAGATTGCTACAAGACCCAAACATGCTAAATTTGGAAATACAATGTATAGATCGTGGGCCAACAACTTTGAGAGTGTTATACAAGACCCAGCGAACTATACATAATTTTGACTCAAACTTGTTCTATATATAATATAAAATGGAAATAAAACCAAAAGTTCCAAAAGTTTGATATGTAAAAAAAATATTTCAATACTGTTAGATCTATAGAGGTTTTCAGGCCAGCCACTTTGAGAGTGCTGCAAGACCAAAACATCAATCCATAGGAGTGGTGTACAGATGTCCGACGGTCTTTAGGAGTTCTGACGTCTGCCTGGTCATTTTAGAAACATATCTTTAACATTAATAATAGCAAACAGAGCAGACTTTGATCAGACGGCACCTAAAGGAGCCGTCTGATATGGGTCTACTCTGTTTACAAATGCATGAAAACACGTTAATATGAGGGAAATGGTTAACACGTGGTTATTTTAGAAACATATCTTCAAAATTATTACTAGCAAACAGAGCAGACTTTGATCAGACGGCACCTATAGGAGCCGTCTGATATGGGTCTACTCTGTTTACAAATGCGTGAAAACACATAGGACATTCAATAACTCTTTCACCCTGATGCAGTACACATCTCTACATCTCTTCAGGAATTTTGAGGTACCAATGTCCCTCCTCATGTACTCTGAGTATTGCGGTAGGTCTAAAACACGCAATGGAAGAAATGGAACACAAAACAGTTAACACCCAATGCAATTTTAAAGTCATTTAGACTGTGTCGATTTTAACAGTTTTTCAAGCAGTATAGGTACAATAAGGTACTTTCGATTGAATTCGACCAACTGAAACAAGAATTGTCAATAGATAACCATAAAATCATGTAATAACTGAAAAAAATCCATTTCGCCAGTGGAAAAATGGAGATTTATTGTTGAAATGGAAATGAAATAGACATTTATATGTTGTTTTTGGTCATTTTTTCAGGCCTTATGATTACTTTCAAATCTTGTATTTACTATAAAAAAAAAGTCCATTAACCGTTTTTAAATCGGTAGTTTGCATAATTGCCAGCACGCGTCTGTTGGATAGGCTAACATCAAATGCTTGTGTTATATGGATAAAACAATTATTCATAAAATATTTAAAGACACATTGAATGTACAACGTTTTATACAAGATAGAGCGATCTTGATCTGGGTCTAAACTATCATTGGGCAATATGACACGTGCCTACTTAAACAGCTAACATCAAATACGCAGCCGCGGCATAGGTGTGAAAACTGAATCCCAGTGTAATTATAAGGTCGACGAAACGACTTTGGGTTTACTTCATAAATTATGGTCGACGAACGGGAAGGTCGACGAAAAGATCATACATCTTTTCAACCATTATATTATGATTATATATAGTTACTTTAAGGTAATTTCGAATGAATTAGACCAAATAAAAGACGATTGGTCCATTTTCAAGCATAAAATTATCTATTTAATGAAATATTTCCAATTCGCTATTGGCGAAATGGAGATTTAATATAGTGGAAATTGGATGAACAAGAAATATCTTTAAAAAAGATACTCAGCGGCATTCAAATATTGACATAAAGTACAAAACAATAATGGTACAAGACGAATACTGATGCAAGGCATTGGATCGCCGGGAAATTTGTGTACAAGGAAGGTTTTTAATAAGGAACTGTTTTGTTAAGACAATTGAAATACAACATTTCATTAAAAACTTAACGAAATATGTAGCCTCTAGAGTGTAATGACGTAGTGACCTAGTTCCGAACCCGACATGATCCATATTTGAACTTGACCAAGATTGCATCCAAAAATAACGTATAAGTTGAAAGAAAAAACACTTAATATGGATAATTATCATTAACTATCCCAGTAAAAACCCAAACCGCCATTTAAAAAAAATAGAAAGGAAAAAGAGAGAATTATTTTTTTCGTCAGCGGTGAGAATCGAACCAAGGCTGACTGCACGATAGGCGACCGTGGTAACCACTACGCTATCAGGCCAGACATACTACAGGGAAATTGAAGATGTATATAAAGTTATCATGCTACTATATTGACGACTTTTTAAAAAAACCAAAAAAAAACCGACTTTTTTAAATAAAAATAAATAAAACAATAAAACTTCATTACAACATTTATCACTCTCATGATAATTTAATCAATAAACTCTAACAAGGGCGGTGATGGTCATAGACCTAAATATAGCCTATAGTTCCATTAACGAGTGACGTTAGTCCTATCTAAAAATAGAAACCGAGACGACGTAATTCGATTTTGACCATGTAGAGCCTCCGGTAGAATAATAACCATGTCTGTTTGAATTAACATATCGACTGTCGATTCAAATGATCTTATTTTTCAAATTCGAACACGTTTTCCCGTCTTATGTCAAAATCTCTGAAGGGCATAATTTAGAACGAGAGCACCGCAAACAAACTACAGTTTTGACCCGGCTTCAATTCTGCGACTTTGACCCGGCTTCATTTATGTTTACAAAACTGTTTTTGGCATTTAATGTCGATACTTCGACGAAAAAAGTGTCATAATTATTGTTATTATTGTACATTTGTTTGATAAATTTCTTTTTAAACACCGTATGAAGGTTTTTACATCACATATTTCACTACATCAATAATGCAGATAGAAACTATTCTCTGCCACGCTCTCACGAGCCAATTTGTAAAACTTGTCGCTACCCCTCCTACATGGGTAAATACTTTTGAGCATTCCATTAGTGATCGCCGCTCATGCGGCGATCAATTAAATCTCTGCTATATTAGATTCAGTGTTTGGAGATTTTATAGTATAGGGAACTAAATCTATGAAGGTTGGTTATTATTATACTAGCAGACAGGCGTGCAACGGAAATGACAAAAGGTAGATCAACTATCTTATTCTATATACTTTATGGTTGTGTCTTTTCAGCGGTTAGCTGCCTATTTTCACTTTTGTTCTAGTTTTCCACCAATCAGAAACTATGTTACATTGTAATTTGCACATGACCTACTAATATTTTCTAGTAAACCGTATATTCATTAGTTAATCTCTTGACTGGCATACAGCCTTTTTATAATGCCTCTACACATGGCCAAACTGAATGTAGGACGTTTCGGCATAGGAAGTTTCGCCCCGGATGTTTCGACCCAGGACGTTTTGGCCATCTATTTATTCGGCCTTGGACGTTTCGGCAAAAATTGAAATTTTGTATTAAAAAGCAAAAACTGAATAACCAAAATTATTAAATAACTATCTATATGTTAAATATTGATATGTGGTCCATTTTTTTGGTTTATACAGATCAGGATATTAGCTAAGCAGGTGACATATTCACACTTACTCAACCCCCGGTGACTTTTGTCACTGACCGTTCCAAGGCGGTACTTCCATCTTCCTCCTATTGTATGTTTGTTTTGTCTTTGTGCGTCTCTTGTTGTTTTTTCTACCCATGTATATTTGCTGTTTCCTTGTGTTGCTGTTCGGGCGAGTGTTTGTTCTGTATGTGGTATTTCCTGCATGACTCATTTTTGTACTTTTGGGTACAATGAGTGATAAAGAGGTGCTTTCAAATACTATAGTCACATTGAATAGTCATTGAAACAGCCCCAGACCACATAACACATTACTAATGATTTACTATCCCATTTAGTTTTGATTTTAGTCTTGGTCCAAACTGTTTGCCACTCACTTTATGCTTTTTGTTTTCAGTAAAAATGTTGTTTAGTTCAACTTTTGGTGGATTCAAATACATGTACAATACTGTAGTCACATAGTTGTTTATTACCATGACCGGTAAAACAATATGAATTATTTATTACTTTGGTCATTATCAAAACTAGAGTATATAATACATAAACAATATTACTGAATAAAACTATATAGATCTATTATCCTCAAAAGGTGTGGATCAATTTTGACTATTCAATTTTTGGTGTGTCATACTTTATATCAGTTCCTAACCCATTATCGTACTTATCACCTCATGGTAATGATTGCTGAGCATTATTGCCAGGTTGCCAAAACCACTATTAAACTTTTAAACATTTATTATCATTTTGCTACCAATTTAATACCGCATTTGATCACATCCACTTTGACGAACAGGTAGTTTGCCGAAACCACCATAATTCACAGGCAATGCTATAGGAAATAAAGAAGAAATGTTGTTTAGTATATTAGAGTAGTGGCATTAATAGTATTAATTACTATCCGCGACGACAGCACCAATTAAGGCTCTGGTTATTCGCTCTCTGTGATATAAAGCTACTTACTGAAGGCTATTTTTACGGCTCTATCATCTAGCGCTTTGGATCGAGTAGTAGGTTGAGATAGCTAACTTTATATTGTCAATGGTGTCACTAATGATGATGCACACACGTCAATTAATGCGTTGATCCAGGCTATAGATAAATACCCTTCTTTAAGTAATTACAGCCTCTGCACAAACAAAAACTAAATTCTGTATGCTTTATTTAAAGTGTATTCAATTAGTTATCTTCATATCAATATAAATATACATGCTTTCAAGTAAATTTTTATAATAAGTAAAATGAAGAACTAACTTCAGATAGTTTTAAAAAAATACTTTGACATTGTACATTTTAATAGTGATTTCCTATAAAAGTAACTTGATTTTTTCCATAATTGCTTATTCTACTCCAAGTCATTTCCATTGCATGCTTCTCTGCTAGTATAATTACAAGCATCCCTTCATAGATCTAGTTCCCTGTACTAACAGAATCTCGAAACATTGAAATTAAGTTGGCAGAGATTTAATATCATTATTGTTTTGTACATTATGTCAATATTTGAATGCCGCTGAATATCTTTTTAAAATATATTTCTTGTTGTTAGTTAATTCGGAGGCGATGCTATTTAAATATACTGCAATGAGTAGGAGCCTTAGCCTGACTGCATATTTTGTTTTTAGGCGATTATAATGTTTGAAAAGAATGAGTGAACATGGAGTAGAAGAAACAATTATTGAAAATTTTCAAGTAACTTTTATAGGAAATCACTATTAACTTGTACATGAAATGCAAAACAGCACTGCTAACCACAACCATAACAGGGTCCATGCTTATAAAGCTTTTAGTTGAGTCTGAGTTTCGTTTTCAAGCTTTTGATTGGTCAGATTTGAGTTCTCAAGCTTTTGATTGGTCAGATTTGAGCCAAAGGCTCAAATCTGACCAATCAAAAACTCGAGAACGAATTCAGACTCAACTAAACGTTTTATAAGCATGGACCCAGCACTGCTAAGATGTCTGTGGATGGCCGCCTGAAAATGCCAGAAGCGCGTTCGGAGCACAGGTGCCCTTCGCAAGCTTGCCTCAACAACAACAACATCAACACCATCACAAGTAGATACATTATTTGTTTAATCACATGTCATAAGTATCTAAAACATACCAAAAGGTAGTTTTCTGACCCAACCAAAAAAAAAAAGAAAGAAAAAATAATAACTTTCGCGAACACCCATGCTCTATACAATAGGTGTAGATATTCAGCTCGAAATCTGCTCAAAAATCGGTGGGTTCATTCACTTCGATCGTCATTGAAAGCTTATTTGACCACCGATTTCCATAAACTCATTTATCAAAGAAATCATCACACTCATCAAAGAAATCATCACAATCATCTATGTTTTCTCAGAATATTAGTTATTAACACGCTTTTACAACGAGTCGCCAAAGTGACAACCAACCTCTCTTTTTTCTAAAAATCTCTACAAGCTTGATATTGATGTTGTTGGAAGTCACTACTTTCGGTTTGAAACCGAAATTAAAGACGTACAAACCGAAAATAGTGACTTTCGCCGATATTTTGAAATAACTACTAGGTCGTAAGAATGACCCCAGGATTTTCATCACATTAACTGACTGTATCTGTATTTTGTACTTCGAGTTTGGCAATGTGAAGGGGCATTGTAAAAAGGCTGTATGCCAGTCTAGGCATTAACTAATGAAATAACAGTTTACTACAAAATACTAGTGGGTCATATGCAAATTACAATGTAACATAGTTCCTGATTGGTGGAAAACTAGAACAAGAATGAAAATAGACAGCTAACCGCTGAACAAGAGCCGTTTCGCTAATTAAGTGTTTTGTTTGTGTAGTCGCTCTCATCTAGCAGAACTTCAACATAACAATTGTCTGAAAAACAGATTGTGTAAATTAAGAAGACAATGAAACTAGATTTGTGTCCAAAGAACTTTGAAGACCCAATTTACTTTTGACAATGTAGTTAGAGTATGGCCTCACTGTTGTGTTACTGAGTGCAAATAATAATAACATTTCCTGTGCGTATATTCGCATGACCATCAATCATCCAACCATCCAATCTCTGACAAAAAGTTTCCAAGTTGAAACTTTCGCAGAATGTAAACACGTATGATGGAAGGTCAGAATGACTGAGTGACGGACGGACAGACAGACAGACGGACACAGGGACATCTGAATACACCCCTTCAGAAATATGTGTGTTTGTACTGGGGGTTAACCTTTTAAATGTTGATTTTTCAAAGTTGAATGGCCTATCAGTGTTTAATTATAAAGTCCATTTAGTAACAAGAAGGATATGATGACCATGTATGGCTCACCTGATTAATAGATCTCATTTGAACTATTTATGCAACGGTCAGGAATGTTTTGTACAAATCTGATGGAGGTTCACCTACAAATCATTCCTCTGAAATTTAATGAAACTCCAGTCAGTGGTTTTGGAAGACTTTAATGATCGTCTAATCTGAGTCTACTCTGTTTGCAAATGTATGAAAGGCTTTTATATGAAACAGGGGTAAATATTGACCCGATCTGTCCTGGGTCGACATTGTTTGCAATGGACTAACTCTCTCTTTCTCAGACGAGTGTCTCATACTTCGAACGCAGAAAATGCACATATACAGATAGATTTATTTTAATATCGAGCAACAAGACTATAGTAACAACACATACATATTTTAAAATTATAACAATATAAAGACATGAGCTCCATTTGTCGAAGCATTATATGCCAGAAGTATGTGCTGTCTCATGTTACCAAGTTATTAACCGAACAATGTTTTTCGAGTTGATGGTCACTGTGACCTTGAGCTTTTGCCGACACCTCAACACCAATAGGGGTCATCTATAGGGGCCATGAACAACCACCCTACTCAGTATGAATACAGAACACACAATAGTCTTCAAGTTACTGAGCGGACAAGGGTTTGAGTTGAAAAATCAGGTAATGGGTTAATTTACATGTATTTAACATGTTAGATACACAGACGTTTGTTTCACTTAAATATGTTTCCGTTCTACATGCAATGTACCACTGTATTTGCCATTCCGGTTGTTGTAGATTAGTCGGAGAGGGGATACGTTTATACTTGCACTGTCCTTTAGGATGGGGTGGAATAAGTGTGAGGGTGGGTGTCCCTTAACCGGTTTAAACCCCCAGTGACTACTGTCACTGACCGTTCCAAGGCGGTACTTCCACCCCTATTATTTGTTTGTTTGTTTATTTGGTCTTTGTGCGTCTGTTTGTATTTGCTGTGTTTTCTTGTGGAGCTGTTCGGTGGCTATTTGTTTGTATGTGGTGTTTCCTGCTTGACTCATATTTGTACATACATTATAATATACCAATTTAACTGCATGCTTATACACACATACACCAAGACAAGCAAACATTCTTATTTTTTCTTTACTAACAGTTGGGTTTGGCAAGATTTTGCCTCGTCTCAAATGCAACAATCATAACAGAAAGTTAGAAGCATCTAAGTTCAATAAATACAGCCCTTCTAGACATTCCAGGAGCATGCCTGACTATACACACGTATACACGTGCATACACATGGTTGGAAAAATCCAAGAAAAATGGCCAGAATTAATTCAAACTTGATGTCCAACTAAGGTAAATCCCTAGATCTATACATTCTTAGACTTTTCAAATCAAGTTTCCTACATGGATCTGTTCCATTTGCGCTGTGTCTATATACATGTACATTTTAAACTACATGTATTGTTTTTGAGGATGTAATTATTGTTCAAATTTCAGAGATTTTTTATAGTCAGTTTGAACTCCGAAGTATTTCCTTTTGAAACAAATTAAGTTTTCAGCCGTCATGTAGGTTATCGTGACCTAATTTCCAGTTGCACACTGTATGTCTCGGTCTGTGATCAGGATCCTATATGTTTGACAATTTTGAAACAAAATTATGCAAAGCATAGACTAATTGAATATGCATAATTAAATACGCAGTACACAAGAGATTGAGCAGACCTGTGACAATTTTAAATTGAACATGGTACTTTCGAATTAGGGCATCGCGCCCAGGTTTCTCTGTATCCTCTCCTGCTAGAACCCTTAACCCTCTCCTTCATATAAATCTTTTCACGCGTTTGTAAACAGAGTGGACCCAGATCTGATGGTTCCTATAGGAGTCGTCTGATCAGGGTCTGCTCTGTTTGCTAATGGAATTTTGGAATATCTATTTCTGTACTTTCTTAAATGGCTACTAATTTCCACTTTTCATATTTCATTATATAACTAATTTGTCCATGAATATTCAGTAGGTATTGAAGTTTGGAATAAACATAAAACAGGGAAAGGGTGAAGGAAATTAGGGTTTTCATAAATCAGAATTTTCTGGCATATGTTTGGTACTGAACATGTAATGGTCACTCAGAATCATCCGGGATCCAATCTAGACTTACAGTGTTCTCATTCAACGATAATGGTGAAATCGTTAATCCTATTATGCTAAGCACGACTTGGCTTGCATCTGACTGAGTGTCAACCAGCTTAGATCCAGATGATATGCTGAGTAACTCGGTGTCTCATCTGGATCCAAACTGTTTGACAATCAGTCACTATAGTTTCTACCACGCTGGAATGAATCGGAAGTAGGTACAAATACAATACATCAGACTTATTTGGACAGAATGGTCAGGCTTAACCCATTCCCTCACATTGACACTTTTTGGCGCCTCTGTAATAGTCACTTCTTGAAACCATTGTGATAAATAGAGCATTTGCTCCTTAGGAGCAAATGTTCTATTTATCACAATGGTTTCAAAACTACAAAATTCTAAAAAATCCTTTTTACTCTAGTAAATGCTCCTTTATTCTTAAGATAGTTTAGATTGATATAATCTAGATCTATTCTAAAATACTTTTACTAGATCTGCTACGGTACTGTACAGTAGCCAGAAAGACATTTTACAGTTCATTCAAATGAATGCAATGATACTGTATAACTTAATCTCTAGATCTTATTACATAAAACGAGAATCAAAATTTTAAATACTGTTGATCTTGATTATTCGCCATATCAGGTATGTCCATCAAATAAATAAGAATGTCTCCCATTTCAAAGAAATGCCAGATCAATGGATCGTTTTTTCAAAGTTCAGCTGGTAATTTATAGGGCATTCCTTTAGGCCGATTAATCCAAGCTTCTTGCTGTATCTACCCTTCCATGCTAAATATAAGCGTAAATATGACTTTCTGTATTATATCGCATTTTGACTGAACTCTGAGAAGGTTATAGAAAAGGTCTGTATAACAGAATGCATAATAGTTGTTGTGGTTAGGTTAATATGGATCGATTGCATGGATTTCGGCTTGCGAAGTAGTTACTTATCATAAGCATGGTGTTTTGAAATACCTACTAGGTCGTAAGCCCAGGTTTTTCCTCACATTAGCTGACTGTATCTGGATTTTGTACTTCGAGTTTGGCAATGTGTAGGGGCATATCCAAATTACAATGTAACATAGTTCCTGATTGGTGACAAACTAGAACAAGAATGAACATAGACAGCTAGCCGCTGACAAAATCCGTTTATGTGTTGTTTATATTCATTTTTCAGCCTCTATGATTACTTTCAGATGAATTCTACTGAATCAGTACGAGTGAAACTCTATTTGTCCATTTACAACTGTACAATCGAGTATTTATTTACTGAAGAAAAGTCCATATTGCGCCAATGGAGAAATGGAAAGAAAACACGCAATGGAAAGTAACACGCGTATATCGATTTTGTTGTAATTTGTATGTGGTATGCTTATTGTAGGATAAACTATTTTGAAGTAGATCAAATTGAATGTAATGTGTTCATTAATAAATGTAGAATCATTTATTTACTTTCCATTGCGCCACTGGAGAAATGGAAAGTAAATACGTAATGGAAATAATCTCTCTTATGTAAGATAAACGTCTTTGAATTAGACCAACTGAAACGCCTTCTTCTCAAGCGGTTTAACTTAAGGGGATTTCAAATTGGTGGTTACTGTTAGGTGTTGCAGTCATACGTACATGTATTTGGGCTTTTGTCCAGCACCAAACTACCATCTAGAGATGTTTAATAAAGCTTCTTGTATCTTGTATTACTAAGTGCAGGTCTCTTCAACCACCTGCTAATAATTTATCAAAAATTTGAACAAATTGGAGTATAGCAGAACTTCGAGCTTGTTCTTCTTGTGTAGGTCATGGATCATCATTTATCCCATTCCCTCATATTGACGCCTTTTGACGCCTCTTTGAAAGTCACTTTTTGAAACTATTGTGATAAGTAGAGCAAATGCTCTACTCATAACAATAGTTTTAGTAATTATCACAATGGTTTCAAAACCACACAAGTCTGAAATTTTCCTTTTCTTTATTTTCGGTAGATTTATTCAAAAAGGTAGGATCTATAAATAGCACATGATCTATAAATATCATATGGTCTATAAATAGCATATGATCTATAAATAGCATATGAGGTAATGGATGGGTTAAGGGATGATGACATCACGGGGGTGGAATGATACTATAAAACAGGAATACTTAGGCGTTTGTAGAAACTGTAAAATCAGATATATTATTATTTTAAACTGCAAACAGGACAGTCACTGATCAGGGCCCATGTTCACAAAGCGCTGAGTCTGAAACTCAGACTCAAGAATCAAACAGACTATGCTGAAACCTCAATCATGCCATGACAAATTGGAATGAAAATTGTCACAACTTATCTTATCACATCTTGTACTTGTACAACCCGTGATCGAAACGTTGTAAATCAAGTTATGGTAGTTTCCATTCTGAGCTTTGATTCCGACTTTTTGACTCGGCTTTTCGTGAATACATGCAGGTCCAGGAGTCTTGGATATGTTTATTATTATTATTAGTGGTAGTAGTATTAGTATTATTATACTATTATCATCATCATAATCATCATCATTATACATGTAATAAGATAATAATAATAATGATGATGATGATGATGTAGATTATTATTATGTCTCCCCCATTTATGGGGAGATATATTGTTTTTGCCAGAGTTGTCTGTCTGTCCGTCCGTCCGTCCGTCTGTCCGTCTGTCCGTCCGTCCGTCTGTCCGTCTGTCCGTCACAAACTTGTGTCGCGCGTATCTCTGAAACCAGTTGGGCTGGAGTCACCAAACTTCACAGGAATGTTTACCAGCATGAGTTGTTGTGCACCTGGGGTTTTTGAATTATCTCCCCCTGATAATTTTGGAGTTATTGCCCCTGATGACTTAAAATTAGAAAAACTTTGTGTCGCGCGTATCTCTGAAACCGCTAGTACTAGAGTCACCAAACTTCACAGGAATGTTCACCAGCATGAGTTGTTGTGCACCTATGGTTTTTGAATTGTCTCCCCCTGATAATTCTTGAGTTATTGCCCCTGATATGAATACTTAAATTTATACAAACTTTCTGTTGCGCGTATCTCTGAAACCAGTAGGGCTAGAGTCACCAAACTTCACAGGATTGTTCACAAGCATGAGTTATTTTGCTCTTGGTTTTTTTTAATTGTCTCCCCCTGTTAATTTTGGAGTTACCTCCCCTGATGACTTAAAATTAGACAAACTTTACTTAGTGTTGTGCATATGTCTGAAACCACTTGGGCTAGAGTCACTAAACTTCAAAGGAATGTCGACCAGCATGAGTTGTTGTACAACTGGGATTTTTGAATTGTCTTCCCTTGATAACTTTGGAGTTATTGCCCCTGATATGATTACTTAAAATTAGAGAAACCTTGTGTCATGCATATCTTTAAAACCACTAGGGCTAGAGTCACCAAACTTCACAGGAATGTTGACCAGCATGAGTTGTTGTGCACCTGGGTTTTTTGAATTGTCTCCCCCTGATAATTCTTGAGTTACTGCCCCTGATATGTTAACTTAAAATTAGAGAAACTTTGTGCTGCACATATCTCTGAAACCAGTAGGGCTAGAGTCACCAAACTTCACAGGAATGTTCACCAGCATGAGTTGTTGTGCATCTGGGTTTTTTAATTGTCTCCCCCTGATAACTTTGGAGTTACTGCCCCTTATGACTTAAATAAGAGAAACTTTACTTTGTGTCACATGTATCTCTGAAACCACTAGTACTAGAGTCACCAAACTTCACAAGAATGTTGACTAGCATGTGTTTTTGTGTACCTGAGGCTTTTAAATTGTCTCCCCCTTACACTTGTGTATTGGAAAGAGGATGGGAGGGGGAGACATCTGTTTTTGTGACAAAAACAAACCTCTAGTTATTATTATCGTTATTATTATCATCCTTATTCTTCTTCGTATTATTATTTGATTTACCTTGATTTACCTTGATCCTGATGGTCTTCTGTTGAGCTGATACTCGTCTTGACCCAAATTAACAATGCTTTTCACGTTGTGGTTAAAGTATGTCCTGTGCATGCGCACTTGACCACATATTATAACACTACTGGTAGGAGAATTTATCGTCCTTATGTTTCCAGTCACTGTTGAGTTCAGATTTAAAAGCATTAACACTTAGTGCAGCAACAGTACCAGGAGATAGACTGTTCCAGTTATTTACAGATCTGAATGAGAAACGGTTCTGACCAAAGGTTGTCCGTGTATACTGTTTATGAAGTTTATAACTATGCCCTCGATTTGTATTAGAGTTAATCACTATGTTGTCTATGTTCACAACCTCATATTTGTGAAGAATTTTAAATAGCTGGATCATGTCAGCACGTTGACGGCGATATACAAGGGTTGGCAGACCTAGAGTCCTGAGACGATCTTCATAAGTTTTATCTTTCAAACCAGTTACCATTTTAGTAGCTCTACGCTGTACATTTTCAATAGATAGATTGTCTTTTTTATATTTTGGTGACCAAATTACACTAGCGTATTCTAAGTGTGGACGAACTAATGCCTTAAACAGTGGTAGAAAAATGTCAATGTCCATGCACGTAAAGGTCTTTCTTATTATTCCAAGAGCCTGGTTAGCTTTCTTTACTTTCAATGCAATATGCTCACTAAAATTTAGTTCGTCGTCAAACAGCACTCCAAGGTCTTTCTCTTGTTTGTCGTCCTTGATGACGGTATTCCCCATTCTGTATGAATGCTTTTGGTTCCTTTTTCCAAGGTGCATACATTTGCATTTTGAAGCGTTGAATTTAATTAACCAGTCTTCTGACCAGCTGTGTAATCTGTCTATGTCCTGTTGTAGGCTTATTATATCTGAACTGACATCTATATTTCTGTATAATTTTGTATCGTCTGCAAACAATTTTACCACATTTGAGACCACCTCTGGCAAGTCATTAATATATAACAAAAATAAGGTCGGTCCTAAAACACTGCCTTGAGGAATTCCGCTCTTTACTTGCGTCCAATCTGAGTATGATGTACCAACTTTTACTTGTTGTTGACGATTGCTTAGAAACGATTTAATCCAACCCAGAATGTTTCCCTTAATTCCATATGCTGACAATTTCTGTATAAGGCGCATGTGGGGAACAAAGGTGATCGACGCATGCTTGGACTCACCCATGGAAACAACAACCCCTCCCCCCTCCCCCCCCCCCAAAAAAAAAAAAAAAAAATTGTGATCGAAGTATGTTAAACTAGCCTAAAACTATCTATTTGAACCTTAAACCACTCCGAAAAACAAGAAAAGCACGACCCGGAAAAAAAATTCCTATCGGGTCTATATATGTATTGAAAGGTATCCAACTACGACTGATCAGCGGCGGAAAATACAACAGTCGTGTTTTTCAAAGTCTTACAGCAAAGCCATTTCAATACCGATTTTAATCAGTTTGGTCTTGATCCGTTCCAAATTCCATATGCTAAGCGGCACTGTTAGTGATTTCCTTAAATATTGCCCCGTCTTGTCGCTGCAAGACCGCGAATTTGAAAATACGCTAGAGCGAAACGATGTGACTCCCGCCAGGATGCATAGAAGTATATAGGGGGATCTGTATTCGTTAAACTTTTCAGCAGAAACGCGAATTATGCTGAAACACATTCGAAAAACATTCAACTTACCGCAGTTAAAACGTTGCTGGCTATTTGTAGTCTGCTATGAGACGCCAGTTTTCTTTCTCCTACTTTCGTTTTGAACGGAGGTGGCCAAATCGCTGTGGCCCGGATATTTGCATATCGAATAGTTTATGAGCCGGGTCACAGCAAAATGGTCGCATCCGTTCAAAAGGAAAGTTGGAGAAAGAAAGCTGGCGCCTCGTAGCTGACTGGAAATAGTAAGCACCGTTTTAATTGCGGTGAGTTTAATGTTTTTAGATAGTGTTTAACCATAATTCACGTTTTTGTTGAAAAGATTAACGAATACAGACCCCCCCATATACGTCTATGCATCCCGGCGGGAGTCACATCGTTTCGCTCTAGCGTTTTTTCAAATTCGCGGTCTTGCAGCGACAAGACGGATCAATATTTAAGGAAAGCACTAATTGTGCCGCTTAGCATATGGAATTTGGAACGGATCAAGACCAAACTGATTGAAATCGGTGTTGAATTGGCTTTGCTGTAAGACTTTGAAAAACATGACTGTTGTATTTTCCGCCGCTGATCTGTCGTAGTTAGATACCTTTCAATACATATATAGACCCGATAGGAAATTTTTTCCGGGTCGTGTTTTTCTCGTTTTTCGGAGTGGCTTATAGGTTCAAATAGATAGTTTTAGGCCAGTTGAACATGCTTCGATCACATTTTTTTTTTTTTTTTTTTTTGGGGGGGGGGGGGTTCCATGGATGAGTCCAAGCATGCGTCGGGCACCTTTGGTGGGGAACAGTGTCGAAAGCCTTTGCGAAGTCTAGGTAAACACAGTCGACACTGCCTCCCTGCTCTAGTATTTCAGTCCAGTGTTCTACCACTTCAATCGATTGTGTTATACATGAATGTCTTGGCCTGAAGCCGTGCTGGTGTTCGGAGAAAAAATTATTTTGTTCCATATGGGACATAATTTTGTCCCTAACAAATGATTCTAATAGTTTGCAGACAACCACGGTTAAACTCACTGGCCGATAATTTGAACTCTTGCATTTCTCTCCTTTCTTAAAAAGTGGCGTTACTTGTGCTTTTCTCCACATATCAGGAACCACTTGCGTAGATATAGACAAATTAAACAACTCCGTTAGTGACAATGATAGTTCATCGCTGCACTCTTTTAAAAATAAAGGATGAATACAATCAATCCCCGGTGATTTGGAAGTTTTCAAAGAAGACAGTTTCTTTTTCACCTGACTTACTTCTATATCTAGTGAAGTTAAAGTATCCTCAAATGGTCTATCCTCAAAAACAGGCATATTAACTGTACTTTCCTCTATAAATACACTTGAGAAGAACATATTTAAAATCTCTGCCTTTTGAGTATCAGATGACGTTAGCAACCCGTTCTCATCTTCCATATCCCCAATCACAACTGAAGTTTTCGATTGTGATTTTACATAAGCCCAAAAGGATTTTGTATCAGTCTTTATATTTGCGGCAAGTTCCTTTTCTTAGAAAAGTTTAGCATATCTACATGCACTTGTTGCCTTATTTCTCATTTCAGCGTATTTCTGGTAATTTTGAATTGATTTACAGATCCTATATTTTTTCCATGCATGTTTCTTGTTTTTCACAGCAGTAATTGCTTCACGGTTTAACCATGGCTTCTTCTTAGCTTTATTACTAGGATTGCTCTTGGGAATTTGATCATTATCATTATTTGTAAGTTGTGAATATTCATATCAATCAGGTAAATGGTTTATATAAATATCTTATATTTTCCTATTCATTTATAAATGAAATATTTGCATTGTGTACATGCTGAGCTCCTGAGAGTGAAAATTCATAGGACGAATGCGCTTTAGGCGCGAAATCTCTTGGGGGCTCTAGTAGCCAAATGAAACTCTTCATTTTTGAGTCGCTTCCGGTTACTGAAATATGATACTGCTAAGATTGAGAAACTATCGAAGATAAATGTAAAACTTACGATACTGTTACAAATATTAATTAGATGAAAAGCTTGGTGAAATGGCATAAGAGCAAGCGAAGTTTTGCAAGAACCAGACAGAGCAGACACTGATTAGATCTGTAGAGTATGCTCTGTGTTGACTTGAAATAGGAACCACTAGGGGACCGCTAGAAGGCAGACTTTAAAGTTTAGATAAAGCTTTCCTACACTTATCTGACAGTTCCTCTGTTTTCAGACACGTGGAAAAGCATTGTCAATTAATCCTTTCTTCCATAGGCTATTTTTAGACCCAACCTCATTGAATAAATCTACCGAAAAGGATCATTTACTATATAAAAGGATTTTTTAGAATTAAGCAGTTTTAAACAAGTTTTGATAAATAGGGCATTTGCTTAACAATGGTTTCAAGAAGTGACTATTACAGTGGCGCAGAAAGGGGCGTATTTACTTATTATGGAGGAAAGACTTAGAGTTAACCTTTTCCTCGTGCAGGAAACAAATGACACAAACTGTATCAATTAGCAGTTTTTATATTGTCACCTGAACACAAAGAATCAGATCTTTAAACATGTCAAATATTTCAACTGTTCTATGTTTAGTCCAAATTTCAATACCTTCTGAATATTTATGGACACAATACGTCAATAGTAATAAAGAAATATGGAAGGTGGAACATTGTAACCATTTTAGAAAGAAGAGTCAGATGATTTACTGGAAACAGGTCAAACCGGCTCCAAGTCAAACCGGCTCCAAGTCAAACCGACCTCCAAAAAGTCAAACCGGACCTCAATTTGGTCAAACCGGTCTCCTTATTATATTTTGGCTGGTCAAACCGGCCCCACGAATAAAAAAAGTTTCTAATATATGTTTTAATATTTTTAATAACGAAATGTTTTATTGATACTTATTACTTTTTAATCACAAAATATAATGTTCGAGAAACCTGTGATGGGGAATTCCATTACTGCATATAATGTAACCAAACAATTAACACTTTTTTAAGACACTCACACTAATTAGTAATGTATGTGTGCCTTTAATCTAACCGAACAATGAACACATTATTATTTTTTGCTACAGACAAAACTGACAAATACTAATTGGTATGTTATGCATGTGGCGGTAAATTTAAGGTACTTAACTCTTTCCCTGTTCTATGCTTTTTTCAAATTTCACTAATTTTACCGAATATTCAATTTCATGGACAAAATAGTTATAATGAAATATGGAAGGCTGAACATTGTAGCCATTTTGAAAATTAAAGGAAAGATCTTTCAAATTCCATTACCAAACAGAGCAGACCGTGATCAGACGACTCCTAAAGTCCTAAAGGAGTCGTCTGATCTGTTTGCAAAACGTTTATATGAGGGTAAGGGTTAAAGGTGTTAATCCCATTTATCCAAAAAGGATACATTAATTTTCGGCGTTTTTGAAGAGCGATACGCCGATATTCTGTTCAGTGATTGTTCCGCCTGAACAACGCGGACAAGTCTAATTGCTCTATGGACAGATTTATGAGTGTTTTATATAGAATGTATTCAACGGACAGGTTAATTATGTGTTTTAGAGTATGTATTTCTATGTATATGTTCCATGCTCATTAAACGGATAATTTTAACCCTTCAATCCATGATTATTTATGTTAGCAAGACCTGTAATATTCCATAGCAAACAGAGCATACCCTGTAAGATGCAGAGTCTGGGTTTCCTTTGTTTGCATTGATGATAATACATTGTAGTTAGCCCTTTACTCCATAAATACACCTTTCTACGCCTTTGCAAACAGAGAAGAACCAGATCACATGATGGTTTCCATAGGAGATTTGTTAATAGGGTCTGCTCTGTTTGCTTACAGTATACTATAGATCTGATTCTATATTTTCTGCCTAAGTAATGATAAAAATGAAACTAATTATTAATATCAATTCATAGAGTAAAGGGTGAAAAGAATTGCTGAATTTTAAAAATACATTTCTCATTCTTTACCCATGTCCTGTTGTATAATTACATATATCTTCACTGTGTACAAGCATATCGCTGTGCAATCACTGCTGTGGAGTGCACTGGTTGCACAATCAACTTGTAAATAGTGCAGACCCTGCAGGAGCTGTCTCATCTGGGTCTTCACTATTTACAGGTAGGTATCCTCGGAGGTCCTTGAATCGTTACCCTAACGTTTCGATCGCATATATTCATAACAAACAGTAGAACAATAAAAAAAGATATTACATACCTTTTAAATTGATTATTTTCCTTTCCAATTCCATTCAAAATTTCTCACGAATCACAAAGTATCTGTTTATTAATCACATGTTTAATTTGTCACAGCATGCAGCAGAAGCCATTTTGATTTGGTCCTTGAGTCGTGACGTCATTCCAATACACAATTTTAGGCCATAGGGACTTAACCAGTGTGGTTTACGTGTAAAAAAAACTTTTGTTTTTTGTATGTGGTGTTTCCTTCATGACTCATATTTGTACTTTTTTCTGTTTGAAACAGATTTTGACTGTTTTAACTCAATTTTATAAACAATAACATATATTTATGGCAATTAGCATTATTCTTCTGGTTTACAATGATGACAAAAAAATGAATCTCCTCTCCTGACAACCCTCACAGATGTACAGTATATCAAATGTACCCAATGGTTACATTTGTCACACTGGGCCCACTTTGTGAAAACCAGTGAAGTGCATTTCTTCAGCTCCTCTGGCTGGAATCTATTGCATTTGCAACAAAGTTCTGAAGGATCAACATCAGATTCCGATTCACTTTCAGAACTTGAAGATCTTGAGGGTGAGAGATTCACAACGGACGGGCCTGGCTGTTGTTGTTGCATTTTGAAGGGACATATCTGTTTTATCGTTAATGGTTTTGTCTTTGTTGATTTTGTTTGTTTTCTTGTTGATGTTATTGTCTGCTTTTTATTCCCTGTTTCTGATTTTTTGCCATATTTGTTGCTCTCTTCATGTTCTTTCATCTTCTCAAAAACAGTCTCTGTAATGGCCTTCCCTGATACAATCTTACTAATTGTGTTTCTTTCTTTTTTCACAGTCCTTTTTACTTCTTTAAGTTTTTCTTCTTTGTTGGATAAAAAGTCAATATAGCAATCTGACTTATCAGTGTCATTGTCACTGTCTGCTGCATGCTGTACAGTGCTGTTGGAAAACACTGTTGCTGGCGCTAAATGCTCATTCGGCACAGCATTTGAATTGAACGGGAATATCCCTGTGCGTTTGAAACCCGACTGGATGTTTTCGGGTGACAAAGCCTTAAGATATACCTTGCATGCCATTTCACAAACATTGTAGCGGGTGATGGTGGTTGATGTCTGGCCCATGAATTTATGGCACAGATTGTTGTATATCCTCTCAAATGGCCCATAACAAGCTACATCCATTGGTTGTAAAACATGGCTGGTATGAGCAGGTAAAATGAATATGATGATTCCTTTGGATTTGGCCCACTCTGTTAAGTCCACTGAGACATGGGACCTGTGCCCATCAAGCAGGAGTAATATTGGCTGGTTCAGTCCAGGTACATATTTGACAAAATGGTGTTCTAAATAGTGTCTAAAGATGATCCCATTTGACCATCCTGTCTCACTGACTGTTCCATCTGCTCCTGGAGATGAACCTTCCATTAAATCTGGAATCATTCTTTTGCCAGGGAAAACAAAGAAGGGTGGTATTGCCACTCCACTAGCACTCCCACCACCTAGTACAGTAACATTCTTGCCTCGACCTGATGTGACTGATTGTGGACAATGGGTGGAGTCTGCAACAACATGGGGAGGCTTGTGGTCCACTGAAATTCCCTTTTCATCCACATTAAATATGAGATGTGGTTTATCAATAAGGTTGTTTTTTATTAGAGTGTCATGTAAACACTGAAAGTACTCTTCCACCACTTCCCTTGATGCCATTTTAGCCCTCAAATGTTCAAGTCCTCTAGGTTTTAACACTCTTAGTTCTGGCCACCTCTTAAGAAATCCTCTGATCCATTTTATGGTAAATGGTTTGTCTGATGTTCTTTTCCCAATCTGCACAGCATAATCAGAAGCAATGTGTACACATTCTTGCCTGGTATATCCATACCCATATGATGCCATTGTCTTAAAATGCTTCACTAGATGTGCCTCTTCATACTGGCTCAACACAGGACTTTTGCCAAACACTGCAGTATCAGGATCTACCTTTCCCAAAACTCTATCTCTGAGGGTAGTGTCAGGCACCCTAAACACCCTGGAGGCTTTCTTTACAGACATGGTCTTCTGCTTAACCATTAAATAGGCATTGGTCATAGCTGTAGGGGAGTAAAGCCTGTACCCCTTTCTTCTTTGCATTGGATTCACCTAAAAATACCAAAAAATGCACTAAGGACTACAGTAACGAAAAACTAATAATATATTTGTTTAACCTTAAATTTATCAATGGGGTCACGTGACTTTGACAGAAGCTTGTAAACAGTACGCAGACGGCATACAGTAAAATGAAAGAAACTTTTTATAATTTGTGAATTAGAGGTATTTTCGAACAGTTTTTTGTTGCTTAACGTTTTTGTATTATTTATTGCTATATTCTTTTGAAAATGTTCAATTTACCTGCTTAGACCGCATTTTCTCGGAACAGTAGCAAAATCTGTAGTAAACAAGCGTAGTAAAAATTTTCCCACGGTATGCGCATGCGCGGACGAAATCTCGCGAGACGCGGGAAGAAAACAAAAAAGGCACGACTCTAGGGCAGTAACGATTCAAGGGCCTCCGACGATATATTGACGCGAATAGCAAGCAAAGGGTTAAAACGAATGCATGTTTATATGAAGGAAATGGTTAATTCTCATGGTTCTGGAAAAAAACCCGAAATTTTCTCTTGATATCATCATTTTACAACATTTGAAATCTCTATGTACTTTTGAAAGTTACTTCATTTTTGTGTGCAAATATGTCTACATAATCAAGATAAACAATGCCTTACGTTCATTCAGAGACATATACATACATGTATATATGTCTCTGGTTCATTCAACTGACACGATGAATGCGTGTCTAATTGGATTATCACAAACAACATACACACATGTGCCATTAATTGGATTATCACACCTACCGAAAGACACATGCGTGCCATTAATTGGCATAACTAAGAGCCAATGTCATTAAATCGAAATGCGAGCCAAGTATAAACTATAGCTAATACATTGCCAACTGACCAAAATATATGTGATAAGCAGCTGCATTGGGTTTCTAGAAATAATTGATATTTAACATGGTTAAAAATTCTATTTAAAAAAGTGAGGCCGGTTTGACCAAAAAAAAAAATTCATGTGAAGCCGGTTTGACTTTTTGGAGGCTGGTTTGACCAGGGGCTGGTTTGACTGTTATTCGATTTACCCACGTTTCGGTAAATGACCGGTTCGGTAAATTGAATTTATATAGTAAACAGATTCAACATTTCTGTAAAAACATGATAATATAGTATTTATGTGCACAGGTATTTCACACCTTTCATTCATGTATTATATGGTGTCATCATGGTGTTGGAAGCTTGGAACACGTATCAGTTTTGTTCTCAAGCTTTTGATTGGTCTGATTTGAGTTCTCGAGTTTTTGATTGGTCAGATTTGAGCCAATCAAATTTTTGAGCTCAAATCTGACCAATCAAAAGCTTGAGAACGATCTCAGACTCAACTAAAAGTTTTATAAGCATGGACCCAGGGTGCAAGCGGTGTATAGATCAAATTATTATTATTACGACTACCAGTACCTTTAAACTTTAAAGAAAGGTGCGAACATCTAATCTTAATTTCAATTGTCAAAGGCGTGTATTGTCAATGGGTGCAATCTGGTAATACGATTTATTACCAATCATTTAATCACTGATGGTGTTTGTTTAATAATTAAAAGTATTCAATTTATTACGACTGACTTTGAATGGGTCTGCATTTAAAGGAGAGCATTAGCATCTTATATAATGGCAATTATCAAAGGCGAATTCTGTCAGCAGGTGCAAACAGGTAATCAGGTACTGCCATTAAACGTGTGCCAGTAAATTTAGCAATTAATAAACTGATTTAAAAATAATAATAATATTAATAAGAAGATATTGATAAATCCTGAAAAGTAATGTTTTTCATTAAGACATTTTGGAAGAAAATAAGATAAGTATAATATGATCTTTTTACAGAAACGTAGGAATAATTACTTTACCGAAATGGTCATTTACGGAAATATCGGGCACCCAGACTTTCAAATTCCATTAGCAAACAGAGCAGACCCTGAACAGACGGCTCCAACAGGATTTTGGTCTACTCTGTTTGCAAATCTGTGAAAACACGTTTATATTAGGTGAAGGGTTAAAGAAATAACCATGAGTATTTACATGTATAAGTTGCACTTTTATCAAGGTAACTTTTTGAGGAAAGATTTTGATTTGGAAATTTTTTGTCTAGTCATACCTTTACCATGTCAAAAGTAAACAGCTTAGATCCTGATCAAGCGGCTCCTATAGGATCTGATCTGTGTCTACTCTGTTTTGCAAATGCGTAAAAAAGTGTTTATATGAAGGAAAGGGTTAAAAAACGTATTTATTGAGTAAACGGTTTACTCTTTTCCTGTTTGATATTCATGTAAGAAATAGTGACATCATGAATTATTTATTAGCTGATTATTTATGATGACATATGTATGTTACGCCCCCGGGGGCGTTTAATAGGGGAAATATGGTATGTATACAGGGTTTTTTAGTAATGGTAATCCTAACTGTTTGCCACTCTGCAGGTGACATTTAACAAAGAACACACCTCAAAACCTCTCAATATATAAACTAAAATTGTCATAAAAGTTATTCAATCAAACCCAGTGTCATAACAACTTGAAGAGACAATTTACCCTTTCCTCTTCTACGCCACTGTAATAACCACTTATTGAAACCATTGTGATAAATAGAGCATTTGCTCCTATAGGAGCAAATGCTCTATTTATCACAATGGTTTCAAACTACATAATTCTAAGATTTTACTTTTCTAAGTAAATGCTCCTTTTGGGTAGATTCATTCAAAGAGGTTGGGTCTAAAATAGCCTATGGAGAAAGGGTTAAAAATAGACACAGCAAAGGGTTTGGTGGACAAGTAAAGGATCTATCCTTGAAAATGTTTTAATTTACAAAAATGATCTAAAATGATCTTATCTTGTGCGCTGATAACAGTCAGCAATTTATGGTTTGGCAAGAATGTTTTAAAAAAACTAAATTTATTTTACTTATATTTCTACAGCCCAGTTCAACATAGAGATGGAAAAGCCATTGTTTCTGGAACAAGAAGACAGAAGAACATAGTTTATGTAGAAAATTGCTTGTATATACCTCAACATGGTAGCCATTTTTGCATCAGCGTCTGCTCTTCTTACTCCGGAATTTGTTGAAAGCTTTGAGCCAGAGAAACTTGCATCAAAGTTTGTAAAAGTTGAGAAAGAATATGGGGTAAAGTTCAGTAAGATAAGACAAACATTCAACATAGTCGGACATTGGGAAGCAGTACAGAATGCACACAAAAGTCTTATGAAGTTGAAGCTTATCCCTGAGAGATTAGAGGAAGGTGACGTGAATGAATTGTTGACAGGTGAGTTCCGTGGTAACCAGAGCCAGATAATAATTAACCCTTTCCCTGGTCATAGTTAGTGCGGCTTTCAATACCTGAATATTCATGGACTAAGTAGTTATAATGAAATATGGAAGGTGTAACATTGTAGCCATTTTAGAAAGTAAAGGAACAGATCTTTCAAATTCCTTTAGCAAACAGAGCAGACGCTAATGAGGTGGCTCCTATAGGAGCTGTCTGATCTGGGTCTTCTCTGTTTGCAAATGTGCGAAAACACATTTATTTGAGGGAAAGGGTTAACCGTTTCAAGAATATCATGCCAACTGCAACAGACAGCTCCATGGGAGCTTTTGAACTTGCTCTACTCCATTTGAAAATGCATCAAAAGGCATCTCTATGAGGGAGAAAACACAGTTAAACCTTTTCGTTAGCCCATAATAATTGGAGGGCTTGGTGCAAAACTATTGTAACTCATTCACTTTGTGAAGGAGATACCATTATTTTGCACCAATCCCTCCATATGTCCAAATAAGATCCGTAAATTAAAACAATTTCAACCCTTTCCCTTATGTAAGCGCAATTTGATGCATCTGACAACAGAGCAGACCCAGATCAGACAGCTATAATAGGAGCCGTCTGATCAGGGTCTGCTCTGTTTTGCTTACTGTGTAATATAAATCTGATTCTACAGCTTCTGTCTGAGCCAAAATCGAGGCATTGGTGCAAAACTATTCTAACTCCTTCACAAAATGACTTTGTAATAGTCGTCAAAAGTAGTCAATATGAGGAAATAGGTGAACATTATGCTCAGGTATACATATGCTTACAGGTGTGAAAATTGAAACATCAACTGATAACACAGGAGACACAGCCGAACAAGTTGATACAGATGGTGAAACTGAACGGAATAGTATCGATGGAACAGAAGATAATGGCGCTATCATCGATCGTGTTACGTATAAAATAAAAGGTATACCACTTTAGCCCTTTATTCTAGGAATGTTAATGTACATCATGAATATTAATTAGGTTATATTTTTTAGCTCACCAGAGAACAAGGCAATGTTCTCGTTGGTGTTGAATTTTACGGAATTCCTGGGACCTAGGACATCAGCAAAAGTTGGGTCCCAAGCAAATTCAACCTAGTCCCAGATAATTGCACTCCTGCTTTTGTTGTGGAGATTTTTTGCACCATTAAAGGTGTAAAGGGTCAAACAATTTAAAACTTTAAAGCGTCATTGGTGCAACACCATGGATTTAACACTTTCCCTCATATAAATGTGTTTTCACGCATTTGCAAACAGAGTATATCTGCCTATAAGAGCCGTCTGATCAGGGTCTGCTCTGTTTGCTTGTGACATTTGATAGATCTCTTTCTTTACTTTTTATACGCCCGTTCGAAAAAAACGGGACGTATTATGGAATGGCGCTGTCCGTCCGTCAGTAACATCTCTAACTCAAGTTCCACGTGGTGGATCCTTCTCAAATTTAACCACAATTTTCATCTAGACATGCTACAGTAGCCTGCCAAGTCCCGGTTCATATATCCAAGGTCAAGGTCACTTAATTGGACTTAGAATTTGCGTTTAGCATTGCGTTAAGCAAAAATGTTAACCTCAATCTATGTGGAACACATTTTTGTAAGTCCACTTATTTACATAACACTTTGCGATAAAGCTTTGAAACTTGGAACACTTGTTCACTGTCACAACATTCACCTGTAGGCAAAAGTACATAACTCTGTCAAGCAATTTGACCGAATTATGCCCCCTTTTAACTTAGAAATTTTGGTTAAGGTTTTGGTTAAAACCCATTTATTTACATCACCCTTTGAGATAAAGCTTTAAAAGTTGAAACATTTGTTCACCATCAGAAGCTTCATCTGTAGGCAAGAGTAAATACAATGTAACTCTGTCAAGTATTTAGACACAATTATGGCACT
The DNA here is from genome assembly GCA_963576725.1 of Azorinus chamasolen. NCBI lineage: Eukaryota > Metazoa > Mollusca > Bivalvia > Cardiida > Solecurtidae > Azorinus > Azorinus chamasolen. The sequence continues at coordinate 6,275,524 of OY755250.1, read as the reverse complement.
TTTTAATTTAGAATGTTTGGTTAAGGTTTTTTGTTAAAGTATGCCTATTTACAACCTTGAAACTTGGTCGCAAAATTGGACTTAGAATTTGAGTTTAGCAAATACGTTAACCCCAGTTTATGTTGAACAAGACCTAGACGGGCGTATATTGTGCCAACTGGCACTCTTGTTAAAATGGCCAGAATGTGCCACCTTTCATCATAATTCATATAACTAATTAATTTTGTTCGTGAATATTCAGTAGGTCTTGAAATTCGGAACAAACATAGAACAGGGAATGGGTTAAAGACTTGTAAGTGAACAATGTTTATAGCTCTTTAGTCAATAGCATTACCATGGGATCTTTTGCATGCAGTGCTATGTACTGAAAATAAAGTGAAAAACGCTTTTACCGTAGGTGGCGGTGGTCTAGTGGTAACCCACTTGACTATCAGTCCGGAGGTCCAGGGTTCAAATCCCGTCCCTCCCGGAAATTTCAGAGACGCTTTTCTGTGTCTCCCACCCGCACATCCTCTCCACCCAGGGGTTAAAATGGGTATCTGTGAAGGTCACTCGCCTGTACTGCGGCTGCATGATTGCGCCTTATGTTAGCAGTGCTCAATATTGTAGGTCAATGACCAGGGGAGTAAATGTACAGTCGGCTGAGCGGTCATTCGGACTGAGAGTAGACTATAACTAGGTACATGTACTTTACTTTTTATACGCCCGAAGGGTCGTATTATGTTATGGTCTCCATCGTCTGGCCGTCTGGCTGGGTGTCCGTCCGTCCGTCCGTTAGCAAATTCGTGTCCTGGCTATAACTTACTCATTTTTTCTCCGATTTTCAAAATTCTTTCACACAAATGTTCAGTATCACTTGAAGGTGTGTCGCGTACAAAACCCAATTGTGAACTTTCAAGGTCAAGGTCACAAATAGGGCGTTAGCAATTTTCGTGTCCTTGCTAAAACTTACTCATCTTTTCACCAATTTTCAAAATTCTTTCACACGTATGTTCAGTATCACTTGAAGGTGTGTCGCGTACAAAACCCAATGGTGAACTTTCAAGGTCAAGGTCACAAATAGGGCGTTAGCAATTCTGTCCGAATTCTGTCCGTCCGTCCGTTAGCAAATTCGTGTCCTGGCTATAACTTACTCATTTTTTCTCCGATTTTCAAAATTCTTTCACACAAATGTTCAGTATCACTTGAAGGTGTGTCGCGTACAAAACCCAATTGTGAACTTTCAAGGTCAAGGTCACAAATAGGGCGTTAGCAATTTTCGTGTCCTTGGTAAAACTTACTCATCTTTTCACCAATTTTCAAAATTCTTTCACACGTATGTTCAGTATCACTTGAAGGTGTGTCGCGTACAAAACCCAATGGTGAACTTTCAAGGTCAAGGTCACAAATAGGGCGTTAGCAATTCTGTCCGAATTCTGTCCGTCCGTCCGTTAGCAAATTCGTGTCCTGGCTATAACTTACTCATTTTTTTCTCCGATTTTCAAAATTCTTTCACACAAATGTTCAGTATCACTTGAAGGTGTGTCGCGTACAAAACCCAATTGTGAACTTTCAAGGTCAAGGTCACAAATAGGGCGTTAGCAATTTTCGTGTCCTTGCTAAAACTTACTCATCTTTTCACCAATTTTCAAAATTCTTTCACACGTATGTTCAGTATCACTTGAAGGTGTGTCGCGTACAAAACCCAATGGTGAACTTTCAAGGTCAAGGTCACAAATAGGGCGTTAGCAATTCTGTCCGTCCGTCCGTTAGCAAATTCGTGTCCTGGCTATAACTTACTCATTTTTTCTCCGATTTTCAAAATTCTTTCACACAAATGTTCAGTATCACTTGAAGGTGTGTCGCGTACAAAACCCAATTGTGAACTTTCAAGGTCAAGGTCACAAATAGGGCGTTAGCAATTTTCGTGTCCTTGGTAAAACTTACTCATCTTTTCACCAATTTTCAAAATTCTTTCACACATATGTTCAGTATCACTTGAAGGTGTGTCGCGTACAAAACCCAATGGTGAACTTTCAAGGTCAAGGTCACAAATAGGGCGTTAGCAATTCTGTCCGTCCGTTAGCAAATTCGTGTCCTGGCTATAACTTACTCATTTTTTCTCCGATTTTCAAAATTCTTTCACACATATGTTCAGTATCACTTGAAGGTGTGTCGCGTACAAAACCCAATTGTGAACTTTCAAGGTCAAGGTCACAAATAGGGCGTTAGCAATTTTCGTGTCCTTGCTAAAACTTACTCATCTTTTCACCAATTTTCAAAATTCTTTCACACGTATGTTCAGTATCACTTGAAGGTGTGTCGCGTACAAAACCCAATGGTGAACTTTCAAGGTCAAGGTCACAAATAGGGCGTTAGCAATTCTGTCCGTCCGTCCGTTAGCAAATTCGTGTCCTGGCTATAACTTACTCATTTTTTCTCCGATTTTCAAAATTCTTTCACACAAATGTTCAGTATCACTTGAAGGTGTGTCGCGTACAAAACCCAATTGTGAACTTTCAAGGTCAAGGTCACAAATAGGGCGTTAGCAATTTTCGTGTCCTTGGTAAAACTTACTCATCTTTTCACCAATTTTCAAAATTCTTTCACACGTATGTTCAGTATCACTTGAAGGTGTGTCGCGTACAAAACCCAATGGTGAACTTTCAAGGTCAAGGTCACAAATAGGGCGTTAGCAATTCTGTCCGTCCGTTAGCAAATTCGTGTCCTGGCTATAACTTACTCATTTTTTCTCCGATTTTCAAAATTCTTTCACACATATGTTCAGTATCACTTGAAGGTGTGTCGCGTACAAAACCCAATTGTGAACTTTCAAGGTCAAGGTCACAAATAGGGCTTCAGTATCACTTGAAGGTGTGTTGCATACAAAACCCAATTGTGAACTTTCAAGGTCAAGGTCACAAATAGAGCGTTAGCAAATTTTGTGTCCGACAAATAAAAGATTACTATTACAATAAGCAGTTTTACTCTCCTTGCTATTGCCTTAGCCCTAATAGAGTCCTCATATGCGCAACTTCTGAAGGTTCACACATTGTGTAAATAGAACAGCCTTCGGGCGTATATTGCCCCGTCTCGCGGTGCTCTTGTTTTCTTTTTTTTTTTTTACCAACAGGCACAGTGATGTTCGGCTCAGTTCACTCAAACGATGCTCATTGTCGCACACATCAAATCAAAGCATCTAGAAATGCCTTATGATACAAAGCTTGTAACACTTATCTTTTTTCAGCAGTTAGACAATAAGAGAAACCCTAAATAAGTTGCATATCGAAAAGCAAATCCACTGAGTAATTTCCTGTTTTGATTCACTTCAGGCTACATGGCAAAGACTCATTGTGTAGCACATAATCAGACTGCTTTGTTATGCCTCAGTTTCATTTACAATGTTAATTTCCCATAGACCACCGTGACATAGAAATACTGTCAGGCCCAGCGAGAAAAAAATTACTGTCAGAAAAATACTGTCTCCAGCTACCATAGGCACGGAACATCTAGATCAGTGTGCGTGTTTGATTACGTCATCGACTAACGTCATCTGATGCTTGCAATTTGATGAATAAACGTCATTATGACAATTGATTCGTTTCTGTTTATATATTTGAGAAATGTCGCGTTATGAGACTATTTTGGAGGAGGCTCTTTCAAGATGGGACAAATAAAGGGCTCCGCCAGTACTTATAACGTGTAATGAATAGAAATGTGAAGCTGTTCTGCGATTTTTAAGTACCGAGTAGCTCTATAACTTTTGTTTAAAACTGTTTATTGCTGTCATTGAGTAAATACTTTTGCTGACGAAATTGATTGTACTGTTCGGTGTAATAAAATAAATATAACATCCTATGGAGAGCAAAAGCACGTATTGTCAACCCTTGGTATCATTTGTTTTCCCTTGACCCCTTCTAATGCCTCGGTGGACATAACCAACCTCGGGTTGATAGTATGTGCTGTCTCTCTCCATAGGATGTGATATTTATATAATGTATTGTCAGCTATCTTATCTTGTATTGTCTTCCTCGATTTATACTTTTGATGCCAACTGAAAGTGATTGAGATAAAAGTTCAATGATACAAGCAACTCGTAAAAAGTGCAGAGACTGTCTCATCAGGGTCTTCACTATTTACAGGTACCGTAGGTGTACATTGTATTGACTTGAACAGCAAGAGAAGTGTTAAGATAAATTTCTTATTTTTCTATAGGAAATCCTAGGAGGGGTCGATATACCGGGGACCCTAACAGACCTGGGACAGTGCCGGACCCGGTAGTATTTTTGCAGTATCAAGACCAAGCTTACTCTGACAATGACAAAGTCAATATCGATATTGTCCTAGATGAGTTTGCTAGGGGCCAGACTGAGAAGAAAGTAACGAAAGAAGATTTGAAAAAGATTTTAGAAAAGAACACAGAGCAGATGGGGCGTCCATTGAATAAAAATCTTCCTCTGGGTGCGTCTTTACCTGTGAAGAAAGTGTTTACAGACTCCTTTCCGAGGTCCACAGAGGAACATTCAAGTATTGACCATAAGATATTGACTTTACCGCTAAACTTTCCGCAGACATATGCAGTTTCTTCCTACCATCCTTCACCTGTATATGCATCTGGCGTCACAAAATCACTAGAAATGTCCAATTCGTTTGATGCAGGAGTTGCAGATCACATACGAGGGCAAAATTTAGAACAGAACCATGTCGGCAACGTAAATGAAGTGTCATGGCGTAGTTGCTTAAGTACTGATGAAAACGCTGCTAGTGGGACCGGTGGTAGTCCTGCAACTAATATGAACCCGGGTTTTATACAATATAGAGAAGACAACTCTACCAAAGAATTGTGCAAGACTGATGAATATGCTGGTGGCAGCCAGACAGCCTTAGTTAGTACTGATAACAGAATACACGGAAAAGTCACAAAGACAGTTGAAACATCTGTGAGGTGAGTAAACAAAATGGTACACTGCGAACCCATTCGCCCATAGGCTATTTTTAGACCTATTCTCTCATAGGCTATTTTTAGACCTATTCCCTCATAGGCTATTTTTAGACCTATTCTCTCATAGGCTATTTTTAGACCTATTCTCTCATAGGCTATTTTTAGACCTATTCCCTCATAGGCTATTTTTAGACCTATTCTCTCATAGGCTATTTTTAGACCTATTCCCTCATAGGAAAATATTATTTTTGCACTGTCTGTTTGTTTGTTTGTTGGTTGGTGTCCAACTTTAAGGTTTTTGCATTAGAAGTGTCATTGAAGGAAATGCCTGTATCAATATATCGATGGAAAAATATCGACGATATATAAATTTCTATACACAAACATTATTTATGCACTGTAGTTACACCCATCTTAGTGTAAAAAGTAAAAACACAGTAATATTTTAATGTAAGTCATAAGTCGTTCATAAAATATCAGTCAAAATTTTCAATGGTTTTGTTTTGGAAATATCTAGACAATGTCGCTGAATTAGGTCTAACCCACTGAGTAAACACCGGAAAATGGTGAAAATGAAAGTATGCGTGAAAATTCATCAGAAAAATTTCACTGCAAGTATGTAAGAAGTTCACTGTTGTCAACCTGTAAGAAATCTAACCGGTGGAAAGGTGTATATTTGTCCTCCATTTGTATCAATATTTTGAAACCGGTATCGATAGGCTGATAATATATCGATATCGTTCCTATCAGTGACATCTCTATTGTACATAAATATTTCAAACTTGGCATGGATGTGCAACTTATGGAGGGGAACAGTTTTAGGTGTGATTTGGTGAAATGAACGCCTTCAATTTGAAAGTTATTCAATTTATATTTGGCATGCATAATAGCCAGATATAGTAGTATTCAAGATGAAAGTTTCATGTGTTTAGCTACAGGCTTTGCAGAATTATCTCCCTTTGAACTTTGAGTATTTTGTCATTTGGTCCTGTAGCATGGCTAGTTTGTATTACATATTTGGATTTGCAGGGGTATTCATCACCTATAGTACTAGTTCTAGTTCATTACAGTCAGCAGACTGTTGGACGTGGTCATGTGGTTTGCATGATTGACTATAATACCAGGGGTCCTTGGTTTTATTCCCGGCCGGACCAAGACTATAAACCAAGGTCCAGTGTATCAGTTCTTTACACTGGACATCTAAAAGAAACAGAGAAATTATGTCATTAGGGCATTTCGAGGGCTTGGTGCAAAACTATTCTAACTCCTTCACAAAGTGAAGGAGTTAGAATAGTATTGCACCAAGCCCTCGGATCATCATTTTGCGTCTGTATCCCCCACCAACCTCTGGGGCATCCAATTAGCCCATAGTGAGCAAAAACGGACATTAACCAATGCAATCAAACAGGTTGCAGTCCAGGACCACACAGATTGTGTACATGTTTAGCACTTTATTTGTTTATACCGGCAGTCCAGGGCCACATCAGTTGAGTACATGTCTAGTGTTTTATTTATTACAGCCAGCAGTCCAGGGCCACATCAGTTGTGTACATGTCTAGTGTTTTATTTATTACAGCCAGCAGTCCAGGGCCACATCAGTTGTGTACATGTCTAGTGTTTTATTTATTACAGCCAGCAGTCCAGGGCCACATCAGTTGTGTACATGTCTAGTGTTTTATTTATTACAGCCAGCAGTCCAGGGCCACATCAGTTGTGTACATGTCTAGTGTTTTATTTATTACAGTCAGCAGTCCAGGGCCACATCAGTTGTGTACAGCAGTACCCCAACACCAGCTTTCATTGACACTAATGAAGTTCACACCAATATCTCTCCGATGGAGAAAAGAGGTTCTTGTTACCAGCCTCTGTCTTCCACTCATCTTGCAGTCCTTGGTGACCAGGAGGTCCAGCCTCAGTCGTCCACTCATCTTGCAGTCCTTGGTGACCAGGAGGTCCAGCCGCAGTTGCCCACTCATCTTGCAGTCCTTGGTGACCAGGAGGTCCAGCCGCAGTCGTCCACTCATCTTGCAGTCCTTGATGACCAGCCAGTCAATGTGAACGAAGGAGAAATATGGGTTTGTTTATTTCTAAGCTTAACCCTTTCCTCCATAGTATATTTTAGACCCAATCTCTTTGAATGAATCTACCCAAAAGGAGCATTTACTGGAGAAAAGTAAAACTTTGTAGTTTGAAACCATTGTGTTCAATAGAGCATTTGCTCCTATAGGAGCAAATGCTTTATTTATCACAATGGTTTCATTAAGTAGATTTTACAGAGGCATAGAAAGGCGTATTTATGGAGGAAAGGGTTAAACCTTGCCCTGTTCTGTTTTTATTCCAGTTTTCAATACTTATTAAACATTCATCAACAAAATAGTTATAATAAAATATGCATGATGTAACATTTTAGTAATTTTAGAAACAAAAAAGAAACAGGTCTATTAACTTCCATTAGCACGCAGAGCAGACCTTGATCAGACGGCTCCTATAGGAACACCCAGATCAGACGACTCCTATAGGAACACCCAGATCAGGCGACTCCTATAGGAACACCAAGATCAGGCGACTCCTATAGGAACACCAAGATCAGACGGCTCCTATAGGAACAGTCTGATCTTGGTCTACTCAGTTTGCAGATGTGTGAAAAGGAGCATTTACTAGAGAAAAGGAAATGTTAGAATTGTGTAGTTTTGAAACCATGGTGATAAATAGAGCATTTGCTCCTATGGAGCAAATGCTCTATTTATCACAATGGTTTCAAGAAGTGACTATTACAGAGGCGTAGAAAGGCGTATTTATGGAGAAAAGGGAATGCCACATGAGCACAGGAATAAGACAACCCAGATCAGAGTGGTGAGATCTACAGTAGTCCTCTGATCAGGGTCTACACTGTTTCAAAATCCTCGAGCAAGTTAAACACTTTCAAACTGAGTTGACTTTAGTAAACTCTTGCACTGCCAATGTCACATCTGTGATTGCAAACAGCTTGTATCCAAGTAACGGGGCATTGCATCAGGATCCAATCTGTCTGTTGCTGTGACTGTTTCTTGAAACAAAAATGAAGAAATACAAAAATGGAAAATTGTAGCAGATGACAAAAGTTTGCAGACAACACAATTTGGCAGCAAAAGAGTTAAATACTGATGGGCTAATTTCCCCCCCCCCCCCACCCCCTTCCCTCCTCTGCCTCCCCCCATTTAATTCAGCATTGGAAGGGTCAACCCCTTTACTTTATAGTCCATCATTTTAACCCTTTACTCCATAAATACCACATTCTACACCTTTGCAAACAAAGTAGACCCAGATCAGACGGCTCCTGTAGAAGCCGTCTGATCAGGGTCTGCTCTGTTTGCTCAAGATATAGATATGATTCTACAGTTTCTGCCATGACCAAAATATTCTGTGTCTGATGTGCTATTATAACAAATCTAATTAATATTCATGATGTCATTATTTCTTACATGAATATTCATGGAGGAATGGGTTAATGACTGGAAAATGAGTAGACCTAATTCAGGGTCCTGCAGCGCCATCTAGTCTCGCTTATATTCTTATTGGTTGCTTATGAATATCTTTATTTATTGCACAATATACGTGTATTAACCCTTTTCCTGTTCTATGTCCCAAATTTCAATACCTACTGAATATTCATGGAGCCGTCTGATCTGGGTCTACTCTGTTTGTAAATGTGTGAAAACACATTTATCCCATTACCTCATGGGCTATTTTTAGATACATCTGAAAAAATTCACCCACAAGGAGCATTAACTTGAGAAACTTGAGAATATTCCTGGACAAAATAGTTATAATAATATATGGTAGGTTGAACATTGTAACCATTTTAAAAAGTATAGAAACAGACAGTTTTAGACTTAACTTTTAAACAGGCGAGTATCAGGTGACTTTGACACCATTTCTGGTTATATTAACACATTACCTCATAGGCTTTTTTAGATGCAACCTCCTTCAATAAATCTACTGAAAGGAGCATTAACTACACAAATGGAAAATTTTAGAATTTTTTAGTTTAAAACCATTGTGATAAATTTATCACAGTGGTTTCACAAAGTGACTTTTACAGAGTCGTCAAAAGTCGTCAATATGAGGGAATGGCTTAAATATGAGGGAATGGGTTAAATATGAGGGAATGGGTTAAACTGTTGAATTTCCAAGTAACAGACAAATTGCATGCCATTAGTTTAACCCTTTACTCCATGAATACACCTTTTTACGCCTTTTCAAAAGGAGTAGACCCAGATCAGAGAGCTCCTATAGGAGCCACATAATCAGAATCTGCTCCGTTTGCTTATGACCTTATATAGATATGATTCTATAGTTTCTGCCATAACTAAAAATTAGTGATCTAATTAATATTCATGACATCATTATTTCTCTCATAAATATTCATGGAGGAAAGGGTTGTTTTTATTTAATAGCATCAAAACAAGGAATTCTCACCCATGGACAAAATGAGCCAGGAACCTGCAGACAGCAAGATAGAACACCAGAAGGCAGGGAACCAAGGTCAAGGTCAGATAGTGACTGGGATTATGCAGTCTAATCCGGAACAAACAGAAAGAATTGACTTGGGATCCGTGCCAGATGATACATACGTACCCGAGCAGCTGTCCAATGAGAACGTAGTACCTGCAGAGCAGGTGAGAATCTAGAAGTACAGTAAACCATCTATATAACGGCCACTAAATTACATCAAGTATTTTGTGTAAATGGCAGGTAGCCGCTTAAAGCAAGGTGAAAGTAAAACAGAACGCTCCTGTAGGAGCGTTCTGTTTTACTTTCACCTTGCTTTAAGCAGCCACAGGTGAAAGTAAAATAGAACATTCATCTTGCTTTAACTCTTTGAACGCCAAATTTTTCGTGTGCAACAATTATCGTCTGCTTCAGTTCTAAAAATGACTTTTCTCTAATTTCTTTGTAAAAATATGATCTAGATGACAAATAGTTTTGATCCTGATGAGACATCGCATTATGCGGCGTCTCATCTGGATCCAAACTGTTTAGATAGGTAAGTTTCACTGCTAGCGTGCAAAGGGTTAAGTTTTCAATAGAAACATATAGTAAAACTTTGAAAATTTTCTCCTGAAACCAGAAGGTTATTAGCTTTCATATTTGGCACATAGCATCATGTTCAGGTCCTCTACAAAAGTGATATAAATTATGACCCTGGGGTCAAAATTGGCCCCGCCCCAGGGGTGGGCAGTTTTCAATAGAAAGAAATAATGAAATCTTTGAAAATCTTCTCCTCCGAAACTGAAAGGCTCTTATCTTTCATATTTGGCACAGAGCAGCATATTCAGGTACTCTACAAAAGTTTTATAGATTAAGGCCCTGGGGTCAAAATTGGCCCTGCCCCAGGGGTGGGCAGTTTCCAATAGAAATATATAGTGAAAACTTTGAAAATCTTCTCCTCTGAAACTAGAGGGTTCTTAGCCTTCATATTTGGCACATAGCATCATGTTCAGGTGCTCTACAAAAGTTATATAAATTATGGCCCTGGGGTTAAAATTAGCCCCGCCCCAGGGGTGGGCAGTTTTCAATGGAAACAAATAGTGAAATCTTTGAAAATCTTCTCTGAAACTGGAAGGTGCTTAGCTTTCATATTTGGCACAGATCATCATGTTCAGGTCCTCTACAAAAGTTAAATAAATTATGCCCCTGGGGTCAAAATTGGGGCCGCCCCAGGGGTGGGAGGTTTTCAATAGAAACATATAGTAAACCTTTGAAAATCTTCTCCTTTGAAATCAGAAGTTTCTCAGCTTTCATATTTGGCACATAGCATCATGTTCAGGTCCTCTACAAAAGTTATATAAATTATGCCCCTGGGGTCAAAATTGGCCCCGCCCCAGGGATGGGCAGTTTTCAATAGAAACAAATAGTGAAATATTTGAAAATCTTCTCCTCTGAAAATGAGAGGCGCTCAGCTTTCATATTTGGCACAGAGCATCATGTTCACGTCCTCTACAAAATTTTTATTAATTATTGCCCTGGGGTCAAAATTGTTCCCGCTCCAGGGGTGGGCAGTTTACAATGGAAACAAATAGTGAAAACTTTGAAAATCTTCTTCTCTGAATCTGGAAAGTTCTCAGCTTTCATATTTGGCACATAGCATCATGTATAGGTCCTCTACAAAAGTTCTATGAATTATGGCCCTGGGGTCAAAATTGGCCCCGCCCCAGGGGTGAGTAGTTTTCAGCAGTGTTGTTATATTTTCTGGTCCTTCGGGATCATTAGTTTTCATGTTATTAGTTTTGAAAATTGAATACTGCTTAAGCCGGTGCTAGGGGGCGTGAGTAGTGTTGCACTTTTAAGTACTACTCATGAACAGACTCAATAAAACCGAGTCTGCAATTTTCTCTTTTTGCATTTCTACTTTTGCTTTCGAGGGATCACCCATTTTCAGATTATATGTACTTCACAATAGCAGGTGTTAAATGCTTGTGTGGCGGCCGTAAAAAGTAGCCCCGTACTTCATTCTCAGTGTTGTTATATTTTCTTGTCCTTCGGGATCATTAGTCTTCTTGTTATTAGTTTTGAAAATTGAATACTGCTTAAGCCGGTGCTAGGGGGCGTGAGTAGTGTTGCACTTTTAATTACTACTCATGAACAGACTCAATAAAACCGAGTCTGCAATTTTCTCTTTTTGCATTTCTACTTTTGCTTTCGAGGGATCACCCATTTTCAGATTATATATAGAGAAAACTTTGAAAATCTTCTCCTAAAACTGAAAGGTTCTCAGCTTTAATATTTGGCTCATAGCATCATGTTCAAGTCCTCTACAAAAGTTATATAAATTACGCCCCTTGGGTCAAAATTGGCCTGCCCCAGGGCCGGCTAGTTTTCTATAGAAACATATAGTGAAAACTGTGAAAATCTTCTCCTCTGATTGTCTGGTGAACAGCATTATACGGGAAACCAGACGTTTCAAAATGTAGTCACCATTTTACATGTTTTGCCGTGAGCTGTTTCGCTATTACTCAAGTGACAACTTAAATTCAATGTTGAACTGCATGCATTGGTAATAAAATGAGGAACGGGCCCTCCTTTTTATCCAATCTCAACAAAATCGTCCAGAAGCGAGGACGCTTGAGAGTTATCGTTCTTACTACAGTAGTCATGATTAACACTTAGGACGAATGAATGGTAATGTGTCATTTTACTAAATAACGTTCACTCAATGCGGCATTGTTCCACAGTTTGAATAATTATCTGACATCAGTGATTGTTTACCCACAAAAAACTGTAATTACGTGTGTCACGATCACCTGGCGTACTTTGCCAGGGTCGGATCAAAAAGTCCAATTCACACCTCGAACTCAATCAGACTGAGAGGTGTGACTTCGATACAAACACCGATAATTACATGCAAACAAAGACTTTGGGGACAGAATGACTTCGACTTAACGAAATCGTGATCAGTTCGAACTCGTCTTAAAAACATAAATTTATATAGAATATATAGGAGGAAAAGTTGAGACTTTACAAAAACTTCGTGTCAATGAGAAATTTGTGTCAAGCGGACTGTAGATCTAATTCTAAAGTTTTTGCAAAAGACAAAATTTCCTGTGTTCATAATATTATGCCGTTATGAAAAAAATAATCTAATAAATATTCATGGTGTCGTTATTTCTTCAGGGGTTAATGGATTAAAACAAGAGGAAATGTTTTCATCCAATTTCAGAATCTTGCAGAAAGAAGTAATTTGGTTGCAAAGAAACCTGTCAGAGGCAACAGGAAGTCACAGTCTAGGAAACGCTTGCATGAAAAACAGACTGGTTCAATGTCAACAGAAACAAAAGAAAAACAGACTGGTTCAAGGTCAACAGAAACAAAAGATAGAGATACAAAGGAACAGGAGGTAAACCACTCGTCCAAATGTCAATGTGGAAGGCTCCATTTTTCATGTAGAGGGAACACAGCTAACAAAATATTTGTTGGAATAACCTGTAACGTTGACATCGGTGGTTTAAGCATACAGTGCAGACCCTGATCAGAGGGTTCCTTCAGGAGCCCTCTGATCTGGGTCTACACTGTTTGCATACATCCCTTTGTAGGGACACTAGGATCAATGGGTTAACCCTTCGCTTGCTATTCACGTCAATATACCTACCTGTAAATAGTGAAGACCCAGATGAGACAGCTCCTGCAGGAGCTGTCTCATCATGGTCTGCACTATTTACAAGTTGATTGTGCAACCAGTGCACTCCACAGCAGTGACTGCACAGCGAAATACTTGTACACAGTGAAGATATATAAGAATTACTATGCTAGTAGTTTGGAAGTTCAGCTGTATTTTGGTGAGTTAGAAAAGTTGTTAAATGCAAGCCTTGGCGAGCATTTAACTACTTTTCTGACGAGCCAAAATACAGCTGAACTTGCAAACTACTAGCATAGTAATTCTTTTATCATGCAACTCCAAGAAAAATGGAGAAAATGAAGAAAAAGAAAGATTGCTAAAGCGGTTTCATCCCCTGAATGAAAATACATGCAAATACGTATTACGTGACGTCATGTTGGCATGCAGTGACGTCATCGACTTTTACAACATAAATAAATTTGATTTAAACCTTTTTTATCCAGTCACCAGGCTTCTCTAGTGACATAATAAAGGGGGTGCAGATAAACTTAGGTTTATTAGGTTACTTCCGGTAGTAGAAGGTTTATTAGGTTAGTAGATAGGCGGAATGATTCTATAACCATGGAACTATTTTAATTTTCTGTAAATCTGCATAAAAATCATGTTGGCGAAATAGATCTAACAGAAAATTCACCAAAAAAATATATTCAAATGAGAAAAAAATAAAAATAATTGGCTATAGCTGGATTCGAACCCGCGCCTGATCATACAAAAACCAATTCTAATCACTCTAAAGACGTCGTCCTTACCGATTACGCCACTGAGGCCACATAAAAATTGACGTTGATTTATCAGTTTTATTAATTTAATCCACCGCTAGCGAAACGCGTTTTTGATAAAATCAAGCCCGGAAGCAAAGACTGACAGATAAATAGTAAATGTTTTCTTTTCACTCTCATGATAATTTGATTGATAAACTCTTTCAGGGGCGGTGATAGTCATAGACCTAAATATAGCCCGTTCAGTTCCATCGATTTATGAGTGACGTTGTGTCTATCTAAAAATAGAAACTGAGACTACGGAACTCGAATTTGACCAGGGAATATAACTATGTCTGTTTAAAATAACCTATCGACCCTCGATTCAAATCATCTTATTTTTCAAATTTAACCACGTTTTCCCCTCTTATAATGCAAGTATCGAAACTATTTTCCTCTGCGGTATCTCATTAGATCTATTTAAGTCTAAATGGAAATGAAAAGGGAGGGATCCGTTGATTGAAAAAACGCATTTTCAATGTAAATTATTTCAAGAGTGTTATGTTAAATATGACGCTATGAAAAAAAGATATTTAACTAAATTGACTGGATAAATCGAATAATAGGTTAGTGCCGTAGATGGGACGCCTTTATCCGACTCGGAGAGAAAACAGTTGAGGCTCGGCAAGCCTCGCCTCAACGTTTTCTCCCCTCGTCGGATAAAGGCGTCCCATCTGCGGCACTAACCTATTATTCTCTATATATGGACAGATAGTTGAGACAAAGGTGAGAAAATGTGTTATTTTGATGTTTATGTTTAACTATGCCTTTTTCGTCCTTCTGTTTTCCTCCTATTGGCTGAACCAAACTTGCATTCCAGTCGGGCAGTACACATGCACTATACCTCACAAAATACAGCGTCGACGTGGAAAATATTATGCTGGTAATAAGTGACTGTATTTCGTGACGTTGCATGATAAATGTAATTATAAAACAGGACACGGGTAAAGAAGGAGAAATGTATTTTAAAATTCAGCAAGCAAATGGTTAAATGTAGATTCTAAGAATGGATTATCAAATTAACCCTGTTCTTGCCCATGAAAAGTTAATTTGCTCGAAATCATTTAAACAGTATTCAATTTAAACTCATCAGTTTTTCGAAGTAAAAAATACGAGCTATTGTCGAAAGTCCAGCGTCTACGTTGTTGTCGTCATCAGGAAACTTTCATGTTGACTATTCCTTCTTTACTGTTCATGCCAAGCTTATGAAACTTCACACAAACTTGTTCATCACCACAAAGGCTACCATCTGACCAAGGACCATACATCTGTAAGGATTTATTTGTTGTTTTTTATGGACTTCATTGAAGCTGTTTCGAAAGGTGAATGTTGGCACCTGCAGGTGGTGCTCTTGTTAGCTTACCTTTATTACCTCATATATACTTATTACCTCATATGCTATTTTTAGACTTATTACCCCATAGACTATTTTTAGACTTATTACCTCATAGGCTATTTTTAGACTCATTACCTCATAGGCTAGTTTTACTCACTACCTCATAGGCTATTTTTAGACTCATTACCTCAGAGACTATTTTTAGACTCGTTACTACATAGACTAATTTTAGACCCATTACCTTATAGGCTATTTCTGGATCCAACCTCTTTGAATAAATCTACCAAAAAGGAGGGTTTACTAGAGAAAAGGAAAACTTTAGAATTGTGTATTTCTGAAACCATCGTAGTGAATAGAGCAAATGTTCTATTTATCACAATGGTTTCATACAGTGACTTTTGTAGAGGCATCAATATGAGGGAATGGGTTAAACACCTTTTCATGTATTAAAACCCTTTCCCTCATATAAACGTGCTTTCATTTGCAAACAGAGTAGACCCAGATCAGACGGCTCCTACAGGAGCCGTCTGATCAGGGTCTACTCTGTTTGCTTTTGACGCGATATAGATCCAATTTTACATTTTTGTCAAAGCAAAAAATTCCTTTAACCCTTTCCCTCATAGAAACGTGTAAACAGAGTAGACCTAGATCAAATAGCTCCAATAAAAGCCCTCTGATCAGGGTCTGCTCTGTTAGCTTTTGATCTACATGATGTAGATCTAGAGTTTCAGTCGAAGCAAAAAGCTTCCAGTGAAAAGTTTATATGATAAAATTTGAGCTAATAAATATTTATGATGCCATTGTTTTCTTACATGAATACTGATCAGGGAGAGGGTTGAACTTTGCCTACAGTGGATAGATCCTCTACAAACACTTTGGATCAGACGAGACTCATCTATAAGTAACGCAGAGCTCCAGATAAGATGTGTAAATTTAACCCATTCTTCCATATGCTATTTTAAGACCAAACCTCTTTGAATGAATCTACCCAAAAGGAGCATTAACTAGAGAAAAGTAAAAATTTAGGAACCATTGTGATAAATAGATTAATAGAGCATTGTGATAAATAGAGCAATTGCTCCTATAGGAGTAAATGCTCTATTTATAACTACAAAATTCTAAAATTTTACATTTCGCTAGTAAATACTCCTTTTGAGTAGATTCATTCAAAGAGGTTGGGTCTAAAAATAGCCTGTGGAGGAATGGGTTAAGAAAGATGGCAGCTTAATGCATTAAGAAATTAAAGAATTCAGATGAATTTTGATAATAATATATGATCCTATACTAGAATATATGTAGAATCAAATCTTTATTTTCCGTAAGCAAACAGAGCAGACCTAGACTCATCTGGATCCAGACTGTTTGGATTAGTATTCACTCATCCGCTGTCAAACTCTGTCGTCTGCTAACTTTGTCGTCTGCTATAAATTTTCATTCTTTTGATTTTTTTCATTTTTGTTTCAGAAACATAGTAACAGTAACAAACATTTTGGATCCTGATGAGACGCTGAGTTACTCAGCGTCTCATCTGGATCCAAACTGTTTGCTCAGGTAATCACATATCCGGCATTGACAGCGAAAGGGTTAACCCGTTACTCCATAAATATGCCTTCCTACACCTTTACAAATAGAGTAAACCCAGATCAGACGGCTCTTATAGGTCTACTCTGTTTGCTTATATGATATAGTATAGGTATGATTCTACAGTTTCTATTGCAGCATAAATGTCACGACTTACTTTGCCATTTAACTCTTCCCCTGTTCTATTGTCAATATATTTATAACGAAATATGGAAGGTGCAACATTGTAGCCATTTTAGAATGTATAGAAACAGATCTATCAAATTCCATTATCAAACAGAGCAGACCCTGATCAGATGGCTCCTATAGGAGCTGTCTAATCTGGGTTTACTGTGTTTGCAAATGATTGAAATCACGTTTATATGAGGGAAAGGGTTAAAAATTAATCTAATTAATATTCATGATGTCATTATTTCTTTCATGAGTATTCGTGGAGTAACGGGGTAAACATTTTATTATACAATGTGCAGGTTCCCGTGGCAAACAAAAAGAAGCAAAGAATAGGAAAATCTTCCCTTAAGGACAAATCTGCCCAGAAGCCCAAGAAAGTCATGCAAACAGAGAAGTATTCCAGGGGATCCAAAAAAGAGCCCGTACGGGAACAAAACAAGACAGAGGAAACTGTAGAGTTGGTCAATACTGAGAATGACAAGAAGAAGAAAGCGGGCAAGGGAACAATTAAAGGTAGTTTCACAATTAGTTGTTACATTAAAGGTGACTTGATAAATAGTTTAACCCTTACTACACTAACTTTTCAAAAAGACTATTCAAAAATTCAAACAGGTCAAGCTTTTATGGTGAATATTTGAGGATTTTTTTTTTTAAAAAAATGTGTAACATGAAAAACGGTGCAGACCCTGATGAGTCCCAAGAGAAGCCCTCTCATCTGGGTCTACACTGCTCCTCTAGGAGCCCTCTCATCTGGGTCTACACTGCTCCTCTAGGAGCCCTCTCATCTGGGTCTACACTGCTCCTCTAAGAGCCCTCCCATCTGTGTCTACACTGCTCCTCTAGGAGCCCTCTCATCTGGGTATACACTGCTCCTCTAAGAGCCCTCTCATCTGGGTCTACACTGCTCCTCTAGGAGCCCTCTCATCTGGGTCTACACTGCTCCTCTAGGAGCCCTCTCATCTGGGTCTACACTGCTCCTCTCATCTGGGTCTACACTGCTCCTCTCATCTGGGTCTTCACTGTTCCTCTAAGAGCCCTCTCATCTGGGTCTACACTGTTCCTCTAAGAGCCCTCTCATCCAGGTCTACACTGCTCCTCTAGGAGCCCTCTCATCTGGGTCTACACTGCTCCTCTAGGTGTCCTCTCATCTGGGTCTACACTGCTCCTCTAGGAGCCCTCTCATCCAGGTCTACACTGTTCCTCTAGGAGCCCTCTCATCTGGGTCTACACTGTTTCTCTAGGAGCCCTCTCATCTGGGTCTACACTGTTCCTCTAGGAGCCCTCTCATCTGGGTCTACACTGCTCCTCTAGGAGCCCTCTCATCTGGGTCTACACTGCTCCTCTAGGAGCCCTCTCATCTGGGTCTACACTGCTCCTCTCATCTGGGTCTACACTGCTCCTCTCATCTGGGTCTTCACTGTTCCTCTAAGAGCCCTCTCATCTGGGTCTACACTGTTCCTCTAAGAGCCCTCTCATCCAGGTCTACACTGCTCCTCTAGGAGCCCTCTCATCTGGGTCTACACTGCTCCTCTAGGTGTCCTCTCATCTGGGTCTACACTGCTCCTCTAGGAGCCCTCTCATCCAGGTCTACACTGTTCCTCTAGGAGCCCTCTCATCTGGGTCTACACTGTTTCTCTAGGAGCCCTCTCATCTGGGTCTACACTGTTCCTCTAGGAGCCCTCTCATCTGGGTCTACACTGCTCCTCTAGGAGCGCTCTCATCTGGGTCTACACTGCTCCTCTAGGAGTCCTCTCATCTGGGTCTACACTGCTCCTCTAAGAGTCCTCTCATCTGGGTCTACACTGCTCCTCTAGGAGCCCTCCCATCTGGGTCTACACTGCTCCTCTAGGTGCGCTCTCATCTGGGTCTACACTGCTCCTCTAGGTGCGCTCTCATCTGTGTCTACACTGTTCCTCTAGGAGCCCTCTCATCTGGGTCTACACTGCTCCTCTAGGAGCCCTCTCATCTGGGTCTACACTGCTCCTCTAGGAACCCTCTCATCTGGGTCTACACTGCTCCTCTAGGAGCGCTCACATCTGGGTCTACACTGTTCCTCTAGGAGCCCTGTCATCTGGGTCTACACTGCTCCTCTAGGAGTCCTCTCATCTGGGTCTACACTGCTCCTCTAGGAGTCCTCTCATCTGGGTCTACACTGTTCCTCTAGGTGCGCTCTCATCTGGGTCTACACTGTTCCTCTAGGAGCCCTCTCATCTTGGTATACACTGCTCCTCTAGGAGTCCTCTCATCTGGGTCTACACTGCTCCTCTAGGAGCCCTCTCATCTGGGTCTACACTGCTCCTCTAGGAGTCCTCTCATCTGGGTCTACACTGTTCCTCTAGGTGCGCTCTCATCTGGGTCTACACTGTTCCTCTAGGAGCCCTCTCATCTGGGTCTACACTGTTCCTCTAGGTGCGCTCTCATCTGGGTCTACACTGTTCCTCTAGGAGCCCTCTCATCTGGGTCTACACTGTTCCTCTAAGAGCGCTCTCATCTGGGTCTACACTGCTCCTCTAGGAGCCCTCTCATCTGGGTATACACTGCTCCTCTAAGAGCCCTCTCATCTGGGTCTACACTGCTCTAGGAGCCCTCTCATCTGGGTCTACACTGCTCCTCTAGGTGCCCTCTCATCTGGGTCTACACTGTTCCTCCAAGAGCCCTCTCATCTGGGTCTACACTGCTCCTCTAGGAGCCCTCTCATCTGGGTCTACACTGTTCCTCTAGGAGCGCTCTCATCTGTGTCTACACTGTTCCTCTAGGAGCCCTCTCATCTGGGTCTACACTGCTCCTCTAGGAGTCCTCTCATCTGGGTCTACACTGCTCCTCTAGGAGCCCTCTCATCTGGGTCTACACTGCTCCTCTAGGTGCGCTCTCATCTGGGTCTACACTGCTCCTCTAGGTGCGCTCTCATCTGGGTCTACACTGCTCCTCTAGGAGTCCTCTCATCTGGGTATACACTGCTCCTCTAGGTGCGCTCTCATCTGGGTCTACACTGCTCCTCTAGGTGCGCTCTCATCTGGGTCTACACTGCTCCTCTAGGAGTCCTCTCATCTGGGTCTACACTGCTCCTCTAGGTGCCCTCTCATCTGGGTCTTCACTGCTCCTCTAGGAGCCCTCTCATCTGGGTCTACACTGCTCCTCTAGGAGCGCTCTCATCTGGGTATACACTGCTCCTCTAGGAGCCCTCTCATCTGGGTCTACACTGCTCCTCTAGGAGCCCTCTCATCTGGGTATACACTGCTCCTCTCATCTGTGTCTACACTGTTCCTCTAGGAGCGCTCTCATCTGTGTCTACACTGTTCCTCTAGGAGCCCTCTCATCTGGGTCTACACTGCTCCTCTAGGAGTCCTCTCATCTGGGTCTACACTGCTCCTCTAGGAGCCCTCTCATCTGGGTCTACACTGCTCCTCTAAGAGCGCTCTCATCTGTGTCTACACTGTTCCTCTAGGAGCGCTCTCATCTGTGTCTACACTGTTCCTCTAGGAGCCCTCTCATCTGGGTCTACACTGCTCCTCTAGGAGTCCTCTCATCTGGGTCTACACTGCTCCTCTAGGAGCCCTCTCATCTGGGTCTACACTGCTCCTCTAAGAGCGCTCTCATCTGGGTATACACTGTTCCTCTAAGAGTCCTCTCATCTGGGTCTACACTGCTCCTCTAGGTGCGCTCTCATCTGGGTCTACACTGTTCCTCTAGGAGCGCTCTCATCTGTGTCTACACTGCTCCTCTAGGAGCCCTCTCATCTGGGTCTACACTGCTCCTCTAGGAGCCCTCTCATCTGGGTCTACACTGCTCCTCTAAAATGCAAGCAGACATTAGTGACTTGTGTCCAGCACAGTAAGGGTTAAAACGGAACCTGTAAAACTAATCATTCCAAGCATGTTAACCCATTATTTTTAGACCCATTACCTCATAGGCTATTTTTAGATTCAACCACTTTGAATAAATCTACCCAAAAGGAGCATTAACTAGAGAAAAGGAAAATTTTAGAATTGTGCAGTTTGAAACCATTGTGATAAATAGAGCATTTGCTCCTATAGGAACAAAATTAATGCTCTATTTATCACAATTGTTTCAATAGAGGGTTAATACACGTTTGTTCGAGCAATAACATATGCAGTGTCCCGAGGGACTGTTGTTGGCCCGAGCCCGAAGGGGGAGGGCAACAACAGTCCCAAGGGACACTGCAGATGTTATTGCCCGAAAACAACGTGTATTAACGCTATTCTTGCATAAAACACATTTTCTGCTTTCCTGCATCAATTTAATTCTTCCAAATACAAGCAAAACTACGGCAGCAAAACTATACACTACTTTGACACTTTGTTCGATTTATACTGTTTCCGGGCCGCCGTTTTCTTTCTGACGTCAATTCATGATTGTATCAAATACCATTTACATGGAACTTCATTCAATTTGTCTATCACAAGAACAGTTCATTGTTGGCCCCCCCTGATATGCTCGCACCCGGCGTTCACCTAGCTTAGGCCAAAACGCTATATAGCATTTGCGTTCATTGTTTACCTTAGGCCTCGAATAGGTATATTAAAACCGGTCGACAACAGCGCGTGAGCACGAGAATCGCCTTGTTAATACATGGTCTAGTGGGACTAAAACAGCATGTTTTGTGCAAGAATAGGCGATTTTTACAGAGGCGTAGAAAGGCAAACCCTTTCCCCGATAAAAACACCTTTTCACACATTTGCAAACGGAGTAGACCAGATGCTGATATTTTGAACTGTCAAATGAACTCGGGGAAGCATGAAAAAAGTTTTATTTGCATGAATAGTGATAAATTCTGCAGTGTCCCTTGGGACTATTGTTGCCCTCACCTTATGGGCTCTGGTCAACAACAGCCCCTTGGGACACTGCAGATGTTATGGTCCGAAAAAACATGTATTAACCCTCTATTCATGGTGTCTTTTTTTCTGACATGAATATTGAACAGGGAAAGGGTTAACCCTTTACTCCATAAATACGCCTTTGCAAACTGAGTAGACCCAGATCAGACAGCTCCTATAGGAGCCTTCTGATTAGGGTCTGCTCTGTTCGCTGTTGATATAATGTAGATATGATTCTACCATGGCCAAACTAATCTGTTTAACCCATTCTCTCATAGGCTAATTTTAGATCCAACCACTTTGAATAAATCTACCAAAAAGGAGCATTAACTAGAGAAAAGGATTTTTTTTTAAATTTTGTTACTTGAAACCATTGTGAAAAAAAGAGCATTTGCTCCTATAGGAGCAAATGCTCTATTTATCACAATGGTTTCACAAAGTGACTTTTACAAAGTCGTCAAAAGTCGTCAATATGAGGGAAAGGGTTAACCCATTCCCTCATAGTCTATTTTTAGACCCAACCTCTTTGAATGAATCTACCGAAAAGGAGCATAAACTAGAGAAAAGGATTTTTTTTTTTAATTTTGTAACTTGAAACCATTGTGATAAAAAGAGCATTTGCCCCTATAGGGCTAGTGTATATGCAATTCCATGTCAATAGCTATAGTGGTTAGTGAGATATAAGACAATGAAATAACTGTGACAAAAACTGTGATGACCAACTGCACGTAAAAGCGTGACGGACAGACGGACAGGTGCAAAACATAATGCCCCCTGACACTCATCAATGGGGGCATAAAAAAAGAGGTTTCTTGTGAAGGTTGTAAGAAGTAATCATCTAATGAATATTTGTAAAGTCTACCTCTTAAATTATTAACTCATTCCCTCCTAGACTATATTTAGACCTAATTTCTTTGAATTAATCTACCAAAAAGGAGCATTAAACTATAGAAAAGGAGAATTTTAGAATTGTGTAGTTGTGAAACCATTGTGATAAATAGAGCATTTGCTCCATGGGAGCAAATGCTCTATTTATCACAATGGTTTCAATAAATAAGTTTTACAGAGGCGCAAAAAGGCGTCAGTAGGAATGGGTTAGGATAAGAAGTTAGAAAACTTTGCTTGAATCTCAGATCACTCTCACACATCTGATTGGTCAGATTTCGACCAATCAAATACTTGAAACTGAACTGAGATTCAGAAATTTTGTTACGGTGGACCCATGCATCTGATTTCTGATTGGTCAGATTTTGACCAATCAGATACTTGAAACTGAACTGAGACTCGGAAGTTTTATTACAGTTGTCATATATATGCATCTTCTGATTTCTAATTCAGATTCAAAACCAAATCCAGCAAAGGAGAAGAAGGAGGGTAAAGTTTATCAATGTACAGAATGTGATTACAAGGGTTGTCGGAAGAAACGACTGACAGAACATATGGGTCGTGTTCACGGATTACTGACGGAAAATTGCCGAGGTACTCAGGAGAAAACTACATTTCCTTGTGATATGTGTGACAAGACATTTGTATTTGGTAAGGATTTGAACCGGCACAAGAAAATAGTACACCATGGACAAGTTCATTTTTGCAGTGTTTGTCAGAAGTCGTACAAATCGAAATATGTGTTTGATAAACATATGACAACACACGAAGCGGGATACGTACAGCCTATGTTTTCTTGTCAGATCTGTGATCGACAGTTCACAACAAAATTCTCACTTGGTTGTCATATTAAATCTGAGCATCTGGGACTGAAGAAAACATTTTTGTGTCCTACTTGTGGTAAATCATTCAGTCAGATTCGCTCATATCGGCAGCATGCGAATGTGCATGCCGGGATACGTCCATATGTGTGTGAAATCTGCGGCAAATCTTTCACATACGACAAATCACTTAAAGAGCATCGATACATGCATGATAACATTCGTAGATTCCCATGTACTGTTTGCGGAAAGGCGTTTAGGCAAAGAACCTGTCTGCTGATTCATATGAAGGTTCATAAAGATACAAAAGACCACATATGCAGCTGCTGTGGAAAGGGCTTTACTCAAAAACAGTCATTACTTCGTCATGAGCGAATCCATTCAGGTGATAAACCGTACACTTGCAAACTTTGTCAGAAGTCGTTCAGTGATTATGCAGTCATACGAAAACACATGCTAATGAGTCACAAGAAAGATAAAAATAACTGGAAAGATGATGTCATATCAGAAGCCAAAAAGACGTCGGATCATTACATTACAGGTGGCCCTGGGTACGTCCCAAGGGAGACTTGCTCACAGGTGAGAGAGAAGAATTGCGCAACCGTGCTTCCACCAAAGAAGCCAGGCGGACCTACCGTAATCATAGGTCATAATGGAGAGACAAAAAAAGACACAGAAATGGTTTCTATGTTACCCCAGTGTAACATGTCACCAAATCTCCAAATGGAATCAAATGTTAATCAAATTTCTAATGTCCAGAGTGTTTCAGTGAGCAATGGTAATGATCTTGCTTCTTTATATCAACCAATCACTTCTTCAATGTATTCAAATTCAAATGTCATCGCGCTTCACCAATCCATTCAGGACGTTTCTATAGCAATGACAGAACTGCCGGTTACAGGTAAACAAGATTTGGATACAGCAATTCAAGCAAGCAGTCTACCTATGAATTATGGAAATCTACAAGTTTCACCACAAGTATTTCAAAATACATCAACAGACGCTGGACTCATTGCTGATGAAAGTATGGTTGCAGCGTTTCTCAAAGCTCAAGGGAGACAATCCAGTTTAGGTGCAGAGTTACTTAACTCCCTTGGGTCCTTTGCTGGTGTCAGTGTATCCTCAGTGGATCAGACCCAAGGAGGTCAAAGTCAAGGACAACTATATGGTATGTCTTCAGTTGCTATGACAACAAATGGTATAGATCAGACTGCTAACCCAGACGTTTCCACAACAACTAGTCAAAGCTGGGTGTATCCAGGATATAATTCGTTTTATAATTCTGCAAATTATCAGGAATTTCAGCCCACTCAGCCTAATTGAACATCTGCTTCTATCTTAAACTATGAGACATGAATCTTCATTAACCCTTTACTCGTTACCTCATAGGCTATTTTTAGATCCATTACCTCATAGGCTATTTTTAGATCCATTACCTCATAGGCTATTTTTAGATCCATTACCTCATAGGCTATTTTTAGATCCATTACCTCATAGGCTATTTTTAGATTACAACCTCTTTGAATAAATCTACCGAAGTCATCAAAAGTCGTCAGTATGAAGGAATGGGTTAATTGAGGACTGGTTATTAAATATTCTTGTAAAGTGTTAACCCTTTCCCTCATATAAACGTGTTTTCACGCATTTGCAAACAGAGTAGACCCAGATCAGATGGCTCCTAGAGGAGCCGTCTGATCATGGTCTGCTCTGTTTGGTATAAATGGAATTTGAAAGATTTGTG
Organism: Azorinus chamasolen; assembly: GCA_963576725.1. NCBI lineage: Eukaryota > Metazoa > Mollusca > Bivalvia > Cardiida > Solecurtidae > Azorinus > Azorinus chamasolen. Next base: position 6,250,320 of record OY755250.1, on the reverse strand, counting down.
TCTTTACTTTCTAAAATAGCTACAATGATAAACATTCTATATTTCATTATAACTATTTGATCCATGAATATTCAGTAGGTATTGATAATTGGACAAAATATAGAACAGGGAAAGGATTAAAGATGTATTGCTGATTGAATAAACCGGGTTATGAATACAGGCCCTGGATCTTAAGCTCCAATAAGAGCTTTAAGCAGAAAGCTCTTATTGGAGCTTAATGCGTTACTTCATCCGGCAGTGCATCAACATTCTATTTTTAGACCCAACCTCTTTGAATAAATCTACCGAAAAGGAGCATTTACTAGAGAATTGTGCAGTTCAGAAAGCATTGTTTCCTATGGAGCAAATGCTCTATTTATCACAATGGTTTCAAAGTGACTATCACAGAGGCGTAGAAAGGCGTATTTATGGGGAAAGGGTAAACACATTCCCTCCTAGCAACGCATTTTGGCACCTCTGTTAAAGTCACATTTAGAAACAAATGTGATAAATACCTCAGAGCAAATGCTCTATTTATCACAATGGTTTCTAAACTACACTATTCTAAATTGTTCCTTTTCTCTGGTTAATGTTCCTTTTCGGTAGATTAATTTAAAGAGGTTGGGTTTAAAAATAATTGAGGAGTTGACCCTTTCTCTGTACGATATTTATTCCGAATTTCAATACCTACTGAATATTTAAGCCATTTTAGAAAGTAAAGAAACAGACCTTTAAAATTCCATCAGCAAACAGAGCAGACCCTGATCAGACGCCTCCTCTAGGAGCCGTCTGATCTGGGTCTACTCTGCTTGCAAATGTGTGAAAACAGGTTTATATGAGGGAAAGGGTTAAGTCGTCCATATTCTTAGGATTAATGTCAAGTTTCAAAAACGGAGCAAGATGTCTTAATTATTGAAGGAGAAAATAATAGTTCAGTTACCACAGACATTTTGGTTCAGATTTCATATTGAATTAGAATTTCTAAATTCAACCTTTACCCCTTTTTCCAACTTATGTGTGTATGTACAGTAGAACGCGGCCATTTTAACCCTTTCCATGTTCTATGTTTATTCCCAATGTCAATACCTACTGAATATTCATTAACAAAACTGTTATAAAGAAATATAGAAGGTGGAACATTGTAGACATTTTAGAAAGTAAAGGAACAGATCTATCAAATTTTATTAGCAAACAGAGCAGACCCTGATCAGACGGCTCCTAAAGGAGTCATCAGATCTGGGTCTACTCTGTTTGCAAATGCGTGAAAACACGTCTATATGAGGGATAGGGTTAATGAAAAGAAATTGGTGCCTTAAAAAACATGTGGAACTGGATGCTTAATAAGTAATGCAGAAAACTCCTGCATTCTGCATAATTTTCATCCTGCATTAAGCTATGGAACTCTTGAAATTGTCACTTGACCTGCAATATCGACAAAGAAAACGGACAAGACGACTCAAGCAGTATGGAAAATCTCATACAATGCGAGCCGACAAATGGAATTTGTGTCCACTTTATAAATATGAATTGCTGATATATATATATACACTACTATGCATAAGTAGTTATTGTTTTGACTGCAAAACATTAAACATTATAAATAAAACTATGGACATTTTTTCTTTCTCCCATCATGAATTTGGAATACCCCAGTATAAGAAATAACCACCTCATGAATTAACACATTATCTCCTAGTGACGCATTTTTGTGCTTTTATAAAAGTCACTTGATGAAATCATTGTGATAAATAGAGCATTCCTATAGGAGCAAATGCTCTATTTATCACAATGGTTTCAAACTACAAAATTCTAATTTTTTCCTTTCCTCTAGTTAAACTAATGCTCCTTTTCGGTAGATACATTCAAAGAGGTTGGGTCTAAAAATAGCCTAGTAGAGAATCAGTTAATTATTAGCAGAGGTACAGATAAAGTTGCATACTCAAATGACAAAATGCATACTCAAATGACAAAATACTCAAAAACACTTTTAGACGTGGTCATAGCAGAGGATTTGGTGGAAAAATAAAGAAGTTAATCTGGGTTCCAGATAAGATGCATAAATTTCACCATTTTTATGCCCCCGTTGATGATAGTCAGGGGGCATTATGTTTTGGACATGTCCGTCCATCTGTCTGTCACGCTTTTAGGTGCAGTTGGTTGTCACAGTTTTTCAAGTGTTATTAGTCAGTAATTTCTACACTTATTCACATGAAACTTCACATACACATCAATTACCATCTGTGCTATCATTTGGCACCCATCCATGCTGCCCGCTAGCCCATGGTCGAGGTCAAATGACTTGGAAATTTTACGTGCAGTTGGTTGTCACATTTACGTGCAGTTTTTTTTGTCGCAGTTTATTCATTTTCTTATATCTCCCTAACCACTAGCTATTGCCATGGAATTGCATATACACATTAAACACCATCCATACTTTCATTGCACACCCAGCCCATGCTGCCCACACGCCCAAGGTCAAGGTCAAATGACTTGGAAATTTTACGTTCATCATCTTATATCTCCTTAACCACCGTAGCTATTCACATGGAAATACATATATACATTAAATACCATCTATACTTTCATTGCACACCAACACCAGGCTGCCCAAAAGCCGAATGTCAAGGTCAAATGACTTAGGAATTTTATGTGCAGTTGGTTGTCACAGTTTTTTCATCGTCTTATATCTCACTAATCGCTATAGCTATTAGCATGGAATTGCATATACACATTCAATACCATCCATACTTCCATTACGCACCCGGCCCATGCTGCCTGCAAGCCCAAGGTCAAGGTCAAATGACTGAGGAATTTTACATGCAGCTAGGCAAGCACCTACACGGAGGCATCACTGTATCTTACAGACACAATTTTCTAGTTAAGGATATCTCCTTTATCTCTCCACCAAACCCTATATTGTGACCACTCTTTAGAATCGTCTCTTCAAGAGGATTCTAAAGAGTGGTCACAATATTGGGTTTGGTGGAGAAATAACGATTTTAGTATTTGAGTACACACCTTTATCTGTAGCTCTCAGGTATAAAGAAGATATTAATGTTTTCATATCTGATATTAGAGATTTACAATGGCACAAGAACACAGGGACTTTTGACCATGGCAAAAACGGAAGAATCTAAATTGTTTCGTAAAGCAACAGAACAGAACCTGCAGGAGCCATCTGATTTGGGTCTACACTGTTTACAACGGCAAGAAGGATTAAATGTAGGAAACATACTTTTGAAAACAGTGTAGACCACGATCTGAGGACTCAGACAAAGAAGGCAATGCAAAATACTTACTAGTCCTGCAATATAACCCTTTCCCTCATATAAACGTGTTTTCACGCCTTTGCGAACACAGTAGACCCTGATCAGATGGCTACTAGAGGAGCCGTCTGATCAGGGTCTGCTCTGTTTGTTAATGAAATTTTGATCCATATTTCATTATAACTATTTTGTTTATGAATATTCAGTAGGTATTGAAATTTGTACTATGAAAGGTTTAACCCTTTAATCCACACACACACCTTTGCAAACACAGTAGACCCAGATCAGACAGCACCTATGTTTGCTTATGATATAGATCTAATTCTATAGATGCTGTCATAATAAATATGTCCTTTGGTTCAAGAGTTGTAGTGCTATCTTATAAAAATTCAGTTAGCTAATATTCATGATATCATTATTTCAGGATTGAAATATCACGGAGTAAAGAAAAAATAAAGCCCTCGAAAATTTACGTTATACAAACTCAGCTTACACATTACTCATGATGTTATTTCGAGGGCTTGGTGCAAAACTATTCTAACTCCTTCACTTTGTGAAGGAGTTAGAATAGTTTTGCACCAAGCCATTTTCTTTAATGAATATACATGTACGTGTTAAACAGTATAAGTTTAACCCTTTCCCTTATGTAACCCTTTCCCTGTTCTATATTTAGTCCAAATTTCAATAGCTGCTGAATATTCATGGACAAAATAGTTATAATGAAATATAGAAGGTGAAATATTGTAGCCATTTTAGAAAATTAAACATATCTGTTAAATTTTAATTAGCAAACAGAACTGACCCTGATCATACTGCTCTATAGGAGCCGTCTGATCTGGGTCTACTCCGTTTGCAGATGCGTGAAAACATGTTTATATGAGGGAAAGGGATAAACACCATTTCGAAGATGGAGCATTGTAGCCAGTTTAGAAAGTAAAGGAACACATTTGCAGAGTAGACCCAGATCAGAAGGCTCCTGTAGGAGCCATCTGATCAGGGTCTGCTCGGTTTGCTTTTGACATGATAAAGATATGAATCTACAGCTTTTGTCAAAGTAAATCAATTTCTTTGAGCAGTTTCCATTATAATAAATCAGCTCATAAATATTCATAAACCAGCTCATAAATATTCATGAAGTCATTATTACTTACATGAATATTGAACAGGGGAAGAATTAACCCTTTCCTTCATATAAACACATTTTCATGCAGTTGCAGAGTAGACCCAGATCAGATGCCTCATCCAACTTCAGCAATGATGACCTGATATATCAGGGTCCATGCTTATAAAGTTTTTAGTTGAGTCTGAGTTTCGTTCTCAAGCTTTTGATTGGTCAGATTTGAGTTCTCAAGCTTTTGATTGGTGCTTTTGATTGGTCAGATTTGAGCCAAAGGCTCTAATCTGACCAATCAAAATCTTGAGAACGAACTCAGACTCAACCAAATGTTTTATAAGCATGGACCCTGGTGGAATGAATTGTGTGTGATTAAAAAAAAGCTCTCAACAGGGAAGACATAAATAATAACACCTTAACAGGAGTACACTGTAACATTTATTTCACTTCTCACTAGTTTCTGGCCTTTTCATTGGATTAGAGCAGTAACAAGGTGACCTCTATATTTTTATAGAGGGTCAGTAGTTGACCCACTATTGGCACACTACAACAAAATGGCTCCCATTCAAAACATAACATTTCTTCTTTTAAAGGCATTTCAAAGCTCCTTATATAAGTGAACCCCCACCCCTGTATACACAGTATCCAGCTGTGTTCCTGCAGTGTTCAGTCAGGGTCAATAGCCATATGAGATAAAGTTATGCAATTATACATTGATCCTCTGTGACGTAGCCCGTCTTATCAGTTTGTGCATCAGATGCCTGACCGTCAACTCCCAAAATACACAGCATGATGTTAATGGGTCAACATTCCTTTCGAAATGCCTTTAATCATTATTTTGATCCACGACATTATCCATTTTAACAAATATTTACTAAATTATAAAATGGAACAGCTTTGCCTTGTCCGATGTGAGTATGTGCTGTATATTCCATATTAGGGACACTAAGCACTGCATAACTAAGGGCTGTTCCATTTAAATGTGTATGGAGGTGCAGGAAGGCACTTTCAAATTCGGCCACCCACCCATAGAAGTTTTTTTTACTAATGCACAAACCAAATAGTACCGTTTTTGCAGCCAAACTCGCCCATGCATTGCTGTTTTTTAAAGTGGCTTCCTACCCCCGATACACATTTAAATGGAACAGCCCTAATATATCGAGGGCTTGGTGCAAAACTATTCTAACTCCTTCACCTTGTGAAGGAGTTAGAATAGTTTTGCACCAAGCCCTCGATATACCAGTATCCAGGCCATATTATTTGAAGCTTTTCCATCATATAAACGTCTTTTAGACACAGATCAGGATCCATGCTTATAAAACTTCTAGTTCGTTCTCAAGTTTGTCTCTATCAGGAAAAGTGTGCCTCTATCAGGTCAAGTGTGTCTCTATCAGGTAAAGTGTGTCTCTGTCAGGAAAAGTGTGTCTCTATCAGATATAAGAATAGTCAAGTTACCTTAAGACCCAGATCAGACAGCTCCTGTAGGACAGTAGGAGCTGTCTGATCAGGGTCTGCTCTGTTTGCTTATGGTATCACATAGATCTGATTCAACAGTTTCTGCTTTTGTTAAGATTTTCACTGTTCAATGTATGCAATTTTAAAATTTCAGCCAATTAACCCTTTTCAGTCATTATTTCTTATATGAATATTCATAGTTATTATATCTAATCTATAAATATTCATGAATATTCAGTCAGTATATGTAATATAAATATCCATAAGATAACATCAAAGAGGTTCTATATATTATCCTAACATTTTTCTTTCTTGGACTTCTTTCTTTTCTTCGTTTTCAAATGCTCATCATTTGTTACCACAGTTGGAGTCTTTCTTTCATTCCCATTTAAGTCATTTTTCTTCTTTTCAGTCGTTTCTGTACAATTCTCTTCTCCAAAACAATTTCCTTGATTTTGCTGTCCAATGTCAAAATCTTCATGTTTTCTCTTTTTCTTTTTTTTCTTCACTTTAGGAATTTCTTCTTCTGTTTTCAAATCATGAATCACAATTCCTTCTTTGTTTTCACAATCTTTCTGCTTTTTCTTTTTCTTCTTTCTCTTTTCATGTTTAATTTCCACCTCAAGAGTTTCAAAGCTATTTGTTGAGTTCTCATCTGTTTGACATCTCACTTTCGATTGGCTAAAAGTATGACCTGAATTTTGACCTTCATTTTCATTGGTCAATTTGTAACCAAGTTTATCCAATAGTAACTGCTCCTGGTGTTCTATTCGTTGGAGTTTGCCATTTGACTTCAGTCCATGTCTAGCACCCCTGAAACAGATTTGAACATATTAATTAATTCCCATATACATGTACAATGTATCAACGCCTCTTGAGGAATTCCCTCATATTGATGCCTTTTTACTCATTCCCATAGTCTCCCATAGTCTCATATTGATGTCTTTTTCCTAAATCCATAAAGGGGTGTAATTTTGTAAAGAAGCCTTACAGAGTTATGTGCCCCTGGTCTACTTGTAGCCCTTGTGGCAGTGAACAAATGTGTGGAAGTTTCATAAGATTTGGAAGATCTGGGTCCATGCTTATAAAACGTTTAGTTTCTCTACCAATCCCTATGTTGTGACCACTCTTTTGTATCATCTCACAGAGACGATTCGAAAGAGTGGTCACAACATAGGGTTTTATGCTCAGACTCAACTAAAAGCTTTATAAGCATGGACCCAATAAAGAAGTCATAGCCAACATTAAACTTTCCGGACGACAACGACAGCAAGGACGCATTAATTATGACAATCGCTCGAATTATTTTCTTTGAAAAGAGTCAGCTAAAAATCCCTGAATATTCACAGTAAACTTCACCGTTTTGAAATTTGGAATAGTCCATTTGAAAGTTAAATGTTGAAAGAGTAAAGAAGAAAAAAGAAATTACTGGGTCTACTCTGTTGGCAGATGTGTGAAAAGGTTAACCCTTTAAATACGCCTTTCTACGCCTCTGTAAAAGTCCCTTTATGAAACCATTGTGATAAATAAAGTGTTTGCTTCATAGGAGCAAATGCTCTATCACAATGGTTTCAAAGCTACACTATTCTAACATTTTTCTTTTCTCTAGTAAATGCTCCTTTTCGGAACATTTATTCAAAGAGGTTGGGTCTAAAAATAGCGTATGGAGTAAAGGATTAAAGGGGAAAGGGTTAACACTTGTGTTTATATGAGGGAAAGGGTTAACTCTTTATCCAATGAATATCCACGTCAGATATGACTGCATGGAAATTAAGCCTTTCAGTTCAGGAGAAAACTCACTAATGTCCTATGCAAACAGTGTAGACCCAGGTGAGAGCGCTGCTAGATGAGCCCTTCATCAGAGCCTGCACTGTTTGTCATGTTACAGTTTTCTTGAGAAAAAATCCCCAAATATTCACAATAAGCTTGACCTGTTTATATTTTGGAATAGTCCATCTGAACATACAGCATGATAAGGGTTCTCAGGAACCAGGGGAATGCTTTGACAGAATATGTTGTTCACAAGCAAACAAAGCAGACCCTGATCAGACAGCCCCTTCAGGAATCTCTATGAGGGAAAGGAATGAACAGGGCAGACCCTTATCAGATGGTTCCTTAACCCTTTCCCTATGTTTATTTCAAAACCTACTGAATATTCATGGACAAAATAGTTATAATACAACATGGAAGGTGGAACATTGTAGCCAATTTAGAAAGTAAAGAAACAGATCTATCAAATTCTATTAGCAAACAGAGCAGACCCTGATCAGACGGCTCCTCTAGGAGCCGTCTGATCTGGGTCTAATCTGTTTGCAAATGCATGAAAACACGTTTAAATATGAGGGAAAGAGTTAAGGAGCTGTCTGATCTGGGTCTGCTCTGTTTGCAAAGGTGCAAGAAAGGAAAGTGATAAGCAAACCGAGCAGACAAAGTACTTTGAATGTGACTTTATAAACCAAGGTCCGATGTACAGTTGAACCTCGCTATCTCGAACTCAGATAACTCGAACTTCGGGTAACTCAAGCTAAGAGTTACTCAAACTAATAGTTCGGTACTTCCAAAACTTGCAATGCAGAATTGCTATAAAAATGAAGATGTATAAATACGCATATCTAGACACACATGTGACAGTTTAATACAGTTTTAAGTATTCCTGTAGGAGCTCTTAGCATTCATTAAGCTGTGAACTTAAGAAATTGTCGAGATCAGAAAAGGATAACTCTAACCTCTGTTATATCAAACTAATTTGTATGGTTGAGTTATAGAAGTGGTATACACTGGGGATCTAAAAGAACCAAAGAAACTCTATAGATAATTAGAGAAGGACATCACGCCCATGTTTCTATGTCTCCTCTCCCTTCAATGAGACCAGTTAGCCCATAGGTAGTAGAACTGGATATTTATCACAGGCGCAGATAAGATGTGTTAATTGAAACATTTTAAAGAACAACTTTTTTATTTCTCTACCAATCCCTATGTTGTGACCACTCTTTTGTATCATCTCACAGAGACGATTCGAAAGAGTGGTCACAACATAGGGTTTTATGCTCAGACTCAACTAAAAGCTTTATAAGCATGGACCCAATAAAGAAGTCATAGCCAACATTAAACTTTCCGGACGACAACGACAGCAAGGACGCCATAATTATGACAATCGCTCGAATTATTTTCTTTGAAAAGAGTCAGCTAAAAATCCCTGAATATTCACAGTAAACTTCACCGTTTTGAAATTTGGAATAGTCCATTTGAAAGTTAAATGTTGAAAGAGTAAAGAAGAAAAAAGAAATTACTGGGTCTACTCTGTTGGCAGATGTGTGAAAAGGTTAACCCTTTAAATACGCCTTTCTACGCCTCTGTAAAAGTCCCTTTATGAAACCATTGTGATAAATAAAGCGTTTGCTTCATAGGAGCAAATGCTCTATCACAATGGTTTCAAAACTACACTATTCTAACATTTTTCTTTTCTCTAGTAAATGCTCCTTTTCGGAACATTTATTCAAAGAGGTTGGGTCTAAAAATAGCGTATGGAGTAAAGGATTAAAGGGGAAAGGGTTAACACTTGTGTTTATATGAGGGAAAGGGTTAACTCTTTATCCAATGAATATCCACGTCAGATATGACTGCATGGAAATTAAGCCTTTCAGTTCGGGAGAAAACTCACTAATGTCCTATGCAAACAGTGTAGACCCAGGTGAGAGCGCTGCTAGATGAGCCCTTCATCAGAGCCTGCACTGTTTGTCATGTTACAGTTTTCTTGAGAAAAAATCCCCAAATATTCACAATAAGCTTGACCTGTTTATATTTTGGAATAGTCCATCTGAACATACAGCATGATAAGGGTTCTCAGGAACCAGGGGAATGCTTTGACAGAATATGTTGTTCACAAGCAAACAAAGCAGACCCTGATCAGGAAAGGAATGAACAGGGCAGACCCTTATCAGATGGTTCCTTTACCCTTTCCCTATGTTTATTTCAAAACCTACTGAATATTCATGGACAAAATAGTTATAATACAACATGGAAGGTGGAACATTGTAGCCAATTTAGAAAGTAAAGAAACAGATCTATCAAATTCTATTAGCAAACAGAGCAGACCCTGATCAGACGGCTCCTCTAGGAGCCGTCTGATCTGGGTCTAATCTGTTTGCAAATGCATGAAAACACGTTTAAATATGAGGGAAAGAGTTAAGGAGCTGTCTGATCTGGGTCTGCTCTGTTTGCAAAGGTGCAAGAAAGGAAAGTGATAAGCAAACCGAGCAGACAAAGTACTTTGAATGTGACTTTATAAACCAAGGTCCGATGTACAGTTGAACCTCGCTATCTCGAACTCAGATAACTCGAACTTCGGGTAACTCAAGCTAAGAGTTACTCAAACTAATAGTTCGGTACTTCCAAAACTTGCAATGCAGAATTGCTATAAAAATGAAGATGTATAAATACGCATATCTAGACACACATGTGACAGTTTAATACAGTTTTAAGTATTCCTGTAGGAGCTCTTAGCATTCATTAAGCTGTGAACTTAAGAAATTGTCGAGATCAGAAAAGGATAACTCTAACCTCTGTTATATCAAACTAATTTGTATGGTTGAGTTATAGAAGTGGTATACACTGGGGATCTAAAAGAACCAAAGAAACTCTATAGATAATTAGAGAAGGACATCACGCCCATGTTTCTATGTCTCCTCTCCCTTCAATCTGGGGAGACCAGTTAGCCCATAGGTAGTAGAACTGGATATTTATCACAGGCGCAGATAAGATGTGTTAATTGAAACATTTTAAAGAACAACTTTTTTATTTCTCTACCAATCCCTATGTTGTGACCACTCTTTTGTATCATCTCACAGAGACGATTCGAAAGAGTGGTCACAACATAGGGTTTTATGCAGAAGTGATTTTAGTACAGTAAAACCTCTCTACAAAGACCACTAAATTGTGTTAATTATTAGTATTTTGGGAAGGTTGTTGCTTAAAGCAAGGTGAAAGTAAAACAGAACGCTCCAATACTTTCACCTTGCTTTAAGCATCCACCTGTCTTTAACACACAATACTTGATATAATTCAGTGGTTGTTATAGCGAGGTTGTCTTCATTTCTCAGATGAACCTTAAGCGATATTCATGCAAGAAATAAATAACATTATATGATGATTTTGTCATGTTATAATGCAATCAGCATTTTTACCCAGATCAGACGGCTCCTCTAGGAGTCACCTGATCAGGGTCTTCACTGTTTACTGATGAAATTCTACTACAGATCTGACCAATACCTGTGCCCAATGACGTTATAAAAAAACCAGCTATTCGTGATAAAATGTTTTTCTTTCATGAAGATTCAACTGAGAGACGGTTAAAGACAAATCTTACAAACCTTCATATTTAAAGGGAGATAACACTGTGCTACCAGAAGGGAGACAACTCATTCCCAGCACAAATTTTCTTGGCTGTGGATTAACTGAGTTCTGAAGCAACCAGATTACTTACTTGTGAGCTGTTCGTCCTCCACATTTCTTAAAAATCTCCTCCTCATTCTCTGGTCTGAAAGGTTCAAATTGAGAATCACAATGTACTAACATAAGGGAGATAACACTGTGCTACCACAAGGGAGATAATTTAAGGAGTCAAACAAGGGAATTTTTGCAAAAAGCAAGTAAAAGCAGAAAACGTAGAGTTTAATAAGCAAATAGAACAAACCCTGATCAGACGACTCCTATGACAGCCGTCTTATCTGGGTTTACCGTGTTTGTAAAGGCATGAAAAAGCATCTCTGTATGGGAAGGGATTAACACTGCACACCATACATATGCCTTTGCAAACAGAGTAGACCCAGATCAGACGGCTCCTATAAGGTCTGCTCTGTTTGCTTATGATATAATAAAGATATGAATTTACAGTTTCTGCCATGGCCAAAACTTCCCATTTCCATATACTACAGTAAAACCTCGATTATTCGAATTTTCGGTATAGAAGAATTTAGACCCTTTTAAGCAGGTGGCTGCTTAATGCATGGTGAAAGTCATGCAGAAAGCTCCTCTAGGAGCTTTCTGCATGACTTTCACCATGCATTAAGCTACCACCTGTCTTAAAGATCGATAATAATACGTATTTTCGTGTTCGGATAATCGAGGTTTTACTATTATAACAATTAATTATATGAATATTCACGGAGTACCGAATAAATGCTTTTGCTGCCAAATATTTAATTTGCAAATTCTGTTTTGTTTCAAGTTTTATACACTCACAGCAATACCAGGTGTACATTTGTCCTCTCTCAAGACTTTTGTTCAAGTGATTCTACAGATGTTATTGGTTTATGTTCCCAATGGCAAACAAGAGTGCCAGTGGACACAAAATACATTATCTGTAGCTCTGTTATATTCTTCTAAAGTGGCAAGTGGCTAAGCAATTGTCCTATAAAATGGCAAGCGTCTGAGTAGCAATTGTGGCGACTGTCTGTCAGAGAGGAAATTGTCTTAAAGTGGCAACTGTATGAGAAGCAATTGTCTTTAGGTGCAATTGTACTAATGGGCAACTGTCCTACACTTGAAACAAAAGCAATCTGATCTTGGTCTACTCTGTTTTCAAAGTAATTGAAAGATTCTACCATTATACTCCATAATAAGCTTTACTACAGATGTTTCAAGTCAAGTTTAATATCAGTTTGTATCAAATGACTACGAGAATCATATTCTTTTTATCACATAAGTTATTTCAACTAAAAATGCAGTTTCAAACAGGTCCTACATGATGTTTCAACATGATGTTACAGCTTAAATATTAAACACGTGTAATATAGAGAAATATGTGATTCGAATACATGAGTGGTTATGTGATATAATACATGAGTGGTTATGTGATATAATACATGAGTGGTTATGTGATATAATTCTTCAGTTTCTGTCACAGCCCCGAGTTCCTGTGGTCAAGAGCTATTACAGCAATCTAACTAATGTTCATATGTCATTATTTCTTACATGAATATTCATGAGGTAAAAAGTTAAACATCAAGATACATCTACATTAAAACATGCTTCAAGATATACCTACATTAGACCTACATTAAAACATGCTTCAAGATACAGTGAAGCTCACTTATAACGAAATCCTGGGGACCTTAATATTCATTTCGCTATATCCAAACTTTGTTATATCGATAAGACGAAATTTCGTTATAAATGTTTGGATATAGCGAATTTCGTTATAGTATACCAAGGTTATGCAAATTCTGATCCTGACCAGAAGCCACATTCTATATGCATACAGCTGGGTTTGTCATGTGTTTGGTAATTTCATAGCATGTCTCTTATAAAATGTAAAGGAAAAGCAAATTCACATCAGTTATAAATAACAATATTGGTGAAATGAGTTGACCATTTGCTTCCCTATATCAATGGCTCAGTGCAAAACTAGACTGACTCTATAGTTATTCTAGTGAAGAGAATGTCTTATATGCATGTAAGTGCACACTTCAATTATTTATCACATTTATGTTTTTATTCCTGGTGTCATGGTGATTCGTGTACCTTCAATCATTTTTTATAAATCTATATGTGCTTATCTATGTATCGCGACATACATTATGACCATCAGCGTTCAGTCAAGTGGCAGTGGTCTCGCTGGAACTACATAGAATACTGGTCTTAACATCGGATTTTGCCTATTTCTGTGCCGATTGTCCGAAAATATCTTAGAATTGTTATCTGCGGCTGCTTCAATGCAAAGTATGAAGTTGCAACATATATTCTCACAAACGTTTCTATTGGCCGAAATCAAAATATACGATAGGAAATGAGAACATTCATCCAATCAGATGCACGGTTACTAGTCAATTACGATTGCAGCTGGTTTCAATCACATTATCGAAACTGGTAAATAAAGCGGGATACCATTCTTCCATCAGATTCGTCCCTTCTGCATTCGGACTCAGCAGCATGTTTATGCCTCGCACGGTGCCCACATTGTATATTTTATGCGCCGTTTTCATTGTTTGTGGGAATGATGCAATAGTGTGTCCTCAACAGAAAACTTGACCATAAACAAAGATTGGGAGATATGTACATGCAGTGTGGTCAATTACGTTCATTAAATTGTTTGACGCCCGAGGCGATAGTCGGCGAAGGTGTTTGCTGTACAGTTCTTTATCGCGGTAGGTGTGAAAACTTTTCAAACTGCGACTTTCAGTTGAGTTTGTATTAACCGAACTATTTTTCATAGAAATTTCGTTCTCGGGACAAGGAAATAACTTTGTCTTAGCCGAATTTTCGTTATAACCGATTTTGTATTAGGCAGGCAGATGTGAATAGAAACAAAGAAGGAAAAGATCGGGGATTGTTTTTTCTTTTGTATTATCCGGTCTTTCGTTATATCCGAGTTCGCTATAAGTGAGCTTCACTGTATACCTATATTAGAACATGCTTCAAGATATACCTATATTAGAACATGTTTCAAGATATACCTATATTAGAACATGCTTCAAGATATACCTACATTATACCTACATTAAAACATGCTTCAAGATATACCTACATTAGACCTACATTAAAACATGCTTCAAGATATACCTATATTAGAACATGCTTCAAGATATACCTATATTAGAACATGTTTCAAGATATACCTATATTAGAACATGCTTCAAGATATACCTACATTATACCTACATTAAAACATGCTTCAAGTTATACCTACATTAAAACATGCTTCAAGATATACCTACATTAAAACATGTTTTGCAACGTCATCTTCCATTGCTTTCGGCTGGATCTGTTCCTCTGTTGTTTTACCTCCACTCAGAGTAGCTCCCTGTTTAAATAAAAACAAAATAACATGATTACAGTAGAACCTGTCTTAGCCCATTAACTCATAGGCTATTTTTAGATCCATTACCTCATAGGCTATTTTTAGATCCATTACCTCATAGGCTATTTTTAGATCCATCCTCTTTGAAAAAATCTACCGAAAAGAAGCATGAACTCGAGCAAAAGGAAAACTTTAGAATTTTGCAGTTTGAAACCATTGTGATAAATAGAGCATTTGCTCCTAAAGGAGCAAATGCTCTATTTATCACAATGGTTTCACAAAGTGACTTTTACAGAGTCGTAAAAAGTCGTCAATATGAGGGAAAGGGTTAAGCTGCCATTTATTTATTAAACATACTAGTCTTAAAAAGCAGGTGCTTGCTTTACTCATTACTCCATAAATACGCCTTTCTACGCCTTTGCAAACAGAGTAGACCCAGATCAGATGGCTCCTATAGGAGCCGTCTGATCTGGGTCTGCTCTGTTTGCTTTTGATATAATAAAGATCTGAATATCCAGTTTTTGGTAAAAAGTTATATTGTTAAGACTATTCACAACGTCATTATTTCTTACATGAAAACTCATGGAGAAAAGGGTTAATGCAGGTCAAAAGTAATGCAGTAAGCTCCTATAGGAGCTTCCTGAATTAGTTTTGACCTGCATTAAGCTACCATCTGTCTTACAGACCCATAATAAGACCTCTTTTTGATGAACTCTTAACACCTTCCCTCATATTGACGCCTTTTGACGCTTCTGTAAATGTCACTTTTTGAAACCATTGTGATAAATAAACCATTGTGATATTTATCATAATGGTTTCAATACTACATAATTCATAATTCTAAAAGAAAAATCCTATTCTCTAGTGAATGCTCCTTTTTTGGTATATTTAATCAAAGAGGTTAGATCTAAAAATAGCCTATGAGGGAATGGGTCCTAAAATAGCCTATGAGGGAATGGGTCCTAAAATAGTCTATGAGGCAATGGGTCCTAATATAGCCTAAGAGGGAATGGGTCCTAAAATAGCCTATGAGGGAATGGGTCCTAAAATAGCCTATGAGGGAATGGGTCCTAAAATAGCCTAAGAGGGAATGGGTCCTAAAATAGCCTCAGAGGGAATGGGTCCTAAAATAGCCTATGAGGGAATGGGTCCTAAAATAGCCTTAGAGGAAATGGGTCCTAAAATAGCCTAAGAGGGAATGGGTCCTAAAATAGCCTATGAGGGAATGGGTCTTAAAATAGCCTATGAGGGAATGGGTCCTAAAATAGCTTAAGTGGGAATGGGTCCTAAAATAGCCTAAGAGGGAATGGGTCCTAAAACAACCTATGAGGGAATGGGTCCTAAAATAGCCTATGAGGGAAAGATTAAGTTAAAATAGGTTGTTCTTTATGTATGTTGTGTAAATTAAAATATTTTCAAGCATAGTTCCTTTCTATCTCCACCAAACCGTTGTGATAGGTCCGTGGTTCTTCCCGGATGTCCTTCTGTACACAAGAAAATGCAATTTATTTCGAGCACTGAAGAACCTCCATCTGTAATTAGCTGAATGTCGCGATATGGCTGAAATACTGTTAAAGCGACGTAAAACCCGATAAAAACCAAACTAAACCATCAAAACCCATGCTGTAACCACTTTTTAGAATTGTCTCGAATCTAGGTAACCAAAGGAAATAGTGTCTTGGTTAGCGGGCTCAACTACAATACCAAGGGTCCCGGGTTTCATCCCCCTGCAAGGTATGTTCTTAACCCTTTCCCTGTTTTGTGTTTGTAACAAGTTTAATGTCTACTGAATATTCATGGACAAAATATGATTTAAGAAATATTTGGAAGGTGGACTATTGTAGCTATTTTAGAAAGTGAAGAAATGGATCTTTCAAATTCTATCAAACTCCGTTGGCAAACATGTGAAAACACGTTTATATGTGGGAAAGGGTTAACCCTTCGCTTGCTATTCACGTCAATATACCTACCTGTAAAGAGTGAAGACCCAGATAAGACAGCTCCTGCAGAAGCTGTCTCATCAGGGTCTGCACTATTTACAAGTTGATTGTGCAACCAGTGCACTCCACAGCAGTGATTTCACAGTGAAATACTTGTACATAGTGAAGATATATGTAATTATACAACAGGGCATGGGTAAAGAAGGAGAAATGTGTTTTAAAATTCAGCAAGAGAAGGGTTAAGATGAGACTTTACAAACCAAAGGTTTATCACACTATCATACAACATCAATCACTCTGGGAAGCTCAATCTTTTACTTAATGAATATTCAATTAAGGGATAATGACATCATGAATATTAATGAGATAAATTTGTTATAAAAGCACATGGACACAGGAATATTTAGCTATTAACCCTTTCCCTGTTCTATATTTAGACCAAATTTCAATAGCTACTGAATATTCATGGACAAAATAGTTATAATGAAATATGGAATGTGGAACATTATAGCCACTTTAGAAACTTAAGAAACATATCTATCAAATTCTAAATGCAAACAGAGCAGACCCTGATCAGGCGGCTCCTCTAGGAGCCGTCTGATCTGGGTCTACTCTGTTTGCAAATGTGTGAAAACATGTCTATATGAGGGAAAGGGTTAAAAGGCAAAATCTATTGAATTTCATTAGCAAACAGACTGTGCTACAGATAGCGATGCGTACTCAAATACTAAAATAGTCATTTCTCCACCAAACCCTATGGTGTGACCACTCTTAAGAATCGTCTCAATGAGACGATTCTAAAGAGTGGTCACAACATAGGGTTTGGTGGAGAAATGAAAAAGTTACACTTGACAATATCTTAATTTACGCATCTTATCTGGAGCTCTGAACAGATCTGTAAGATTGATCACAGTATTAGTATTAGTAGAGTCAGATGTATTGAAATTCAGAGCTACAGATACCTGTGCGTACCCAAATGCTAAAATTGTCATTTCTTCACCAAACCCTACATTGTGACCACTCTTAAGAATCGTATCTTCGAGATGATTCTAAAGAGTGGTCACAGTATAGGGTTTGGTGGAGAAAAAAGGAGCTATTCTAGAAAAGAATCTAACTAAAACAATTTCCGGCCTGATCTCTTCGATACGATTCTAAAGAGTGGTGACAGTATAGGGTTTGATGGAGAAATAAAGTAGTTATGCTTGAAAAAAGGATCTAATTAACCTTTTCCTCCATAGACTATTTTTAGACCCAACCTCTTTGAATGAATCTACCCAAAAGGAGCATTTACTTGAGAAAAGTAAAATTTTAGAATTTTGTAGTTCAAAACCAATGTGATAAATATTTATCACAGTGGTTTCAAGAAGTGACTTTTACAGAGGCGTAGAAAGGCGTATTTATGGAGGAAAAGGTTAACACATTTTATCGGGGCCTCTGCTCTACCTTCACAAACTGTCCGTAGAGCATCTTCTTGTTGTCGTAAGTTTTGGCTTTCTTTTTTTTTCTTTCTGTAGTCGCTGAATTCTCGATCTCCACTCCAGCCTGCCATACAGAAGATATAAAAATCAAAGTCTCTTCTTGCAACGTGTTTTAAAAATACAAATTATTTGTTTGTATGCTGAAAAGAAATACATGTATATCTCAAGAAAACCAATCAAATAAAAAAGACAAAACATTCATAAGATTGATAGCAAAGTGAGTTCGGTAGGTTTTAGTATCATTAACTGTTTGATATAGCCCATCGGAAAAAAATTAAAAGTATCGATGAAAACAACTATTTTGTATCACAGGGACAGTTTTCGATACAGTTAAACCCATCTAAACCTGACATTCATTTTAGTACATAAATATCGGTCTAGAAGACAGGTGGCAGTTTAATGCAGGGGACAGACAGCAGGGTGAGAGAGGCTTTCTGCTTGACTTCTACCCTGCATTAAGCAGCCACCTGCCAAAAAGTATCTAAATTCTTCTCTATTAGAATTGATGTTAACCCATTCTCTCATATTGACGACTTTTGACGACTCTGTAAAAGTCACTTTGTGAAACCATTGTGATAAATATCACAGTGGTTTTAAAACTACACAATTCTGAAAATTTCCTCTTCTTTAGTTAATGCTCCTTTTTGGTAGATTTAATCAAAGAGATTAGGTATAAAAATAGCCTAAGTGGGAATGGGTTAAGCAGACCTGCCAAAATGTATCTCAATTCTTCTCTACTAGAATTGCTGTTCTTCTATACACGTTTAAATTGACAATCTTCATAAAAATGATTCAACATAACACATATTAAGTTCTACGATATTACTAAAACTAGAACTATCACTAAAGGTGATGAATACCCCCACACGGCAGCCTTGATTGCAAATGCAAGTTTTGAACATGTAATAGGACCAAATAACAAAAATACCCAAAGTTCAAATAGAGAAAATTCTGTAATTTATGCCACGTATCAAGTGAATCAGGCTGAAATTGAAGGAGGCGTTCAAAGTACAAGATTTTGCCTGCCAATTGCAAGGCCAAAGGTCATGGTCAAGGTCACAGAGACCTGAAATTTGTGTCTTGCACATCTACTACTCCTGATTAACATTTATGCCAAGTATCAAGTGAATCAGGTTAATATTGAAGGAGGAGTTCAAAGTACAAGATTTTGCCTGCCAATTTCATGGCCAAAGGTCATGGTCAAGGTCACAGAGACCTGAAATTTGTGTCTTGCACATCTACTACTCCTGAGTAACATTTATGCCAAGTATCAAGTAAATCAGGTTGAAAGAGAAGGAGGAGTTCAAAGTACAAGATTTTGCCTGCCAATTTCAAGACCAATTTCAAGACCAAAGGTCAAGGTCACAGAGATTTGAAATTTAAGTCTTGCACATCTACTACTCCTGAGTTACATTTATGCCAAGTATCAAGTGAATCAGGTTGAAAGTGAAGGAGGAGTTCAAAGTACAAGATTTTACCTGCCAATTTACAGACCAATTTCAAGGCCAACGGTCAAGGTCAAGGTCACAGAGACCTGAAATTTAAGTCTTGCACATATACTATTCCTGAGTTACATTTATGCCAAGTATCAAGTGAATCAGGTTGAGATTCAAGGAGGAGTTCAAAGTACAAGATTTTGCCTGCCAATTTCAAGACCAATTTCAAGGCCAAAGGTCAAGGTCAAGGTCACAGAAACCTGAAATTTGCGTCTTGCACATCTACTACTCCTGAGTAACATTTATGCCAAGTATCAAGTGAATCAGGTTGAAATTGAAGGAGGAGTTCAAAGTACAAGATTTTGCCTGCCAATTTCAAGACCAAAGGTCAAGGTCAAGGTAACAGAGACCTGAAATTTGTGTCTTGCACATCTACTACTCCTGAGTAACATTTATGCCAAGTATCAAGTGAATCAGGTTGAAATTGAAGGAGGAGTATGCCGTACAAGATTTTGCCTGCCAATTTCCAGACCAATTTCAAGGCCAAAGGTCAAGGTCAAGGTCACAGAAACCTGAATTTTGTGTCTTGCACATCTACTACCCCTGAGTAACATTTATGCCAAGTATCAAGTGAATCAGGTTGAAATTGAAGGAGGAGTTCAAAGTACAAGATTTTGCCTGCCAATTTCAAGACCAATTTCAAGACCAAAGGTCAAGGTCAAGGTCACAGAGACCTGAAATTTGTGTCTTGCACATCTACTACTCCTGAGTAACATTTATCCCAAGTATCAAGTGAATCAGGTTGAAATTGAAGGAGGAGTTCAAAGTACAAGATTTTGCCTGCCAATTTCAAGACCAATTTCAAGACCAAAGGTCAAGGTCAAGGTCACAGAGACCTGAAATTTGTGTCTTGCACATCTACTACTCCTGAGTAACATTTATGCCAAGTATCAAGTGAATCAGGTTGAAAGCGAAGGAGGAGTTCAAAGTACAAGATTTTGCCTGCCAATTTCAAGACCAATTTCAAGTCCAAAGGTCAAGGTCAAGGTCACAGAGACCTGAAATTTCTTGTGGGGGTATAAATATATGTTTACTGTATGGACCATCGCTTAAACTCGCTTTAACCCTTTCCTTCATATAAACGCTTTTACATGCATTTGCCATACATGAATGTTAGGTACAAATGGGACACACAGACTAACTAGCGCAGATAGAACACACAGAAGTGCTAGGTCAAATAGGACACAGAGACTACCTAGGGCAGGTAGAACATACAAAAGTCCTAGGACAAATGGGACACACAGACTACATAGGGCAGATAGAACACACAAAAGTCATAAGACAAATGGGACACACAGACTACATAGGGCAGATAGAACACAAAAAAGTCCTAGGACAAATGGGACACACAGACTACCTAAGGCAGACAGAACACAGAAGTCATAGGACACAGAGACTACCTAGGGCAGATAGAACACACAGAACTCCTAGGACAAATAGGATATAGAGAATGCATACGCCTGATGAGACAAACAATACCTAGGACAAACAGGACATACAGAACTCCTAGGACAGATAGCACATACAGAACTCTTAGGACAGATAGCACATACAGAACACCTAGGACAGATAGCACATACAGAACTCCTAGGAGAGATAGCACATACAGAACTCTTAGGACAGATAGCACATACAGAACTCCTAGGACAGACAGCACATACAGAACTCTTAGGAGAGATAGCACATACAGAACTCCTAGGACAAATAGCACATACAGAACTCTTAGGAGAGATAGCACATACAGAACTCCTAGGACAGATAGCACATACAGAACTATTAGGACAGATAGCACATACAGAACTCTTAGGAGAGATAGCACATACAGAACTCCTAGGACAGATAGCACATACAGAACTCTTAGGAGAGATAGCACATACAGAACTCCTAGGACAGATAGCACATACAGAACTCCTAGGACAGATAGCACATACAGAACTCCTAGGACAGATAGCACATACAGAACTCCTAGGAGAGATAGCACATACAGAACTCCTAGGACAGATAGCACATACAGAACTCCTAGGACAGATAGCACATACAGAACTCCTAGGACAGATAGCACATACAGAACTCCTAGGACAGATAGCACATACAGAACTCCTAGGACAGATAGCACATACAGAACTCCTAGGAGAGATAGCACATACAGAACTCCTAGGACAGATAGCGCATACAGAACTCCTAGGACAGATAGCACATACAGAACTCCTAGGACAGATAGCACATACAGAACTCCTAGGAGAGATAGCACATACAGAATTCCTAGGTGAGATAGGACATACAGAACTCCTAGGACAGATAGGCCATACAGAATTCCTAGGACATACATAAGTATATGAACTTGTAGGAAATACAGAAGTCCTAGTAAATACATATAACATAGGACAGATAGATGCCCTAGGACACATAGGATATATATAAACCCTAGGACACATATCATTTGACAAATATAAGCTTCATCACTGATCACAATACATACCTCTGTATGTTTAACTTGAATGTTGCTGGCTGCTTTGTTGAAAAGATGGTCCCACCAATGAAACGTAAACTCGGCTCCGCTGTCATGTCCGACCTATGAAACAGACGGCAGAGCTACAGATAAAGGTGAGTACTCAAATACTAAAATCGTCATTTCTCCACCAAACCCTATGTTGTGACCACTTTTTAGAATCGTCTCGAAGGGCCATTATTTGTATAAGTTTTGTAGAGGGCCTACAAATGATGCTATGTACCAAAGATGTGCCAAAGATGAAAGCTGAGAACACTGTAGATTCAGGAGAAGATTTTTAAAGGTTCAAATTGTTGACGACTGACAACGCACGACAGACGACGCACGCCGACGGACGGACATCAGGTATTCACAAAAGCTCACCCTGAGCACTTTGTGCTCTGGTGAGCTAAAAAGGGATTTTTTACCATGCAAAAAAATGCAGAATCATACCAATACTATTTCATAAGCAAACAGAACAGACCCTGAACAGATGGGTCATACAGGAACCATCTGATCTGGGTCTGCTCTGTTTGCACAAGCGCTAAAAAGGTGTATCTTTTATGATTTTTAAACCCTTTCCCTCATATAATCTAAGTACAGTGTAAATCAAATGTAGTATCAAGAACTGCTCTGTTTTTCTATGGGTTACTATCCTGTTCCATGATAGGCTATTTTTTTAGACCCAACCTCTTTGAAAAAATCTACCAAAAAGGAGCATTTACTAGAGAAAAGGAAATTCTTAGAATTGTGTAGTACTGAAACCATTAATGTGATAAATAGAGCATTTGCTCCCATGGAGCTAATGCTCTATTTAACACAATGGTTTCAAAGAGTGACATTTACAGAGGCGTCAAAATGCATCAATATGTGGGAATGGGCTACCGGTATATATCCAGTTCAAAATGCATCAATATGTGGGAATGGGCTACCGGTATATATCCAGTTCAAAATGCATCAATATGTGGGAATGGGCTACCGGTATATATCCAGTTCAAAATGCATCAATATGTGGGAATGGGCTACCGGTATATATCCAGTTCAAAATGCATCAATATGTGGGAATGGGCTACCGGTATATATCCAGTTCAAAATGCATCAATATGTGGGAATGGGCTACCGGTATATATCCAGTTCAAAATGCATCAATATGTGGGAATGGGCTACCGGTATATATCCAGTTCAAAATGCATCAATATGTGGGAATGGGCTACCGGTATATATCCAGTTCAAAATGCATCAATATGTGGGAATGGGCTACCGGTATATATCGAGTTCTTCAGTTTCTGCCAAGGCCAAACGTTTCTCTGTTCACTGGTCAGTATAAATAACTTTCAGTTAATAAATTATATTCATGACGAAGTGAATTCTTCAAGACTTGTAACTAGGGCTGCAACGATACGCCCATGTAGCGAATACGAATACGTATCACGATACAGTATAGCGAATACGAATAAATATTCACAAATACGAATACAGTTACATAAACATGCTATGGCATAAGCTAATAAGAGTTACTTAAGCCAAAGCATGTCCAGACTGAGTCCATATTTAGGATTAGGAATATTTAAGCTTATAATGAAAATGCTACTGGACATCTGCTGATAAGAATGGGAAAAGTATGAGTTTAAATATTTAATTGGCAAAGTCACATAAACTAGAAACACTGAAATGAAACTTGTTCAAAAGTAAACTGATCCAGTTCTATTATAGTATTTTACTCTTTAGGCAATATGCATAAAAATAACACTAATTCAAATTCAAGAACCTTTAAAGCACCATTTTTTTTATTATTCAAAATACAGTGCATTACACTGTATCTAATTGGATATAGCCTGCTGGTTTCGTCCATTTCTGGTGAATCATGAACAAACTCAAATAAATTTAGTCAATAAATTTTGGGTACGTTCAGACATTGGGTCACTCCGATAACTAACTGCTAGATCCAACAACTAGCAGTTTTACTTCATTTCGTGGTGGCACACTTTACAAACAGTGATTTCATTGTTGGTTTTTCCTTCTGATCCCGTCAGAAACCCTAAATGATTCCAGACGGCGTTTTTATATTTGGTTGGAGTCTGAAAATCTCTTTCGGCCCGACATTGTTATGAAACAACAGTTTGCAGTTGTCGTAAAAACTAAGAATTAGTCATATCAAAACAAACTTGTTTTCGGTAATTGTTTCGTGTATTTGAACCATTTGACTACTTTTCTGCAAAAAGTGAATGCAAGAGTACAGTTATTATGCCTGTTGAATCCAACAGGACCAACACACGGTGTCGTGATTTGTAAACATAAGAAGTCATCAAGAGTCATCTCCCTTGGTGTCACTGCGAAAAGACGTTTAGCACTGCGATAAGACCTTTCGCAGCTGGAATATTTCGCTCATATTTCAATTATTTCTGGCAAAAATATGTTGTTTTTCTTTTAATTTTGTTAATTTCCTATATGTCTAATTGTATTCGTCAATATTCAGTTCTTTGGGTAGCGAATATGATACACTCACCGCCAGAAACGATATTCGAATAATTCGAATACGTTAGTGTATCGTGACAGCCCTACTTGTAACAAGAGCATGTGCACCGCCAACACTTGTCTGATTTGGTGCTTGTCCAGCTAAATTAAAAAAAAAAAAAACGATAAAGGGCTATAACTCTAAAATTTTGAAATCAAGAGTTATTGTTTTGTGTAGGGGCCTTCCCATTAATGAGATCTACTAACCTTTGAAGATTCATGTTGACATCTCTTACACTTTTCGAGTAATGAGCTACATTAAAGTTTTTGCACGCCGATAACGATGACAACGACGACGACTACAACCCAGTGATCATAATAGCTTGACTTTTCTCCGAAACAGACGAGCTAAAAATATTCATTAGAGAAAAGTTTGAAGTGGTTTTTAACCCTTTCCTCCATAGGCTATTTTTAGATCCAATCTCTTTGGATGTATCTAACGATGAGGAGCATTAACTAGAGAAAAGGATTTTTTTTAGAATTTTGTAATTTGAAACCACTTTGCAATTTTGTAATTTGAAACCACTGTGATAAATAGAGCATTTGCTGCTACAGGAGCAAATGCTCTATTTATCACAATGGTTTCAACAGGTGACTTCTACAGAGGCGCAGAAAGACGTATTTATGGAGGAAAGCGTTAAATACTTAAACCATGAATACTCATGTAACAAATAACAAGAGGGCCAGAATGGCCCTGAAGCGCTCACCAGACAATCAGACCAGAATATTTTCAAAGTTTTCACTATATGTTTCTATAGAAAACTAGCTTGCCCTGGGGCAGGGCTAATTTTGACCCAAGAGGCACAATTAATAATAAACTTTTGTAGAGGACCTGAACATGATGCTATGTGCCAAATATGAAAGCTGAGAACCTTCCAGTTTCAGACGAGTAGATTTTCAAAGTTTTCACTATATGTTTCTATTGAAAAGTGGCTACCCCTGGGGCGGGCCAATCTTTACTCCAGGGCCATAATTTATATAACTTTTTTAGAAGACCGGAACATGATGCTATGTGCCAAATATGAAAGCTGAGAACCTTCCTATTCCAGAGAAGAAGATATTCAATGATTTCACTATTTGTTTCTATTGAAAACTGCCGACTCCTGGGGCGGGGCCAATTTTGACCATGGGGCCATAATTTATACAAATTTTGTAGAGGAGCTGAACATGATGCTATGTGCCAAATATGAAAGCTGAAAACCTTCAAGTTTCAGAAGAGAATGTTTTCAAAGTTTTCACTACATGTATTTGTTTCTATTGAAAACTGCCCAACCCTGGGGCGGGGCCAATTTTGACCCTAAGGCCATAATTAATATAACTTTTGTAGAGGACCTGTACATGATGCTCTGTGCCAAATATGAAAGCTAAGAAGAGCCTTCCAGTTTCAGAGAAGAAGATTTTCAAAAATTTCACTATATATTTGTTTCTATTGAAAACTGCCCACCCCTAAGGCGGGGCTAATTTTGACCCTAAGGCCATGATTTATATAACTTTTTGTAGAGGACCGGAACATGATGCTATTTGTCAAATATGAAAGCTCAGAGCCTTCCAGTTTCAGAGAAGAAGATTTTCAAAGATTTCACTATTTGTTTCTATTGAAAACTCCCCACCCCTGGGGCAGGGCCAATTTTGACCCCAGGGCCATAATTTATACAACTTTTGTAGAGGACCTGAACATGATGCTATGTGCCAAATATGAAAGCTGAGAGCCTTCCAGTTTCAGAGAAGAAGATTTTCAATGATTTCACTATTTGTTTCTATTTAAAACTGCCCACCCCTGGGGCAGGGCCAATTTTGACCCTGGGGCTATAATTTATATAACTTTTGTAGAGCACCAGAACATGATGCTCTGTGCTAAATATAAAAGCTGAGAGACATCCAGTTTCAGAGAAGAAGATTTTCAATGATTTCACTATTTGTTTCTATTGAAAACAAGGCACCCCTGGGGCGGGGCCAATTAAGACCCCAGGTGCATAATTTATATAACTTTTGTAGAGGACCTAAAGATGATACTATGTGCCAAAGATGGTAGATGAGAACCTTGTAGATTCAGAGGAGAAGATTTTTAAAGGTTCAAATTGTTGACGACGGACGACGGACGATGCACGACGCACGCCGACGGACGACGGACAACGGGTGATCACAAAAGCTCACCCTGAGCACAAAGTGCTCTGGTGAGCTAAAAATATCACGATCATTGTTATAACACATATTTGGCCATGACAGAAACTGTAGAATAATACCTATATATTATATCATCAGCAAATAGAGCAGACCCTGATCAGGTCTACACTGATCTGGGTCTACTCTGTTTGCAAAGACATTAAATATGACCACATCACATACTTACCCCTTTTGTGTCGTTTTTAATCTTCACTTTGACTGGTTCTTTTATACCAGATTCCGTTTTTCCAAGACCGCAACCTGTAATATAAACAAGAATTCTGGTATTCATAACAGACTGAAGTTCCATGAAAGGCAAAAAGAAGCCCCCTGAAGCTTTACACTGGGCATCTGAAAGAACCAGAGAAGCTCTATTGATAGTAAGAGTAGGACATCACGTTCCTTTTTTCTGTGTCTCCTCCCCTCTCTGGCGCTTCCAATTAGCCCACAGCAGAAACGGATATTAACCCATTACCTCATAGGCTATTTCTAGATACAACCAGAATTTTTAGAATTTTGTAGTTTGAAACCATTGTGATTAATAGAGAATTTGCATATATGCTCTATTTATTACAATGGTTTCAAGAAGTGGTTATTACAGAGACATAGAAGGCGTATTGATGGTCCCGGGTCACTTGGGCCTCTGGTCAAGTCGGCCCCTGAGTTGCAGCGGACTCTGGGAAGTTGGCCCGGTGGGTCGACTCGGCCCACAAATATCATACCGGTAATTAAATCCAAATAACATTTTATATCATTCATTCACTCGCATTAATTGTTCTTCTTTACAGCAGAGACATATATGTCATTTTACAGACAATCAATGAAACAGATAAACAATTCAACTTAATTTAATTCACTTCAAAAATATATTGATGCCGCTCATTTTCACACCTATTTGTTTGACTTCTCAGTTTGATCTAATTAACCTGATTATTTCATTTGTTAATCTCATGTAAAATACAAGATACTTTATTTATAGTCGGGTGTTACAGAATAACATTAAACATTAGCTAGAAGCTATAAAATATATATATACTTATACAACAAACTTATCACCTTTAATTATTACTTTGCTCTCTTCTTCTAAATTTAATATTGTATTACTGACAAAGAGATTTGCAAAATTTTGTCCTAATTTCTTCAAGGAGTCATAATCGATCAGGATCTTTCATTTTTGCTGCAGTTTATAAACTTTAATTAACAGGCGAAAAAAGGGCCGAAGTGAATCCGACCAAGACAAACCGTGTTGACCCACCCAAAAACAGGCTCAGGCTGAGTTAACCCAACTATTCTTCTTCCAATTAAGTACCAATCCCACAAAACCCGAGGCCTATTTAACCCGGATTCATACTGATAGGTGGGGGACAAGTTAAATTGAAAAAAACCCAGATACTTAAGGTTACATGATGTACGATAAAAACGGATAAAAACAAGAGTGCTGCATTAGAACATATGAGATTGGAGGCTTGTAGTGAAACCTGAAAGACTAAGTATAGTAGGCTTAGTCTCATTAATGAGCTGTAAGACAGTGTGCTAATTTTGTGACGATTGTCGTCTTACTCTGCCGCCCGGGATATCGTTTAACCCTTTCCCTCATATAAACGTGTTGTAGTGATCGGCCTATATAAGGCATCTCCAACAGCCTTGCTGTTGGGTTAACCCTTTAGCGACGTGGTTAGAGTGTCGGACTAATATCCAGGAGTCCGGGGTTCGAATCCCAGTAGAGGCCAGTAACTTTTCCTCCCTTAGAATTACTTCATTGGCGATGAGGATAATTTGGGTTGTATGCGGGGATGCATGTAAAGGCTTAGGGGCATGCATGGGTATATGTATGGCTCCTAAAGGTTAAAAGGGAGGGGAGTGTAGCGATCGGCCTATATAAGGCATCTCCAACAGCCTTGCTGTTGGGTTAACCCTTTAGCAACGTGGTTAGAGTGTCTGACTAGTATCCAGGAGTCCGGGGTTCGAATCCAGGTAGAGGCCAGTAACTTTTCCTCCCTTAGAATTACTTCAGTGTTTTCATGCATTTGCAAACAGAGTAGACCCAGATCAGACGGCTCCTAGAGGAGCCATCTGATCAGGGTCTACTCTGTTTGCTAGTGGTATTTGAAAGATATGTTTCTTTTCTTTCTAAAATGGCTACAATGTTCCACCTTCCATGTTTCATTGTAACTATTATCTCCATGAATATTTAGTAGGTATTGAAATTTGGAATAAACAAAGAACAGGGAAAGGGTTAAACCCAAAAAACCTTGATATCACCATTTAGAGTACACAAATGTGAACTATTACTGGCCTTAATGTTGTTAGGCAGGGCATTCCAATACCATGACTATAGTAGCTGATAGTTCGTGGAAAGAAGCTGTTCGTGTGATATTTGGTTCCTGACATCCCGGGTTAACCGTTAGCAGAAGATATTTGGTTTGACAAAACTACATATAAATATAAGAAATGTTGATTATCAATACCATCTGTCCAGCCCTGTTTAGTCAACTCTCTCTTAGCAAATTCCATGTTTTTATCGTTTTCAACCAAAAAAACGTGTTTTATCATCCGTCAAAGTCGTTAGACGCTTGTTGCAGAGCGTTCGCCAGACGCTGATAATTAGGCTTAGTTTATGTAACGAGACAGAACTCGGACCTAAATGCGGTTATTTATAATATTTTTTGGACGACACTTTTCGGCCATTTCTAGTCTATTTCACCAAAAAGTACTGTCATTGCGACAAAAGGTTTCGATCCTGATAACACGACGACCCTTATATAACTGCGAAAGTTTAAAATTGACTAAATTTAGTATTTTCTCTATTCTATATTTATTCTCAATTTTCATTGCATACTGATTATACATGGACAAAACAGTTATAATGAAATATAGAAAATGGACCATTGTACCCGTTTTAGAAACTAGACACATATCTATTAAAATCCACCAGGTAGCAGAGCTGACCTTGATCAGACAGCTCCTAAAGCAGATGCGGATCCAGGATTTCAGATTAGGGGGTGGGGGCGTAGCTAGATCAGGGGTTGACATCACGGCCATGGTGTCTTTGTAATTGACTGTTAAGCAGTTTCATATCTTGCAAAATGAGATTAAATCATTGTTATATTGATTTTTCTTAGATCAAGATCTAATAAAGTTACTCAAAAAGTTTGTTTGTGCATTTATTTATTTATTTAGGGTGGGGGGGGGGGTGGGGGACGTTCGCCGGCTCCGCCCTCTAAATCCACGCCTGTAAAGGGGTTGTCTGAACTGGATCTAAGTATTTAGTTTGCAGATGCGTGAAAAGACATTAATAGATATGAATTAAATTGTTAAAATGAACCACTTTTAACCCTCCCCTCATATAAACGCCTTTGCAAACAGAGAAGACTCAGATCAGAAAGCTTCCTGTACGACCGTCTGATTAGGGTCTGATTAGAGTCTGATTAGGGTCTGAGTTGTACGACCGTCTGATTAGGGTCTGAGCTGTCTGTTTATGATATTTAGACATGATTAGGCAGTTTTTGACACGGTCAGACACACAAACATACAGTTGAACTCCGATATTTCGAAATTGGATAACTCGAACTTCGGGATAACTCGAAGTAAAAGTTCAGTCCTTCTAAAACATACAATACAGAATTGTCCTAAAACGTATCACTACGCATATGTAGAAACACATGTGACAGCTTTGCCAGGTCAAACGTAATGCTGAAAGCCCCCTAAAGGAGCTTTCATCATTACTTTAGGCCTGCAAAAAGCTGTGAACTAGAGAAATTGTTCAGATTAGAAATCGGATGACTCGAACGTTGGTTATCTCGAAATGATTGGTATGGTCCCTTGAAGATCGAGCGAATGTACAGTAGAACCCCTATAATGCGACCACTTAATGAATAAACATGGCGGTCGTTATAAGCAGGTGGTTGCTTAATGCAGGACAAACGTAATGCAGAAAGCTCCTATAGGAGCTTTCTGCATTACTTTTGTCCTGCATTAAGCTATCACTTGCCTATACGACTCACAATTATACCTCTTTTAGGTGGTCGCATTAGAGGGGGTTTACTGTGCATATAAATACGCGTCTGTATATAGCTCAAATACATGTCATATATATTAACCGTTTCCCTTATGTAAGCGCATTTTGACGCATCTGCAAACAGAGTAGACGCAGATCAGACGGCTCCTATAAGGAGCCGTCTGACCAGGGTCTGCTCTATTTGCTTATAGCCAGTATAGTGTAATATAGATCTGATTCTACAGCTTCTGCCTGAGCCAAAATGTTATGTATATGTCACAGTAAAAATTGCGATTCAGGACAATCGTCGATTCTCCTAGGACAAACTCCAATCCTATTTTTAAATCATTCACAATTATATGTTGTTTGTTATGTTTTGAATATAGACTTGTGATCTTAAAATAATATATTCTTCCAGTAGAATTGTTGATTTTTTTCGTAGAGTTAAAGTGTCATATATAACACTTACAATAATTTCTTCTAGTAGAATTGTACATTTTCCTAGAAGAATTAAAGTGTCATATCTAACATTAATAATTTAAATTCTTCCAGTAAAATTGTAATTTTTCATGGTATAATTACAGTTTGTCCTTGGACAGACTGTGATTGGAATCTGTACTAGTAGAATCATTAATTGGATCAGAGTCTGTCCTAGGAGAGATTGCGATCGCAATCTGTCCTAGGAGAATCGACGATTGTCCTGAATCGCAATTTCTACTGTGATATATACATATGACATTATAAAATAATCTTATTAATATTCATGACGTCATTATTTCCTACATGAATATTTATCAGGGAAAGGGTTAATTAGATTATCTTTATGACATTTTGGCTCAGACAGAAGTTGTAGAAGCAGCTCAATAGTTTACAATAAACAAACAGGGGCCATCTGATCTGGGTCTAATCTGTTTGCAAAGGTGTGAAAATGTGTTTGTATGAAGAAAATGGTTAACCCATTCCCTTGTATTGACGACTTTTAACGACTCTGTAAAAGTCACTTTGTGAAACCATTGTGATAAATAGAGCATTTGCTCCTGTGGGAGCAAATGCTCTATTTATCACAACGGTTTCAAAACTACACAATTCTAAACTTTTCCTTTTCTCTAGTTAATGCTCCTTTTCAGTAGATTTATTCCTGCAGGAGCTGTCTCATCTGGGTCTGCACTATTTACAAGTTGATTGTGCAACCAGTGCACTCCACAGCAGTGATTGCACAGCGAAATACTTGTACACAGTGAAGATATATGTAAATATGCAACAGGACATTGGTAAAGAAGGAGAAATGTATTTTAAAATTCAGCAAGCGAAGGGTTAAGGTGGTCGCAGATGCTTCTCCAATGTGACTGCGAATCCTTGTTTTGGCAGACAGTCGTCGGTTTCAGATGTCCCAGAGGTCGGCGGTAGTCTTTATCGATCGCAGGCGCTAGTGGGACTGTAGCCTTAGCAGTGCATACATATTCCAGTCATATCGCGACAGGTGGAGGAACAACCCACGCGGGTCTTCTGTACACGGAACAAATTACATTGTTTGTGCACAGAAAAAACTGCTTAGACACCTGGGTAGAACCACCGACCTACCGCTAGTCAGCCAGGAGGCTTGCTCATATAAAGAATCCAAATGCCCAGCCCGGGATTCGAACTACAACAATGAGGGGCTTATTGACACCATGCATATTAATTAGTTTAATTTTTATAATTACACATTAATACTGGACATTTGGACATCACAGAAACGGTAGACTCATATCTACATCTACATATCTACAATATACTATTTCACTGGCAAATAGAGCAGATCAAGACGAAGCGGCTCATGTTGCCATAAGCAAACTGGAGATCTGGAGAGGACTTCCACGGGATATGCCTGTTGTCCAACCCGTTTTTATTGAATACAGTATTTTTTTAATCAAACAGGGGAGACCAAGATAAGACTGCTCCTATAGGATCCGTCTGATCTGGATCTACTCTGTTTGCAAAGGCTTAGAAAGGCATATATATGGATTAATTAAATGGATAAAACCTCAAATAATTAGACTTATTCTGAGTGGTCAGTGTATATCAGATCTTATCGTGTGGCCATTGGAGACAGATTTCACTGTATATCAGATCTTATCATGTGTAAATGCAGATACCTTTCACTTTATATCAATCGATTTGATGGAGCACTGTACTCAATCATCTGACAAAGTTGTACTGAAGATTTAACTTAACCCTTTCCTAGCTCCTTTATTAAGCCTTTCTATACGCAGCTGTAATAGTCACTTCTTGAAACCATTGTGATAAATAGAGTATTTGCTCCATAGGAGCAAATGCTCTATTTATCACAATGGTTTCAATTCTACA
Source organism: Azorinus chamasolen (assembly GCA_963576725.1). NCBI lineage: Eukaryota > Metazoa > Mollusca > Bivalvia > Cardiida > Solecurtidae > Azorinus > Azorinus chamasolen. The sequence continues at coordinate 6,217,287 of OY755250.1, read as the reverse complement.
CGATTCTAACATTTTTATTTTCTCTAGTAAATTCTCCTTTTCGGTAGATTCATTCAAATAGTTTTGGTCTTAAAATAGCATATGAGGTAATGGGTTAATATGTCTGGTCAGTATTGGTGAATTAGACTTTGTTCTGGGAGGTCACTGTAGACAGTGTTTATTGCGTAACCCATACGTACGCCCCGCCCCATACGCAGGTCCCAATACGTACGCCCCCATACGCACGCCCCCATACGTACGCCCCAATACGCACGTCCATAGCACTCTGATCACGTCATGTATATTCATTAACTTAATTTACATATTGTAATAAATTTGAAAGGACTTTTTGACAATGATACAAACTGCAGAATGGGATTTTGTATAATTCCATAAGCAAACAGAGCTGATCCAGATCAAACATCTCCTACACGAGCTGTCCGATCAGTGTCTTCTCTGTTTGCAAATATGTGAAAAGGCTTTTGTATTAACACATTCCCTCCTATTGACGCATTTTACGCCTCTGTAAAAGTCACTTTCCGAAACCATTGTGATAAATAGAAAATTTTCTTCATAGGAGCAATCACAATAGTTTCAAAACCACACAATTATAAAATTATCATTTTTTTTTATAGTTAATGCTCCTTTTCGGTTGATTTATTCAAAGAGGTTGGGTCTAAAAATAGTCCAGGAGGGAATGAGTTAAGGAAATGGTTTAAGAAAGGAACTATGTTTTAGTATTCATTATACAGATACCTCGTCGTGACGAGTGCGAGCGTATATCGTATACATCACAGCTATAAGCCCTTTGGCTGACCAAAAAAAATCCTTACTAATAATTTGATGCGAATCTGAAACCATGGGCGTTTCTGTGTTTATTCTGCAACGTTAAAATACAAATAGTAATACTAGTACGCCATATAAAGCATTTGTTTACACCTCGTTATGTTTTCTAAATAGGATCCAAACAGCTTGAGAATTTTGAGCGAGTCTTAAGTCAACAATATAAAAGTACCTTCTATAGGCGAACCGAGAAAGAGACGAGTCCCTGCATGTATAGACATAACCCCTTCAAATGCGGGGCGCACGTGCACTGACATTTGCAAACAGTGTAGACCCAGATCAGAGGGCTCCTCTAGGAGCCCTCTGATCTGGGTCTACACTGTTTATCATTTAAATTCCTCTAGCAAGTTTAAGCCTTTCATATGGAATGGAGTTCTATAGTTAAAACTCTGATGAATTAATCTACTTTGAAAAAAATGCATTGAAAGGGTGAAACGTTTACCTGGTGCGAAGATGTGACATTTTCATGTATCACCCATCACTCCACAATATCTTAAACAAGAAGCTCATTGTCAAAACTGACAGGTTGACGGCTAGCATTATTTCCGTAGGCAAAAGTATAATTACCCATCACGGTTTTCCAGACATCGGTATCCTTCGGTAATATCCGTCAAACTCCGTGATCGATAACCTTGAACCGGAAGATACCGAGAGTCGACATTCTACTTGAAAACGAGGCTCATTTCAGTCATTGCAATTGTGAGTCCAGAGAGAAGGGATCCTGACGGATAATTCTAAAGTCGAAAATAAATCCATGGAAACTTAATCCGTTAGGAATTTTTTTTTCGGATTTACGTATTTTCGACACCTGCGGATTCCCGAAAGCACAGGACCGACATAAACGAAACGGGAGATCGATGGGGAACAAAATGAAAATGCTGTTTAATTGTAAGTAAAAAGATATTTATTTCTAACATTCACAAATTCATGAATATTCTCAAATATGACTGCATACCTTAATCTGCAAGAAATAATAACATCGTAAATATTTATTAGCTTTTTTTTAATAATGGCGTATGCATACAAAACTTGTTTTTGTTTTATTTGAAGCTATATTCAGTCGTATGATAATTTGATAGGCAAACAGAGCAGACCCTGATCAACAGCTCCTACTGGAGTCGTCTGATTTGAATCTACATACATGTAGTTTGCAAAAAGACTATAAAAGCTCCTTGTATGAGGGACATGATTAATTAAATTCATAGTTATATATTAATCCTTTCCTTCATATAAATGCTTTTTCACGCATTTGCAAACAGATAATGTCCAGATCAGACGGCTCCTACAGTGGCCGTTTGATCTGGGTCTACTCTGTTAGCAAAGGCGTATAGAAAGGCGTATAGAAAGACGTATAGAAAGGCGTATTTAAGGAGTAAAGGTTTAACACGAATCCGTGAAAACCTTTGCAAACAGTTTGGATTCAGAGGATATGCCGAGTATTGGTCGAGTAACTCGGCGTCTCCTCACGACCCAAACAATTTGACGCTGATTGTATAAATTTATGTACAGAAATTGAAGAAAATGCAACTTTGAAAAAATGAAGTAGGCGATAAATTTATTATGAGACGAACGAGATATTTCTTTATTTGAGGAACTAACACAGTTACTCATGTGCAAACAGTGTAGACCCGGATCAGATGGCTCTTAACTCTTTCCCTGTACTATATTTTTTTCAAATTTCAATACCTAATGAATATATATGGACAAAATAGTTATAAGGAAATATGGAAGGTGGAACATTGTAGCCGTTTTAGAAAGTAAAGAAACAGATCTATCAATTTCCACTAGCAAACAGAGCAGACCCTGATCAGACAGCTCCTCTAGGAGCCGTCTGATCTGGGTCTACTCTGTTTGCAAATGCGTGAAATCACGTTTATATGAGGGAAAGGGTTAAAACCATACGTCCATATACCATTATAAAAATGGAGCTTATAAATAATTCATAATGTCCATGAATCTTTTATGAATATTAATCATGTTGGTTTTCGTATATGGCAGGTCTCATATATAAATCTTTTGGCGCCAAATTTCTAATTGTCGTATGCAAACTACGATTGTTAAATCATTTGGTAAAATAAGGAAATGAGATAAATAAATGCAAATTTCAAAGGAATAATGCACATTATATAAAAAAAGCGTTTGAGACAAAAAGTGAAGCACTTTACAGACTCTGCTGGGACAGCACTATTTGTCGTGGTGCATTTATGTGACATTGGCGGTGAAAGGGTTTACACATTTCCTTCATAAATAGACGCTTTTTACGACTTGCAAACCAAGTTAACACATACATGTACTAGGAGGCACCTGTACGAACTATCTAATCAGGGTCTTCTCTGTTTGCTGATGGAATTATATAAGTAGGCCTATGTTTCTAAAGTTTCGGGCATGTCAAAACATCCCATTATAAAAGTCAAGGAAATTAAAGTCCATATACCCTCCCCATTGTTTTCTATAATGACTATTCATTAAGTAACGGTGTAAACAAACATGAGTCTGAGTCTGAGTTCATTCTCAATCATGTGATTGGTCAGATTTTGAGCCAGCTCATATTCTGACCAATCAGATGCTTGATAATGATCTCAACCTCGTGACAAGTCTCAAAGACATGAAGCTCATTTTATAATCCGATAACTGATTGGATCCAAATCATGTTTGAGACACGAGATTCACGCGAGTTTTTCTAAGACTTCGTTTTGCAACGCCCATGAATACATGTATTCCTAACAGACTCTGCCAATTATGAATAATCGTTATATCATAGGCTATTTCAGACCGAAAAGGAATATTTATTAGAGGAAAGGAATTGTTTCTAATTGTGTAGTTTTGAAACCAGTGTGGTAAATAGAGCATTTGCTCCTAAGGAGCAAATGCTCTATTTATCAAAATGTTTTCTAGAAGTGAAATTTAGAGTCGTCAAAAGGCGTCAAATATGCTTAGGCAGGTGGTAGCTTAATGCATGGTGCAAGTCACATAGAATGATCCTTTGGGAGCTTTCTGCGTGACGTTCAACCTGCATTTATCTAATATTCATTGATACTTATTGTGTAGAGAGGTTTTTATAATTGGATCCAGATCCAGATCAAACTGTCATTTTCCACCGGTTTGGCATATGATCAGGATCAAATCTATTTGACACCCAGTCATGCTTTAACCCTGCTGTCATAAATGCTCTATTTATCACAACGGCTTCAACAAGTGACTTTTGTAGAGGCGTCAAAAGGCGTCAAATTTTATTGATATGAGGGAATGGGCTAACATCAGATCTCACTGTTATTACTAAGCAGTCGGGAGCGATCATGAACTGACCGACCCCAAAACAGCCATCTGGGTCCATCTTATAAAACGTTTAGTTGAGTCTGAGTTCGTTCTCAAGTTTTTGATTGGTCAGATTTTAGCCTTTGGCTCAAATCTGACCAATCAAAAGCTTGAGAACTCAAATCTGACCAATCAAAAGCTTGGTCAACGGTGGTTGCGAAAAGGTGATAAAAAGGCATTCCTATCAGGTCAAGGGATGAACGAAATGGAAACAAGTATTTAAAACGCAATACGTTTGATGAGGGGGTCTTTACTCCATGATTTTGCATTTCCACGCGGCGGCGTCTCAATCATAGATTACGTCATTTATTACGTCATTTATTACGTCATTAATTACGTCATATCGTAAACGCAAACTCTGATCATTGTGTTCCCTATTTGCAGAATCTAATAAATTTTTGATGGTGTCAATATTTCCCACATGAATATTTATGATGTACCATGTTGAACGTAACAGAAGGGCCGGGTTCGTTTTTTGTGATGATATATACACAGGGTCACGTGTTTAAAATAAATGAATCACGTGACTGTAACCTGGTGCCACTCTTTCAACAGTGCCGTAAAACGCACGGCATGTTCGTGCATATTTTATGCAACTTATGGTCACGATATCAGTTCAGTACGTATTCAACGTCATCAAATATCGATTAACCCGTTACCTCATGAATATTTATGCTATAAATAATGACACCGTGAATATTATATGGCTGTTTTTTATCAATGCATATAGACACATGAAGCTCGTAGCCATCGTAAGAATTACATGTACATGTATAGGGTCAGATTTACATGATCTGCATCATAACAAAACGGAGCCTTTATTAGCCCATCTTCTCCTACTGACGCCCATCGCACCATTTGTAAAAGCCAATTTTTTAAACCATTGTGATAAATAGAGCATTTGCTCTATAGGAGCAAATGCTCTATTTATCGCATTAGTTGCAAAACTATATAAGTATATATTTCCCCCTTTTCTAGTAAATGTTCATTTTCAGTAGATTTATTTTAATATGCTGCATATAACATACCCGTGGATCTATACTGGAACGTGTTAACAGTTAAAATCCAGATCAGACGCATCGTTAGACAGTTAAATGATCGATTACTGACAAAAAGTAAAAAGCAATGTAGATTCTTAATCCTTCTCACGCTGAGCCCGACCTACTGACAGACTCATCAGACTCGTATCTATATTAGTCATACGCAAAGACAGCATACCCTGATCAGACGGCTCATACATCAGACTTATATCTATATTAGTCATAAGCAACGACAGCATACATCGGACGGCTCATACATCATACTCATATCTATATTAGTCATAAGCAAAGACAGCATACCTCGGACGGCTCATATATCAGACTCATATCTATATTAGTCATAAGCAAAGACAGCATACCTCGGACGGCTCATACATCAGACTCATATCTATATTAGTCATACGCAAAGACAGCATACCTCGGTCGGCTCATATATCAGACTCATATCTATATTAGTCATAAGCAAAGACAGCATACCTCGCACGGTTCATACATCAGACTCTTATCTATATTAGCCATAAGCAAAGACAGCATACCTCGGACGGCTCTTATATCAGACTCATATCTATATTAGTCATAAGCAAAGACAGCATACTTCGGACGGCTCATATATCAGACTCATATCTATATTAGTCATAAGCAAAGACAGCATACCTCGGACGACTCATATATCAGACCCTTATCTATATTAGTCATAGGCAAAGACAGCATACCTCGGACGACTCATATATCAGACTCTTATCTATATTAGTCATAAGCAAAGACAGCATACCCTGATCAGACAGCTCATACACCAGATTCATATCTATATTAGTCATTTGAGCAAAGACAGCATACCCTGATCAGACAGCTCATATAGGAACCGTCTAATCTGAGTATACTCTGTTTACAAATGCTCCGAACTTGGTCTTCTCTGTTTGCAAATGACCTATGTACAGTACAGATCCCTCTAAACCAGGCGATAAATTCAGTATAAATGGTGAATATATTTATGAACGCAAAAAGTGTCTGCTATGATAGAATTTGGAATAAGATATATATGCAATAGAACCCGGCTTAACCCATGACGTCATAGGCTATATGCAATAGAACCCGTCTTAGCCCATAACGTCATAGGCTATATGCAATAAAACCCATCTTAAACCATGACGTCATAGGCTATATGCAATAGAACCCGTCTTAACCCATGACGTCATAGGCTATATGCAATAGAACCTCTATTAACCATTTCGGCGTCAAATTTCCAGTTGTCGTCTGCAATCCATTTTTTGTTAAATCATTCAGTAAAATAAGGAAATAAGATAAATAAATTCAAATTTCAAAGGAATGAAGCAAATATATAGAAAGAGAGTTTATATAAAGACAAAAAGGCGGCATCTGATCTGGGACTGCAGTATTTGTCGTGGTGCATTTTTGCGACATTGGCGGTGAAAGGGTTAAGCGGCTATAAAAAAGGTCTAATTATGGATCTGTAGGGCAGGTGTTAGCCTAATGCAGGCTAGAAGCGACCACCTGTTGTTTTTATAAGACTCCCATGGCAAACAAATGAATGGTTCTGCTGTGGATCTAATACCAAAAGGCAACTGAAGCAGACCCAGTCCAGGAGAACCTCTGGTTCTACTGGATCAGACCCAGTTCAGGAGAGCATCGGATCCTACTGAATCAAAACCAGTCCAGGAGAGCATCGGCTCATACACAGGACCAGATTGAGTCTGCGACTTGTAGATTTATAGCACCTGTATAACGGCAAGATATCAATTGTTTCTTTTTTCTGTTTTCAGGTCTTGCCCTTCTACAGATAGGTAAGTGAAGAGAATGTTTTCATTTTGGCTCATTTAACTCTTTCCTCCATAAATATGCCTTTCTACATCTCTTCTTGAAACCATTGAGATATCACAATGGTTTCTATACTACACAATTATAACATTTTCCTTTTCTCTAGTAAATGCTCCTTTTCGGTAGATTCATTCAAAGAGGTTGAGTCTAAAATAGCCTACGATGTAATGTGTTAAAACAAAAACACATTTTATCCGGGTAACTGATAAAAGTGCTTACTGGACTATATTAACATCGCCATGTCTACATCAAACCCTATATTGTGACCACTCTTTAAAATAGTCTCCAAGAGTGGCCACAACACAGGTTTCGGTTCAGAAATAAAGAAGTTATTCTTAAAAATGTTCTAATTTACGCATCTTATCTCGAACTCTGCATTGTTTTCTGAGTTCGCTGGGCAACAAAAATATCTGCTCAAGTCTAGGTCTGGTATAAATCTGCTCAAGTCTGGGTCTGGTATAATATCGGTTACTTCTGCTTCAGAGAAAGTTTGTATCGTAATGAGACGATCTACTCAAACTGTTTGCACTTACTACTAGCATGAGAAGGAAATAGAAAATCTACCTTCACCTAGCTGTCAGTGACCAGACTTGCATTTCTTAACAGCTTGGATCCTGATGAGACGCCGAGTAACTCGGCATCTCATCAGTATCCAAGCTGTTTGGCACTCGGTAAACAATTTCTCAAAATGCATCGAATCTAAAAAGTGAATATTGCACAGATAAAAACCCCACTTAGCAGACATTTTTTTACCAAATGGGGGTTAAATGTTAATTACGCAACCATTCATTGTCATTATGAACGACTACGTCATATTTTAACAATGCATCAATAGAACTAGATCTATATATAGTAAATTAGGAAAAAAAATAAGCCACAAGGGCCAAATTCGTGTCGACTCTGGTATAATTAGCGGAAATAGAATAGGCATACATTGATTATAAATTATATTACGTTTAACCTGAATTAATTTAAGCGATTTCCCGACAGCCATTGCGAGCAGTTTGAGATTAATTCACATGACGTATAAAATTGACTTATCAGCAGAATATATCTAAAGACGATCTGACATGTGTGTTCATTTCGTATCATTTTTATCAAACGAGCTGATTTACATATTATAGATCTAACACTCGTTTGATATAAATGATAGTAAATGAACCGGAATGTAAGATGCTATGCATCACGTTAAATTTGTTCGCATAAACTTTACGTAGGTCTATTTATGGAGTAAGGGGTTAATTATGCGATCTTACCGCATTCACTCATTCCCTTCTAGACTATATTTAGACTCAACCTCTTCGAATAAATCTACCGAAAAGGAGCATTAATTATAGGAAAGGAGAAGTTTAGAATTGTGTAAATACTCTATTTATCACGGTTTCAAACAATGGCTTTTAAAGAGGCGTCAGCATGCGTTAATAGGAAGGGAATGGGTTGAGCTGTCATCTATCGGTAACCTTTTACCGCCGACGTCGCCGGAAAGCTGCCCGTGAGACGGATCTGTGAAAGCGTCTGCAAACAGTTTCATTTTAACCTTTTCGGCGCCAAATTTCTAATTGTCGTCTGCAAACCACTTTTGTTAAATCATTTGGTAAAACAAGGAAATGAGATAAATAAATGCAAATGTCAAAGGAATGGAGCACAGATATAGAACAAGAGTTTAAGTCAGAAAAATAAGTTCCTAATCAGATGCCGCTTTGAAAAGACGGCGTCTGATCTGGGACTGCACTATTTGTCTTGATGCACTTTTGCGACATTGGCGGTGAAAGGGTCCAGATCTAAATCTATTTGACACACCACTTATGCTTTTGGAAAAGATTAAGGAAAACTATCTGACACTTAAACCCTCTACTCCATGAATATTCATGTGAGAAAAATTGACGTCACAAATATTAATTAACTGTTATAATGTCACATGGACACAGGAATTGTTGGTCAAGCAGAAACTGTAAAACCAGAACTATATTATTTTGTAAGCCAACAATGCAGACTCTGACCAGACGGCTCTTACAGGGTCTGCACTTTTAGTAAAGGCGCAGAAAGGCGTATTTATGGAGTGAAGGTATTACGTAATATACGACGTAATACATGTATGTGACGTTATTTAAACAGAGGACAATGTGTGCAGACGGAAATAATTTCGCGTCAGAGACGAGTTAACCGTTTTCACGTTGAAGGTTCAAAATTAATGGACTATTACATAAGCATAAACCAGAGTCATCCTTATATAAGGATAACGTTAGCACGTGTTACAGTTCCTCTGTCTTAACTAAACTTGGTACGCCCCCCCCCCCCCCCCCCCCCACACACACACACTCCATAGACACGTTTTATTACGCCCCTTTTTAACCCTTTCGGTGCCAGCATTGTCGTCTGCTGGGCATGGTTTCGTTTATTTTTAGTGTAAGTGTGTGCACTTCTTCGATTTTCTTTATAAAACAGTAAACAGAGTGTCAAACAGTTTGGATCCTGATGAGACGCCGAGTTACTCGGTGTCTCATCTGGATCCAAACTGTTTGCATGTGATATCATAAACCCGTCATTGTGGCACGGAAGGGGTTATTCCAGACAGCTCCTATAAGAAACTCCTATATGAGCTCTCTGATTATGGTCCGCACGGTTTGCACTTTTATATTCTTTTAGGCATGAATTCATCCTTCCTTTCACAGAAAATAGTTGCCAAGGCCCTTCATTTCTTTGAACTTTGAACTTTTATTTCAATAACTGTTTAAGGCCCAATTTTAGTGGACAGCATTAACAAATTCACACACAAATCACACAATGGTCACTCAGGAATACACTTACGTACATTTTAACCAGTATTAACCAGTACACACTTAATTTTAATCAGTATTAACCAGTATTACATTTTATCCAGTATTAACCAGTATACACTTAATGTATAGTTCTAAAATATCAAATAAAATACTGATAGTTAAAACTTGGGTAAGAAATTTACAAATTCTCCACCAAACCCTATGTTGCGACCATTAAACTCGATAATGCATAACAATTCATACAATTAGTGGCGCGTTATGTGATAAAAAGGACACAATGAAACTTCTCTGAAAAAAGTTTTAAAAAGTCACGAATTTGTTTTATTCATAAGCAAACAGAGCATATCCTGATAAAACGACTCACGTCTGATCTAAATCTACTCTGTTTGTGAAGGCGTGTAAACGCGTACATGTATTTAAGTTATAAATGATTAATATTTAAACTGGTTTAATTCTACAATGTGCACAAAGCCATCGCTACGTCTCCATTAAATTTAAAACAAAAAGAGAAATGGAAAACAACAACAAAACAGAACAACATGTTCCTTGTGTCACGTGCTATAGACGATTACAGTTATTATGACATTTATGTAGGGTTTACAAGGCCCTATTATGATGTATCTTTACCAGAGACACAAGTAAGATACGCAAGTTAAAACACTTACAAGAATACCTTCTTAACCAATTTGCGCCCAGTGGATTCTTCCATGCTTATATATTGGATCAGTCCATTTTTTATCCAAGGGATGCCTAGTCTAAATTTTATTTTTCGTTTTGTTTTAGATTGAAATTCCTATCAGCAAACAGTGTAGACTCTGATCAGACGCCGCATTATGCGGCGTCTGATCAGAGTCTACACTGTTTGCCTATATCCCATGTATGGGATCGTGGGCACAAATGGGTTAATTTGTCCAACAAACCCTATGTTTTGACCACTCTTAGAATCGCATTGAGAAGTGATCACAACAGGGTTTGGTGGAGAAATTACCATTTTAGTATTTGAATATGCAATTTAAATAGTCCATTTCTCGGTTTTATTTTCATTTCGTTTTTATTTACATTCGTACTTAATTATATTGTATTTGATTTAACTATAAGCAATAATGACTTCATGTATATATATCAGCTGATTTTTGTGATAATGTTCAGGTAGAACTCTTAACTCTGTAAAAATTGTGGAAGCTTTAGATTCAGATCTATTTTTAACCCTTTCGCTGTCAAACTCTGTCGTCTGCTGACTTTGTCTTCTGCTATAATTTTTTTTTTTTATTATTTTCCTCTTTTTTGTTTCAATAACATAGTAACAGTAACAAACAGTTTGGATCCTGATGAGACGCCGAGTCACTCGGCGTCTCATCTGCATCCAAACCGTTTGCATGTGATATCATAGACCGTCATTGTGGCACGGAAGGGGTGAATTTCATAAGCAAAGAGAGCTGCTCCGATAGGCGCCGTCTGATCTGCTGCGTCTCTCTTTGCCAGTGCATGAAAACGTTTAATTTATATGAAGGAAAAGGGTTAACGTTGTATAAACACCAGACAGCTTAATTTCAGAATGGCATTTGTTCTACGTATGTTCGGATGTGTACAGTAATCGGATGGTTTTTTAAATGGTAGATCTACATGAACACAGAACGCATTTCCGTGACACAAAGTGTAAAAAACACATCTGTGAATTACATGTTCAAGCAGAGTAGACACTTGTCATACGGCTTCCATAGAAACCAATTGGTGTAAAAATAGATCAGATATTGGTAGATCTAGAATCCAGATAAGATGCTTAAATTGAAACATTTTCAAGAATAACGCCTTTACATGTACATCAAATCATGATTACGTTGCATTCGCTATATTTAGAATTGTCTCTTCGAGATTCTAACCCTTTCACCGCCAATGTCGCAAAAATGCACCACGACAAATAGTGCAGTCCCAGATCAGACGCCGCCTTTTCAAGGCGGCGTCTGATCAGGGACTTCACTTTTTGTCTCAAACTCTTTCTACATCTGTGCTTTATTCATTTGAAATTTGTATTTATTTATCCCATTCCCTTATTTTATCGAATTATTTAAAAAAAATTGGTTTGCAGACGACAATTAGAAATTTGGCACCGAAAGGGATGAGTAGTCGCAACATACTGTTAGGTGGAGAAATGATGATGATAACCCTTTCGCTGCCAAATGCAGTCGTCTGCTAACTTTGTCGTCTGCCACAATTTTTCATTCTTTTGATTTTCTTCATTTTTGTTTCAAAAACATTGTAACAGTAACAAACAGTTTGGATCCTGATGAGACGCCGAGTTACTCGGCGTCTCATCTGGATCCAAACTGTTTGCATAGGTAATCACATATCCGGCATTGGCAGGGTTAATATATGAGGAACGCACATTCACCTGTTGCTCTGAGTCCAGGTAACTTGTGTCACCAAATATCACTCATATAGAAATTAGGGCTTATTGTCGCGTGAATGTTTTTTTTTATTGCACTGACAAGATATAAACGTCACATAGTCGTTACCAGGGAAACGACCTTTGCTACCATGACATACTTGACAGTAATACCATGATTACAACGAATTGTCATTGTAGATGTGTGGGGTTATCACACAGTACGTGTCATAAAAATAGAACATAAATATGATAATACACCATTGTGATAAATATGCAAATGAACCAGCTTGAAACCGACCGTCACGCATTAATCAATGTCTGTATTTTTAAGTCGGCTTAGAGAAATCTGCATTTTGAAACAGACTCCGCCTTCATAGTCTTTTAGAATTTATTATGTCGTAAACATAACGCCAGTACACACTTTAATCTGTTATATTCTAGTGTTACGGCCGTTATCTGTTTATATTCTAGTGTTACGCCTGTTATCTGTTATAGTCTAGTGTTACGCCTGTAATCTGTTACATTGCAGTGTTACACCCGATTTGATCAAAAGTTTTTAGAGATTATTTGGCAAGTGCAAAACGGCTTGATCCTTGTGTGACGTCACACTGTGGTGATATCCATTTACCCCATAAATATACGCATTTGCGAACAGAGTAGACCCATTAAGACCTCTCCCGTAGGAGCCGTTTACTACATTTTGGCTGCTGTTGCTATAACACATTTGGACTATTTGTTACTGTAACACTTTTTTGGCTGTTTGCTACTGTAAACACATTTTGCCCGTTTGTTACTGTAACACATTTTTGACTATTTGTTACTGCAACACACTTTTTTTGCTGTTTTTACTGTAACACATTTTAACTGTTTCTTAGTGTATCACATTTTGACTGTTTGTTACTGTATCACATTTCGCCCGTTGTTTGTTACTGTATCACATTGTTTTTTTTGCCCGTTTGTTACTGTAACACATTTTGCCCATTTGTTACTGTAATACATTTGAGTAATGTTCCCCAATAGCATAATTATCCAGCCTTACGCCGGAACTTAAGATATCGACAGATTTCAACTTTTTTCCGAATCTCCGACTTTCCTTTTAAGTATTAGAATCCTTTAAATGCGCCTTTCTACGTCTTTGCAAACAGAGTAAATCCAGACCAGACGGCTACTGTAGGAGCCGTCTTGACCAGGGTCTGCCCTGTTTGCTTATGATATAATATAGACATGACTCTACAGTTTCTCCCATGGCTAAGCACGTGTAAATGCTCTAGTTATCACAATGGTTTCAATATTGCAAAACTCTAATTTTTCCGGGGGAGGGTGACATGCCCCGGGCCCCTATAGCCACGGTGCGTACATTGCATTTGGATTCAGCTACGCTCCCGTCCGCTGCATGCAGTCATTTGTTGTAATACATACAGTAAAACCTCGATTATTCGAATTTTCGTTATAAACGAATTTAGACCCTTTTAGGCAGGTGGCTGCTTAATGCATGATGAAAGTCATGCAGAAAGCTCCTAGAGGAGCTTTCTGCATGACTTTCACCATGCATTAAGCTGCCACCTGTCTTAAAGATCGATAATAATACGTATTTTAGTGTTCGGATAATCGAAGTTTTAGTGTATACATATTTATCACTGTTTGTTAAAAGTGACCTCATTACCATTTGCTGTGTATACTAATTGTAATCTTGTACCGACTGATTCACATACGGTAGAATCCCTCTAATACAACCACTTAATGAATAAACATGGACGTCTTAATAAGCAGGTGGTTGCTTAATGCAGGACAGAAGTAATGCAGAAAGCTCTTCTAGGATCTTTCTGCAATACTTGTGTTCTACATCAAGCTATCACATGTCACTACTACCCAGAAGTATACCTCTTTCAAGCGGTCGCATTAGAGGGTTTTTTACTGTAACTAGTCCTAAATGAATATTTGAACCCATCCTTGTCCATGTAGACTGGGCACCGCTGACAGAACAACAGATAATGAGTGCGTAGTACGGTACTGAGATACTAAACTCGTCATACCTCCACCAAATCCAATATTGTGACCCCTCTTCAGATACATTTGTACTAAAATCGTCATTTCTCCACCAAAACCAATGTTGTGACCCCTCTTCAGATACTAAAATCGTCATTTCTCCATCAAAACCAATGTTGTGACCACTCTTCAGATACTAAAATCGTCAATTCTCTACAAAACCCAATGTTGTGACTCCTCTTCAGATACTAGTTCTAATCGTCATTTCTCCGCCAAACACTATGAAGTGACCACTAGTTACAAACCCATTGTTGTGACCACTCTCCAGATACTAAAATCGTCATTTCTCCAACAAACCCAATGTTGTGACCCCTCTTCAGATACAAGTTCTAATCGTAATTTCTCCGCCAAACACTATGAAGTGACCACTCTTTACAAACCCAATTTTGTGACCCCTCTTCAGATACTAGTTCTAATCGTCATTTCTCCTCCAAACACTATGAAGTGACCACTTTTTACAAACCCAATGTTGTGACCACTCTCCAGATACTAAAATCGTCATTTCTCCACCAAGGCCTATGTTGTGACCCTCTTCGAGACGATTCTAAAGAGTGTGGGTCACACCATAGGGCTTGGTAGAGTTATCAAGGATTTATTCTTGAAAATGTTTCAATTTACGCACCATATCTGGATTTCTGTACAGATATAACAGTACCGGTATAAACCATTGACCTTGGCCTTGTTTGGTCCAGTGATGAGTGCAAACCTTGATAACAAGACTCCCTGTCCTGGTCTATACCCTTTGCCCGTTACAAGTTCCCACACTTTACCTCCTTATACAGGCGCGTTTAACCCTTTCGGCGCCAAATTTCTTACTGTCGTCTGCAATCTAATTTTGTTTAATCATTCGATAAAATAAAGAAATAAGATAAATAAATGCAAGCTTCAAAGGAATAGAGCACAGATGTAGAAATAGAGATTGAGACAATTAGTGAAGTACCTGATAAAAGGCAGCGTCTGATCTGGGACTGCACTATTTGTCGTGGTGCATTTATGCGACATGGTGGTAAAAGGGTTAATCAGGGTCGTACTTGGTTGCTGCGTATATAATATAGACCTGATTCTACAATTCCTGCCTCGACCAAATTTCCCTGGGTTAATATTTTTCATATGTCATACTAAGCATTCAGTTATTATATATTCACGAATTACTTCGTATATATGTATTCTTGAGATAAATAGTTAATTCAAGGTATATCTAAATACAGTTGTACCGCGATACTTCGAACTCGGATAATTCGAACTAGGATTACTCGAATTTCGCGATAACTCGAACAAAAACTTCGGTCCTTCCAAAATATACAGTACGCTATTACTATACAATGTATCACTACGCATATCTAGAAACACTCGTGACAGCTTAATGCATGTCTGAAATAATGTTGAAAGCTCCCGTAGGAGCTTTCATCATTACATTAGAACTGCATTAAGCAAATGCTTTATTTATCATAATGGTTTCAAACGTTGACTTTTACAGTGAGAGAATGGGTTAAAGCTTACGTTTATCAAAGTCAAACCCCTCTATAGCCGTCGAATTGTGTTCCATTTTGGCCATTATAATGTTTTCACCATTTAGATTTATGTTACGCTCGTGTGTAAGTGCGTATCGCTAGCTACGCCCCTTCTAAAGGAGCTGTCTCATATGGGTCTGCACTATTTGCCGTGGCAAATCAATACCTATACAGTAAAACCCCTCTAAACCGGACGTAAAAAGTAGTATAAATATTGGTCTTGGAGACAGGTGAAAGCTTAATGCAGGGTGAAAGTCATTCAGAAAGCTCCTAGAGGAGCTTTCTGAATGACTCTCACCCTGCCTTAAGCAGCCACCTTCATATAAGTATCTAAAATATTCTGTGCTAGAATTCCGGTTAAAGAGGTTTTACTGTATACAGCAAAACCCCGCTAATGCGACCACCTAGAAGAGGTATAAATTTAGGTGCTAAATGCAGGTGATAGCTTAATGCAGCTTTATGCATTATTTTTTTCTGCATTAAGCAACCTCCTGCTTATAAAGACAGCTATGGGTAGAGCTATTCATTAAGTGGTCGCATTAGAGGGGTTCTATTGTATTATCTATACTCACCTAATTAGATCTATTATTCGTAGTGTATACATGTATAATTAGATCTATTATTCGTAGTGTATACATGTATAATTAGATCTATAATTCGTAGTGTATACATGTATAATTAGATCTATTATTCGTAGTGTATACATGTATATTTAGATCTATTATTCGTAGTGTATACATGTATATTTAACCATTTCCCTGTTGCATATTCATGGAACAAATAATGACATCATACATATTCAATTAATCTAGATCTACTAAAAATATGTTGTATAGAATCTATATAGGTTTAATATCACATGTACATAGGAGTGTTTGGTAAAACTGTAGGGTCAGACCTATTAAAATATCACAAGCCAACAGAGCAGACCCTGATCAGAAGGCTCCTTTAGAAGCCATCTGATCTGGGTCTACTCTGTTTGCAAAAGGGTGAATAGGTGTGTAACGTGCAAACCGAGAGACCGAGCAACAACAAACCATGTCGGTGCAAAGCTTAAGCTCACATGACGTAAGCTATATGACGTACAATGTAATTCAACACCAAATGGATTCAGTGTCCAACTATTTTCCCTGTAACTTATTAGACTGAAAGACGAGTCATAGTAATAACTATAAGGCGTGGGGAACATAAATCTGCCACGACTGAATATTCAATTGCTTAACCATCCATCACCGATCAGTGGTCAGTTTCTGGACAGTCACGTGTCTGTTTTATTTCTTTGTTACACTTAACGTACCCACGCAATTTGTCATTTTGCATAGTTTGTGTATACCAACATGCATCATAATACACGAGTAGATTCTAAACTTGTACATACTTGCGGCTAATAACTGGAATACGTAGATAAATTTAAATGTCTCGGATTTATATTCATGTTGTTGTGTTGAATTTGATCAACGTATGTTTCTGTCAAGTATGTGCTACTTGGAAGGAGAGGCGAGGATAGGCGTACTACAGAAGATCTCGTGCGCGTTGCCCCACCCCTATTATCAATACAGTTTCTCTGGTTCTTTTAGATGTCCAGTGTAAAGCATTGATACATCAGACAACGGTTTATAAAGTTTCATCCGAAGGACTTGGTCCGAACCCGATCGAACTCGTTAACCACTCGACCACGTCCGCCAGTTTTACATTTTGAAAAAAAAATAGAGCCTAATTGCGGTTGTGGTTTCTCTGTATAGTCTAATAGTAGATAGTTAATGTTTTACACCATATATTCGCCTTCATACGCCTTAGCAAACAAAGTAGATACAGATCAGACGGCTCATATAGGAGCCGTCTGATCTGGATCTGCTCTGTTTGCTCATTGTACATATATATATACAGTTCATACATGAGCCAGAATGTCACGTGTTCATGGGACATTATAAAAACGTCAAGATTTAACATGGATGATGTCCTGGTTTCATACATGAATATTCATGGAGTAAAGGGTTAACAAATCCATGCGCGACAGTAATTGGGTGACGAGATATAGTTCTACCTTATCTACATGTACTAGCCCCGTGTAATCGACCTACGCATTTGCACAAAGTGTAGACCTATATTAGATGGCTTATGAATGTCTGCTGTGTTTGATTGTGAAACAATTTACATCAAGTTCTACAATCAATGTCAACTTCCTTGTTTGTAAAGTGTTTTTTAAAGTTTCCTTTAACACTTTCCCTGTTCTGTATTTAGGCCAACTTTCAATAACTGAATATTCATTAACAAAAATAGTTATAAAGAAATATGGAAGATGGGACATTGTAGACATTTTAGTAAGCAAATAAACAGATCTATCAAGTACTAGTAGCAAACATAGCAGACCCTGATCAGATGTCGCCTCAGATCAGACGTTCCATAAGAAGTCGCCTGATCAGGGTCTGCTCTGTTTGCTTATAGTATCATATAGCTCTGATTCTACAATTGTTACCCGAACTAAAACACCATGTGTTAATATGCCATTCTAAAAATAATCTCATTAATATTCATCATGTCATTATTTCTTGCTTGAATATTGAACAGGGAAAGGATAAGTTGATATTCATGACGTCACTATTTCCTGTATGAATATTCATGGATTAAAGGGTTAACAGAGTCATATTTTATCCTCTCTGTATCCTCGATTCATCGAATTTCTTTACGTTGACACATTCATTGCCCTAATCAGAAATCATATTGCGTCAGCACAACACCGGAACACATTGATATCCAAGGTGTTCCGAGTGATTACCGGAATACAGACGTTATTAATCTCCGATAGAAGAATACCAACATGCATCAAAGTACTAAAGCTACAGCGATTTTACCTTGCCGGAGCTAACAAGAATCATCACTGTTTACCATTCATTTAGTTTAATGGCATCTTATTATCAATGTTAGTAAGCTGACGTCATAATTTTACTCCGTAAGTACGCCATTAATATACACCTTTGAAAACAGAGAAGACCCAGAACAGATGTCTCCTTTATGATCAGGGTCCATGCTTATAAAGCTTTTAGTTGAGTCTGAGTTCGTTCTCAAGCTTTTGATTGGTCTGATTTGTGCCAAAGGCTCAAATCTGACCAATCAAAAACTTGAGAACGAACTCAGACTCGACTAAAAGTTTTATAAGCATGGACCAAGGGTCTGTTCTTTTTGCTTATGATATATCATAGATATAACTCTACAGTTTCTACCATGGTAAAAATGTCCCCTGCCCCATGGCCATTATATAATACTTAATCTAATTAATATTCATGAGATGAGTACTTCTTGCATAAATATTCAATAGATGCAGTAAATGTTTAAAAACTATATCACATTTTCTACTTACTTCCGGTTGTTCAAATTTGTCACGCGTATTTGACCGAGTGTCAAACAGCCTAGATCCTGATGCGATGCCGAGTTACTCGGCATCTAACTCGGCACCTCACCTAAATCAAAACTAATCGAAAATGTTAGTCAGAATGTGCTTAGTAGACCAATGCTTAATATGTTTACGTGACGAAATGATAGAATATACATGCAGGCAATTTGTCTTACCTACTGACACCAATTTATAATGCATAATTCATGCCTCTTTGACTGTAATGAATCATGGTAATCAGCTGTATCAACAATTAATCAATTCATCATCAAATAAGCAAGTCAGAAGATGTGCTCATTTATCCAGTCATTCATGCCGTCTGCAAAAGAGGGCAGTGGCAGTCTAAAGTAATGCGTTACGAATAAAAATATTTAGTTCGGATTTTAGTACCACCGGATTTATGTACACCTGCTCCACGAACCTAATGACCAACATTTTCTCAAAAGCTTTGTCGAATCGAAACTGGTCGATACTGCTCCAGATCCTAATTTGATGTGTGCCCAGTATCTCTAAAATGGACACCGACAAACGGCGTATACCCGGATAGCAGGGCAGCATTGTTATCTGACACCCGGATAATAGGGCTACATTGTTATCTGACACCCGGATAATAGGGCTACATTGTTATCTGACACCCGGATAATAGGGCTGCATTGTTATCTGAAACCACCGATGGCAATGGCTTATTCTAGCAAATCTTATATTTGTTGTAACCCTTCAACGGGAAAAAATGAACGATATTTGTTTACATAATGTGAGAATAAGTGTAAACTCTAATTCACTAAATATGTTTTGCACATGGTGTTCATTTTTCGTTACTTCATGTGGAAGGGCCTTTGATAAATTTTAGCACTGTGCGTAGCAAGCACGGGCTGTTTGACGTTAGTATGTTTACTCGGAACTCGCAAGTGTGACGTCACTCGGATTTGTGACGCATTTGCAAACAGCTTGGATCGAGATAAGACGTCGAGTTATTAGGTGTCTAACCTGGATCCATGCTGCCCCCCCCCCCCCCCCCCAACCGCATCATCTCCATAAAACACACCAACCGTGTGTACCAAATGATAAATCAGTTTATCATTCGCTCGCCTCGGTTTTCTGTGAATAACAAGTTGAATAATTTGTATGTGTCAGAACTGGTTTACTTCTCTAAACGGACAATGACTGATTATATTACGTATCAATCTTTTATGTTTTTTAACTAATGTAAAACCGCAGCTTCTAAGGTACGTTTGTATCAATCAATCTTAAGTGTGATATTGATTTGACAATTGAAAATGATGTATCATACCAGAACTGGTTCAAATGTTATACCGATCATAATATAAAAGAATAATCGAGTTAAGAATAATTTATCATGCTTGTCTGCTTAATGCTTTTAAGTTTTTAACCCGAGAGATACATGCATTGTCATTTGCAAACAGTGTAGACCGAGACCGGAAAGCTCCCAGAGGCGCCATATGATCAGGGTCTGCACTGTTTGTTATTCAAAGTCTTCTAGCATATTTAAGCCTTTCACACTGAGTGGACTATTTATTAAATACAGATCTGGAAGAGACGATTCTAAAGAAAGGGGTTGGTGGAGAAATGACGATTTTAATATTTCAGTACACACCTTTATATAAATAGATCTGTTAGTCTGATATTATGATGACATATCTCCTCTAGAAGCCCTCTCATATGGGTCTACAATGTTTGCAAGTGTCTTGAATGAATGAACGAATGAATGAATGAATGAATGAATGAATGAATGAATGAATGAAAAGACTTTATTTAACGAGGGTAGCTCAATTAGTCTAATGACTAATCTACCTTGAGGCCCTCAAACAAAAAGCAGTTCATACACTCAAGCAATGCTATTATAAAAAAAATCACATGTCATTAATACTGTAATAGTTCTGATTTTATTTTTATAAATATTCATATACTGATCGGTTAAATAAGCAGGTTTATCAAGACAACTGTTAACGGCTGTAATGGTAATTTCAGTAAAAACACTCGATACTACGAAATTTAGTAATGAAGAATTTATGTATTTATAGGCAGAGCTTAACGAAGGATGGAAGTCATGCTCCTAGAGGAGCTCTAGAGGAGCTCTCTCATCAGGGTCCTAGAGGAGCTCTCTCATCAGGGTCTGCACTGCTTATAATGTTAGCTTTTCTTTAGAAAATTCCTAAGTATTCAGCGTAAGCTTGAATTTTGGAACAGTCCACTCGAAATTTCAGTACAGTAAATCTATAGACTAATCACGATAACATTTAGCCTGTCTACTTTTAACATGTAACATGGTGAAAAAGTTGTGACTCGACCCCAGTGCATCTGGCTTACCATGCCAACACTCTACCTATTGAGCTACTAAGCCACACAGTAAAGCCTGTCAGCTTATTTCACCACAATCTCTACCCGGCAATACACACCCCTCTACAGAATAATTCGTCCCGAATTCTTACTCAAAGAACACTCAACGAGTTTCTAATTTTTTTTTAATAAATTATCTTCATATAATCTTCATATAAATCACCATGTGGGTTATTTACGTTGGGTACCAAATGTAACATGGTGAAAAAGTTGTGACTAGACTGGGACTCGAACCCAGGGCCTCTGGCTTACCAACACTCTACCGACTGAGCTACCAAGCCACACAGTAAAACCTACCAGCTTATTTCACCACAATATCTACCCGGCCACAAACACTTAACTAATCCCGAAATAGCTGGCACGTGTAAATAGCTTAGATACAAATGAGATACTGAGTCTTGCTGTGACGTATTCAGACGTATCTGTGACGTATCTATAACGTATCCATGTGTAAATAGTAATTGAAATACTGAGCCTTGTTCTCAAACACTCGGTTAATTAGTTTCTCAAATGCTTGCATGGCAAATTAGTAAATATTGTTCCAGTTCAGTTATAAGAAGCAGACATTTTTATAACCTGCTATGGATTAAAATCCATTTACCTTTGCAATCTAATGGACAGACATATTGGATCCTGATGAGATGCCGCGTCTTTCAGCTTGTCATTTGGATCCAACCTGTTTGCCAAGACAAATGCATTTAATTCATGAGAATAATGGTTCACAGTGATTCATGAACACAGGGAACATTTACCCGTGACTCCATGAATATTCATGAGATAATGAAGTTATGAATAGTACTTACAAGAATGTTAGCTATGTAATAGAAGCAAACAGAGCAGACCTTGACCAGATCACGAGCCAACAGAGTAGACCCAGATCAGACGGCTCCTATAGGAGTCGTCTGATCAGGGTCTGCTCTGTTTTCTAATGGAATTTGAAAGATCTGTTTCGTAACTTTCTACAATGGCTACAATCTACCACCTTCCCTATTACATTATAACTATTTGGTCTATGAATATTCAGTAGGTATTGAACTTTGGAATAAATATAGAACAGGGGAAGGGTTAAACTTAAATAATATGGTTTACAAAAACAATCACAAATATTTACATATACCTACCGCAATAAAACCATGCACAAGTTATTCCTGCGGACGAGACTATAAACCGATATCCGATGTATTTACTTTGCATCTTAAGACTAAAAGAACCAGAGAAACTCTGTCGATAATAAGAGTAGGACATCGCATCCGGGTTTCTCTGTATTATTTCCCATCTCTCTGGGCGTCCAATTGTTCAGTTAGCCGTAGCAATCAACACAAACAAACCCACAGTGAGCAGAAATACACGCTAATTAACACAAACACACAGACAAACATACAGAAGTTAAACTCTGCTTATAGCGGCCGCATAATAAATAGCCAAAGAGATCTATAAGATCTATCAACAGGTGGTTGTTTAATGCAGGGCGAAAGTAATCCAATAGGACCTTTCTGCATAAATTTCGCAATCAAAGCATCAAAGTGAACGTCCCTGCAAAAACCAGCCACATACTTCTAATATCATAAAACTTGGTATTTCATTTGTTATGTTCACTCAATATTGTCAATTTCAGCTGATATCGAAAAATGCCCCTGTAATGCCCCTGAAAAGAATGTCCCTGTCTGAGGTAATTCTCAAGTATATGATTGGTCAGATTCGGAGCTTGTCAGAATCTGACCAATCAGATATTTCAGAATGATCCCAGACTCAAGCAAAAAGATTTATAACCTCGGGGCCTGGTTGCTTAAAGTGAAAGGCTGTACTTGCAACGTCAACGTGAATAAGAAGAGCACCGCTGTACTTTCTTGTCATGGTGCTGTTCGGGTGGTTGTGTGTTTTGTATGTGGTGTTTCCTGCATGACTCATACATGTACTTTTATTGACATTAGGTACAAATAAGTTAAAAACATATTTTTGACTATATTTAGGGTTAGTGGTACATTTACTTTTGCGGGCTATGTTTATGTTATTGGTACAAACTCGTTCATTCACTCTATGTATACGGTTAGCAGAAACTCATGCATATTTCTTCACCTTTACAGGCTATGTCTACGGCCAAGTACAGACTGCCTGGCAGGTCGGAGGCGGAGCGGGCGGGATGGGTAAGTTGAAACCTGCACCTGTCATAAAGCTGATATTTATATTTCAGACACCACTTTGTCATGTTCTTGTTTATATATCATCAATCAAAATAGCCCAATTACCATGCACTTTATATCAGAAAACAGACCTGAAAACTCTAGTGCCAAAGTAATCGACATATTTGCATAGTCGTTAGAAACAAATGTATTTATTTGTATCTATATATTTATTTTATATTGATAACATACTTTTTCCATCGATTGCTTTTGCCACATTAGAAGCGCACACGCCAAAACACAGTTTGCTTTTCTGCACCATAGCTTTGTCGCACTACCATAAGCTTATAATAAAACCTTTACATCACCAAATAGACCTACCGCCTACCAACTGCCTCTTTGTATTTTCTAGTCGTCTTATCAAACTGGATAGTTTGATCAAATCAGTTTTATTTGGAGTCAGTACTATATTTGTTAGTAAACTACAAGTAATTCTGTAATATTTGTTAATAAACTACAAGTAATTCTGTAATATTTATTTGTTAATAAACTACAAGTAATTCTGTAATATTTATTCCCCGATCCACCTGGTTACGTTTTGATTTTTCAAAAAATATTATGTCCAATGTACAGCGCCAGCTGCTATGAAATGCGTAGTAATATATGACAACGAGCTTAGAAAATGCATGGTAAATGTAGTTTCTCAAAAAGTAGTTCCTATGCATGCCCAAAAGTAGTTCGTCTAAAAGTAGTGATTATGCATGCTATAAAAGTAGTTAATCGAAACAAAAAAACCCAACAACATTTAATTGCATGTAAAATACTTTTCAAACATTAGTATACTAGATATATTGCTCTGAAATGAACATTACTAAATGCTTATATAGTAATGGTAATGATGCCTACTCCATGGAGATAATGAAGTTACTAATAATGAAAATACAGATGATAACATTAAAGATAATGATTCTACTGCTAAGTTTGTACCTCGTATGTATGTGTATTATATAGTACTGAATCGGCAGGAGAAACATATTAACTAATAAACTTTAAACAGCCTGTGCAAGTTTCTACATCGTTATAAAATGTCTATGTTTTCGGCGACATTCGCGGTGGAAGAGTTAAGGTTATGTCATTTTTAACCCTTTATTACTTGTCTTATTGCCATAGCAGTTGTCTTACTACAAAAAGGATTTGTCTTATCACCATAGTTGTTGTGTTATTAACCTTGTAGTTGTGTTATTACCCCAGTACTTGTCTTATTACCCTAATAGTTATCTTATTACCCCAGCTATTATGGTATTACCCTGCTGTAGTTTTCTTATGGCCCATATAGTTGTCTTATTACGTTGCCTCTGCAAAGTAATTTATTTCAAAATATCTGCACAAATGGATGTCAAATACAGCAGCTTACCCTGATAAAAACCCAACATCATTTAATTTAGACTACAAGGTCTGTCAGCATTACTTGAGATATGCATTCAGCTGTTAACTTGAGAATTTGTTTTATATTAGAAATCGGATAACTCATTACTCTGTTGGCTAGAATCAGTTTGTATGGTCATTGGAAGCTTTTGATTGGTCAGATTTGAGTTCACAAGCTTTTGATTGGTCAGATATGAGCCGTTGGCTCAAATCTGACCAATCAAAAACTTGAGAACGAACTCAGACTCAACTAAAAGTTTTATAAGCATAGACCCTGGTGCTCACCGGAACATTTATTTAGCTAAAGAGTATCCACAGAGCCTTTGAAGAGCTTACGCTAATGTAATCTGCTTCAGACACGCTTATTTGACATATAGTTGTATAAACAAAGAAAACTTCAAGTAGAATTATGTGACTGTTGTAAATGATAAAAGTAATATAAAGCATTTCAATGAGAATCTTTTAACTCTTTCATCGCCGACGTCTCTGGGAAGCGATTCACATGGCTTGTTTATTGATTTGGTTGACGAGGTTTGGTAGAGACTGGTATATATAAACTGTTTCAAAGCAATAGAAACCAATGCTTTAAGCAAGAAAACGTTCTTAGCAAGAAAACTTTATAAGCAAACACATCAACAATGAAATGAGAAAAGCAAATATAACTTCAACGTTCTAAGACAAGGCATGAGCTAAGCAAACACGTCAATGTTCTAAGAAAGGAAATGTTGAAAGCAATTTTTCTAAGCTAATGTTCTTACAATAACCATCAACGTTTAAAGCAATGGAATGATGTAAACAAAACAACTAACGCTTTAAGCAAAGACCCGTTCATAGCAAGATAACACTCTAAGACATGAAGTGTTCTAAGCAAGACAACCATTCAAAGCAAGAAAATGGCATTCAACCAAGAAGACAATGGTCTAAGTGGTTAAATTCAAGACACCTTACGAATTCTGAGCAAACAATATTCAAAGGACAGTACAACCCATGTACATATATGACCTGAAAGAGGTATAATTGTGGGCATTAAAGTTAGGTGGTAGGTTAACGTAGCCCCAAAGATGCACAACTCCAGCAGGATCATTCCGCATTACCTTGGCCACATGCATTTAGCAACCACCTGCCTGAACGACTCAGTTTTAGACCTCTTTTTTGGTGATCAAATTAACCCATTACCTCATAGGCTATTTTTAGACCATCCACTTTGAATAAATCCATCGAAAAGGAGCATTAAGTAGAGAAAAGGAAAATTTTAGAATTTTGTAGTATGAAACCATTGTGTTAAATAGAGCATTTGCTCCTATAGGAGCAAATGCTCTATTTATCACAATGGTTTCACAAAGTGGCTTTTACAGAGTCGTCAAAAGTCGTCAATATGAGGGAATGGGTTAAAGTGGGGTACACCTGGATCCGAATGTAATGCTGTTTTAGACCAAACCTACCGAAAACGAGTATTAACTAGAGAAAAGGAAACTTTTAGAATTATGTATTTTTAAAACCATTGTGATAAATAGAGCACATGTCCCATTGGAATACATGCTCTTAATATCACAATGATTTCATTTTACAGATGCGTAAAAAGACGTCCATTTAAGGGGCTGGGTTAAAGCTTACCTGACACGACACAACGTTTGTCAAAGCCTATTTCCCTTAGCCTTCCAATTTCCCCCATTTTGGCTGTAATGTTTTCACATTTGAAATAGATGTTACGTGCGCGTTACGTGGTTCGCCCCTGATTGTATTTATTTCTCTGTCCTGTCTGTGTTAATCCACACAAGTTTCTGTCCGATAGTCATTCGTTTGTGTATAAGATACGGTATAACTTATCTTAACCCATTCCCTCATAGGCTATTTTTAGACCCAACCTCTTTTAACAAATCTACCGAAAAGCAGCATTCACAAGAGTAATGAAAATGTTAGAATTGTGTAGGATTGAAACCATCATGATAAAAAGAGCACTTGCTCGTATGGAGCAGATACTCTATTTATCACAATGATTTCAAGAAGTGAAAGGGTTAAAAGGACCATTCATTAATTTATCTCATTACTCTCTAATGGCAGGTGGTTGCTTAATATATGGTAAAAATTATACATTGGAGGTTTCTTTTTTGTCCATTAAGCTACACCTTTTTAACTTTTCTAATTGGAATAGAGAATGAGACAAAAAGTGAAGTCGCTGATCAGATGCCGCCTTGAAAATGCGTCGTCTGTTCTGGGACTGCACTAATTGTCATGGTGCATTTATGCGACTTTGGCGGTGAAAGGGTTAAGAAATCTAGATTTATACTTTTTTAATAGCCGCTGAACATATTCCCTCCTGCTGATGCATTTTATCGCCTCTGTAAAAGTTACTTCTTTTGAAATTATTGTGATAAATACAGCATTTGCTCTATCGGAACAAATGCTCTTTTCATCGCAATGGTTTCAACATGGAACAATTCTAAAAAAGTCCTTTCCTTGAGTAGATGCTCCTTTTTGGTAGATTTATTTGAAAAAATGGATCTAAAATAGTCTTGGAGGGAATGGGTCAAGACAGGTTCTGCCACTGTGTTGTATGTTTGTTCATTGATGCATTACTGTAAATGTATCTTTTACGATGTCATGACATACCAAAAGGCTTTGCACAGAACAACCATAGAGAGTGCATAACGACACATTACAATTAAGGTCTACATTTGCTGCGCAGATATTTAACCCTAATCTTACTACTCATTATTCAGCTGTTACCGTAATCCTTTAACCCTTTCGGCGCCAAATTTCTAATTGTCGTCTGCAATCCAATTTTTGTTAAATCATTCGGTACAATAAGGGAATGACATAAATAAATGCAAGTTTCAAAGGATTAATCACAGATATAGAACTACAGACTGAGACAAAAAGTGAAGTCCCTGATCAGACGCCGCCTTGGAAAGGTGGCGTCTGATCTGGGACTGCACTATTTGTCGTGGTGCATTTTCGCGACATTGGCGGTGAAAGGGTTAATCTAGATGAGATGTTGTGCATTTTGAGGATCCAATCTCTGTAGTGATCGTTCAATGGTTTCTAAAATGTTCAAACGGAAATTACACAAAATCAGAAAATTAGCAGACATCATATTTGGATAGAAAAAGTCTGTAGTTGATATACATATAAGAAAAAATGAAACAGGCACCTGTGTATTATATGATATAAGGTACGCATGAAACATATGCCTGTGAGTATGTGTGATATAGGAAACACATGTAACAGTTACCTGTGAGTGTATATGAAATATGGAAAAAATGAAGCAGATACCTGTGTGTATGTGTGATATAGAGAACAAATAAAATATACATGCGTGTCTATGTGATATAATGAGCACATGAAACATATTCCTGTGAGTATGTGTGATATAAGGAACACATGTAACAGATATCTGTGAGTCTATATGAAATAAGGAAAAATGAAACAGACACCTATGAGTATGTATGGTATAGGCAGCGCATGTAGCAAATACATTTGAGTCTCTATGGTATAATGAGCAATTGAAACAGATACCTATGAGTATGTGTGATTTGAGGAACAAATGAAATATACAGATGAGTCTATATCATATAAGGACCAAAATGAAACAGACACCTGTAAGTAAGTGTGCTATAGGAAACAAATGAAACAGACACCTTTGAGTCTATATGATATAAAGAATAAATGAAACAGATCCCTGTGAGTATGTATGGTAAATGTATTACAAAATATTTATAAGAAATTCGAAACAGAACAAATAACATTGTGACTAAATCAAGCAAATAAACTGAAACAGAACAAATAGCATTGTGACTAAATCGAGCAAATATACTGACATAATAGTTTTGAGTCATGTGGAATGAAAGAGGAGTGCATAAGTGGGATTTGATTCTCATGTGAAAAATATGAATATATACACACATGTGTGTATATATATGCAGACTGGTTAGCATATTTGTTTGTATATGCCATGTTTTGCGTTTGTATTGAGCAGGAAAGACACATGCAAAGGTATTCCAAAGTGTGTGTAATCTACGGCAAACTGTCGTCACAGGCATGCACGCGCATATGGCTTGTTTATAGTAATGACGTCATATTTTCAGACGGTGTTCCGGTCAGCTTAATGGCCACTTCAAAGGAAGGTACCGGTAAGTGCCGAGGATGATCGAATGTTTCTTCCTTTTCCGGTACTATGCATGTTTTGAGTAACACTGTTTAAACATAATAAAACAATAGAAAACAACAGATATTTTCTATTCAATAGATGACAATGAAAATAGATCCGTGATTATAGTTCTACAGTTACTGTAAATGTGAGTGGTAATGTGGTTTAAATCATATAGGTACAGTAACTACTATATATTTTTTCGCTTGAATTTATTATTTTATTTCATTGGTAACATAATAACATATCATAAAATGATATTAAAACACTTAAAGTCACGCCTTTCATGATTTTAGTTAATATTTTTAATATTGAATGTTTTGCATGAATATTCTGTATTTGTGGTTGATGTTCTTAACACCATGTACTTCTATGAACCAAACGATTTTTTCTACTTTTTTTTTAAAAAAAGCACGTTTTTATTGAAAGTGTGACTGTGTCTTAAAGTTCTATTTTTTTAATCTATCTTGTACGTTTAATATTTTACATCATTGCTACACATTTTACTGTGTTTGAAACAACGTAGACCTAGATCAGACAATCTACTGAAGGAATCATCCGATAGGTGTCGACACTGTTTGTTTACGGAACTATATGGAACTAATTCTAAAATTTCTAAAGATTCAGATATCGCCAAAACTTCCCTAGCTTATGTACCAAATAAAAATGCCAGGCAATAAATAACAATGTAGTTTATGTACCAAATAAAAATGCCAGGCAATGAATAACCATGTAGTTTATGTACCAAATACAAATTCCAGGCAATGAATAACCATGTAGTTTATGTACCAAATGAAAATGCCAGGCAATGAATAACCATGTAGTTTATGTACCAAATGAAATTGCCAGGCAATGAATAACCATGTAGTTTATGTACCAAATACAAATTCAAGGCAATGAATAACCATGTAGTTTATGTACCAAATACAAATGCCAGGCAATGAATAACCATGTAGTTTATGTACCAAATGAAAATGCCAGGCAATAAATAACCATGTAGTTTATGTACCAAATAAAAATGCCAGACAATGAATAACCATGTAGAGATATATTCTGTAAAACCATTCATACCAATTTGGATTCAACAATACATGTATTTTATTGAATGAAGAAAAGGATTTGACCTATTGTCCCTGCATATGTGAGCACAGTAGTAAACGTTTGATAATCATTCTGCAATAGGTTGATCTCATCTTTGTTACTAAATATAGAATCTAGCCAGCATCGCAAAAATGAAGCGAATTTCCAACTATTCCCCACCCTTTCATCTAAATATCAAAGTTGAACGATCAGCTATGTGAAAAAAAGAATCTGACACGCTTTGTCATTTGAGATCAACTTTTTCTTAACCGTTTCACCGCCAATGTAACATAAATGCACCACGACAAATAGTGCAGTCCCAGATCAGACGCCACCTTTTCAAGGTGGCATCTGATCAGCGACTTCCCTTTTTGTCTTAATATCTATTTCTATACCTGTGTTTTATTCCTTTGTACTTTAAATTTCTTTATCTCAGTTCCTTATGATGTAACAAAAATTGGATTGCAGACGGCAATTAGAAATTTGGCGCCGAAAGGGTTAAACTAGTGCATAAAAAATGTTATCAAGCGAGAATATGTTTTTCTACGCCTTCTTGAAACCAATGTGATATCAAACCACAACATTATAAAATTTTACTTTTCTCTAGTAAATGCTCCTTTTCGGTAGATTTATTCAAAGAGGTTGTATCTAGAATAGCCTATGACGTAATGTGTTAAGAAATGTTTATGTCAAATCACAACTACGTAAAGAACCTTTTTTTTGCTATAAGGTAAATATTTTAATTTAAAGGAATGGGTTTCTAAACATACAGTTGAACTTCGATATCTCGAACTTCAAAGGACTATTTAAATCAGTTCGAGATAACAGATGTTCGAGCTATCCGATTTCTAATCAGGACAATTTCTTAAGTTCACAGCTGATTGCAGGTCTACAGTAATGCTGAAAGCTCATGTAGGAGCTTTCAGCATCACTGTAGACCTGCATTAAGCTGTGAAATGTGTTTCTAGATATGCGTAGTGATACATTTTAGAGCAATTCTCTATTTTGGAAGGACCGAACTTTTAGTTCGAGTTATCCCGTAGCTCGAGTTATCCGAGTTCGAGATATCGAAGTTCAACTGTATATGAATATGTACAACTATCCATAGTTTGGCAGTTAACGTGCAAGTGCAGATAATTTCAAACACATTCAACTCTGTTGACACCTTTTGACGCCTCTGTTAAAGTCATTTTTAAACCATTGTTATAAATACAGCTATTGGGCAAATGCTCTATTTAACACAATGGTTTAAAAACTGCACAGTTCTAAATTATCACTTTTCTTTAGCAAATATTATTTTTTGCTTGATTTATTTTAAAACATTGGATCTACAAATAGCCTATGAGAGGGGTTGGTCTAAACTACCTATGGGGGATGGGTCTAAAACACCTATGAGGGATGGGTCTAAAACACCTATGAGGGATGGGTCTAAAACACCTATGAGGGATGGGTAATGAGGAATGGGTCTGGGTTATTTCAGAAATGGGAAAATCATTACTAGCTTAACTCTTTCTTAGTATTCATGTAAGAAATAAATGGCATCATGATTCATGTAAGAAACAATGGCATCATGATTCATGTAAGAAACAATGGCATCATGATTCATGTAAGAAAATTACATAGGACCCTTATCAGACTGATCCTAAACGACACCGTCGATTAAAATGGACCAGACTTTATAGGAATTATCCTTCAGTGGCTCATGCCTGAACTTGAAATAAAGCGGCCGAAACAATTCTAGTACATACATGTGTACATAACAGATGTATAGGGTCCTCCGCGGCCTGAACAATTGTAGTACATGTGTACATAATAGATGAATTTGGGCCTCCGCGGTCTGAACAATTTAAGTACACATGTACCTAAGAGATGAATAGGGACCCCCGCGGTCTGAACAATTTTAGTACATGTTTACATAACAGATGAATAGGGGCCACCGCGGTCTGAACAATTTTAGTACATGTGTACATAACAGATGAATAGGGTCCACCGCGGTCTGAACAATTTTAGTACATGTGTACATAATAGATGAATTGGGGCCTCTGCGGTTTGAACAATTTAAGTACACATGTACCTAATAGATGAATAGGGGTCCCCGCGGCGTGAACAATTAAGTACACATGTACCTAATAGATGACTTTCCTTACTTACCAGGCTAGTGATACAGAGTCACAGTGTTGCATAGTTCACAAGCGTTATCCATAGTCGATGTTTACAGCTTGCTATATAATTCAGAGGTCCAGATCTATAAGATTCGTAAATTTAAAACATTTTTAAGTATAACTTCTTTATTTCTCCACCAAACCCTATGCTTTTACCACTCTTTAGAATCGTCTCGAAGAGCAATGGTTAAGTAATCAGAGAATTGTTAAGCAATCAGATAATGGTTAAAAGAGTGGTCACAACATAGGGTTTGGGGGAGAAATGACGATTTTAGTACTTTAGTACACGCGTTTACATGTTGATCTGATGTACACGTAAAGATTTATCAGAGGAGTTATAAATAAATTTCCATAACCCTTTTTTCTCCAAAGTAATGACATCATGAATATTAATTGTATGGCTTTTTATAACGGTACACGAGCGGAAGAAAGTTTGGTCACAGCAGAAACTTTATAAAATAATATCCTTAACCCATTCTCTCCTACTGACGCCTTTTTGCGCCCATGTAAAACCCATTCTTTGAAACCATTGTGATAAATAGAACATTTGCTCCATAGGAGCATATGCTCTATTTGTCGCAATGGTTCCAAAACTACGCATTTCTAAAATTCTCCATTTCTGTAGTTAATGCTCCTTTTCGGTTGATTAATTCAAAGAGATTGGATCTAAACATAGTCTAGGAGAGGATATGTTAATGAAAGAAGAATGCAATCAAGATAATACAAATGTATTGAAAAAGGCCCTTTGTGGTCGAATATTAGATCAGAGCTATTTAAGTATTTATGAAAGTAAAATATATCAGGAACATTCTGATCGGGGTCTGCTCTGTTCACAAACACGTTAAAAGACGTACATGAAAGTATAATAAGAATGATTAAGTAATCAGAGAATGGTTAAATCAGAGAATGGTCAAGTAATCATAGAATGGTTAAATCAGAGAATGGTTAAGTAATCAGAGAATGGTTAAATCAGAGAATGGTTAAGTTATCAGAAAATGGTTAGGTAATCAGAGAATGGTTAAATCAGAGAATGGTTAAATCAGAGAATTGTTAAGTAATCAAAGAATTGTTAAATCAGAGAATGGTTAAGCAATCAGAGAATGGTTAGGTGATCAGAGAATGATTAAATCAGACAATAGTTAGGTAACCAGAGAATGGTTAAGTAATCAGAGAATTGTTAAGCAATCAGATAATGGTTAAGCAATCAGAAAATGGTGAAATCAGAGAATGGTTAAATCAGAGAATGGTTAAGTAATCAGAGAATGATTAAGCAATCAGATAATGGTTAGGTAATCAGATCATGTTGTTTTATCATTTATGCCTTAGACACGGGCGTCTGGAGAGAGGGTGTTATTTAATGTTGTAAAAACCTGTAGCCCAATCTCACGCATGTCATTTCATGCAATAAATATGTTTAAAACTAAACTAGACACTGGTATATTCGCGAATTTATCTTCCAATTTTAGGACCCGGGATAATTGCGAATCCAAAACAATTTTTGTCTAAGTTAATGAGACAGGCAGATAAAGGTAATACAATATATTCACTTGCATGAGGGAAATAACTGGTTGTCTAAAATAAATGCATTTCCGGTCCGTTTCTCAGACTGTTACTGGATTATATGATTAATATATATGTAGATACCTATGATAATTCGTCTCATTAAATCAGTAAATATACTCTTAACCCATTCCCTCATAGGCAATTTTTAGACCCATTCCCTCATAGGCTATTTTAGACCCATTCCCTTATAGGCTACCTTTAACCCAACGTAAATTTACCGAAAAAGAGCATTTACTAGAGAAAGGGAAATGTTAGAAGTGTGTAGTTTTGGAACCATTGTGATAGATAGAGAATTTGCTCATGTGGAACAAATGCTTTAGATATTTATTACAATTCAAGAGCTTGGTGCAAAACTATTCTAACTCCTTCACAAAGTGAAGGAGTTAGAATAGTTTTGTACCAAGCCCTCGAATTGTTTCAAAATGTAACTTTTACAGAAGCCTAGAAAGGCGTATCTATGGAGGAATGGGTTAATCCGTGTCTCCATCAATATTAATGAAGGAAATAATGACATCATGACTATCAATCAGATTATTATTTCATAACGATACACGGACACAGGAAGTGATGACCAAGGCAGAAAGCATAGAATCATATCTACGTCATATCTACACATATCTACATCATATCTACATCATATCTATATCATTTCTTAACCCTTTCCCTCATATTGACGACTTTTGGCGACTCTATAAAAGACACTTTGTGAAACCATTGTGATAAATAGAGCATTTGCTCCTATAGGAGCAAATGCTCTATTTATCACAATGGTTTCAAACTACAAAATTAAAAAAAAAATCCTTTTCTCTAATTAATGCTCCTTTTCGGTAGATTAATTCCAACAGCTTGTATCTGAAAATAGCCTATGAGGTAATGGGTTAAGCAAACAAAACAGACCCGGATCAGACAGCTTCTTATTGTTGTTATATTTTCTAGTCCTTCGGGACCACCAGTTTCGAACAATAACAAATGCTGTGCAATTTAGACCTGTCTGATTTAATCAAGTTTTGGAGAATCGTTTATCAAATGCCAAACGGCATGGATCATGTTGGTGCAACGAATCATTTTCATATCTTACGGAGCTGTTTGCAACAGTTAGTCAGATCAGATCAACGATAACAGGGTTATGTATAAAACTTCAAGTATATGTACAGTAGAACCATCTAAATCGGAATTGTATTAAAGAAAACAAGTTTTTTTAATGGCGGGTGGCTGCTTCATGAAAGGTGAACATCACGCAGAAAGCTCCCTTGGGAGCTTTCTGCTTGATGTTCAACCTGCATTAAGCTGTCAACTGTCTGGCAGACCGGTTTTTATGTTCATTTTAAGGTCCGATTTAGAGGGGCTTTACTGTACAGATAACTTTTTTTTATTATTTAAGTTTACAATTAAGGAGTATAGAAATAACACTAACGTATACGGGGTCTAGTTGTTGTTTTATTGTTGTAAGAATTATAACAATTTTCGACAGAAATGCCTAAAATATTTCTAAGCAAAATAGCTTTTACTTATATTTAAACAAATAAAACTCAAACATTATTAACATATATTAATGTATTTATATATCATTCAAGATTATCCTTGACCATCCGCCATCTTCCAATTAATATATACTAAAACCAGGCTAAATATAGTTTAAGTTTTGACTTTAAAAGCAGGTGGTAGCTTAATGTAGGATGAAAGTCAGACAGAAAGCTCCTGAAACAGTTTTTGCATTATTTTCATTTTGCTTTTATCCTCTTTTTTGCATTTACGTTTATTCCCAAAGTGACAGTTAACCCAGGGTCTGCTCTGTTTGCCAATGGACTTTAAAAGATGTTCCTTTTCTTTCCAAAAATGGCTACAATGTTCCACCTTCCATATTTCATTATAACTATTTTGTCCATGAATTTTCAGTAGGTATTGAAATTTGGAATAAACATAGAACAGGGAATTGGTTAACAACGGAATAGTATGCTTCAATACACATGTAATGTTTATTTCATTAATACAAATACAATAAACAACTAATAGAACAGAAAATGATAGAACATGAAAGTCCTCTACAACATCCATCAGAAACCCTTATGATGAATGCACACCACACACAAACACACACATAAACCACAATTTGAGGGATATTTACAAACATTCTTAGCGTATTTAAGTACTTGATACCAATTTAATGTATACATATGTATACCATAAAAGACACCATGAGATATTCACAATATTAAATGGTCTTATTTTATATTATATCACCATTGTCGACATGTTTCTTGTCAGGCGTACGGGTAGGGTTCAATGCCGTCACTTTAGATAAGGATGTCATGGAACTCATACAGCAAGGAGTTCTTGCACCCCTTAGTCATGGAATAAGTTATTCCAGTAAAGTAAGCAACGCGTACCCATTTATCCAGCATGGACAAAGTAGAATTATGGTACTCGAAGTAGCAAGGCGCAGGAGAAGAACACAACTAACAACAGTTACACCAACTACACAACACCCAACAACAGCTACCAGCACTACCACGACAACTACAGTTCCATCAACGACAACAACTACTTCTACAACTACGGTGTCGCCAACGACAACTACGATTCTAACGACAACACCAATACCGGAAACAACAACGGAAGTTATAGTCAAAACGACAATCACGGTACCTCCGGTGAACGGGTCAGTAAATCTTGTAAACGGTGCGTCTGCAGTAAAATCAGACGGAGAAGCACAAAGCGGGTCAACAAATAACAACCATCCCACTGCTATAAGTCCCTCGGATATAGCTAAATTAGCAGCCATTTTAGAGGTTTACAGGAATCAAGCGAGTAAACCCGCAACTACCAACCACCAAAGACCTAATACCGAAGCTCTTACAGCAGACAGATTGGCATTTAAAGCAACATTAGACGCTCTGGTGAAGACAATGTCTATGATACAGATGTTCTTATTGGAGTCTAAAAGGACGACGACGACAACAACAACAACCACCACAACCCCTACAACTACTACGACGACAACACCGACGACGACGACGACAACGACGACCCCTTCTACCACAACTACAACTGCAGCGACGACGACAGTGGCGCAAGAACCAGATACAATTGACCATGCGATAGAGTTTGTAAGAGACTATATGCAAGGTGAGCATATAGCTGTTGTAAGGGGTGTACAAGGTGAAAGTCCCAAGATGTGTGGATGCCATGTGCGATATTATTTTACCGAATATAACCAAGACATGTAATGAAAAAGACTAATGGAAAAAATGGTTGGAAGGGAAGTTTGGCTTATTGTAATCAAGACAGCTTTGTTGAATGGCAATCATATATTTGGCATCGAATTCTCTTGACGTTATTGCTTATGGACAAAGGGGCAAGGTGTTTAACCCTATTCCTGTTTGAATATCCATGTAAGAAATAATGACGTCATAAATATTTAATGTTTTTTTATAATGACATTTGCTCACAGGATATGTTGCTGTTGGTGGACATTTAGAGTTACTTCTATCATAATTTCATAACCAAACCCAGCAGACCCTGATTAGGCGACTCCTGTTTGTGCCGTCTGAGCAGGGTCTACTATGCTTTCAAATGCGTGAGGGCAAGGGCTACACGGTCAGAGCGTATCATCTCTTCTTGTAATCCTGATCTTCAGTCTTGTTTTATGTTTTCTCAAGGTATGACGTTTTGGTTACTTTAGGCTACACGAAGGTAATTCAATAATTTTGATACTGAAGTTGTTCTGGCTGCTCATTGTTTGAGTTAGCTATATGATAATTGTTCCGTGTTTAGACAACGTGATTGGTTATGTTGCTGTGGTGTTGTTGCTGTGGTTATGTTGCGCATGCGTTACACTCCCTTATATGTATAGACAACTCGAAGGATATAATCTTTATATCGATAGAGGCTCTATCACTGTTTAGCCCCTGCCACCTATTCAAACAAGAATTGTGGCATAATAAATGGCGGTAGATGCAGCTGAATACAAATGGGTGTTCATGTAAACTCTCAACTGGATGATCTGCTATGCGTAAGCGGCGAACAGCGGAATGAAGATGACTGCGTCACAAGATTATTTGCGACATGCTGGGCGGGCCATCCTGTTTCTACCAACTATGTGTACCACTGTGGCAAGCAAAACAAGAAATTCGAATGTGTTGTAAACCTTGTCAAATTAGGAACATGTTCACAACATGTATGCCGGCTAATAAACGCATGGCATTTTAAAAACAGTCACTGTAGTTATATGAACAAAAGCAAGTTTTATTTGTAGTTGCATTGTTTACCCCACCCACTCGCCATACATAGACATATGGATAGCACATTGTAAGGACCATTTGGTGCGTAATGTACACTAAAACATGTCTGGACATTTTTAAGACAGATGGTAGCTTGATGTATAAATTCCGAAAATAGGAGATTCCTCAAAAGCAAACACAGCAATGCGAAAAAGAGAAAATCGTAGATTCGGTTTTATTGAGTCTGTTCATTGACAGTTATTAAAACTAAACACCCTTCACCTAGCTCCGGCTTGAACGGTTATCAATTTTCATAACTAAAAAGCATTGAAATCGATGATCCCAAATGACCAAAAAATAAAACACTCAGAATATGAAGTAAATATATTATGCAGAAAGTTTCTCTAAAGGTTTTTGTGTACTACTTTCTTCTTACATTATACAAGAAATATATTAAACATACTTCGACTTAAGCAAGTTCGTTAGACGAAGGTTTTGATATATCACATTCTTTATAAGCAAGATACCATATATCTGAGTTAAGTGTCTGTTCTGTTTGAAACAAACAAAAGGCCTTCGTTATGTATGCATAAACATATCAGCGATTGATATATGACTGACAATGGGAATTTAGGTTAAAACATAGAATGAAAAATAATGCAATAACTCTAATGAAATAATTATTGAATCTTTTCTTTATATTTTTGAACGTTGTTAGAATAAAATGTATTAGGTATTTCAATACATAAGCAATTGAAAAACAGAAGATGTTCATTACAACACGCGCAGATTAAGAAACATCCAATTGCTGCCACGTTATTATTTGCACTGTCACTGCGCATGCGCTAGCACTGACACAATGTCGCACTGCATGCCAATAAACTAATCATATATCTACTCACACACAGTAAAACGGTGACGTATTTCTGTGTAAACCATTTCAGTGGGGAGACCGAGTCAATATTGTCCTTTGCAAACAGTGCAGACCCAGATGAGATAGCTCCTAGAGGAGCTATCTCACCAGGGTCTGCATTATTTGTTATCTTTTAGAAAATAAGCTCCCTGCATATTCACGGTTAGCTTGCCCTGTTTGAATTTTGGAAAAGTCCATTTGAAACGTTATCGTCGTCAGGGTTAAACTAACTCTGTACGTGTTTACATGTTAATTACTTTGTGATGTTTACTTTAACTTCATTTGTGGTGTGTGTCACGTGTACACTTGTGTTGTGTCACGTGTACACGTGTGTTGTGTGTCACGTACACACCTGTGTTATGTCTTAACTGTTTTTACAATATTACATGTTTTAACCCATTAGTTCATGACTATTCATGTAAGACATTTGGATTTCGTGAATATTTGTTAGATCTATATAACGGTTTAAAACGGGAAATGGACACATAATTTTGACACAAATCGACAAATATGAAGAATGCCCGCTAACTAACATCAAGTATTTTGTGTTAAAGGCAGGTGGCTACTTAAAGCTAGGTGTAAGAAAAACAGAACACTCCTATAGGAGCGTTCTGTTTTACTTTCACCTTACTTTAACCAGTCACCTGCCCTAAATACCAACTTAATAACACAATTTAGGGGCCGTTATACAGAGGGTTTACTGCATGCTTTGATCAAACTTAAATCAATAAACATTCATGATGGCATTATTAATTTCATGGATATGTATGGAGTATATGGTTAAAACGAAGCTACACGATCCTCTGACAAGGATCTACAATGTTTGAACGTTTCGGCATTTTAACCCTTTCCCCCGCCAATGTCGCAAAAATGCACCACGACAAATAGTGCAGTCTCAGGTCAGACCCCGCCTTTTCAGGGCGGTGTTTAATCAGGGACTTCACTTTTTGTCTCAAACACTTTATTTCTATATATGTGCTTTATTCCTTTGAAATTTGCATTTATTTGTCGCATTTTCTTATTTGATTTAACAAAATTGGTTTGCAGACGACAATTAGAATTTGGCACCGAAAGGGTTAAATGTATATTGATTTCCGCCCTGTTGAATTATATTTAGATAAATTCTTATCTCACGAGCTTCAATGCTTTTGTTATGTGTTTCGTACAACGTTCATTTAGATATTTCTATTTAAATTAAGATTTGCTTCAATCGAACTTTTGTTTTGGACTTTAAAGTTTAATGTGTTTAACTCGAGGCCAGTTGGATAAACCTTCAGCGTTTCCCCTGGGTTTCTCCATATGCATCATTTTGTTTCTCACTGAACCGCAGACATGTAGGAATAAAGTTGTTTTCGAGGACAACGGCTCATAATTAAAACCAATTCCTAAAGGTTCGAAGAGTTCCGTATGCCACTTTTATCTCTAATTCACGTAGGACCAACATCACAATTTTCAAAGAAACTTTCTCAGTCAACCAAAGGCATTCAGTCACCTGTTCAAGGTCAACCAGCTGGTCTGAATATACCCCCGCCGCCAAGACGAGAAGTATTTGGTCCGAGAGATCCGAATTCCTCCGATCCAGCGACTTTGTGGAAAGCGGCTGGATTGTCGCCAAGGTCAAACCAAGGTCGTTCGCAAAGTATTGGCAAGTTTTCAATCAAAGCACAAGACCCAACTTCGATTAATCTCATACCAACAGGTAAAGCAAACGTGCAACCAACTGTATGGGTTTAGTGTATATCAATAATGGTTTTATTTTACGAAATATTTTGTATGAATAATGCATGATGCATCAGCGAACATACAAAGGCGTGCCCACGAATGCCCTTATATGTAACAGGTTGGAAATTTGTACAGTTCTTTGTAAACTAACAGCGTTGTTCACTAACGTCACGTTCTTGCCGCCATGTATACTTGCTTCTTTTGCATGAAAGCTTTATTAGAATCACAGGAACATTGAGTCATGGCAGATAATGTAGACTCAGGCCAATAATATGCAGAAAAAGCAGACCCTGACCAGACAACTCCTACATGTACTTCTGGTTTTGATCTACTGTGTTTGCGAATGGGGTTTAAAGGAGAAAGCTGTTAAAAGGTTAAACTCTGAATGTTTGGGAACCGCATATTCGGTAAAACCTCTCTATAACGGCAACTAAATTACATCAAGTATTTTGTGTTAAAGGCAGGTGGCTGCTTAAAGCAAGGTGAACGTAAAACAGGACGCTCCTATAGGAGCGTTCTGTTTTACTTTCATCTTGCTTTTAGCAGCCACCTGCCTTGAATACCATCTAATTAACACAAATTAGTGGCCGTTATACAGAGGATTTACTTTATACGACTTTTCAAACAATGCAGACCAGATCAAAGGGCTGTAGAGGTAGTCTTTTTTATCAAGGTCTGCTAGTTTATCTGTTGCTCTGAGTACCATAACCGGGCACTGTGTTACGTATGCCATGACAAGCTACCAGTACCGGGCACTGTGTTACGTATGCCATGACAAGCCATTACCGGGCACTGTGTTACGTATGCCATGACAAGCTTCGTATATATTTGCTTCTACTGTTTTGTAACCTTTGGCCTTTTGAGCAAGCCATTGTTGGAAGAAAATGCTTAATGTGTGTCATGTGTGTTTTTAAAGTGTGGCATATGTGTTTGTCAATGTGTTACATATGTGTGTATCCATGTGTGACATATGTGTTTTCCAATGTGCGACATATGTGTTTGCCAATATATGACACGTGTATTTGTCAATGTATGACACACGTGTTTGCCTTGATTGTATTTCAAGTAAACAGTCCAACAGTTTGAAGATGGACGAGAGCCAAACCTGAATACCAAGGCTATTTCAAAATAGCAAAATTAGCTAGCTTATGGTTTATATGCATCTTAACCCTTTCGAAGCCAAATTTCTAATTGTCGTCTGCAATCGAATTTTGTGAAATCATATGGTAAAATAAAGAGATGAGATCAATAAATGCAAATTTCAAAGAAATAAAGCACATAAATATGGAAATAGAGACCGAGACAAAAAGTGAAGTCCCTGATCAGACGCCGCCTTGAAAAAAGGCGGCGTCTGATCTGGGACTGCAGTATTTGTCGTGGTGCATTTTTGCCGCATCGGCGGTAAAAGGGTTACACGTAACACTACACCCAATCTTTAGCCTGCAGTGCGTGATCTGACTGATATTTGCAAATAGCTGGGATCCAGATGAGACGCCGAGTAACTCGGGGTCTCATCAGGATCCAAGCTGTTTGACACTCGGTCAATAGTTTCTCAAAAGTTTGATCGAATCGAAAGTCAGCAACAGTTGTAGCAGATCAGGGTTGGGGCAGACTTTTTTCCAGCAGGCTAAGGGTTAACAAAGCATGCCTGTGTGTATATATGCTTGAACAATATAGCTTGTGCATGCACTTTTAATTAATACATTTATTACACATTTATACTGTTTTACAAGGCTGGTTTTGCTGTTATTCTTTTGTATGTTTCGTAATAGTTTCATGAGTTCAAATACCATACTTATTTACTATCATTGCGTTTAAACGAATTTTAAACGCGTGTATCAATGCGTTTAAATGCATGTTATGTGATAATGGCAATATGTGTGTGCATATTTATTCATTTTTCAGTTACTTTATTATGATATCTTAATTTGGTTGGTTGAATGAGTGAATAACTTGTTTAAAGTATTTATGGACATTGTGCTACTAGTATTATGACTTTGATACCAATTTGTCTCTTAGTTATTACGAGGGTATAATTATATATAAAGTATAAATAAACAACAGGGAACTGTATATTTTTACATTGCTTTGTGAACCAGCCGTTCAGAGTCTAAACAAGGCGGTCTGACATTATCCTAAACTGCAAGTTTCCAATGAATCCCAAATGTCCTTTTAAACCCTTTCCTTCGTATGAACGCCCTTCACACCGTTGCAAACAGAGTAGACCCAGATCAGACGGCTCCTGGGCCGTCTGATCAGGGTCTGCTCTGTTTGCTCATGACAAATCATAAGTCTGTTTCTGTAGCTTCCGCCATGATAGTGGACAATTATAAAAAAAAGTTAATGATTATGTATGAAGTCATTAAATCTTGAATAAATAGTCATGAGGGAAAGGGTTTATTATAATTTAATACTAATAACTTATACCAAGCAATATTACCAGTTTGAAGGTGTTTCATATTAATTGGCAAACTATATAATATATACTTTTAACACATGATACTGCTTTAAGTTACTGTGACCAGTTCGTAATTCACTTATACTGCACACGTGTACTATAACAGGAGAACGACGTAAGCAAGTCGGAATATAAATAAGAAGAGACGTTTGTTTTGAGTTTGTTGTGTGTGTGTCATGTGATAAAAAGAATATTACATTAGTTTTCACTGATTGTTGGTTTTTACCAAACTCGTCGACAAAAATAATTCGAGGTCCAGCTAATCTCGTGTGATATTAATTTATTCAAATGGTTTGTTTAAATCAATACAAAATGCACGCTCATGAATTATTTCGTATTACTGATATATACTGATATACACTATGTATGGACACACTCGCTCCCATCCAATTATCCAAAAGTTCGGAAGGTATGTCTATACATAACGTATAGCCGAGATCATCAGACATACTCACTCACCCACTCACTCACTCATTTACTCTCTCTCTCTCACACACTCACTTTTGTCACTCGCCTCTCTCACTTAGTTTATGTTTCACCCAGTGACGTAGAAATGCATGTCGACCATTTCTGTTAGTCCCACTGTGTTAAATAAATCAAATTGTTTACTGTTTTCTTTGTTTGTTGTTTTCTTTATGTGTCACATGACCTAGACTTTAGAGACAAAGCATGTTATTGCATGGAAAATCTACGACAGCTGCAAGAACAAAACTGCGCATGCGCGAGCGGAAGCAAATTCTAAAAAGTTCTGTGCAAAGCTTTAAGGTAATCAATTTCACATATTTTATATACATCTGTTTACCATGTTTATGATTTATTTCTTGCACGATTGTTGTTATGTATTCTTAGTTCGTATTTAAATGTTTACACTATAAAAACCCTCTACAACACCCTATTCTAATCCTGCATTAAGCTCCCATATTAGCAATATTTGGATTCAGCTGCTATATTGAAGTTTTTTAGACAAGTATCTGATGATTAACACTTTTACCGCCAATGTTGCATAAATGCACCACGGCAAATAGTGCATTCCCAGATCTATTAACCCATTTACCGCCAATGTCGCATAAATGCACCACGGCAAATAGTGCAGTCCCCGATCAGTCCCCGGCGTCTGTCCAGGGACTCCATTTTTTGTCTCAGTCTCTAGATTAAGTTCTTTATCCCAGATTTATTCTTTTGAAATTTAAA
Source organism: Azorinus chamasolen (assembly GCA_963576725.1). Taxonomy (NCBI): domain Eukaryota; kingdom Metazoa; phylum Mollusca; class Bivalvia; order Cardiida; family Solecurtidae; genus Azorinus; species Azorinus chamasolen. The sequence continues at coordinate 6,172,801 of OY755250.1, read as the reverse complement.
CTGATTTATATAATTTCCTTAATTCATCGAAACGTTTTAACAAAACTGGATTGCAGACGACAATTAGAAAATTGACGCAAAAGGGTTAATGGGTTTATTGATAGACAGGTTGTTATAGAGGGGATTTATGGCATTGTTTTCAGAGGTCCAGATAAGATAACTTCTATATTACTCCACCAAACCCCGTGTTTTGACCACCATTCAAAACCGTCTTTTCGAAACTTAAGACAGGTGGCAGCTTAATGCATGGTGAAAACCATGCAGAAAGCTCGTCTAGGAGCTTTCTGCATGATCTTCACTATGCATTAAGCAGCCATCTGCCTAAAAGGGTCTAAATCCTTCTATAAAGAAAATTCGAATAATCGAAGTTTTACTGTAATATGGTAATAGCGAATACTGGTATAACGAAACCTTGCTTAGAACGATTTCTAATTTTAATTCCTCAACGATCTTCATCGATATTAACACCTTCAATGCAGAATTGTCAAGGCGGAATTGCCAAAAGTGTAGCGCCTTGACGCCTCTGAAAAAGTAACTTTCTGAAATCATTGTGATAGCTATATCATTTGCTCCATAGGAGCAAATGCTGTATGCATCATAATGGTTTCAACACTACACAATTCTAAAAATGTCCTTTCCTCTAGTAAATGCTCCTTTTCAGTAGATTTAATTCAAAGCAATGGGGCCTAAAATAGCCTATGAGGTAATCCCTTAAAGTTCGAGATATTGATGTTCTATCAAACCTTTGAACTTTTTTGTTGCCACCATTTTTAAATATTATTAAAAATGTATGTAGATCTACATCGAAATTTATACACTCTTGTATATACCTTTAGTTCTTAAGATATTTTCTCAAATTGGAGTCTCGTGCAAACAAGCTTTTGAAGAAATAGTCACCAACTGTCCTGTCACAAAATTCTCAGAAACTATTGACCAAGTGTCAAACAGCTTGGATACCGATAAGACGCCCATTTACCAGGCGTCTTATCTAGACAACAGCTGTTTGGAAATGCGAGTGACGCCACAAATGCAAATGACGTCACAAATGCGTATCAGGCTGCGGTGAACGAGACAACATTTCTAATGTTAAGTCTAATACAATATTTCTGCAACCGGGAGATAGCAATAAATCCAGAACTGTAGAATCTAACGTAAGCGACCATAAAGAATAAGTAAATAAGTAATGGGTCTGTAAGGCAGGTGGTAGCTTAATGCAATGTATAAAGCTCTTTGGAGAGCTTCTTGCATTTCTTTTGCTCTGCATTAAGTCATCACCTGTTTTTTTAATGTTTTAATGCTGAAGGCATTCACAGTAACTCCTTCTCTGTTGAATATTCATGAAATGGAATACTGATTGAATATTCATTAGCTACATTTGAACATGTGCTGATTCTAATTCAGAGACTCCAAGTTAACTGTTTAATACACTAGTGCATTATTTCCAGGTATGGCAGCAGCAGTGCCACAGGATCCCACCGATGCCCAAATACACATGACAATAGCCGAGATCAACGCTGCACCGAACGAAGCAGCAGCTGCGACAGCCGCAGCTGCCCTGTACAACCCCATGTTAGACATGGCAGATAATGTAAAGACAGCCCTAGAGAACAGGGTACGCTTTTTCCGAGCTCGGACATACAACCCTAACTGGATGCCAGGTATGCCATTGCCACGTCTACCCAGTCATTTCGAGGTCAATGACCTAATTTTGGGCGCTTACTACGGAGCAGTTACGCAGTCACCGTTGACCGGTGCCCCTAGACCACCAGCTGGTCCCCAACCAGGACCAAGGACTGCAATTCGCCGGGGACTATCACCTTTGAGACGGGCAGGTAATTTTCCCCGGAGAGCTTCACGAAGATCGCAGCAAGGCAACCGATGGTCGCCGCCTGGTCGCAGGTCGCAGACCGCATGGCCGCGAGCATCACCAAGCAATCAATTTTGGAATGCCGGGGCAGGTTCGAATCCGACCCGTAATTCAGGACCTCCCCCGGAGTTCACGCCACTCGCAAGCTCTATTCCATCTTGGATTGGCTTAGATCCAGCCCACACGCCGAATAACCAGCTTGGATGGTAAACAAAATTGCTCAGCCATCATCGGTCAGAGAAAAACACATTTAAGACATTTTTATGTTCTATAGTTTGCTTATCCCTTTCCCCTCACAGTTATGAATTTAATCCTTTCCATGTTGAATCTTGATGTAATTAACAAAACAACAATATAACTGCTTATTAGCTAAATACAGTTGAACTTCGATATCTCGAACACGGATAACTCGAACTTCGGGATAAATTCAGTCCTTCCAAAATTTACAATACAGAATTTTTCTAAAATGTATCACTACACATGTGTAGAAACACATGTAACAGCTTAATGCAGGTCTAAAGTAATGCTGAAAGCTCCTACATTAAGCTGTGAACTTGAGATATTGGTCAGATTATAAATCGGATGACTCGAACCTCTGTTAACTCGAACTAATGTGTATGGTCCCTTGAAGTTCGAGATATCGCAGTTCAACTGTATATAAACATGAATTCTGGGTACTGTCAAAACCTGTAGACTCATTTTAACCCTTTCGGTGCCAAATTTCTAATTGTCGTCTGCAACAAATTGTTAAATCATTCGGTAAAATAAGGAAATGAGGTCAATAAATGCATATCTAGAAATAGAGTTTGAGACAAAATGTGATGTCGCTGATCAGACGCCGCCTTGAAATCGCGGCGTCTGATCTGGGACTGCACTATTTGTCGTGGTGCATTTATGCGACATTGGCGGTAAAAGGGTTAAGATAATTTAATAAGCAAAAAGAACAGACCACGTTCAGATTGTTCCTACCGAGACCATCTGATCTGGGTCTACTCTGTTTGCAAAGACGAAAAAGGCGTCCATATTAAAGAATATTTTATTACGGCGTGTAGATCTATATATTCGCGGACGGAAATTAGAATCTATTTTATAATTAGATCTAGATCTACATATTAGCAAGGAAAGTGTTGGTTAAAGAAAAATGACAAAATCAATACCATTCAATAAACAAATAAAGCAGACATTGGTCAGACGGCTCCAACAGGATATCTGTGGTCTGTGTCTACTCTGTTTGAAAATATGCCAATGTCATATTTATGAGGGAAGGGTATGACGTAATCTATGACGTAATCTATGACGTAATCTATGACGTCAGTGGGAAAGGTTTAAGATATATGTATACATGTACAAAACTGTTGCCCCTTTGTATTAAATGAGCCGTGTTGCATTGCGAATAGTGAAGACACAGATCAGATGAGGTCACGTGATGTCTGAGATTAGGTGTCTAATTAATTTTACACCGAATGTTGCAATTTATGGGAGAGAGACTGTGCAGAGCCTGATGAGACCCCGGATGAGATGCACTAACATTGGTCTTGGTCACTTGCTAGTTGCAATGCAATATAACTCATTTTCCCAGAGAATTGCTCATATTCAAATATACAAGCATAGTAAATACTTAATGAAATGTGTAGACCAAACAAAACACAATTGGGTCGATCAGTTTGCATGAATATTTTTCTGTCAGATATTAGACATAATCTAGCCATTCATGACGTCATTCGTATTTGTGACGTCATTCGCATTTGTGACGTCACTCGCCAAAATTGTTTGGTTAATAGTTCCTAAAAAGCTTGTGTCATGGCAGTGGTTAAATAGTTTCTCTGAAGCTTGATCAAAATCGAAAATTGAAAGATATTTGGTAGAATTCTATAACTTTAGGCTTAGAATTTATTCTTATTGATCTTTCAATCAATTCTCTTATAAATATTGACGACACTTTGTAAAACTATTGTGATAAATAGACAAAATCTACAAAAATCTAAAAAATATTTTTTAGAAAAAATCCTTTTTCTAATAAATGCTCAATAGACTTTATAAACAGTTTGGTCTGAAAATAGCCTAGATCTATCAGGGAATTATTAAATAAGGAATGGGTTATGTGTGGACAAATGTACAGGAATCTGCAAACAGTGGAGGGCACTGCCTTGGTAAAGTATTAATTCTTTTCTTGGTGAATAGTCATGCAAACTGCAACCTAGATATCTTGAGTTTTAACCCATTTCCGCATATAGACACCTTTTGACGATTCTGTAAAAGTCACTTTGTGAAACCATTGTGATAAATATAGTAATTGCTCCATAGGAGCAAATGCTCTATTGATCACAATGGTTTCAACACTAAATCATTCTAAAATTTTCCTTTTCAGTAGTTAATGCTCATTTTCGGTAGATTTGTTCCAAAAGGTTGGATCTAAAAAGTAGCCTATGCGGAAATGGGTTAAGGGAACACATAAGTTTGATGGCTAAAACAAAAGGGAACATTGTGATTTACTGTTTTACACTTTCATTTGTCCAATCACAGGCCTTTGCTGACTGAGCATGCGCGAGAGACGCATGCGTATGATTAATAAGTATGACGCATGCGCGTTGCTAGCTGCGTATACCATGCTGTAGTATCAGTTATTCTATAATCAAGAATGGAGAATTTGAGTGAGGAACTTTTTATTTAACCCTGTCGGCGCCAAATTTCTAATTGTCGTCTGCAATCGAATTTTGTACAATAAGGAAATGAGATAAATAAATGCAAATTTCAAAGGAATACAGTACATATATAGAAATAGAAATTGAGACAAAACATGAAGTCCCTGATCAGACGTCGCCTTTTCATGGCGGCGTCTGATCTGGGACTGCACTATTTACCGTGATGGATTTATGCGACATTGGCGTTGAATGGGTTAAGTTCAAGAAAGTCACATTTGACATACAGTTTTTCATGCTAACAACAGCTGTGTGATCTATGTGCATAGAGGTTTCGTCAAATACACTTTCAAAAGTTTTATTTTAAAATACAATGAACAGTTACTTATTCAGATTCCAAAACAGCTTTTCCATTTTCTCATCAATATTCATAATTTCGTTCTCTTTCTTATCCGCTTTCATGTTTTTATTGTTTTAAAAATGTTCCATATTTTCTTTCTTTTCACTTTTTTGTATAGGCTTTGAAACTGTCTTTTTTATTGTTTAAAGCCCTTGTGGCTAATTTCGATTCCAGTATTTTTCCCATTCCGGTTATAAAATAACACCGACTTCTAAACTGATTACAGCATGCATACGCAGTCAAGTAATGCAGTCACATAATGCAGTCACATACGTTTTAATGTTTTGACAAACTCGTTTTAAACAGAAAGAAGAACAAAATACCGAAATGGATTTTTATTTAGCGGAATGTGCCATTTCGTCACTTAAATGCCAGTCAGTAAGGCCTTAGTGAAGTTTTGATGAGAAAATGGAAATTATATCGTGCAAATGAAACAGGGCAATGTAAACCTGTCAGATAATGTATCCTTTAACATGAATAGCACCTGGTTGAATATCTTCGATGTAAAATGCACAGACTATGTTACCTTTCAGTGCGTTTATTATCCATATGTCAGATAGTTTGGGGACAAATGAGACACGGAGTTACTTGTAGTCTCATTTGGGTCAATGCTGTCTGTTGCTGTCGTCATCTGTGCATCTGTGAAATTCTAAAAGGTTATTGCAAACCTCATTTTGGCACGACTCGTCATGAAATATGTTAGTGGCTTTGATTTATGACATAAAAACAAAATTCAGACAACGTTTAACTTGTCCTGTGTGCTTGCATAATAGATGTACTCAGTTTTTAGATTCATGCAATTTGAAATTATAATGAGAATGTACGTAAAGAGTGAATTCCTGACCAGAGGTTCAGGTTAGCTGCGTAAATTTAAACATTTTCAACAGCTCGTTTATTTCTCGACCAAACCCAATAATGATATCTCTCTTAACGGTATAGGGTTTGGTGGAAAATTGGCGATTTTAGAATTTGGGTACAAAACTTAATCTGTGTCTCAGGACTCGCTAACGAACAACGAATAACGTAGATCCTGGTGGAACGACGAGAAGCCAGATATTTCACCAGGATCCAGGATATTTGCATTACAAACGGTTTTGCATGTTCTACTATTTCTTGTCCGAAGAACCTTTCTAACTCTTAAACTGTAAAGTTTAACATTTGGTGCTGGTAATTTAGGTCATTGTACGTATATTTAGTCTTTGAAATAAATGATGAAAACAATCTGAAACAAGAGATGATCTGGCGTTTTCTTTTCTTGCTGCAAATCAAATGGATCACGTACAATAATACGTATAGATGTTTAACCCTTTCGACTCCAACTTTCTAATTGTTGTCTGCAATCCGAGTTTGTTAAATCATTCAGTAAAATAAGGTAACAAGATGAATAAATGTTCAAGGAAATAAAGCACATAATAGAAATAGATAGTGAGACAAAAAGTGAAGTCCCAGACCAGACGCCGCGTTGCATGGCAGCGTCTGATCTGGGACTGCACTATTTGTAATGTCGCATTTATGCGATATTGGCGGTAAAATGGTTAAAGAGACCACTTTCGATTGAGGAGTCTGAAAAAACAAATCTGGTTTGTAAAGAAGATGAGTTCCGGATTGTAAAATAGATATTGGAAAACATCAACTTTCTACCTGATATCATGCCCTGGCAAACAGAGAAGACCCAGAATAGACAGTTTCTGTAGGATCTACTCTATTTGCCTATGGATGTATAAAGTTTACTACAAGAGATAAATACAGTTCAGCTTACATGATGATTTTGCATAGCAACACCTTGTAAACAGTACACAGTGTGACGCCGTGTAGACAGTACACAGTGTGATGCCGTGTAGACAGTACACAGTGTGACGCCGCGTAGACAGTACACAGTGTGACGCCGTGTAAACAGTACACAGTGAGACGCCGTGTAAACAGTACACATTGTGACGCCGTGTAGACAGTACACAGTGTGACGTGTAAACAGTACACATTGTGACGCCGTGTAGACAGTACACAGTGTGACGTCGTATAAACAGTACACAGTGTGACGCCGTGTAAACAGTACACAGTGTGACGCCGTGTAGACAGTACACAGTGTGACGCCGTGTAGACAGTACACAGTGTGACGCCGTGTAAACAGTACATATTGTGACGCTGTGTAAACAGTACACTGTAAGCTAAAATTAAGATTTAGCACCCCTCTCAACGTCCGTCACTGCCAACGCAGTCGTTTATTGCCAGACATGAAACAGGGTGATTAATCCGTTTTATCAAAGAAAACAGTTTCGATCGTAATGAGGAACTGAGTTTCTTTTCAGGATTCAAACTGATTGATGCCGTGAAGCTATTTTTATATGTTTCCCTTTTTCTTTTGGAGGGGGGGGGGGAGGGAGGGGGTTGAAGAAAATATTAATATTGAACATTTTGTAGACGGCATTTGATGGCAATGAAAGACTTGGGTGACCGACTCAGAGAGGGTTTGCTGTAAGCGCGCGCTGCGTATATTACTCGAGGTGATCTGTAATAATAATTTGTCATCCTACGTGATTCTTGGACATTATGTAAGTATGCACTAATTCATAGTTTTACTATTCATAATAAGTAAAATCGTAGATCTATATAAAATATAACATTTGGTAAATCAGACACAAAAAACGAAATATAAAGTATAAAATATTATATTGAATATTTGTTTTTAATCTATTTAGCTAGATAAATTCTGGACTTAATATACATATTTTACATACCATTGCTTACCAAAAGCGTTAAGAATTGGTGTAAATGAAATTATTACGTTTAAATTTTAACCGAACCACCCAAAAGCATTTATATCTTCAATATGAATTTCATTGCCTCGCAGTGATTCAGGGTCCATGCTTATAAAGCTTTTAGTTGAGTCTGAGAACGTTCTCAAGCATTTGATTGGTCAGATTTGAGCCTTTGGCTCAAGGCTCAAATCTGACCAATCAAAAGCTTGAGAACTCAAATCTGACCAATCAAAAGCTTGATTAGCTCCTTTATTTCCCCCACCAAACTCCAGTATAGAGTTTGATGGAGAAATGGCGATGCTAGTATTTGGGTACACACCTTTATCTGTAGCTCTGCTTGTTCTTTACGTGCCTGATTAGAACCGACGATGATATCACTTTTCACACCATTTTTACCAGGTCCATCATTGCACGGAGCAATATTGAGACGGCCAATGCCGGGATCACCTATGGGTCCGATGGCATCGTATTATGAACCAACACAATGGGAAGTAGATATGGCCGTTGCGGATATAACTGCTGCTAATACAGAACAAGCCGCAATAAAGGCTGCAGCTGGAGTTTACCGCATTGGTCTAGACACACCGGATGTTGTGGTAAACGCTCTTGAGGAGAGGATCGCTAGACTTCGTAATCCAAATTGGAACCGGCGAAGACCGCCTCCTATTCCAATGGGACTGAATGTTCTGGGCATGATTGTCAGGGCTTTCCAGGAGATCCAAGCAGCAGCAAAGGCCGCTGCAGCCGCTGCAGCCGCAGCAACCCCACCTCCGACACCAGCTGCCCCACCTCCCCGTGCTCCAAAACAAGGTTAGTCGTAATATTAATGCTTTATTTGTTCTGTATTTAGTCAAAGATTGAGTACCTACTGAACTCCATGGACAAAATAGTTATATAATGGAATATGGAAGGTCGAACATTGTTGTTATACCTTCTGATCCTTCGAGATCATGAATTTCAGTACTTCTTGTTCTGAAAATTGAATACCGCTTAAGCCGGTGCTAGGGGGCGTGAGCAGTGTTGCACTTTCAATTACTGCTCATTAACAGACTCAATAAAACCGAGTCTGCAATTTTCTCTTTTTGTGTTGCAATTTTTGCTTTCGAGGGATCATCACCCTTCAGAATTTATTGTAATCATTTTATAAATTTAAGAAAAAGATCTTTCAAATTCCATTAGCCAACAGAGCAGACTCTGATCAGATGGCTCCACTAGGAGCCTTCTGATCTGGGCTTTCTCTATTTGCATTAATGCATGAAAATGCGTTTATATATGCGGGAAAGGGTTAAATGTGCAGATGGAAATATTAGAACGCATGTGCCCAATTTACGAATTATCGTATATGGATAATTACGTCATAGATAAACTCCATAACTTTCCTTTGCCGACAGAGAGGACTAACATCCGGGTCCATGCTTATAAACCTTTTAGTTGAGTCTGAATTCGTTCTCACGATTTTGATTGGTCATATTTGAGCCTATGGCTTAAATCTGACCAATCAAAAGCCTGAGAACTCAAATCTGACCAATCAAAAGCTTCAGAACGAGCTCAGACTCAACTAAAAAGCTTTATAAGCATGGACCCAGACGACTCCTATAAAAGAGTGTCTTAACAGGTTCTGGTCTGTTTGCTTATGGAATAATATAGATCTGATTCTATAGATTTACTTTGGCAAAACATCCGTGTTTGAATGTGTTATTTTAGAAATAATCTAATTGATATGCATGATTTCTTATATGAATATTCATTGAGTAAAGGGTTACTAACGTCTGTCAACCGATTAAGACAACTGGCAATGGCGGTAGTCACACATTTCAACTCACGCCATTTTTGTAACACGCATTCTGATTGGTCCACGTGACCTTCTATCGTTCAAAAATGAACTTGTATTGGTCAATATTAGAAACTGCGATACTTTCCAAGTAGTCCGAGTGTTGTCGGTAATGAGGAATATCGTCGTACTATTTTTCGTATAAAGAGACCCGGCCTATATGTATATCAAACGAAATGGGCCTATTTAACGAAGTTTGCCGGAGATAACCGAAAGGGTTACGAATTGCAAATGCATGTACGTGTATTGTATACAGTTTGATATGGTCCCGATATGATAAAATACATCGCTTTCAGACTTAGTTTAGTCACAGGTATCTCTTCCGTATCAAATAAAAACTGGTTAGGTACTAATGAATGATTTTTGTTCAGTTTGTTTTGTCTCTTTAACAGTACATAAGTCATATAGCGACGTCCAGCTCATTACAGATAGAGGAAGACCCCGCATGTTTGCATTGTTTCGTGTACAAAACAAACGCTGGTAGATCCACCGATATACCGAAAGCCAGTTGAAAGTTTTCCTCATATAAAAGTTCCGAATGCCCTGACGGGGATTCTGATCACAGATATTCGGTGTACATGAATATTCCACGGGTGTTTAGTACCGCCTAACCATGTGCGCGATCTTTAAATTATTCACGGAATATTAGTCATGAGATGTTTGCAGCCTTTGAACATGTTCCATGATATATATGAATAATTGGCAACCCTTTGCCTGATAAAATGCATTTTCCACTAGACAAGACGGAGTCATTGTCGGAGCCGTGTGATCAGTGTCTGCTTTGTTTTGTGTGTAGTTCTGATTCGAGTTTCTGTCACGGCCAACGCTTACGTAGTCCATGTAGTAAAACCTCGATACTACGGAACGTTAGTAATGAAGAGCAACACCTCGATACTACGAAACGTTAGTAATGAAGAGTAAAACCTCGATACTACGAAACGTCAGTAATGAAGAGTAAAACCTTGATACTACGAAACGTTAGTAATGAAGAGTAAAACCTCGATACTACGAAACGTTAGTAATGAAGAGTAACACCTCGATACTACGAAAAGTTAGTAATGAAGAGTAACAACTCGATACTACGAAACGTTAGTAATGAAGGGTAAAACCTCGATACTACGAAACGTTAGTAATAAAGAGTAACACCTCGATACTACGAAACGTTAGTAATGAAGAGTAACACCTCGATACTACGAAACGTTAGTAATGAAGAGTAACACCTCGATACTACGAAACGTTAGTAATGAAGAGTAACACCTCGATACTACGAAACGTTAGTAATGAAGAGTAACACCTCGATACTACGAAACGTTAGTAATGAAGAGTAAAACATCGATACTACGAAAAGTTAATAATGAAGAGTAACACCTCGATACTACGAAACGTTAGTAATGAAGAGTAAAACCTCGATACTACGAAACGTTAGTAATGAAGAGTAACACCTCGATACTACGAAACGTTAGTAATGAAGAGTAAAACATCGATACTACGAAACGTTAGTAATGAAGAGTAACACCTCGATACTACGAAACGTTAGTAATGAAGAGTAACACCTCGATACTACGAAACGTTAGTAATGAAGAGTAAAACCTCGATACTACGAAACGTTAGTAATGAAGAGTAAAACCTCGATACTACGAAACGTTAGTAATGAAGAGTAAACCTCGATACTACGAAACGTTAGTAATGAAGAGTAACACCTCGATACTACGCAACGTTAGTAATGAAGAGTAACACCTCGATACTACGAAACGTTAGTAATGAAGAGTTACACCTCGATACTACGAAACGTTAGTAATGAAGAGTAACACCTCGATACTACGAAAAGTCAGTAATGAAGAATGTGTCTTTGTGAAATTCATCCTGCATTAAAATGCCACCTGTGTAAAAGATCAATACGTATTTCAGTGTTCGTAGTATCTGGGTTTACTGCACATACCATTGTGAAAGTACAGCTAATAAATATTCATGATGTAATTATATCTTCCATTAATACTCATCAGGTAAAGTTGTTTTATGTATCATTTCAGGACCACCAAAGCCCCCGTCGCCATCAAAGCCAACACATAAACAACCAAACAAGCCACGCCCATCTGCCCCGCCTACTCGAGCTCAAGTAAATAGGCTCCTCCCACAAGACGCTGCTGGTTCATCAAACAATTTCATGGCTGATTTTATGTCTTCGAAGCGCATGGCTGACCCTGGTCCGCCCCCTGATATGTCTAAAATGATGAGAACTCTAAGACCGCAAAATCGGGGCTACAATGATATGATGATGCAGCAACAACGTGGCTCAAGGGTCGATCCGTTTCTAAGTGGCAGTGAGGCTATGGCACGAAATAGCTTGCAATCAGCACCTCGTAATGCTCAGCCTGTGGTTCCGAGAGTTATAAAACCGCGAACCGAGCCTTTGTCCAGGAAACGTTCACCAACAACCCGTACGAATATTGTCAAAAGACCCAGTAAGCCCCGGACGACTACACAGCCAAGCAAAAACGCTTTAAATGAGCGGAATTATTCCTTTATGAAAACTAACGAAGTGAAGAGCAGCCATAAAATGTCACCTACTAAGCCTTCTCAAAGGGTCAGCGGGCCACCTGCACCACCCTCTGATCCGAGAACATCGACTGTGAAACCTCCTCGACCAACACGTCGACCAAGCGATCCCCCAAGCGCTCGAAACTCTATCCAATACATCGGCAAACCCCCCACTGAGGGTAGCCGTAATACTCGGAATTTTGGAGCATCTGCCTACATACCCCGTCAAAAAAAACTCGACAAGAAAGAAAAGAAGCTAGCTTCAAGATACCCGGGCTTGATAATCAAAGGATCAAGGAGGGAGAGTAGCGCTCCAGCGACATACTTCGAGAAGGCACAGTCTGAACTGGCAAAGATGGACACTGCAGGCGCTGAGTACGGTGTTGTGGGAAGAATGATACAAGCTCCACTTCTACCAGCGAAACCAGATCCAACGCAAAAGCCATTCCCGCGTGTGCAGCAAATCTGGTCGCCAACTGGAAATTTAGGAAGGGGGATAAGCGATCTATTACAATCTTCGATAAATGGTAACAGTGAAAGTATTCCGATTGTAAAACCGACGACAGCGCCCCCACCTCCGACAACAACGACTACGACAACAACGACAACTACAACACCGACAACAACAACAACAACAACAACAACAAAGAAACCAACTACTAAACAAAAACCTACATTTGCCGAACAAACACGAAAGCGTGATATTGCAATGAAGATTGTAAATGGTAAGTTGACCTTACAGCCAAGACAAAGGTCAGGTGGCGATTTACCTTGACACTGAATAAAGGTAAGTTCCTATGCCATATTTACATCGAGAACCAGGTATGCTCTCATATACCCATCCCTTACAGCCAGGCAAGTAAAAGGTTCAAGTACACATTTGATCAGGTTTGTAGATCGCTAGCTCACGGTTAGCAATTCTTCGTTTTGGAAGCGAATTAAAACGTTGTTAAGCGAATTAAAACGTTGTTAACATTGTTGGTCTGAAGAACTTTATCTCTTTCAGGTTTTGAATTAGAATTTATACATGTAAGTATTCCACGGAGTTTAATATTTTTTTAATGTTTTCCTGGAAATTAAGAAAAAAACGTTTATGAAAGAAACATAATCAAATTGGTCTAGTTTGACAGCCATTAGATCTTTCTACGTAAGAAAGTTAATCAAACGCGCTAGATTTGACGGGCACAGTTTAGAACTTGTTATGGAAGAATCCAAATCAGTCGCGCCTATTTTGACGGATACAGTTAAGAACTTGTTATGGAAGAAACCAAATCAGTCGCGCCTATTTTGACGGACACAGTTGACGGACACAGTTAAGAACTTTTTATGTATGATTTCCAATCAACGTGCCTACTTTGGCGGACTGATAGAGTTTGTAATCGGGGACCAAGATTATAAAACTTCTGAGTCTGAATCTGAGAACATTCTCAAGTATCTAATTGGTCAGAATCTGACCAATTAGATGCTTAAGAATGATCTCAGACTCAAGCAAAACGTTTTATAATATTTGACCTGATCAAATAAAGTGGCATAAGAAGAATGCAGTGTGATGGAGGGTCGTGAGTGGGTGACATTTAAATGCCAGGAATGTTGACATGCATTCTCAATCCTACCTATCGCTGTTGCTGTGGCAACTATTCGGATTAATCCGCAGTCATAAGATGCCTCTTTGATATTTTCGGTGAACCATGTTTTCGATTCTTATTCCGAATATAAACGATTTAATACAAGAAATAACTCGGGCTTGCTTAGTGTCTGATATAGAATGTACAGAAAAATGTCCAACGTCATTTTGTTTTAACCTGGACATGGCCTCAAGGTTATAAAACCTTTTCTTGAATCACTTCATAAGCATCCGCGAAAAAAACATATTCTTTAAACCACGAGAACCCTTACATATAGCAAATGTAAGAGAACAGAATAATATAACCACAGAAAAGTAAAACGAAATAATAAAAAAAGAACTCATGCAGGAGTAAGGAAGTAATAAATGGAAGTACACAACTTTTTCACCATGTTAACCCTTTACCCAATAGCCTGTTTCTAGTTTTGAAGATATATGACCACTTAAAGCAGGTTGAAAGTAAAGCAGAATGCGCCTTAAGGCGCATTCTGCTTTACTTTCAGCCTGCTTTAAGCTATCATCTACTAGGATATAGAAAATATTTATTATGCAATATGTTCATGACTGTATGAATTTGAACTATTTTCTTCAGCGGAGGAATAAATCAAACACGCTAAAAGCCGCTTCTATCAGGTAAAGGGTTAATTAAACAGATAGAGTAGAACTTGATCAGCCGCGGCGTATTAATTCTATCACCGCCGAGGCCACCGGAAAGCGAGTGCTGCAAATGACGAGTGATTAAACCCTTTCGTCTGCTAACTCTGTCGTCGGCTAACTTTGTCGTCTGCTACAAATTTTCATTCTTTTGATTTTCTTCATTTTTGTTTCAAAAACATAGTAACTCGGCGTCTCATCTGGATCCAAACTGTTTGCATAGGTAATCATAGATCCGGCATTGGCAGCGAAAGGGTTAATTACGTAGTATAGAAGCAATGGAAGTCATGTGACCACAACTACGTCACTTAAAAGTTGTGGATAATACGTCATCAGATTTGATGACGTATTATATTTGTTCTCGGCTTAAAACGCAAGTTGAATGCAATACAAGACAAAAACACACACAAAACGCTTCAAACTGGAAAATATAAAACACTTCAAACTGGAAAATACAAAACACTTCAAACTGGGAAACTAATGCTTGGTTTTCATCTGGTAAATGCGAGAATAACAAAATAGATGGACTTAGATTTTATACATATAAGGGGATTCCTTGCAGGTTAAGGTCATGTTTCATTGTATCTATATCACATATAGAGTTATTAAACATCGATTTATGTTGTCTTTTTTTTAACTATTATGCTTATGTATTGTTTTTTTTTTGTTCAAGAGCAAAGTTCTATAATATTTTCTTCCTTTTCAGAAAGCTGTAATAAATTAAATACATTTCTCTATGATTCTGCAAAAGACTACTTTTACTACTTTGTTGCCAATATGTGTAGTCACTAAACTACGTAGTAGTTCATGTATGTACCATTTTGATTTAACCATTTACCCCATAAACAAGACTCTTTACGTATTTTCAAACAGAATCTATCCATATCAGGTATCTCCTGCTGTAAACTTCTGTTCAGGGCTTGTTCTGTATCCATGCTTATAAAACTTTTAGTTGAGTCTGGGTTCGTTCTCAAGTTTTTGATTGGTCAGATTTGAGCCTTTGGCTCAAATCTGACCAATCAAAAGCTTGAGAACTAAAATCTGTTGTTAAATGTTACATTCTACAGTTTCTGCAGTGGTAAAACCTTTCCGTGTTTTAGTTGAGTCTGGGTTCGTTCTCAAGTTATTGATTGGCTCCAATCTGACCAATCAAAAGCTTGAGAACTCAAATCCACGTGCTACTATAACTATTAATTTGATTAATACTGATGATATCAATGTTTCTTATAAGAATATTTATAGAGTAAACGGTTAAACCAATTGTGCTTACTAAGGGTTTAAGATCATCTGTTATTTTTTAGCCAACTAAATTTATCTTCTTTGAAGTTCCATGTTTCTCTTGTGAGAACATGCGCAGTTTGGATATAAATAAAAATATGTAAAAACCTGGCATCTGATAATGGACAGGTGAATAACAACTCTTTCGCTGCTAAATATTGTCATGTGCAAAACATGGGTGCCGTTGCTCGTTTATTTCCCCCCCCCCCCCCAAATGCTCTTTCGAAAACATTATCAACTTAACAAACAGTTTGGATCCTGATGAGACACCGGATTACTCAGCGTCTCATCTGGATCCAGACTGTGAGCGCATAGGTAATCACAGATGCGGCATTTGCGGCGAAGAGTTAACCCTTTCACCGCCAATGTCGCAAAAATGCATCACCACAAATAGTGCAGTCGAAGATCAGACGCCGCCTTTTAAAGGCGGCGTCTGATCAGAGACTTCACTTTTTGTCTCAATTTATTCCTTTGAATTGTGTATTTATTTATCTCATTTCCTTATTCTAACGAATGATTTAACAAAATTAATATGAAGACTACAATTAGATATTTGGCGCTGAAAAGGTTAAACCGTGTATAGATAAACAATGTTTCGACCCACTGTAATGTATCCTTATTCTATATTTAGCTATATCAAATACAAAGGCGCCCGCTAGGCAACCTCCAAAGAAGAGTTCCGTACCACCTGAAGCTAAGATGGCGCTCCTCCAGGACTTGCTGTGTAAGTAATTGATCATTTTTTTCTTGAGCTTGAGTTCGTTTACAAAACACAACGCAACACAACAACACACAGCACAAAATCCCTTCAAATCACAACACGTCGAAACACAACACACAGCTCAAAACTATTCCCCAACACATCGAAACACAACGCAACACAACAGTACACAGCACAAAACTCCCACAAATCACAAAACTAAAAAAAACACGAACTAAATACAGAAACACAAAACAAAAACAAAACAAAAACATACAAAATACAAAAACGAAGTGTTATTTTTTAGACAGAAGTCTGATTTTTTTAGAAATAGCATTTGCAATGAACACAAACTCTGGACTACATTATCTTACATCCTTCTAGACTCTGGATATATTATTGGTGATTTCTGTTCACGTGATCTATACAGTGCTCCCTCCCTACAACGGTCCTCTCAATAACGATTCCCCCCTTACAACAACGCATGTCACTGTTTCCGAACTAACAAGGCTCCAGACACAACCGTTTTTCCATCGTATTTTTTATGCCTCAATCAAACCCCTTGTTATGACCAACCTTTAGAATTGTCACTTTGTGACGATTCTAAAGAGTGGTCACAACATAGGGTTTGATAGAGGCATAACGGTTTTAGTTCTCGAAATACACCTTATCTGGACATCTGCAAACAAGCTAATTATGTTTGATTTTCCCTCCCTATAACAACTCCCTCTGAAAAACAATCTTCGTATCCCAAAGGGTGTCGTTGTAGAGAGGGAGCACTGTATATACATTTCACGTGATCTATATATATACATCTATCATGTGTACAGTAACTGTTTCTAGGGATTTAAAATGGCACCCTCAAGCTTCGCCAACGTAACAGATGGATTTGAAGTAATCAAAGTCAAATGCCATAGCTAGTCTGAGTCTGGTATCATTCTAAAGTATCTGATTGGTCAGATTCTGAGCAAACTCAACAATCTGACCAATCATATGCTTGAGAATGATCTCATACCCAAGCAAGTTCAATTCGTTAATAATGCCTTATATATAAACGTCGATGCCTTTATGTGTGACGTCATAATCCTTATGTAACGTGTACTGTACAATTTAGCTGTTTATACCACATACAATTGAACTTCGATATTTCGAACTCGGATAACTCGAACTTCGGGATAACTGGAACAAAAAGATCGGTCCTTCCAAAATCTACAATACAGAATTATTCCTAAATGCGCCACTATATTCCTATTTAGAAATACACGTGACAGCTTAATGCAGATCTCAAGTAAAGATAAAGATGTAGGAGCCAATTTGTATGGTCCTTTGAGGTTCGAGATATTGAAGTTCAACTGTATGTCAAGATCTTACAAGAATAAAACATACATTGGTCTTACCGGGTCTAGTGTTTACTGTTGAATGTGACAAATAGAATCTCATGCTTTTGTTGGCTGCGGCGATAGCTGCAGCCTATCTTTTAGTAATTTAAAAAAGTCCTTATGCGTTTCTGCGGGATTAGTTTCTATTTAAATGTTTGATAGAAAATATGTATTATATATTGATATTCTCAGAGCTACAGATAAAGGTACGTTGTGCATATGCAGCTACTAATATCGTATCCTCAAAACCCTATGTTCGAGAATATTCTAAAGAGTAGTCACAATATAGGTCTAGGTGGGGAAATGGCGTTTTAACCCTTTCGGCGCCAGATTCTTAATTGTCGTCTGCAATCCAATTTTTGTTACATCATTCGGTACAATAATGAAATGAGATAAATAGATCTGAGTTTCAAAGGAATAAAGCACAGATATAGAACTACATACTGAGACAAAAAGTGATGTCCCTGATCAGACGCCGCCTTTTCAAGGCGGCGTCTGATCTGGGACTGCCGTATTTGTCGTGGTGCATTTATGCGACATCGGCGGTGAAAGGGTTAAGTGTTTGAGTACGAATGTTATTTACAAGACAGGTTACGATGTTTAACAGTGTCTAATAGTTTGTATTTGTGTTTTCAGCAAACATTACTGAGCCTGATCTGCAAACACTGATTGGTATGTATATACGTATTGAATATACATGTACTGTAAAACACTTCTGTAAAACTTCACTACATGAAAACGGCAGGAAAAATCACATACAAGACGCAACCATCACCAAAACCGACTCTCTAAATCTCCTAAAAATCGTACGGAAAAACTCCTCTAAACCGGACGTTTAAAGCTACAGTGATCCCTCCCTACAACGGCCCTCTCAATAACGATTCCCTCCTACAACAACGCATGTCACTGTTTCCGAAACAACACGGCTCCAGAAACAACTTTTTCATCGTATTTTCTTTATGCCTCCATCAAACCCTATGTTGTGACCACTCTTTAGAATCGTCACAAAGTGACGATTCTAAAGAGTGGTCACAACATAGGGTTTGATTGAGGCATAACGGTTTTAGTTCTTGAAATACACCTTATCTGGGAATCTGCAAACAAGCTAATTATGCTTGATTTTCCCTCCCTATAACAACTCCCTTTGAACAACACATAAAAAAAGAAATAAAGAAATTATTCTTGGAAATGTTTTAATTTACGCATTGCTTTAGCACGCTAATAACAAATTTCCCGTTACTCTTCAACCTTTTCCTTCATAAATACGCCTTTCTACGCCTCTGTATAAGTCACCTGTTAAAACCATAGTGATAAATAGAGCATTTGATCTTATAGGAGGAAATGTTCTATTTATCACAATGGTTTCAAACTACAAAATTCTAAAATTTTCCTTTTCTCTAGTTAATGCTCCTTTTCGGTAGATTTGTTCAAAGAGGTTGGGTCTAAAAATAACCTATGAGGTTGGGTCTAAAAAGTTTGAATTCAAATGTAACTTGGTATCTCAGCAACATACAGAGCTATATAAACATGCAAGTGTAAATACAAGAAGTGGGCGTATTTTAAATACACAAACTGGGCGTGTTTTAGAATACACAAAGTGGGCGTATTTAAATACACAAACTGGGCGTATTTTAGAATACACAAACATGGACGTATTTTAAATACACACAGATGAAATATTTGAAATATACAAAGTGGAATCATTTAAAATAAACAATGTGCAAGTATTTCAAATACACGACATATTTTTTTTCAAATGCACAAAGTGAACGTATTGTTTTTAAATACACGAATAAGCAAATGATCTATCTATCACAATGGTTTATAAACTACACAATTCTAAATTTTCCTGTATGAACAGACCCGAGGCCCGTATAGCCACGGTGGGTATATTACTTCTAGATTCAGCTAAACCCATGTGTGTGCTAGAACACTTTATTTGTGTTCCAATGCTTGCCGGGACATTCCTGTGGAATCTCATACTTGGCGCTTCTTGTCTATTTTTAGTACTACATGTATATTCTGAATTTCATTTTTTCAGAACTTATCAAATCAAAGTCAAAGAAGGGCAAGTCTGGCAAGCCCCCGACTCCAGAACCAAGAAACCCCTTCCAGCCGGAACCCAGACCCAGAGGAGGTCCGCCAGGATATATTCCCCCACCACCAGGTATATTTGGAAACTGTGAACAAAGTGCAATATAACTGGTAAATAAATGCAAAAATGCACCACGACAAATAGCACAGTCCCAGATTTCAAGGCGGCCTCTGATCAGAGACTTCATTTTTTGTCTCTTACTCTATTTCTGTGCTTTATTCCTTTGAAAGAGTGTATTTATTTATCGCATTTCCTTATTCTACCGAATGATTTAACAAAAGTGGGTTGCAGACTACAACTAGAAATTAGGCGCCGAAAAGGTTAACCCATTTGCTCCCACGATCCCATATATGGGACGTAGGCAAACAGCGTAGACTCTAATCAGACGCCGCATAATGCGGCGTCTGATCAGATTCTACACTGTTTGCTGATAGGAAGTTCAATATAAAACAAAAGGAAAGGGAGATTTTAGGCCAGGCACCCCTTAGATAAAAATGGACTTATCTGATATACAATCATGGAAGAATCCACTGGGAACAAATGGGTTAATCTAACCCCGTTGTAAAATTATTGATCGAGTGTCGAACAGCTTTGATACAAATGAAACAATGTCTTATCAGAATTCAAAACGTTTACAAATTGGGTCAGGTTATTATTAACAGCAGGGGATTAGGTCATTATTAACGACAGTTAGGGCAATATTAACGGCAGTTAGTCAGGACATTATTAACGATAGGGATCAGGTCATTATCAACGGCAGTTAGGGCAATATTAACGGCAGTTAGTCAGGACATTATTAACGACAGGGGGTCAGGTCATTATTAACGGCAGGGGGTCAGATCATTATTAACGACAGGGAGTCGGGTCATTATTAACGGCAGGGGATCAGGTCATTATTAACGGGAGGGGATCAGGCCATTATTAACGGCAGGGGATCAGGCCATTATTAACAAGGGGAGTCGGAGAGTCATGCCATGATGGACTGGAGGGAGTCAGACACCTTGTTTATACTCATTAATTCCGACTTTTAGAGTTCACTAGTACACGATACCAACAATACTACAATTCAATATCTCGAAGTTTAAAGGACCATACAAATTACATAACAAAGATTCGAATCATCCGATTTCCAATCTGAACAATTTCTCAAGTTCAAAAGGTCATATGTGTTTCTAGACATGCGCAGTGATACAGTTTAGAAAACATTTTCTAAACATATTATATCCGAAGTTCGAAATATCGAAGTTCAACAGTAAATGATAACCAACTGGATCTAAGATGTTTGCACGTGCGGGTCGGGTGGTACAGTTGAACTTCGATATCTCGAACTCGGATTACTCGAACTCGGATAACTCGAACTTCGGGATAACTCGAACAAAAAGCTCAGTCCCTGCAAAACTTACAATACAGAATTGCTCTAAAATGTATCGCTACAGGTATCTTAAAACACATAATTATGACAGTTAAATACAGGTCTAACGTAATACTGAAAGCTCCTACGGGAGCTTTCAGTATTACTTTATACCTGTATTAAGCTGTGGCATTCAGAAAACATTCAGATTAGAAATCGGATAACCCGAACTCCTCTTACCTCGAACTTATTTTTACGGTCCCTGGAAGTTCGATTTATCGAAGTTCAACTGTAATTAGCAGGTACACATTTCAACATGTTTCAGGTGCGGATCAAGGATTTCAGATTAGGGAGTGGGGCGTAGATTTTTTAAAGTTTGATGACATCACTATTTTCTTTGTAATGCTTGTTGAGAAAGAGCGTAATTGACTGTTAGGCATGTATATCTTGCAAGGTTTGCAAAACGCAGATCAAATCATTGTTTTATTGATTTTTAATTTTTTTATTAGATCTTAATCTAAAAAAAATACTCTAAACATTTACTCAAAACTAAATTTTAGGTGGCGTACGCGGGCTCCGCCCCTGTAACTCCGCGCCTGTGGTTCAAACGTTATGTACTATATACTAGTCCAATATTTGTTCATACATCATGCCTATTTTTTACAACACAAACAGGATCTCAACACAGTGGACCACCACGAGAGGTCAGAATGGGACCAGGCGGACCCCCTCCATCCATGCGAGGACCCCCGGGTCCACCTGGCGGAAGGAGGGGCGGTCCCCCAGATTCCCAGTGGGGCCCGAGGAGTGGACCCGGACCACGTATGTTATTTGTATTACCACATTACGTACATATGACGTAAGCGTCACGTAAGCAGATCGTGTTAGGTGTCACACCAAACTTCAACACAGTAAACTCCCTTTAACAATCACGTGACAAAACAACGAACTGAACAGGTTGCTTGGTTCGGAATATTCCAGTTCATTTTCCTCACCTGAACGAATTTATTAGGATACATTCAGTATGTCTTAAAATATGTCAGGGGCGTAGCTAGCGTTACGCACTTACACACGTGCGTAACAAAATTCTAAAAGGTGAAAACGTTTTTATTGTCAAAATGGAACAAAATTGATCGATAAGGGGTTAAACTTCGATAAACGCTGTCTTGTTATGTAAGCTGTAATATATTCCCTCATATTGACGCCTTTTGACGTCACTGTAAAAGTCAACATTTGAAACCATTGTGATAAATAAAGCATTTGATCCCATAGGAACACTTGCTCTCTATTTATCACAATGGTTTCAAAACCACGCAATTCTACTTTTTCCCGGGGTAGCACCACCCCCACCCACCCTATAGCCATGGTGCATACATTGCATTTTGGATTCAGCTAAGCGCTTGTCCGCAATGGAAACTGCAGCGGAGTCTGAGATAAACTGTGGCGAAGTTTGGTTTGACATTTCACTGCTATTGCACTTCTGGTAAATAAGTGGTACTGCACGCTTTAATTAGAAATTCTCATCTTTTTCCGTAAAATATCGGATGTATCCGGTAAACGGAAATTAGAATAAGTACCTTTACAATTATGTTCACTAGAGGGAGACATATCCAAAAAGTAGATCCATTAGAACACAACAGGCGTATTAATATACGCTCGTGCATGTGGTGTCGTTTAACCTTTTCCTTCATAACATCACATATTACGTCATAGATTACGTCACTCCTTTCTTCATAAACACACACTTTGTCATGGTTTTTTTTGCAAACAATGTAGACCCAGACTCCCGTAAGACAGGGTCTTCTCTGTTTGCTTATGCATTTATTAATATATCTGACCCTACAACCTCTACCAATGACAAATATGCCATTATATAATTTGATATACCTAATTGTTCATTTCGTATATGGATATATCATCCTTTCCTCCATGAATGAGCCCTTCTACGACTTTGAAGAGTATTTCCTCATCGGACAGCTCCTACAAGAGCCGTTTGACCAGGATCTGCTCTGTTTGCTAATGATATAATATAGATATGATTTTACAGTCTCTGCCATAGTCAAAAATTCATGTATCTTTGTGCAATTATAACAACAAGATATAATCTAATTAATATTTATGGTGTCATTTTTTCTTATATGAATATTCATGGAGTAATGGGTTAATAGGGGAAAGGTTAAACTGCAACTGCATTACGGGCTCCGGTAGGGGGCGCTGCAACGAGTGCATTACGGGTTGCACTATAGGGTGCGCTGTAATGATTATATTACGAGCTCCACTAGAGGGCGCTGTAGTATGTACATTACAGGTTCCACTAGGGGGCGCTGCAACGAGTTTGCTGGAGAAAACCCAGATGCATTCAGGAAAACGTTCATTATTAATTAACAAATACACTGTTGTTTCATAATTTATCTCCTTTTCAAATGAACATGCCGCAGCAGAGGTCCAGATAAGATGCGACACTTAAAATATGTTTCAGAATAACTCTCTTTATTTCTCGACCAAATCCTATACTGTGACCACTCTTTAGAATCGTCTCTTCGAGAAGATTGTAAATAGTGGTGTCGTAACATAAGATTTGGTGAAGAAACGACGAGTTTAGTATCTGAAAGAATCTTTCGCACATTGATATGTTGCTATGGAAATCATTGTAGTAATATATATGTTTCACTACGACAACGGACGTCTCTCAAACTGTGATCTACATTGTTTTCTTAACCCATTTGTGCCCTCGATCCCATATAGGGGATGTACTCGATCCCATATATGGGATGTACTCGACCCCATATATGGGGTGTACTCGATCCCATATATGGGATGTACTCGACCCCATATATGGGATGTACTCGACCCCATATATGGGATGTAGGCAAAAAGCGTAGATTCTTACCAGAGGCCGCGTTATGGGGCGTCTAATCAGAATCTACATTGTTTGCTGATAGGAATTTCAATATAAAACAAAACGAAAATGAAAATTTAGACCAGGCATCCCTTAGAGAGAAAATGGAATTATCCAATATATTAACATGGAAGAATCCACTGGGCAAATATGGGTTAAGGTTTAAGTCGTTAAAGAGTTTGAGAAACCATTGACCAAATGCCAGATAGTTGGGATCCTGATCAGACGCCGAGTTACTCGGTATGTTACTCGGCGAGTTACTCGGCATGTTACTCGGCGAGTTACTCGGCGTCTCATCTGGATCCAAACTGTTTGCGAAAGGACAGTCATTTTGTGCTAAATAGACATAGCGTTTAGGTGGGTTTTGTAGTTTGGTTGCACATAGCCTTATACACCTTATCCCATGAAAAGGGTAATGGCTTCCGGCACTTTCACACAACAGCTTGGCGTGCTTTCGTACACACAAGTCCATAATCTTCGCAGGTTCTGAATACTGGTCAAACATTTGAGTTTGCAATAAAATGTTTGTAAACGCTAAATAATTTTTTCCAGTTTACAGCGATGAAATGTTTTCAATATTGTATAAACATTATGGACCCTGACCATGACTTGATGTTCTCTTTCCGAAATATCAGCTGGTGTGGGTCTGTACTGTTTGCATTTCTTCATAGAAGGCGGCTGATATACAGTAAAATCTCTGTATAACGGTCACTAAATTACATCAACTATTTTGTGTTAAAGGCAGGTGGCTGCTTAAAGGCAGGTGATGAAAGTAAAACAGAACGCTCCTATAGGAGCGTTCTGTTTTACTTTGACCTTGCTTTAAGCAACCACCTGTCCTAAATACCAACTCATTAACACGATTTAGTGGTCGTTATAGAGAGGCTTTACTGTACAATGAATACTCGTTACAACGGCATTCGATTAAACGGAATATTCATTTTACTGAAACAAATTTCGGATAAACGGAAACATTATCACTTAACCGAAATTTAAGTACAAATAATTTTGATCTTTTTGGCAGGTGGCTGCTTGGTGCAGCTGAAAGAATGCCATGCAGAAAGTTCCTCAGGGAGTTGTCTGTATGACTTTCATCCTGCCCTTTTTAACCCTTCTCTTGCTGAATTTTAAAACACATTTCTCCTTTTTTACCCATGCCCTGTTGTTTAATTACATATACCTTCACTGTGTGCATGTATTTCGCTGTGCAATGACTGCTGTGGAATGCACAGGTTGCACAATCAACTTGTAAATAGTGCAGACCCTGATTAGACAGCTCCTGCAGGAGCTGTCTCATCTGGGTCTTCACTATTTACAGGTAGGTATATTGACGTGAATAGCAAGCGAAGGGTTAAGCTGCCGTCTCGTGGTGGTTGTAACGAGAGCCGATTGTATATCACATTCAAATACTCTGCCATCAAACCCACAATTAGATCAAATTTTTACCTGATACGAAGAAGTTAAAACCAAACATGCCAGTATTCAGAGTATGAACCCGTATTCCGTCTATCAAGAACTATTAGGAACCTTAAGTGATCATTAAAAGCTGATAATATACAGGTGGACGAAATGGACCACCTAGAGGAATGGGCGGACCTCCCGGTGGAATGGGCGGACCTCCAGGTGGAATGGGCGGACCTCCAGGTGGAATGGGTGGAGGATTAGATCCAAATAATCCCCAGGTTGCACGACTTCTGAGAAGTAAGATATAGAGTGTTTACTTCTGAGCTTTGATAAATCAATTTCAGGCATTTCCGCGGTTAAAAACTGTTTCGATAGAATAGAATCATTGCAAGATCAAGATGTATCACCAGTGAATATTATACAGTAGAACCTGTCTTAAGCAGCAGTGAAAAACACGTCAAATTATAGGCCTGCAAGACAGGTGGTAGTTTAATGCAGGTAAAAAGTAATGCAGAAAGCTCATATAGAAGTTTTCTGCATCACTTGTGGCCTGCATTAAATAACCCCTATGCTATGTAACACCCATATGCTTTGTAACACCACTATGCTCAATAAATGAATGGCTGCTTAGCCCATTCCCGTATATTGACAAATTTTGACGACTCTGTAAAAGTCGCTTTGTGAAACCATTGTCATAAATAGAGCATTTTCTCCTATAGGAGCAAATGCTCTATTTATCACAATGGTTTCAAACTACAGAATTCTAAAAACATCATTTTCTCTAGTTAATGCTCCTTTTCGGTAGATCTGAAAATAGCCTATGAGATAATGGTCCTAAAATTAGCCTATGAAGTAATGGATCTAAAAATAGCCTATGAGGTAATGGATCTAAAAATAGCCTATGAGTTAACGGCTTAATAGAGGCTCTACTGTACTTGCATTAAATAATAGAAGTCCCAATGTTTATCTTTTACTTATGAATATTCATGAATATAAAACAAATAAATAAGAATGGCACAGTTGAACTTCGATATCTCGAACTTCGGGATAACTCGAATAACATTTCAGTCCTTCCAAAACTTACAATACAGTATTGCTCTAAAATCCATTTCTACGCATATCTATAAACACACGTGTCGGCCTAATGCAGGTCTAAAGTAATGCTGAAAGCTCCTACAAGAGCTTTCAGCATTACTTCAGACCTGCATTAATCAGTGATTTTGAGAAATTGTTCATATAAGAAATCGGATGGCTCGAACTTCTGTTATCTCGAACTAATTTGTATAGTCCCATGAAAATCGAAATATCGAGTTCAGTTGTATAAAAACCGGATATTGGTTATGGTTAAAACTGTAGAATCGGGTTTATATAAGCAAAAGTCAGTAGATCCTGATCTGACAACCCTTAGTTATAATGGCCGTCTGATCTGGTTCTACCTTATTTACATTTCTCGAAAGAAGTTCACAAGGATAGTATTGCATTTATTCTAAGTAAGTTCTAGTGACATCCAATTTGTTTTTACCTTGGTGACAGTTTCGGTCCTCTTTTGGAGAATCTTCATCAGACTGTGACGTCACAGCGAGGGGTTAGTATTGTTGAGTCACAGTCTAATGAAGGTTCTTAATTGGAGTACCGAAACTGTCACCAAGGTAACAACAAATTGGATAAGTCACCAGAACTTACTTATTAACATCGTAATATATTTGTTACTAAGGGCATCAGGTCAAGGGTCAAACAATCGACGTCCCTTTTGCACACGCATTTGCTAATGCACCTTCACAGGCAGCGCTTTGTAATTTGCACTTATCTGTAACATTTACTAGTTCCTTCAATAAACCGCAACTTTTGTTTATATGGTTTTATAGATTGGTATATTGTATGTTTTGAATACCAAATAATCTACACTAACCCTTTAATTTTTGTGAATATGCATGTATGGAATAATGACATTTATTATAATTATCAATTAACATCACAGGTCCAGATAATATGCGTAGATTGTAATATTTTCAAGAGTAACTTCTCTGTTTCTCCATCAAACCATATGTTTTGACCATTATTTAGAAGTGTCTCTGCGAGATGATTCTAACGAGTGGTCAGAACATGCGGTTTGGTGGAGAAAAAATGGCGATTTTATCTATGACGTCATTCTTTTGTTACATGGATATTCATGCGATAAAGAGTTAATCACTATTGAGACCAAATTGGATGTACAGTAAAACCTCTCTATAACGGCCACTAAATTGTGTTAATTCGTTGTTTTTTGGGGCAGTTGGTTGCTTAAAGCAATGTGAAAGTAAAACAGAACGCTCCTATAGGAGCGTTTCGTTTTACTTTCATGTTGCTTTAATTTAGTGGTCGTTATAGAGAGGTTTTATTGCAGAATCTATCACAAATCAGCGAAATAATGGAAAACTTTTTCAGTTTTATTATTGTATTTTTATTTCAGTCCTTTCCAAGGGTTTAAATGACCGTAAGGTTTTTGCCTTTGTCTGTTTCTGTCTTATTGTATCTAAACAATGGCACTTTATCCACAAACCCTTTAGTACCGTTGAACCTGTCTTAAACGGGCATTCATTTCTTAAACATAGGATACTTAAACAAGTAGGCGGTTACTTAAAGCAGGGCAAAAGTCACGCAGAGAGCTCCTATAGCCTTCTGCATAACGTCTGACTTGCATTAAGCTACCACCTGCCTTTCAACTAGATCTAGATCTAGACCCTTTAACCCTTTCCCTGTTCTATGTTTATTCCAAATTTCAATACCTACTGAATATTCATTAACAAAATAGTTATAAAGAAATATGGAAGGTGAACCAATGTAGACATTTTAGAAAGCAAAGAAACTGATATATCAAATTCTATTAGCAAACAGAGCAGACCCTGATCAGACGGCTCCTCTAGGAGCCGTCTGATCTGGGTCTACTCTGTTTGCAAATGCGTGAAAACACGTTTATATGAGGGAAAGGGTTAAGCTGTCTCTTCATGGCGATTCTAAACAGACGTTACGACGTCGGTTTTGATTGAGAAATAGGGATACGTGTATATGGAAGAGTAATTGTGTCACAGATAGATCTAGTCAAAATAATGCTCTATTTATCTTAATTGTTTCAATATAGATCTATTACACTTTTGACATTTTCCTTTTCTCTAGTAGTAGATCTAAATGCACCGTTTTCAGTTGATTTATTCAAAGAAGCTGGATCTAAAATTAGCCTATGATGTAAAAGGTCTAAGAATAGCAAATGAGGTAATAGGTATAAAACTAGCCAATGAATCAATGGCTCTAAAAATAGCCTATGATGTAATAGGTATAAAACTAGCCAATGAATCAATGGCTCTAAAAATAGCCTATGAGGTGATTGGTTCAGGGTTAAGTGCCGAACATTATACTAAAGTGTGGGCTACGAGGGGCATATGTTATATGTGTGCTTCAGTATTTTAAAAGCAGAATTTGACAGTTTTAGATTATCAATGTATAACGCTTTATCAATATTTATATAAGAATATATGATTTCATAAATATTAATTAAGTTTTAAATTGTTTATGACACAAGGGGTCGTGAGTAGTGTTGCATTTTTAATTACTGCTCTTGAACAGACTCAGTAAAACCAATTCTGCAATTTTTTCCTTTTGTGTTGCAATTTTTGCTCTCGAGGGATCATCCTTCTTCAGAATTTTCATTTACAATGGAGGCTTTTGTCATAGTAGACGAAGTAAACTAAAATCTATAAGTTTTGTTTTAGCTAGCCAAGCATAATGCTGTTTGAAGTGCTCAGAAATACACAGTGTGGTCAGGATCTACACTGTGTGCGCAGATCTGTCTGCTCAAATTTTAATCTGATGCAATGTTTGCCCTTTTTCAAATTTATGCAAGGGTTGAAATTCTGATAGTAGGAGATCCTTCGAAAGCAAATACAGTAATGCAAAAAGCGAATATTGCAGACCCCGTTTTATTGACGCCTTGGTACCTAATAAGACGCCGAGATACTCGGTGTCTAATCTGGACCCAATTTTGGAATAGTCCATTTGAAAACTCAACGTTGTAAGGGTTAACCCTTTAACGCAAAAACTATTCATGTTACTAGCAATTACGCCATAAATGGTCACTAGCAATGACGTCACGAATGGTAACTAGCAGTGACGTCACGAATTGTTACTAGCAATGACGTCATGAATACTTACCAACAGAACGTCATGAATGGTTACTAGCAGTGACGTCATGAATAGTTACTAGCAGTGACGTCATCAATAGTTACTAGCAATGACGTCAAGAATAGTTACTAGCAGTGACGTCACGAACAGTTACTAGCAGTGACGTCACGAAAAGTTACTAGCAGTGACGTCACGAACAGTTACTAGCAGTGACGTCATGCATAGTTACTAGCAGTGACGTCATGAATACTTACCAGTAGTGACGTCATGAATGGTTATTATCTAATATGTTTAATGTAATATGAACTTCCAATTTTGGTATAGCAAACAGAGCAGACACTGATCGGAGAGTTTTTTATGATCTGGATCTACTCTGGTTGCAAACACGTGAAAATGCGAGAATGTCTGTTACCCCATTACTCCGATAATATTTATGTAATGACATGATGACGTCATGAATAGTAAACAGCTGCATTTCAACAATAAGAAATAGGATATATATCTATTTTTAGCTATGGTAGAATCAGAACAATTTTAACCAATTAGCAAACAGAGCAGATCCTGATCATTTATTAACTGTCTGACCTTGAACTGTTTGTTTGCAAACGCGTTAAAAGGCTTATATATGAAGTATGACGTCATCTATGACGTAATATATGACGTATATATGGGGTAAACGTGTCAGCAAAGGAGCTTGTTAATTAACTAATTTCTGTTATAAATACATTATAGAACTATAATCGTACATTATCATGTTTGTTTGTTTAGTTTGAATTTGCTTGTTTAAGTTTGAATTTGTTTGTTTAGTTTGAGTTTGTGTGTTCGTTTAGTTTGAGTTTGTTTTGTTTGTCAAATTTTCGTACTAATGGTTGAACCGCTGAATATATTCTAAGATAGGGGCCCAGTGTTATAAAACTTCCGCGTCTGAGTCTAGGATCATTCTCAAGTATCTAACCAATCAGATGCTCGAGAGTGATATAAGACTCAAGCAAAATGTCTTGTAACCTCGGGACAGAGAGAAGGGAAAACCGGACCACTCATAAAGAGGAGTAGTTTCTCTTGTTTCAATCATTTAAATGCCTCAAAGGGTCCTCTCTATAACGGCCACTTAATTGCCTAAATTAGTATTTAGGACAGGCGGCTGCTTAAAGCAAGGTGAAAGTAAAACAGAACGCTCCTATTGGAGCGATCTGTTTTACTTTCACATTGCTTCAAGCAGCTACCTGCCGTTAGCACAATGTATTTGATGTAATTTAGTGACTGTTATGGAGAGGTTTTACTGTAAATATTTGGCAAATATCAATCATATTAAAAACTCTCATAGACCTAGATATATATGAGCAAACAACCTAGACCCTAACCAGACAGTTCCTACAGGTGAACTGTTTGCAAAGATGTCGAAATGTGCCTGTATGAGGTAAAGAATTAACAATTCAGTAAACAAAAATGCATTTAATTTTTAATTCAATGAAAACCTAAATTTTCAATTATTGATGGATGTTTTGTTTTCAATTATTACTCCTTTGACCCTATTCAGTCATCAGTAATACAATTTATGATATTTTTTTTTCCATTTCAGTCATTTTCCATAATAATCTAGTAAACAGCTTAATTGGTTTATTTCCGTTTCAGTCAAAACTAGGCGATTTCCCCCATTTCAGTCATTAATAGTTTTATCTTGCGTGTCCTTTTCAGTCATTGCTGGTAGAGCTGGTGGTGCTAGAGGAGCAGCAGCAGGAGGCGAGGCACCAGAGGCAGGCGAAAGTGGTAAGTGTAGCAACTGTGTTACTTATGCGGAAATACAGTGCTACCTCCCTACAGCGACACTCCCAATAACGAGTCCCCCCTTACAACAACGCATGTCACTGTTACAGTGCTACCTCCCTACAACGACACTCTCAATAACGATTCCCTCCTTACAACAACGCATGTCACTGTTACAGTGCTACCTCCCTACAACGACACTCTCAATAACGAGTCCCTCCTTACAACAACGCATGTCACTGTTTCCGAACCAACAAGGCTCCAGAAACAACTTTTTTTCCATCGTATTTTCTTTATGCCTCCATCATACCCTATTTTGTGACCACACTTTAGAATCGTCACTTTGTGGTCACAACATAGGGTTTGATAGAGGCATAACGGTTTTAGTTCTCGAAATACACCTTATCTGGGGATCTGCAAACAAGCTAATTATGTTTGATTTTCCCTCCCTATAAAAAACTCTTTCTAAACAACACATACAATCTTCGTATCCCAAAGTGTGTCATTGTAGAGAGGGAGCACTGTATCTCATAGGGTATGATACCAAAATACAAATCAAAATTGTTTGCTTACTTCTGTAAATTTTGTTTATTCCTGTAAATTTTGTTTACTCCTGTAAATTTTGTCTACAAATTTTGTTTACTCCTGTAAAATTTATTTACAAATTTTGTTTACTCTTGAAAATGTTGTTTACTCCTGTAAATTTTGTAAATTTTGTTTACTCCTGTAAATTTTGTAAATTTTGTTTACTTCTGTAAATTTTGTTTACTTCTGTAAATTTTGAAACATTTTCAGAGTAACTATGATACATGCATGCAACATAATGTAAAATTTCCTAACATTTTATAGTAGACCCTGTCTAAAAACGACCATTCATTTATCAAACATAGGAGTCTTAAAAAGCAACCGGATGCTGAATGTAGGACAAAATTAATGCAGAAAATTACTATAGGACCTTTCTGCATTACCATCGACCTGTATTAACCCTTTCGTTGCCATTGACGGATCTGTGACTACCTATGCAAACAGTTTGGATCCAGATGAGACGCCGAGTAACTCGGCGTCTCATCAGGATCCAAACTGTTTGTTACTGTTACTATGTTCTTGAAACAAAAATAAAGAAAATAAAGAAAATGAAATTTTGTAGCAGACAACAAAGTTAGCAGACGACAGACTCTGGCTAAGGTTTAAGTTTCTGTCTGCTTTACATACCCATAATAAGACATCGTGTTAGTGACCGCTTTAGACAGGTTTTACGGTTAATTTTATGTTTGGTAGTATGACATATATGAAAAAATGGATGTATATTTGGTGTATGTGACAAATGTTGTTTAATAAAATGTAATTTACGTATATGAGTATAAAGCTAGTAGTCATTGGTACAAACTGAAATTAACGATTTCGGCGTAAATTTTTCTAATTGTCGCCTTCTATCAAATTTTGTTAAATCATTCGGTAAATTAGGAAATAGGATTAATAAATGCAAGTTTCAAAGGAATAAAGCACAGATAGATCTATAGAAAAAGAGTTTGAAACAACAGTGAAGTCCCTGTAGGCTGATCTGGGCCTGCACTATTTCTTGTGGCGCAGTTTTGCGACATTGGTGGTGAAAGGGTTATCCGAGTCTTGTACAATATTTTAGCGAGCCTCTGGCGAGCTTAATAACATTTTCCAAGACGAGTTTAATATATGTCTGTACAACATCTTGTTCTTTTATCTTTTTACTAATTTCAACTAAAATGCCCTTTTGACAGGTATATTTCTACATGATGTCGTGGTGTGTCTAAATGACGTCACAACTTTTATTAAGCGTGTGTAATATAGAAAAAATATATAATGGCTACATTAACTCGAATACAAGTATGTTATATGATAAAATGACGTATAGTGTTGAATGGACAGTACTCAGAATTTAAATCATACCTTCATGATAAAGTTTAAAATTATTTTTCTATTTTATTTATAGCTGGGATGAACCCATTTATGCTGAGTAAGTAAACATATTTTTCTTTGCTCATTTGCTCTATAGTTACAACCTGTAACCTAAATTGGTAACCCAGGGCAACAGAAAAAGTTGCGTACTCAAATACTAAAGCCATGTGTTCTCCCCCAAACCCTATTCTGTGAACACTATTTAGAATAATATCTTTGAGACGATTCCAAAGAGTGGTCATAACATAGTGGAGAAATAAATGAGTTATTCTTAAAAATGCTCTTTCTGGATATCTGGGTCCATGCTTATAAAGCTTTTAGTTGAGTCTGAGTTTCGTTCTCAAGCTTTTGATTGGTCAGATTTGAGTTCTCAAGCTTTTGATTGGTCAGATTTGAGCCAAAGACTCAAATCTGACCAATCAAAAGCTTGAGAACGTTTTATGGACCCTGGTTAATCAGTATCATAAACGAGTGCTCACAGTATCTGTAAACAACACATGCTACTCAATAATATTTAGGACCCAGCTTAACATTTTAGTTTCACATTAAGATGTATTAATTAATATTCAATATCATATTATACTTGTTAGCATTCAATGATATATTCTAGTATTGTAATGGATTCCCTTCGCTTGCTATTCACGTCAATATATCTACCTGTAAATAGTAAAGGAGAGTATAGAATAATCCTGCAGGAGCTGTCTCATCAGGGTCTGCACTATTTACACGTTGATTATGCAACCAGTGTACTCCACAGTAGTGATTGCACAGCGAAATACTTGTACACAGTGGAGATATATGTAATTATACAATAGGGCATGGGTAAAGAAGGAGAAAATTATTTTAAAATTCAGCAAGCGAAGGGTTAAAAGTCATCACGTTATTCAAATACATGTAAGACAACAACACCCATTCTTGCACAAAACGTGCTGTTGTAGTCCCGCTAGACCATGTATTAACAAGGCGATTCTCGTGCTCACGCGCTGTTGTTGACCGGTTTTAATTATACCTATTCGGGGCCTACGGTAAACAATGGACGCATTTGCTACAGCGTTTTGGCCTAAGCAAAGTGAACGCCGGGTGTGAGTATTTTCAGGAGCACCGACAATGAACTGTTTTTAGTGATAGACATATTGAATGAAATTCCGCGTAAACGGTATTTGATACAATCGTGAATTGACGTCGAAAAGAAAACAGTGACCCGGGAACAGCATAAATCGACGAAGTGTGTCAAAGAAGTGTATAGTTTTGCTGCCGTTGTTTTGTTTGTATTTTGAAGAATTAAATTGATGCAGGAGAGCAGAAATTTGGTTTTATGCAAGAATAGCGTTAGATTCCGTTAATACACGTTTGTTTTCGGGCAATAACATCTGCAGTGTCCCTCGGGAATGTTGTTGCCAACAGTCTCTCTGAAAACAAAAAGTGTATTGAGAACTGATGAAGGCGATTAATGTTTATTTGCAGAACAAACTTCCCAGTGTTTTTATCTTTTCTGGCCCTTCGGGGTCATTCGTTTCGATATTATTGGTTATGAAAATTGAACACAGCCCAGGCCGGTGCTAGGGGACATGAGTAATATACTGTTAATAACTGCTCATGAACACACTCAATAAATCCGAGTTTTCAATATTCTCTATTTTGCTACTTTTGCTTTTACAGAATTACATACTTTCAGATTTTTAACACTGTATTAAGGTGCAATATGGACCGATATTGTTACTTAAGGTGCAATACGGACCGATAATGTTACTTAAGGTACAATACGGACTGATAATGTTACTTATTTGAGAGACACCAGTATCAATGCTTATAAAACTTTTAGTTGAGTTTGAGTTCGTTCTCAAGTTTTTGATTTGTTAGATTTGAGCCTTTGGCTGAAATCTGACCAATCAAAAGCTTGAGAATTCAAATTGGCAGGGTGTTGCTATTTCTAAAATGTGGAGGTACATACGTGCTCATGAGAATTTCAGCTCATGGGGTATTTTAATGCGTTACAGATGCTCTCATGAGAGGTGGAGGAGGACTGGATTCCTTATTTGGTAAGTAATGTCGTGTTTATAGATATTTTCAGACTTGATGTTAAGTCAATTAGACAGTTGGTAATAATAATGGTTTAAGAATTGTACCGGTTGAACTCTTGTGATGCATTACGTTTTAGCAAACTTTCCCTTCTTCAAGTACATCTTCATTTCAACTGTGTTCATCTGTTTCAACAAAACAACAGATAGGTGCGCGTACTCAGATATCCAAATCGCCATTTCTCTATCAAACACTATGTTGTGACCAATCTTTAGAATCGTCTCGAAGACAAGCATGTCACAGGATAGAGTTTGGTGGAGAAAAAAGAAGGTATTCTTGAAAATGTTTTAATTTACGTATTCCATCTGAGGTTTTGGTTAAATCCGTTGTTGTATTAAAAAGCAAAATCTGTCTCCATTAGATATCACCTGAGCAGTTTTGTTACTAAGATATGAAAAGGATAATCAAATGAAAATATATATTTCTCACAGGTGGCGGCGGCGGAGGTGGTGCTGGCGCTGGAGGTAAGTCACGTGATTTAATAAATAGTGTTAAAGGTGCGACTACATAACAAGTTTCCTGAATTTGTCAAATATGAGTGTCTACTTTTATTTAACCCTTTCACCACCGAAGTCGCATAAATGCACCAAGACAAATAGTGTAGTCCCAGACCAGACGCCGCCTTTTCAAGGCGGCATCTGATCAGGGACTTCACTTTTTGTCTCATTTCTATATATGTGCTTTATTCTTTTGACGACACTCAGAAATTTGGCGCCAAATCCAAGCGTCAAATAGTCTAGAAGTGGCCAAGATACTACAAAATATTCGCAAAGATCATGAGATCGCATAATGTTACCATTGTCATGTATTTATAAACCATTAATTAGTGAAGAAAATATTCCAAGATAGGGAATTAATATAATACATAAATACTTGAACTGCTCTGATCTAATATTTTGACCACTAAGGGTCTTTTTCAAAGATTATCATGTCAAAATACACGTCACATTTTTGTTGCATGCATTCAGCCATAAAATCAAAGATTTTATGGCTGAATGCATGTAATAAACATGTGACGTGTATTTTGACATGCTAATCTTTGTTGATTTTATGACTGAATGCATGTAACAAAAATGTGACGTGTATTTTGACATGATAATCTTTGAAAAAGGCCCTTAGTTGTCGAAATATTAGATCAGAGCAGTTCAAGTATTTATGTATTAATTAGTGTACTCTATTTCTCAATAAAACAGCTGTAGATGCTAAAGTAAACTCATTAGAATTTTAATCGTTTCTAATAGATTAAATGTTACATTGTTGGGTTTAATTTACAGTAGATTCTATCGGCCATTCATTTGTTGAACATAGGAGGCATATATCAAGTGGTTTATTAGGTTTTCTGCATTACGTTTGACCTGCATAAAGCAAACAAGTCCCTTACAGACCAATAATAAGGCCGCTTATAAAACAGGATTTACTACATTGACTTTTATTGAACATTTAGGTCTTGGAGCCCTACTAGGCGGCGGAGGATCTGGAGGTAAGCGTTTTCCCTATACTTAAATAATACTTTCTTTTAAAAAATACTGCCAAATCTAAAATTGGAGTTTGGAACTACTTTTACATTTTACAGTACATGTGTATGAATATAAAAACCCCGGATACATGCTAATATATTTTTTGCTTTGAGAACCAATGAAAATCGCTTAACCCTTCTCTTGCTGAATTTTAAAATACATTTCTCCTTCTTCACCCATGTACCAATGTATAATTAAATTAAATATATCTTCACTGTGTACAAGTATATCGCTATGCAATCACTGCTGTGGAGTGCATTGGTTGCACAATCAACTTGTAAATAGTGCAGACCCTGATGAGACAGCTCCTGCAGGAGCTGTCTCATCTGGGTCTTCACTATTTACAGGTATGTTTATTGACGTGAATAGCAAGCGAAGGGTTAATGTCGGAGCAAATAGTGTAGTCTCTGGTCAGACGCCAGGTCAAAGGTTAAGGCGACGTCTGACCAGTGACTGCACTATTTGCAGTGGCGCATTTAGGCGAGTTTGGCAGTGAAACGGTTACTCAGAGCTTCAACATTTCACTACGCCATTGGTATCAAGAGTCCTTTAACCCTTTCCCTCATATAAACGCATTTTCACGCATTTGCAAACAGATGGGGCCCTGCTATGGGCCGTCTGATCAGGGTATGCTCTGTTTGCTTATAAATGGAATTCGATAGATGTTTTTCTTTCTTTAGTTTCTAAAATGGATACAAAGTTCCACCTGCCATATTTTATTATAATTACTTTGTCCATAAATTGTAAGTAGGTCATGAAATTTGAAATAGACATAGAACAGGAATCAGGAAAAGGTTTAAAAAGACAGAGTCAAAAAGTGAAAAACAAATATTTTGCTTGCTTTGTCTCTCAACATGACAAATGGACGAGTTTTCATTAAATAATTAAAGTTAAAATGTCTGAACCATCTGTTGTCCTATACCTGGAAGTTGGAACACATACAATGTCAATAAATCGTGACCCCCTCCCCCTTCGCTGTGGTTTGAATCCCGGTTTGGGAATTCGGATTTATCTTGTGAGGAAGCCGACCGGCTGACCGGCTGTAGGTCCGTGGTTCTAACTAGAAGATCTTATGTACAATTATAGCGGAGATATTTCGAATATTAAATTCGACATTCATCCATTAAACCCTTTGTTATGACTACTAAAGAGTGGTCACAACATCGAATTTCATGGAGAAAAATTGGGACAATCTTGAAAACGGTATAATTTATGTATCATACTAGACTCATGAACAGCAGGTTAAATGAAACTGTATATTTAAACGATGTCTCTTAAACTACATGTTAAGATATTAAATTGTATTTTTTTTTTCAAAGGACTTGGAGCTTTGCTTGGTGGAGGAGCTGGTGGAGCAGGTTAGTGATCTGATTCTGGTATTGCATATGTTGTAAATGTTCACGAGGCCTTAAGCGTGTACAGTGCTCCCTCCCAACAACGGCTCTCTCATTAACGATTCCCTCCTTACAACAACGCATGTCACTGTTTCCGAAACAACACGGCTCCAGAAACAACTTTTTCCATCGTATTTTCTTTATGCCTCCATCACAAAGTGACGATTCTAAAGAGTGGTCACAACATAGGGTTTGATTGAGGCATAACGGTTTTAGTTCTCGAAATACACCCTATCCGGGGATCTGCAAACGAGCTAAATATGTCTTATTTTCCCTCCTTATAACAACTCCCTCTGAACAACACTTACAATATTCGTATCCCAAAGGGTGTCGTTGTAGAGAGGGAGCACTGTACATTACTATTTTTACTTCGCCGTTTTCGCAAGAATATAAAACGAAACGACTTTGCTAAATAAAAGGAAAGGGAAACATGTGAATCCTATCATTTCCATTTTCCCCGACTGTCGGTCGGTCGGTCAGTAAGTCAGTCAGTCAGTCTGTTGAATATTTTCGGTGCGGTTTCCCAATATTCGCTGACTGGAATCCAATGAAACTAGATACGCTGCTTTATCATAAAAAGGATATGCACATCCAATTATAGTTTTCCAGCTGTTGACTTTATTCCGCACAATTTCTCAGTGACTGCTGACAGGAATCATACTAAACTCAATATGACACTTTATCATGAAGAGGAGATGCGCATGCAATAACACTTTTACAGTTTGTCTGTTTTGTTACAGAGTTGTGCCCCTTTGAAATTTTCTGTTTACTTTTTTCATCATGGTTTTCTCAGTAACTGCTGCCTGGAATCCATTGAAAAGTGACATAATGTTTTGTCATAAAGAGGGCATGCGCATCCAATTGTTGTTTTACTGTTGATTGGTTTTCTGATTGAAGTTATGCCCCTTTGTTTAAAAAATGTTTTGGTCTGTCTTTTGACTTTTATTCCGCATTGTTTCTCAGGAACTGCTGACTGGAATCGTATGAACCTTGACATGATAATTTATCATGAAGAGGAAATGCGCATCCAGTAAAAAAAGTATAATTTATCTATTTGCTTACAGAGTTATGGCCCTTCAAATTGTACAACGCTTTTTTGTGACAATCACGTTTGTAGGGGTATTAATCACCTTCAGTGATAGTTCTAATTTGTTATTATTATTATCACTCTTTTGGCTAATTAACCCAATGCAATGCAATATAAAACAAAACAAAATAGAAAATTTAGGTCAGGCACCCCTTAGATAAAACATGGACTTATCCAATAGATAAACATGGAATAATCCACTGAAAGTAAATGGGTTAATTACACTACGTAAATTCCAAATACATTTCAAACTTTTGTGTTACCACCATTAGCCCATTTGTTCCCAGTGGATTTTTCCATGTTTATACATTGGATTAGTCCATTTTTTATCTAAGGGATGCATGTTATAAACTTTGAATTTCGTTTTGCTTTATATTGCAATTCCTATCAGCAAACAGTGTAGACTCTGATCAGACGCCGCCTTATGCGCCTTATGCGGCGTCTGATCGGAGTCTACACTGTTTGCCTATGTCCCATTTATGGGATCGTGGGAACAAAAGGGTTAAGGTACCACACAGGGATAACGTTTGTGTTAGATCTATGCGTGACTTTATTTTGTTCCTCATCTGTGTATACATACTCTGGGTTAATCATATATGCATTGAATAGAATTAATCATGCTCACTAAACATAATACTTTCATAACCTTAAAGAAGAAAACAGGCATACTAAAGGGGTATCTAGAACGATACTTATTTGTGTAATTCCGACATCTCTATGTCAGCTAGCTTGCAAAGGATTGTTACTGTAACTATGTTTGCCGTAAAGTGTCGGCATTACCCGAAATTACTCTACATGACTGGGGCGTAGCTAGCTACACACTAACGCACGTGCGTAACATAAATCTGAAATGTGAATATATTAGTAGGGTCAAAATAGAACGAAAATCCGGTTTAACCCATTTGTTCCCACGATCCCATATATGGGACGTAGGCAAACAGTGTAGACTCGGATCAGACGCCGCATAATGCGGCATCTGATCAGAATCTACACTGTTTGCTGATAAGAATGTCGATATAAAACAAAACGAAATTGAAAATTAGGCCAGGCACCCCTTAGATAAAAAATTGACTCTAATCAAATATGTAAACATGGAAGAATCCACTGGGCGCAAATGGGTTAATGGAGGGGATAAAGCACTGGATCTATAGGAGCAAACAATGTTTTAAACAAATAAAAAAATCTGAATTTCCGTGTGGGGGGGTGATTTTGGCATGCCCCGGACTCCTGTGGATACGGTGGTCTACATTACATTTGGGCATGCCCCGGACTCCTGTGGGTACGGTGATCTGCATTACATTTGGGCATGCCCCGGACACCTGTGGATACGGTGGTCTACATTACATTTGGGCATGCCCCGGACTCCTGTGGATACGGTGGTCTACATTACATTTGGGCATGTCCCCGGACACCTGTGGGTACTGTGGTCTACATTACATTTGGAGATGCCCCGGACTCTTTGGGATACGGTGGTATACATTACATGTGGATTCAGCTACGCTCCTACATGAGTCACCAAATTTGACTTTGTTTTTATTACTAGATCCTTACGGTGGTTCCCGTTCCTTTGGAAGAGGTACCGTTTGACGTCATTTAAATTTATTACATGACGTCAGCAATATGTAGGCATATGTGTACACAATACTCAAAATATAGCAACACCGTTTTCTACAATAAAAGCTCAACAACCCGGATGTTGAAATAAGTATCACTTCCGGGTTTTAGGGCAGAGGGCAGATGGATGACCAGATCGAAAATCGTACAGAAATGTCCAAAATGATCTTACTGTATTACTTTTTTCATTGGTTCTCAAGCTTTTGATTGGTCAGATTTGAGTTCTCAAGCTTTTGATTGGTCAGATTTGAGCCTCTGGCAATCAAAAGCTTAAGAACGTACTCAGACTCAACTAAAAGTTTTATAAACATGGACCCTGGACTTTCCGACTGAACTAGATCTCTACATTCTTCTTGTGGCTGATCTAAATGATAATACTTTCAAAATTTATTTACTCGTCCGGTTTAGCAACATTTACTGTATGTGTATATGGTGCATGGCTTACGTAGTTTTCTATATTTGTGTGTATGCTGTAGTAATATATAGAGACAAAGACAGGATGTTTTCATATCATCGATGCCAAAGTTCTTATTGTTGTCTGCAAACCAATTGTGTTAAAGCATTCGGTGAAATAAGGAAATGACATAAATAAATGAAAACTTCAAAGGAATAAAGGACATAATATATAAAAATAGAGTTTGAGACAAAAATTGAAGTCCTGGATCAGACGTCGCCTTGATCTGTGACTGCATTATTTGTCGTGGTGCATTTTTGCGACATTGGCGGCGAAAGGTACCAATCTAATCTCAAGGAGCTTCTGCGACACGGTGTTTCACATCCTGAATTTAATGGTGGTGTAATTTACAAACTTCGTAAAATTGTTGGACATACCCATTTTCTCACTTTGTTCATCAAATATGTTAGAAAATTCATTAAAAAGAGATATGATCCTGTAGTACTACAACATACTGCATGTTTGGTTGTCAACCCTTTTACAGTTGGCAATCACGCTGGCCTCTTTGCATGTACGCCGACAAGAAAGGTTTAGTACTGTATGAAGGCGACCTCTTAAATCCAAAAATGGAAGGAGAACGTCGGATATCTGTACTATTTCGTTTTTGTCGTACCCTTTATTACTTTTCTACAGTTACTCTGTTTGCAGCTCAATCATTGAGTACACTAGCGATAGGTGGATACAGTTTGTTCACTTAAATGTTTTCGTTATACATGCACTTTACCACTGTATTTGCCGTCGCGGTTGTTGTAGTTTAGTTGGAGAGGGGATACGTTTATTTACACTGTTTGTCTTTTAGGGTGGGGATGGAATAAGTGTGAGGTTGGGCGCCCATAAACCGGTTTAACCCCCCAGTGACTTTTGGCACTGTCCGTTCCAAGGCGGTGCTTCCATCTCCCCCTATTGTGTGTTTGTTTTGTCTTTGTGCGTCTCTTGTTGTTTTTATAGTTATGTACATTTGCTGTTTCCTTGTGTTGCTATTCGGGCGACTGTTTGTTCTGTATGTGGTGTTTCCTGCATGACTCATTTTTGTACTTTTAAGCTCATTTACATTTGTTACCGGATATATTGATTCAAATGATATGACAAGAGGCCGACATTAATCACAATAAGAAAAACTGGCGCTTTTCCTGAACAGAGCGTATCATCAATCTGAAAAATTGAAAACATACTTATGACTAAAATGAAACAAAACCAAGAAGGCTACTGGGATAGAATTTGTTAAATGTTCTGTCTTGGCACGGAATATTCATGAAAACCCCCAAACCATTGTGGCAATTTGTTTCATGAATATTTCAAATCAATATTCGTGAAAAAGTTGTCAAAATGAAATCATATAGTGCTACTTTGCTAACATATAACGACGTGTAGATTCACATATACCCACGTTGGTGTAATACATTAATAAATCCGTATCATATATTGCATAATAGTTCAATTTATTGTTAACATAGTTTGATATAAGGCAATTTGATCAATACATAGTTCGACTGGATTCATGTAAAAGAATATTCGTATAATATAATGTCAAAATGAAATCATATACTGCTGCTTTGCTTCTATATAAGGACAGGTAGATCCATATATATTTACTTTGGTTTAATATATTTATGAATTCGTATCATATATTGCATACTGGTCCAATATATTGTTAACATTGCTTCTATATAAGGGCAGTTGCATAAATACATAGCTCGATTTGATTCATGCAAAGAAATTTTCGTTTAACCTATTCCCTTATATTGACGACCTTTGACGACTCTGTAAAAGACACTTTGTGAAACCTTTGTGATAAATAGAGCATTTGCTCCTATAGAAGCAAACGTCTATTTATCACAATGGTTTCAAACTTCAAAATTCTAAAATGTTCATTTTCTCTAGTTAATGCTGCTTTTTGGTAGATTTATTCAAAGAAGCTGTATCTAAAAATAGCCTATGAGGTAATGGATTAATATATTGTCAAAATGTAATCCTATAATTATACTGTAGATTGATACACGGACGATTTCGTTCATACATTGAAATTGTCGATTGATATGATGATATTCAGTTCTATATAAACGTGTTTTCCTTTTAAATACAGTTGAAATGAACTCATATAATGCAAAAAAAATGAATTAAATTACGATAGAAAACAGCTGTGGCGTTATATGGTATTTCGTCATTTATGACGTAATAATATACATAAGCATTCAGGGCGCGTAGATAGCAATACGCACTTACGTACATGAAATGTGAAACTAAATGTGTACTACTATGGTCCAAATTGAACAAAATTCGATGACGAAGGGAGATAGTCATTTAAGCTTTAACCCTTTACCTGATAGAAGCGGCTTTTAGCGTGTTTTATTCCTCCACTGAAGAAAATAGTTCAAATTCATACAGTCATGAACATATTGCATAATAAATATTTTCTATATATCCTAGTAGGTGGTAGCTTAAAGCAGGCTGAAAGTAAAGCAGAATGCGCCTTAAGGCGCATTCTGCTTTACTTTCAACCTGCTTTAAGTGGTCATATGTCTTCAAAACTAGAAACAGGCTATTGGGTAAAGGGTTAACCCATTACCTCATAGGCTATTTTAGGTACAACCTCTTTGAATAAATCTACCGAAAAGGAGCATTAACTAGTGAAAAGGAAATTTTTAGAATTTTGTAGTTTGAAATCATTGTGATAAATAAAGCATTTGCTCCTATAGGAGCAAATGCTCTATTTATCACAATGGTTTCACAAAGTGACTTTTACAGAGTCTTCAAAAGTCGTCAATATGAGGGAAAGGGTTAACCATACCGACGTCGATATGAATTAACAACTTTTGACGCCTCTGTGAAAGTCAACTTTTGAGATCAGTATGATAAAAAGAGAATTTGCTCCTATGTTCGTCACAATGGTTTCAAAACTACACAAATCTAAATTTTCTCGGGGTGCACGATCCGGACTCTATAGCCACTGCGTGTACATTACATTTGAATTCAGCTACGTGGATGGCATGTGAAAGTTATGACGTCATATGTTGTATTATGTTGCAAGACACATTTCTATGAAGTTGCGGGTGTGGGGCGTACCCCTTTTTTGCTTTTTGGGTTGCTGTGAACTTGTCTAATTTCCAT
The DNA here is from genome assembly GCA_963576725.1 of Azorinus chamasolen. Lineage (NCBI taxonomy): Eukaryota > Metazoa > Mollusca > Bivalvia > Cardiida > Solecurtidae > Azorinus > Azorinus chamasolen. Next base: position 6,128,282 of record OY755250.1, on the reverse strand, counting down.
TTCATTTTCGTATACCGCTGAAAAATTAAGATCTGCTCGAGCTTCGACCATTCAAACTATGAACCAATGTTAAGCCGATTAGACCCTGGTCTCATAATAAGGAAACTTTCATATCTGTTCAGTAGACAAGTAAAATTGATTCCTATCTATCAGTAGTGATATTGTATGTATCTGTTTTAATTTTAGGTGGAAGTCAGCTAGATCTTCTACAGGCTGCAATGAACCCAGGAGGATCCGGATCGTCTGGTGGACCTGGAGGCTCCAGAGGATCTCCAGCTGGTATGTTACACGTACATGTAGATCTTTATACAACAATGCACTTTGTCTCTTAAAGCGGAAGATAAAAATCCGTATATGCTATCTAGAGTTAAATATGATGCAATACACAAATCACAACGTTATTATCAAACATTTACTGGATGTTTCCATTTGGTATATAGATATGAGTCTCAAACCTGACAGAATATTTCATAATTGCACCTCGATGCCAATGCTGTATTTCATAATTATTTCGTTCTGTCGTTTTGTATTTGCCATAACCCACTTATCGCAGCCTGTCTGGACCAAGATGATACGGGGCAGTGGTAGGCTTTGCCATGTTTGCTGAACCTTTAGCCTGCTCAGCAAATTATTTTTACAGAATTGTTCACCTACTACATTTTCTAATTTCAAGCTATAATCAATTTGTCAACCAAATGCAATCAGGGTATCAAGCAGTTTGGATCCTGATGAGACGCCGATCTGGATCCAAACTGTTTGCGTAGGTATTCACTCATCCGTCCATAGCAGGCTAAGGGTTAAAGGTTACAGATCTAATTCTGTAGTGTTTGCTATGTATTTAAATTTAACTGTTTTATGACATTCATTACAGATGTATATTAATATGTATTATGACACATAAATTCGCTATTATCGACTTGATTCGCAAATGCAAATCTAGGGCTTGGTACAAAACTATTCTAACTCCTTCACTTTGTGAAGGAGTTAGAATAGTTTTGCACCAAGCCCTGGAAATGGTATTGAACCAGACGAGACACCGTTTCATTGGTGTCAATGCTTCTATCTAAATTTATCTAAATCTATCTAAATCTATCTAAATCCGGTGCTAGTGTCGTAAGTAGTGATGCACTTTTAAATACTGCTCATGAAAATAAATACTCAATAAAACCGAGTCTGCAGTTTTCTCTTTTCACATTGCTACTTTTGCTGTCGAAAGATATAATATTTTCGGAATTTAAAGCAATTAAGACATTTTCTTTCCGTTTTCTCTTGTCACAGATGGAGGCCTTGGAGGTAAGCCTTTGTTTTGACTATCTGGTCCTTTTACCAACGATGTCTTATTTGTTTTGGTATCAGTTATATTCATTGCATTTTAATGTTCCATCAGAGTAAAGGTGGTACATCTTGTCTTAGTGGAACACTTTCGTTTATAAGATCATAAAAATAATGAGATAAGTGTGATAATCGACGCCAGAACTTTGTGATTTTATTATTTTTGCAATAATGATTTGTTAGTGCATGTCAATTCTGTTTGAATACTTGGTAATTCACTGTTACAGTCGTGTCCTCCCATTCTGTGTTTTATCATTCACTACTCATTTCCCAATTGTTATTCCTTCATGTCTCATGCTTATCTCGGTTGGTCTCTATTTTAATTGGTTTTGCTACAACACGTTTTCGTTTTGTCTATCTATTTTAAAATATATTCCGGTTGTGAACAACGTATGATGTCATTATTTCAGCTTTGCTTGGTCTAGGAGGAGGGGGTGGAGGCGGAGCAGGTTAGTTATGAATTTTACGTTGTCAATAGCGACACGGCATTGTTTCGGACATCATGGAACGTTGTCTGTATTTTAAATACGATATTAATGACGTAACGTTAGTGTCTGTGACATCTTATGTTAATGACGTAACGTAAGTGTCTGTGACATCATATGTTAATGACGTAACGCTAGTGTCTGTGACATCATATGTTAAACGGAAACACGTGAGTGTCATATCATTATTCTATCAGGTGAGATCGAGTTCAAATTGGCACGGCTGTCCCAAGCATTTTTTGACCTCTTGATGACGTCAGTTTTAAATGTCACTACCGTTTGATAAAATGCTACAAACCATGTCAGTTCCTCGTTCTGCTTTGAAAATCGGAAATTTGCAGTTACAAAATTATATGCATACAATAACAAACAATTTCCACATCCTATTCTACTCAGAGTTTACATTTAAGCACATACATGTTTTCTATACATTTGACCAGGAAAATATCAGAATTGGATGAATGACACTGAAATCATATTTTGCTTTTTGTAATTTATTGACATCATAAGTTTCTGAAGAATATTTATTACCAGATTATTATTCAGAACAAATACTTTAATTGTTAATTGCAGGTGGCCTCGCATCGTTATTGGCTGCAGCACGCGGAGGGGGTGCAGGAGGTTTGGGCATGGCCATGATGAATCCTGATGGCCCAGGTAAGAAATTGATTGGTTTCTAATACTGAATCAGGGTTACACCTTTTTCAACAACAGACGTTAGAAGTTACCTAATATTTGACAAATGGCAAACCTTTTGTTGAAAACATCCACAATAACCCTTACTGTGCGGGACACGAGTCAGTAATGTCTTTTGCAAGCAGTTTAGACCCAGATGAGAGGAATCTTAGAGGAACCCTCTCATCAGGGTGTGCATTGGTTGTCATTTTACACTTTTCTTTGGAAATAATATCCCTATTCACCATACCTTTGACGTGTCTGCAATAATATGTGGAATAGTCCATTTGAAAACTCAGGGCTTATGGCTAGTAACTCTTACACCGTTGTAAAACAAACAGTTGGTCACGATGAAACTTTTGTGAAAAACATTGACCGAATGCCAAATACCGGGTAGTTTGGATCCTGATGAGATGTCGAGTTACTCGACCGTCTTACTCGGCTCCTCGTCAGAAAACAAACAGTTGTCTTATGCGAGTGAAATAGTGGATTAAAAATAATTATTTATTAAATTTGGTACAAGATTATAAAACTTTCTCAAGTATCTGATTGGTCAGATTCTGACCAATCAGATGCTTGAGAATGAGTTCTGACTCAGGGTAGTATTTTACAATCACGGGGTTTATGCGAGTTAAATCGCGGATGGTGGGATATCATTAAACTTTTAATGTTTTGGCTATTTATATAAATCACCAGTGTAGTTTCTGGCAATTGTTTATTGTTCTACTGTCCTCATCGTGTCACACATGTATATGTATCACACAATGTATCATATCAATCACCATCATTGCAGCTGGCTAGTGGTAGGTCGATGATTCGGCCCGGGGGTTCTGAGTACGAAACGATGCAACTTGTCCCGTGCATAGGATAAACACTGGGGGCCCGGATCCACCTGTAATTAGTTTCCAAAATCTGAATTACTTCTCTCTTTTTTCTGGGGCGTTCATATAGCAAATTTAAAACATTACCAAAGCAGCACAAACTGAGTGGACAGATATGTCTGACTTGAATCTTGTATCATATTTAACCTCTGACTTAGTTTGTTTTGCGTTGACTGACGTCCATTTCTGTTAACTATGGGCTAATTGGTCGCCTCAGCGAGAGGAGAGTGGATACAAGCTTTTGATTGGTCAGATTTGAGTTCTCAAGCTTTTGATTGGTCAGATTTGAGCCTTTGGCTCAAATCTGACCATTCAAAAGCTTGAGAACGATCTCAGGCTCAACTAAAAGCTTTATAAGCATGGACCCTGGGCGTAATGCCATACTCTTAATATCGATAGTCATACTATACTCTGTAAATACGCCTTTGCAAACAGGGTAGACCAAGATCTGACGGTACCTATACAACGGTCTGATACGGGTCTGCTCCGTCAATGTCGTAAAAATGCGCCACGACAAATAGTGCAGTCTCAGATCAGACGCCGCCTTTTCAAGCGGCGTCTGATCAGGGATTTCAAATTTTGTCTCAACCTCTGTTTTTTATATCTGTGCTTTATTCCTTTGAAATTTGCATTTATTTATCCAATTTCATTATTTTACGGAATGATTTAACAAAATTGGTTTGCAGACGACAATTAGAAATCTGGCCCAAAAGGGCTAAAGGATGGCCACAGTGTATGGTTTGGTGAAGATGTTAAGGACTATTTTTTTTTCAAAACAGTTCAATTTACCCACCGTTTGCCCTCAATTATATCATACAATTAAACTTCGATATCTCGAATCGGATAGCTCGATATTTGGGATAGCTCGAACTAAATGTTTGATCCGTCCTAATTTACGAGACAGAATTGTTCTTAAATGTACATGTATAAGTGTGCATATTTATTTCTAAAAAAAACCCAACACGTGACAGCTTAATGTAGGTCGAAATTAATGCTGAAAGCTCCTATAGGATATTTCAGTATTACTTTAGAATTGCATTGAGCTGTTGAGCTTGAGAAATTGTTCAGATTAGAAATCAGGGTCCATGCTTATAAAGCTTTTAGTTGAGTCTGAGTTTTTTTCTCAAGCTTTTGATTGGTCAGATTTGAGTTCTCAAGCTTTTAATTGGTCTGATTTGAGCCTTTGGCTCAAATCTGACCAATCAAAAACTTGAGAGCGATCAAAGTTCGAAGTTCAACTGTATATCAAATGTATATATTGGAGAAGTAAAGGAACTATTTCTTTAAAAAGCAAATCGTTTGCGCATATTATCCGTCATTTAACGCCCGCTTATGCATTGTGCCATTCACCATTCATTTCATCGAGTTTCGTTCATTCCATTCGTTTCAGATTTTCTCACATCAGGTAGGTCGAGAGAAACAACCAAATCCTTTTATATCTTTTGATCTTTTTTTTGCAGTGCTGACGTTGTTCATATCTCTCTCTCTCTCTCTCTCTCTCTCTCTTTCTCCTTGCGTAGAGTTGTGTTACAAATCTATTACTTTTTTCATTTTATTTCTCTATTTTTTTCGATAGTGTTTGCATTTTATTTTTGCATTTTTTCTTTTGTTTTTGCATTTTATTTCTCTATTTCTTTTAATAGATCGACTCTAGTTAATTACTATTTGTTTGCATAATATCAAGTTTAGGCGTCCGATGTGTAATATAATGTCCGAACCATCGTTGTCGTTCGAAGCATTTCGGCATACTGTGATGCACCGTCGGATCTGAACTCAGCCATCATTAAAACATCTTTGTCGTTAACCCATTCCCTTATATTGACGACTTTTGACGACTCTGTAAAAGTCACTTTGTGAAACCATTGTGATGAATAGAGCATTTACTCCTATAGGAGCAAATGCTCTATTTATCAAAATGTTTTCAAACTACAAATTCTAAAATGTTCCTTTTCTATAGTTAATGATCCTTTTCGGTAGATTTATTCAAAGAGATTGTACCTAAATATAGCCTATGAGGTAATGGGTTCCGATAGATGTTTTCATAATACCTTTGGAAAGAAAAGCTCCTATAGGAGCCGTCTGATCAGGGTCTGTTCTGTTTGCTTTTGACACGATATGAATCAGACTCTACATTTTTAAAGTAAAACGTTTCCTTGACAATTTCACATTATAAATATTCATTATGTCATTATTTCTTACATGAGTATTGAACAGGGAAAGGGCTAAGCCAGTATCTTTTCTATATGATATACAGTACATGCGCTATTATTCGAATTTTCTTTTATTCGAAATTTTAGTAATGAAGAATTTATGCCTTTTTAGGCAGGTGGCTGCTTTATGCAGGGTGAACATCTTGCAAAAAGCTCGTAGAGGAGCTCTCATCCCTGACTCTTATCCTGCATTAAGCTGCCACCTGTGTTAAAAATCTATAATAGTACTATTTAAGTGTTCGAATAATCGAGTTGTTTTGCTGCACATTCGAATTATCGAGTTCTTACTGTAGTAGATAACTGTACATTCGAATTATCGAGTTCTTTCTGTAGTAGATAACCATACATTCGAATTATCGAGTTCTTACTGTAGTAGATAACTGTGAGCGTAGTTGGCCTTGTAATTTATATATTAGATACATGAGATGCATCACAGACTATACCGAACGATTTCGTATTACACATTCGGATTCCTTATTGTTTTGCAAACAATATTATTATCATCTATCATTGATTGTTAAGCAATAAACGTATCGGCTAAAGAAACACGCTTCATTGAATGCATTAGTTGCATTGCACAACAAAATACGCTCTGCACCGTGTCCTCAAATTTGCACCTTGTTTTCTCACATGCTTAACCTTTAGCCTGCTGGGCAACTCATTTTTGCAGAAGTTTCCACATACTACATTTTTAAAACTTTACTTATAATCAATTTGTCTACCAAAATGCAATCAGAGTGTCATTAGTTTGGATCCTGATGAGACGCCGAGTTACTCGGCGTCTCATCTGGATCCAAACTGTTTGTATAGGACATAACTCATCCGCCCGCAGCAGACTAAATGTTTAAGTAGTATATATATATATGTATATTATTGCTCTATTATGATATGGCTTGTTTGCACACCAGCATGATCCGGTTGACACAACCTCATTACAATCGGTTTTAAAGCCTCGGGTATTTAGGTTATATAAAAATCAAGCATGAATATTATTCCATATGCCTATTTGGCAAAACCAGGCGTATACGTTTTATAGACTCAATTTAACGAATATATAATTGCATAAGGTCGAACTATTGGGATACTTTGTGGGAATAGTGTACAACAGCTTGGACTCTTTGTAGGAACTGTTCCTCAATTGTCAAATGGCCCAGATAATGATGATCAATTGTCAAATAGCTCGGGTAATTTGTAGGAACTGTTGCTCAAGTGTCAAATAGCTCGGGTAATTTGTAGGAACTGTTGCTCAAGTGTCAAATAGCTCGGGTAATTTGTAGGAACTGTTGCTCAAGTGTCAAATAGCTCGGGTAATTTGTAGGAACTGTTGCTCAAGTGCCAAACAGCTGGGATACTAATGAGGCGCTGAAGAGCTTCTCGACGTCTGATCTGGATCCATGTCAGTCAAATCCTATTTTGTAATCATTACCTTAAATGGTTTATCAAATTTGCTGATGTATATATGAGAATGGTTTATACATTTTCTGAAACGGAATCAAATTACAGATGATATTAGAATACGGTTTGTTGCGTGTTCCAATATTTAAATAATAATATATTTCTTTTGAACACTGTGTTACAACAGTTGTACCTTTCTAAAGCGACTTTGAACTAAATGAGCGCAGAAATCTTAAACAGCATGTAGTTGCTTAATGCAGGGCACATGTAATGAAGAAAGCTCCTACTTTAGACCTGCATTAAGCTACCGCCTCTCCTCCAGTCCAATAATTAGACAGCCTTTGGATGGTACTTCCACACACCAACTCCTAGAAAGGGAATTTAACCTTTATCCCTTTTCTAAAGTAAAATTCTTGATAAAAGCGATAACCACCATTCGATATAACAGGGTATGCTTTGCGAGAAGAGTTTGAAAGACAAACAGTGACTACCCTGGTCAGAGGGCTCCTGAAGCAGCCCTCCGAACTGGTTCTACATTGTTTGTCGCATTCAGAGGATTACTGTATGTTCAATAAAGCATACGCATGTACATGGAAGCATACACATGTACATGAAAGCATAGACGTGTACGTGAAAGTATACATGTGTACATAAAAGCATACACATGTATATAAAAGTATACACATGTATATGAAAAACATACCAAATCGAAACGTATACAGTTGAACTGCGATATCTCGAACTCGGATAACTCGAACTTCGGGATAACTCGAACTAAAAAGTTCGATCCTACAATACAGAATTACTCTAAAAATGTATCACTACGCATTTCACAGCTTAATGCAGCTCCTGCAAGAGCTTTCAGCATTACTGTATACCTGCATTAAGCTATGAACTTGTGAAATTGTCCAGATTACAAATCGGATAACTCGAACGTCAGTTATCTCGAACTAATTTATAATATATAGTCCATTGAAATTCGAGATATCGAAGTTCAACTGTATTAGTTGGCTACAATGATTTATACCTAACATGTAACATTAATTGATATCTAACAATTCACGGTAAAATAATATCTAACGTAGAACTAGTTCGTTATATGACATCAATATTGTTTCTAAATCTAACCACACATGTATTGTAATTTGTAACTGTATCCTTAAACTGTAAATCTATAATTATACTATAATAACACATAACAAAAGAGGATTGAGGGTGTGTTTTCGTGTCCGACTCATTGCCAGAGGGATGTAGTTTACTATTTACTTCATGTATATTGATATAAGATATAAATTAGTCAATATCAAGTCATTTCTATTATATTTAAACAAGGAGAGGTTTTCATAAGCTAGCAATAACGAATCATAATTATGTATAAGATCATTTAAAAACAGAGAGGATCCTGAACACGGTCCATGCTTATAAAGCTTTTTAGTTAGTCTGAGTTCGTTATCAAGCTTTTGATTGGTCAGATTTGAGTTCTGAAGCTTCTGACCAATCAAACCCTTGAGAACGAACTCAGACTCAACTAAAAGTTTTATAAGTATGGATACAGGCAGCTTCTGTGTTTAAACCTACAGTGGACATTCGATATATCCAACTCCAATGGATCATACACATAACTTCGAGATAACAAAGTTCGAGTCACCCGATTTCTGATCTGGACAATTTCTAAAGTTTACTACTTAATGCAGATCTAAAGAAATGCTGACACTCCTGCAGAAGCTTTCGGTATTACTTTCGACATGCATAAAACTGTCACATGTGTCTTTAGATATGCGTAGTGATGCATTTTAGAACAAATTTATTGTATTCTTAATTTTGAGAGGATCGAAAATTTTGTTCGAGTTATCTCGAAGTTCTAGTTCTCCGGGTGCGAGATATAGAAGTTCAACTGTACTCGAGGTTATTTGATCGAACGTATCGTTTTGATCAGACAATTCTAAACAACAGCTATCTGTTAAGTATTTGGTGGAAAATGTTGACTCAAAGTACATATCTAATCTATGTTTATGCAATATAAACGTCAACAACAAAGCTTTCACAATTACATATATAGAGCTCATAGCACTCTATGTCCGTTGATACATTTTAACAACCGTTCTGGAGTTTAGCGTCGTCGTTGCGCTGAAGTTCTAGAAGCATGCTTTTGGCAATAAGCATTTTAATTAGTAATTCTAAATGTAATTAAATTTAGTACTTAAAATTAGTACTTAAATTGAATCAGTCAGATTATTAAAATAGTATACATGTAAAGTACACGGTGTTTTGTATCAGTATATTTTGTAAAACTATGCAACCACGGCGTGACCTTGACCTTTACAGGTGCCCTGGGGGGCCTCAACGCGATGTCCCTGTTTGGAGGAGCCCTTGGAGCGCCATAAGATGACAATGACCTTTAACGCTTGGCCTTCATGTGCACAGGAATACTGGAATCCGTTTTATTTGATACTTTCAACTCCCATATGTTGAACGTTGGATATACCAATTTAGACTAAGCTATTAAACTACTGTGAAATTGCACATGAACTGGACAATCTGTGAAAAACATGTAGAAAGAGTACGAGATATTTATCTATTTCAAACGTTTCAAAGGAGCTTTCTGTCGACTGTAATGTCGAGCAGCTGTGTATAGGCGGGCTTCTGTCCCATTCCAAAGTTGAAGAACTGGTTGTCGCTACAATGTAGCGGCAGGGTTTTTTCCCTTGTAGGGGGTGAATGTCACTGTTACAATCGCAGTAAATTATTATTGTTTCTGATTGCAATAAACACGGAAGAGTTTCTTATATTTCTGATTGTTGAATCCCATCCAGATAATACTTACATATTTATTTAATCCGGGTTCTGTAAGGGTGTGCTAAAACACTATTTTAGGCCCATAAAAATATATTTTTAAACATCTGAAAGTCGCAAAAGCAGCAATAGGAAAAGGTACACGGAAAAAGAGAACATTGCATGCTCATTTTTATTGAGTAGGTATTGAAAGGGAAACACTACTCCCGCCTCAAAGCAAAGGCTTAACCCTTTCACCGCCAATGTCTCAAAAACTGCACCACGACAAATAGTGCAGTCCAAGATCAGATACTTCACTTTTTGTTTCAAAATCTATTTCTATATCTTGCGTCTATATTTGCATTTTATTTATCTCATTTCCCTATTTACCAAATGATTGAACAAACTTCGATTACAGACGACAATTAGAAATTTGGCGCCGAAAGGGTTAAGCGGCATTCAATGTTCATAACAAACGGCATTGAAATGGATACTCTGGAAGGACCAAAATAATGTATTTGTACTAATGGCCCCAAAATGATTTTAAATATCGTAGGATCGTGATACATTGAACGTAGATGTTTTATTTACAACAATCGTTAAATTGTCATTGTTATTACCCGATGGTAATCCATGTGTTGATACGTTCGGTCATATTCACATTCAAGTGAATCCTCTGTCGGGCGAACGTCGTCCTTGTTTTTCAGAGGAAGGCGACAACCTTCCAATAATAGCTTATTTGAACATGCTTTTACACCCAACAATACTATTATGTGGTCCCGTATTGCGTCTATCAGGCAATACACTCCTAGTTGTCGATAAGGAAGTATCTGTTGTTATTAATAATCCTGGCTCCGTACAAACAGATTCATACTCAAATTATATCTCTGGCTAGCAAGAAGGAGAAAATTTTCCATTATTAGCTTAGTAACACTTGGATGTACGTATTTGCAACAATATTACGTTTAAGTTGTATTGCAGCACGGGCGTAGTTCGTTAGCACTAGATCAATCATACTAACCAACCGGCTTAACTCACTCCCTTCTACTGACGTCTTTTGACGCCTCTGTAAAAGTTTATTGTTGACACCATTATGATAAATTGAGCAACTGCTTTATAAGAACAAATCGAGGGCTTGGTGCAAAACTATTCTAACTCTTTCACTTTGTGAAGGAGTTAGAATAGTTTTGCAACAAGCCCTCGAACTGCTTTATTTGTCACAATGGTTTCAAAACTACATGCTTCTAAAACAAATTCATTTGCTCCAGTAAAAGTTCCCCTTCGGTAGATTTGTACAAATATATTGGATCTGAAAATAGTCTATTAGGGAATGAGCTTAAAATTCGACAGACCCAACATTAAGGCATGTTCACGTGGTTCCCTGCCTTTATCGTTCTGATAAAAGCGTGGAACCAGTCAGCATGATTGTAATCAGTGCACATTTACCTCACGGAATCGCTTTTAGCATTTTTGAAAACAGAGCAAACCCAGACCAATATCCATCTGATCAGGGGCTGGCCAGGGTCTGCTCTTTTTGCTAATCGATATATGTATGTACATCTTTGCCATGACCACGGAACGCCAATTGATAATATAAAATGAGTATATCCTACAAGAAGTGGAAAATAGGGTAAAAATGCTGCACAAACGATGTTATGTCGTGCACTGTGTTGTAGAGGTCCAAATAGGACACGCAAATCAAAACATTTTCAAGAATAGTTCCTTTATTTCTCCACTTAACCTTATGTTGTGACCGCTAATCAGATTCGTCTCAGAGGGACAATTCTAAAGAGTGGTCACAACATAGAGTTTGGTGGAGAAATGACGATAACCAGCTTTATCCCTCGCTCTGGTGTAGGATATGCGAATCATGATATTGTTTACAATAGTGTCTTATGTTGTCAACGCTTGCTAGATAATGACCCATATATCATCTCCAATACGTTATAGTAACGTCATTAGTGACGTCATCTTATCGTTACATTAGTGACTTCATCTGTTGCTGTCATTGTCGCATCTGTGATTACTTATGCAAAACGTTTCGATCCAGATGAGCCATCGAATAACTAGGCGACTGATCAGGGTCTTGACTGTGTGTTACTATGGTTGATTTATTTCTACAAAATGAAGGGAACAACAAAGAAATTTCTAGCAAACAGCAAAGTTAGTGGAGTTTGACAAATTTTTGCAGCGAAAATTGACATATTTTGGCATCGAAAATTGACATATGTTTGGCAGCGAAAGAATTAAATACGTATATATGAAAATGGCTTATTTCTAATACTGACAGTCATTTTTCTATACCAACCTTGTATTGTTACAGCTCACCATAAATGAGAGAATAGTCAGAGCGTAGGGCTTGTTTGAGACATTTATGATATATTTGTATATCTTTGCCTTTGTAATAACACAAGCTTGGGCATCAGGTGATTTGAATGTTCGGAATGGGTGGAACCATACTTATAAGGTGGAAAGTTGTCCTGTCCAATGGGCAGAGTCGTAGTAGTTAACCATTTCATCGTCAAATTTCTAATTGTCGTCTGCAATCCAAGTTTGTGAAATCATTCAGTAAAATAAATAAATCACTGAAATAAAGCACATATATAGAAAAAGAGATTGAGACAAAAAGTAAAGTCCCTGATCAGACGGCGCATTGACAAGGACTGCACTATTTGTTGTGGCGCATTTATGCGACATTGGCGGTGAAACGGTTAATAATCAGCAGCAATAATACGATACTCGTCAACATGTGTTTTATAATGCTTGCAGTTGCTTTTCACTGATTGGTATTGGTTTTAAGTACAGGTGATCGTCGATATCTCGAACTCGGATAAATCGAACTACGATTTCAGTTTGTCCAAAGTTAACAATACAGAATTGCTCTAAATGCATCACTGTGCTTATCTAGAAACACATGTGACAGCTTAATGCAGGCCAAAATTAATACTGAAAGCTCCTACAGAATTACTATAGACCTGCATTAAGATATTAACTGCATAAATTGTCCAGGTACGAAATTGGATGACTCGAAATTCTGTTATCTTTGATGATGTTAGAGATATTGAAGTTTAACTGTATTTGAAACATTTGTGTGGTTTGTTCCATCTGGAATGACATTGCTTCGTGTGCCTTGCATGGTGTCCTTGTTCCTTCATGATTATTCATCAATTTTTCGTCACAAAGTACCGTATGGCAATTGTTATGCATATTCATCGGTAGTACATAATTAGTTGCAGTCTTTAAGTCAGTTCTTATATGGCAAAGCATGGCGTTTATCAAGTGAGATGTTACTATTTTAGTACAACTCTATCTTAATGTAGTGAAACCGAACTTTCTTTCTAGAAATCTTGGCTGACGCATGCGCACTTGCATGAGGTCCGATATGCATGCTGGCTGCTTCACTGCATGTTGTATTGTTTACAGGCAATCCGTTAATTACTAGCGCGTTACTGCAAGCTACAAGCGAACCGAGACCTGCCGGTCCGAAAATTCAGAGCGCAGCACCCAAACCAACCCCGCCTGAAGTGACTGCAAGCATATCTATCAGTGGTAACCGGCGGTCGTCAAGCCAGCCCAAAAACACTGGTAAGCCTTTGTCTTTATCCGCTAAAGCTTTGATGGTGGGTAATCTTAAAATTATCTCATTTCAGTACTACTATGCAAGGTGTTATTACTATCGATAGGTTGCTTTGGTTCTTATCATTAATCTCATTGGGATCAAAGACTGTTATTGATTTTCTCAAGATTTAAACGTACGACATAGTACTCTAATTCAGCGCCTATTGTTAAATATCTGCAATCCAATTTTGTTAAATTTTAGTCGGTAAAATAAGGAAATGTGATAAATAAAGGCAAATTTCAAAGGAATAAAGTATAGATATAAACATAGTGTTTGGGACAAAAAGTGAAGTCCCGGATCAGACGCCGCCTTGAAAAGGACTGATCCTGGACTGCACTATTTGCCATCGTGCATTTTTGCGATATTGGCGGTGAGAGGGTTAATCCTGTTTTGTTTTGTTTTCAAATTTCAAATTTCAAATCAAAACTTTACTTCTCAATGAGACCCAATGGCAAGCACCCACACTTACGGTAGAACACACAATTGTAATTCGCTGCACGTGCGTTCATCAATTAACTTCAGCTTGCTCTGCACAAACAGGCTTGCGTTTCCAAAAACTGTTGAAATTCGATGTCTCGACCTAGATTAAATAACCCGAACATCGGTATAACTCGAACAAAAGTTCAGTCCTTTCAAAACTTGCAATTACTCTAAAATCCATTGTTAGAGATATCTAGAAACACATATGACAGCTTAATACAGGTCTAAAGTAATGCTGAAAGCTCCTACAGGAGCTTTCAGCATTACTTTAGACCTGTATTACGCTGTGGCATTGAGAAATTGTTCAGATTACAACTTGAAGTAAAGTTCGGTCCCTCCAAACTTAACAGTTTAGATGTTTTCTAAAATATATCACTTCTCATATCAAGAAACACATGTGACAGCTATATGTATGTCAAAAGTAGCTACAACAACATTCAGCATTACTTTAGACCTGCATTAAGCTGTGAACTGCTCAGATTAGAAATCGGATGATTCGAACCCCTGTTATTTGCATGGTCCGTTGATGTTCGAGGTATCGAAGCTCGATTCACTCACTGTCAAATTGGGATCCTAGTTGTGTGAACGCGGCCAAAAGTTTTTCAATATCTTGAACGACAATCTAACATTGGGGAAAATTAACCCTTTCCTTCATAAAACGTATTTTCGCGCATTTTCAAACAGAGTAGACTCAGATCAGACGGATCCTATAGATGCCGTCTGACTAGTGTCTGCTCTGTTTGCTGATTGAATTTTATAGATCGGTTACTTAAGTTTCTAAAATAGCTACAATCGTCCTACTTCCATATTTCAGTATAACCATTTTGTCCATGCATATTCAGTATGTACTGAAATTTTGAATAAACATAGAACAGGGAAAAGGGTTAAGCTTACATCTACGTAGACATTATTTTTAGAGCAGGCTAAAGTTTGAATGCTAAAGATTAAATGAGATGATAATCTGTCTCCAAACTTTTGAACCGATATTCGGGTTATTCGGTGATGTTATGCATGTTCTAACATTGGGCGCACCATGGACAAGGTAACGCGCTTTTCACTTTATATTACATTTTCATTACAAACTTTTTCATGCCAAACATTTTCATGACAAACATTTTCATTTCAAATGTTTTCATTACAAAACATTTCCATTTCAAAACATTCTCATTACAAACATTTTACTACAAAATATTTGCACTACAAACATAGTACATTAAAAAACATTTACGATACATTTTTTCATAGAACATATTTACATCACAAACATTTTCATTAGAACATATTTACATTACAAACATTTGCATTGCAAAACATTTGCACTTCAAGCATTTTATTACAAACATTTGGATTAGAACACGTTCTCATTACACACATTTGCATTGGAACACATTCTCACTACACACATTTGCATTGGAACACGTTCTCACTACACATATTTGCATTAGAACACATTTTCACTACACACATTTGCATTGGAACACGTTCTCACTTCACACATTTGCATTAGAACACGTTCTCACTACACACATTTGCATTAGAACACATTCTCATTACACACATTTGCATTAGAACACGTTCTCACTACATACATTTGCATTAGAACACGTTCTCACTACACACATTTGCATTTATAACATTATCATTACAACCAGATTCTCTCAGATGACTAAACACAGTGTCATTTCGATTCCCACACAGCATGGATGAAATTAGACTGTTCACCAATACAGTGCTCCCTCTCTACAACGACACCCTTTGGGATACGAAGAGTGTTTGTGTTGTTCAGAGGGACCTGTTATAGGGAGGAAAATCAAACATACTTAGCTTGTTCGCAGATCCCCAGATAAGGTGTATTTCGAGAACTAAAACCGTTATGCCTCCATCAAACCCTATGTTGTGACGATTCTAAAGAGTGGTCACAACATAGGGTTTGATGGAGGCGTAAAGAAAATACGATGGAAAAAAGTTGTTTATGGAGCCTTGATGTTTCGAAAACAGTGACATGCGTTGTTGTAAGCAGGGACTCGTTATTGAGAGGGTTGTTGTAGGGAGGGAGCACTGTACCGATTGCAACTGATATTTGTATATCTGGGTCAGGGGATTGCTCTTGGACCTGGGTCTGCACTGATTGCCATTCACAATCCTTGTATTACGACTTTTGACGACTCTGTATAAGTCACTTTTCACTTTGTGAAACCATTGTGATAAATACAGCATTTGCTCCTATAGGAGCAAATGCTCTATTTATCACAATGGTTTCAAACTACAAAATTCTGATTTTTTTCTTTCTCTACTTGATGCTCCTTTTTGGTAGATTTATTTAAAGAGATTGTATCTAAAAATAACCTATGATGTAATGGATCTAAAAAAGCCTATGAGGTAATGGGTTAAGGTTGTTAATACGTACCTGTAGACAGTGACGACCCTGGCGAATTGTCTGATTTCAGGTGGAGGTAATTGCTTGTCTTATTTCAGGTGGAGGTAATTGCTTGTTTTATATCTGTCTCTGGTTCTATCGCTAAATGCATCTTGAAGAGTCAAACATAATTATGAAATAGCAATTCTTATCCATTCATCTACAGTAACGGGTCGTTTCCATGCATACATCTTCATAATAGTACAGTAACGGGTCGTTTCCATGCATACATCTTCATAATAGTACAGTAACGGGTCGTATCCATGCATACATCTTCATAATGGTACAGCAACGGGTCGTATCCATGCATACATCTTCATAATAGTACAGTAACGGGTCGTTTCCATGCATACATCTTCATAATGGTACAGCAACGGGTCGTATCCATGCATACATCTTCATAATAGTACAGTAACGGGTCGTTTCCATGCATACATCTTCATAATGGTACAGTAACGGGTCGTTGCCATGCATACATCTTCATAATGGTACAGTAACGGGTCGTTTCCATGCATGTGTTTACATAGTGTTGCAATAACGGGTCGTTTCCATGCATAAAAGTACACATCAAGAGAATGATAACAACATAGTTCTACATAATTCGCACTGTACATTACTCTCAGTGATGTTATATTTTCTGGTTATTCGGGATCATCAGTTTCAGTTACTTTTAGCTATGAAAATTGAATACCGCTTTGGAGCCGCTGCTAGGGGCGTAAGTAGTGTTGCATTATTAATAACTACTCATGAAATAGACTCAATAAAAACCATGTCTGTCATGTTCTATTTTGAAATTGCTGCTGTTGCTTTCAGTGGATGTCCTACTTTTAGAATTAAAAAAAATCAACAACTAGAACTCTGTTTGCCATTTTTATAAATCTAAAAATGTGAAATATGTAAAAATGAAAAATGTGAAAAATGTGAAAATGTGAAAATCTAAACTGTGAAAAATTTGCAAGTATAGCAGTTGCTGCACAACTGGCTGTTAACCCTTTACTCAATAAATACGTATTTCTTTTTCTATTCCACCAGCATAGACCCTATAGTAGGAGTTATCTGATTAGCGTTAGCTATGTTGGCTTTTGAAATAATAAAGATACAGTATAACCTCTCTTAACCGGAATTCTACTAGATAATAATATAGATACTTTTAGGCAGGTGACTGCTTAATGCAGGGTGAAAGTCATGCAGAAAGCTCCTCTAGGAGCTTTCTGCATGACTTTCACCCTGCATTAAGCTGCCACCTGTCTCCAAGACCGATTTTCATACTAAATTTAACTGCCGGTTAAGAGAGGTTTTACTGTATAATGTAACTGTCGGTTAAGAGAGGTTTTACTGTATAATTCTGTAATTTCTACCATAACCCACAATTCCTGTGGTTACGTGCAATAGTAAAAACAATTCTAAAATATTCTAATTATAATTTATGATGTCATTATTTCTTATTTGGTTATTCATGGAGTAAAGGGTTTATTGTAGATGATGAAATATAATACTGATTGAATCGTCAGATTTCTAGATCTAAAATCTACACCCTTTCACCGCCAATGTCGTCAGAATGCACCACGACAAATTGTGTAGTCCACTATTTAGACACCGCCTTTTCAAGGCGGCGTCTGATCAGGGACTTCACTTTTATCTCTATCTCTTTTTCTATATCTGTGCTTTATTCCTTTGAAATTTGCATTTATTTATCACATTTCCTTATTTTACCCGTTTGCAGACGACAATTAGAAATTTGGCGCCGAAGGTGTTAAACTCTTATATTAATGAACATATATCTACGAACGTTCAAGCGTTCCAATATTATTAATGAACATATATCTACGAACGTTCAAGCGTTCCAATATCATTAATGAACATATATCTACGAACGTTCAAGCGTTCCAATATTATTAATGAGCATATATCTACGAACGTTCAAGCGTTCCAATATTATTAATGAACATATATCTACGAACGTTCAAGCGTTCCAATATTCTCCTGCAAAATGAATATAAGAACCATTATAAAGAGGTTTAATTAAATAAATTTGGGAAATGTTATATTTGCTCAAATATATACATAAAAACATATTCAACCCTGATGCCTAAGGTATGATTAACAAAACCTCGCCCAAATTATTGTAAATGAAACAAATACAGTAAAATATCTCTATAACGACCACATAATTGTGTTAATTTTGGGGCAGGTGGTTGCTTAAAGCAAGGTGAACGTAAAACAGAACGTTCCTATGGGAGCGTTCTGTTTTACTTTCACTTTGCTTTAAGCATCCACCTGCCTTTAACGAAAAATACTTGATGTATTTAAGTGGTTGTTATAAAGAGGTTTTACTGTACATAAATTAACTAAAACTTTTTATGAATCTTTGTGATGGAAGCAGTAACACGCTTATTTAGTATTAAGTATTTAGTATTTTTTCACTGCAAATGTCTCAAAACTGCACCATAGCAAATAGTGTGGTCCAAGATCAGATGCCGCCTTTTCAAGGCAAAATCAGATCAGGGCTTCACCTTTTGTCTCAATTTCTAGTTCTCTATTGGTGGTTTATTCCTTTGGTTTATTTATCTTACTTCCTTATTTAACCGAAATGCTTGAACAAAATCAGAAAATTTGGCATCGAAAGGATATAATACAGCTATCTGGGAGAAGTAGAAACTCGATTATTCGAAATTTTTGTAACACAGAATTGGTGCATTTTAAGTCATGTGGCTGTTTAACGCAGGGTGAAAGTGATGCAAAAAACTTCACTAGGACATTAAGCTGCTGCTTATCTTAGGAACGATACGTATTTGAATAGTCGAATAATCCAGTTTTGAGTGTTCGAATAATCCAGTTTTGAGTGTTCGAATAATCCAGTTTTTACTGTATCTAATCCCTTAGCCCGCTGTGAGAAACAATGTTGTCAACCCCCCCCCCCCCCACCTCCCCCCCCAAAAACAAAAAAACGACAGAAGATTCAATTTATGATTAATTTTTTAATTGTTTTTTTTTATATTTTTGAATAACAATACAGGGGTAATGATATAAGTGTATATGGTTAACAATACTGGGGAAATAATATAACTGTAAACAATGCATTGCAAATGTTGCAATGTAACAATAGAATACAGTGGATATGATATAAGTGTAAGGACACAGTCTAACATACAGGGGTAAATTCCGGGTAATGCTATAAGTGTAACAATACATGGGTAACTATATAAGTGTAACAATGCAATGGTAGTGATATATGTGTGTAACAATACATTCGAAATAGTATAAGTGTAACAATACATTGGTAATGATATAAGTGTAACAATACATTGGTAATGATATAAGTGTAACAATACATTGGTAATGATATAAGTGTAACAATACATTCGTAATGATATAAGTTTAACAGTACATTGATAATGATATACCGGGTAACAAACAGGGTATTGACATACAGGTAATGGTACACGGTGAAGGATATAAAATAAAAGGATATGACCCTGATTATATTTAAACATTACCGGTGAAAATAAAAGTTATATAAAATATCTAAGACTGTTCAATATGCTTTATTGCATTCTTGAATACACCCTGTATATGTATTATTATTCTATTATGCACGAAACTCACTTAGTATGCTGCTCGTATCGTGTCACGCATGCTTGAATGCACGACGAATATAAACACACGCACAGATGAAGCATGATCTAACTTGCACGAGCATACTACTGAGAGAAGTGACGTAATGTATGACGTCATTACCATGTATGGTGAGTATTTATTCTTTCATCCAAGCTGCATCATATCAGAACAAATATATCTAATGTTCAATATGTTCAATTGTCTATGTCAGAGTTCATTCATTCTCAAGTATACGATTGGTCCAGAGCAAGGGATTAATGAACGTACTTGGATACTAAAAATATGTCATTTCTCCACCATACCCTATGTTCTGACCACTCTCTAGAGAGTGGTCAGAACATAGGGTGTGGTGGAGAAATAAAGAAGTTTATGCTTTAATTTACGCGTCGTATCTTGACCTCTAATCGGTCAGATGTTGAACTGACCTCAAAACCTAACTAATAAGATGTTTCAGAATGAAACTCCTTGCCACAAAATGAAAGTACACAGGAAGTTTATTCCTACTGAACCCCAGTTTAACTCTTACTCTCTGATTATTCATCAACAATAATGACATCGCCTGTAGGTAGTATATAGTGCTGGTTAAAAGTATTATTTGTTGGCGCAAATATCATTGTCCTCGACCCCCTTCCCATATGACTTAAACATCTGTCTCATTAGCATAATGTGACGTCATCCATCAGGTATGACAAGCTCATTATCAATTTTAAAATTTAAAATGCGGCGGGATAAGAATGAAATTCAGGCTGGATCTCATTAATCAATCTGGCACTTGACAGTTCCAATTCAATAAAATGTAAATGAGTCGGTTATCCGATGGGAATTGTCTCACTTTTCAAATTAAAAATTTTACCGGATCGACATAAGAGATAAATGAACAAAAGAAAGGCAAAACTGAATTCTGTGGGGTATTATTCAATACGTTGACATCAAAAGGAATTTCATCACGTTTATAATTAAAAGTATCACAAAAGTAAAGAAATTACTTCGTGTTTTGAAATGAAAATGAAGCGTTTTCACCATCTCAAACAGTAAAGAAATATTTGAAACATATTTACACTGGCACATTTGATCTAAGATTCTCGAAAGGATCTCATCGACATCGCAATACGGTGGATCGTTGAAATTTGTTGAGATCGTTTTTATTTTTCACGGATACTAGTACTTCTACTATAAAGGTAAATTGACATGTTTTGTATAATTCGATTCAGTACCCCTTAAATTTGTTTTACTATTTTTACAAGCAGAATACTCACTGTTTTGAGACTTTGAAATACAATGTAAGTTAAAACCATGCTTTTTATGGCTTTGAGCAATTTGTCCAATTCTTGTTGGCCCAGTATCACAATAGAATAACCAAGTAGGACTAGTGACATAGAGGTTGTCAAAAATATATTTAACAGTTATCTTTTTTGTTATGAAATCTCTTACAATTATGTTTTATTGAAATTTGAAAACATATTCAAAAATCTAAAATGCACCTTCGTAACTAATGTAAACAGTTTATTTGCTTACAATGTATTAACTACATTTTTATAGGACTAGATGAAACAAAATGCTAAAAAACTACTTTTTATCTCCTCTCAAAGAATTCCCCTCACATTTGTTCATCCAATGTCAATCTAGTCACATAACGCAATATTTATCTTTATTCGCGTAATATTAGCAAGAAGGAGTGACCTGTAATGACAAACATAATATATTGGCAACCTCTATGTCACTAGTCCTACTTGGTTATTCTATTGTGATACTGGGCAAACAAGAATTGGACAGATGTTCAAAGCCATAGAAAGCATTGTTTCAACTTATTTCAAAGTCTCAAAACGGTGAGGAGTCTGCTGATAAAAATAATAAAACAAATTCAAATTTTGAATCGAATTATACAAAGCATGTAAATTTACCTTTATAGCAGAATTACTAGTATCCGTGAAAAATAAAAACTCTAAACAAATTTTAACGATCTACCGAATGACAATTTCGATGTGATCAATCTGAGAACCTGAGAGCAAATGTGCCATAAACTTGTTTCAACCATTTCTATACTGTTTGAGATGATATATATAAACGCTTCATTTCCACTTAAATTTCAAGACGCGAAACAATTTCTTGACAACGTACTGATGGTTACATCGGGGGATTTAAGTTTGCCATTCTTGTGTTAACTTATACAGCTGAAATTCGATATCTCGAACTCGGATAACTCGAACCTTGGGATAACTCGAACTAAAACTTCGGTTCTTCCAAAATCTTACAATACAGAATTGCTCAAAAATGTATCTAGAATATATCTAGAAACACATTTCACAACTTAATGCAGTTCTACAGTAATGCTGAAAGCTCCTGCAGGAACTTTCAGCATTACTGTAGACCTACATTAAGCTATGAACTTGAGAAATTGTCCAGATAACAAACCGGTTAACTCGAACTTCTGTTATCTAATTTCTGTTACATAACTAATTTATATGGTCCCTTAAGTTTCGAGATATCGAAGTTCAACTGTATATTATGACGCTCTGGTGATACTTTTAATTTTTAACGTGATGATATTCCTTTTGATGTCAACGTATTGAATAATACCCCTCTGAATTCAATTTTACTTTTATTTTGTTCACTTATCTCTTATGATGCTCCGGAAACATTTTTTTAATTTGAAAGGTGATGCAATTCCCATCGGATGACCGGCTCATTTACATTTTATTGAAATACAGTAAATTGGAGATGTCAAGTGATTAATGAGTTCCAACTTGAATTTGTTCGGCATCCCGCCGCATTTTAAATTGATAATGATGTTGTCATACTTGATGGATGACGTCGCATTATGCTAATGAGATGGGGGGGGGGGGGGGGGGTCGAGGACAAGGACTTTTGCGCGAACAAATAACCAGTCGTGGTTTTGCCACTGACCGTTCCAAGACGTTACTCTCTTTGTCACCCTTGCTTTTATGTTTGTTTGGTGTTTTGTGTCTTTGTAGTTGTGCGTTTGTTTATGTTTAATATTCTCATCTCGTTTGTTTGTGTCCGTACGTGTGGGTGGTTGCGTTTTATGTGTTCTTTTCCTGCTTGACCATACTACTTTTTTCATTTTAACCAGTACGATATACTACACATATATTGATCACTGTTATAATGACACATCAATACAGGAAATGTTGACCATGGCAGAACATGCAGAAGTAGACATACAGTAAACATCTCTCTAATGGGACAACTTAATAAATAAACATGGCTGTATTGAATACACAGATGGTTGCTTAATGCAGGCCAAAAGTAATGCAGAAATTTCCTCTAGAGAGTTCTGCATTACTTTTGTCCTGTATTAAACTACCACCTGCATCTAGCACCCAGAATTATACCTCTTTTAGGTGGTTTCCTTAGCGGGGTTTTACTGTATATAATTTTAAAAGCAAACAGGGCAGATCCTGATCAGACAGCTCCTACATGAGTCTTATCCGAGTCTGCGCTGTTTGCACTGGCGCATAAAGGCGTAACTATGGAGTAAAGGTGTAACTATGGAGTAAAGGCGTCACTATGGAGTAAAGAGTTAGAATACTGTTTGCTCAAATTTAGATTTGTTCAAGTTTGACTTTAGACTTCGATTTAGTATAATTACATGAAGTAGAACCCCAATTAGTAGAAATCAATTAAGTAGCATTCCAATTAGTATAATTTGCGAACCTGGCCATGAGTCCTTCAGTATATGTTCTATGTGATCGATGTTTGTATTACAATACCTTTTACAATAAGCTAAACATGGATAGGATTTTCAAATATAATGCATTTGTTGTATTAAATATTTAAGATGAAAACAAAATGTTCAAAATGAATTGAAGTGAATTATTCCTGTCTTGTAGGAAGTTTCAGCATATCGAAGCATACTGAACCAACTAAACCGGGATCTACACGACCCAAATGGTCAACGAACCCAAGCCCACCTCGTCCCACAAAACCAAGTAAGTGTGCTTGTCTCCGTCAATTATAGAACGGTTCTAATCCCGTTGTGAATATGTTGAACTTCGATATCTCGAACTCGGATAACTCGAACTTCGGGATAACTCGAACTAAATGGTCGGTCCTTCAAAAATCTTACAATACAGAATGGCTCTAAAATTTATCACTACGCATATCTAGAAACACATTTCACAGCTTAATGCAGTTCTACAATAATGCTGAAAGTTCCAGCAGGAGCTTTCAGCATTACTGTAGACCAGCATTAAGCTATGAACCTGAGAAATTGTCCAAATTACAAAAAATAGATAACTCGAGCTTCTGTTATCTCGAACTAATCTATATAGTCCCTTGAAGTTCGAGATATCGAAGTTTAACTGCATCTAGGATTTAACCCTTTTGACACCAAATTTCTATTTTTCGTATGCAATCCAATTTTACTAAATCATTTTGTAAAATGAGGAAATGAAATAAATAAAAGCAAATTTTAATTAAATAAAGCACATGTATAGCATTAGATAAAAATTTAAGTCCCTGATCAGACGCTGACTTTAAAAGGTGGCGTTTTGGTCTGGGACTGTATTATTTGTCGTGGTGCATTGTTGCTATCAATAATGGTACGTATTTGAGTATTCGTAGTATCGATTATTTGAGTATTCGTAGTATCGATTATTTGAGTATTCGTAGTATCGATTATTTGAGTGTTCGTAGTATCCAATTTTACTGTAGTATTTGCAAAATATACCATGTGTGTCTTTAACTTTGGGTTACTGAATATCCCATGATACAATGCACCTCGATACCTCGAACTCTGGTGACTCGAACTCTGATGAATCGAACTCTGATAACTCGTATTCGCGATAAATCGAACTATATGTTTGGTCCTTCCAATATTTACAATATAGAATTGTTTTAAAATGTATCACTACGCATATCTAGAAAACACACGTGTCAGTTTAATGAGGGTCGAAAGTAATGCTAAAATATCCTACAGGAGCTTTAAGCATTACTTTAGATTTGCATTAAGCTATGATTTTGAGAATATGTTCAGATTAAAATATTGATGGCTCGAAATTCTATTTTTTTCAAATTATTTGTAAGGTCCCTTGAGGTTCGAGATATCAAAGTTCTGTTCGAACTTTCTTTAATTTCTATTCATAACAGGCACCACTAGAGCGAAGGCACTTAACCCCAGAAAACCACCACCGATCCCTCTTCCGACACGCAAAAGAGTTCAGCATATCGCAAGTATGTAACATTTCAGTATTATTAACCCTTTTACCGCCAATGTCGCATACATGCACCAAGACAAAAGTGCAGTCTCAGATCAGGCGGCGCCTTTTCAAGGCGGCGTTTCATCAAGAATATCTTTTTTGTCTCAGTCTCTAGTTCTATTTATGTGGTTTATTCCTTTGAAATTTAATTTTTTTTATGAAATGTCCTTAATTTACCGAAATGTTTTAACAAAACTCGGTTGCAGTTAACAGTAAAAAAATTGGGACCAAAAGGGTAAAAATATTCCTTTTCCAAATTTCTTAAAGCATACTTTAACCGATTACACCATATATACGTCTGTCTACGTCTATGCAATCAAGGGTAGACACAGTAGGTGGCATGTGATTAGGTCTGACCGATTACTCCATATATACGTCTGTCTACGTCTATGCAATCAAGGGTAGACACAGTAGGTGACATGTGATTAGGTCTGACCGATTTGATTATGATGTAATTGATATACATGTATGATTCTACAGCTTCTGTTAGAAATATTCACGGAGTAATTAGTAACGTAATCAAGTATTTGAAGAAAATATTTTATTTTTATTTTGGTCAATAGTAGTACACGTGTATTTATATCACATTTTATCCCTAGGCTTCCATTTAAGTCAAAGTACATATATATGATTCAAGCAGGAAACATCCCATACAGAATAAACAACTACCCGATCAGCAACACAAGAAAACACAGTAAATGCATATAACTATCAAAAACATAAAGAGGCGAACAGACAAAAGAAACATACAAAAGGGGAAAGATTGAAGTACCGCCTTGGAACAATGACTGTTACAATTTAAATTAGGTTAAAGTTTGACTAATTCAGATTGAAACAAGGACTTAAGAAACTACTGACAGCATGGATACTAACAGAGAGACGCCCCTAAATGCGAGTGACGTCACTTGTGACGTCACAGTTTAGATTAGATGCAAGTTTCACTAACTCAGATTCAGTGAAGGGCTTAGGAAACGAATGACAGCTTGAATCCCGACTGAGTGACGTCACTAAATGGACAATTATCAAGGAATTCAAGAAAGTCTTATTTATCAAAATCCACCTTATCCTGATTGCCGGATAACGAGAGCGATATACATGTCAATATAGAGCACGTATTTACATTGTCCTTGTTGAATATTCATTTAAGAATCATGGACATTTATTAGTTGATTTCTTTCATAATGGCAGGTATTTACATTATATGCCGTTTTGTATGAGAGTCAACTGTACAATCAAGCAACTGGTTAAACAATTTGCCCCAAATGGATTCTTCCATGCTTATATATTGGATTAGTCTGAGGGGTGCCTGACCTAAATTTTCAGTTTCGTTTTGTTTTTATACAGTGCTCCCTCTCTACAAAGACACCCTTTGGAATACGCAGATTGTATGTGTTGTTCAGAGGGAGTTGTTATAGGGAGGGAAAATCAAACATAATTAGCTTGTTTGAAGATCACCAGATAAGGTGTATTTCGAGAACTAAAATCTTTATGCCTCAATCAAATCCTTTGTTGTGACCACTCTTTAGAATCGTCACTTTGTGACGATTCTAAAGAGTGGTCACAACATGGGGTTTGATGGAGGCATAAAGAAAATACGATGGAAAAAGTTGTGTTTTGAGTCTTGTTGTTTCGGAAACAGTAGCATGCGTTGTTGTAAGGAGGGAATCGTTATTGAGAGGGCCGTTGTAGGGAGGGAGCACTGTATTGCTATTTCCTCTATCAGCAAACAGTGTAGACTCTCATCAGACGCTACTGTTTGCCTACGTCCCATATATGGGATCGTGCGAGCAAATGGGTTAAACCATATTTTTCTATTCATTAGGAAGTACAATTGATAAAAAGCCAAACACAAACAGACCAAGAGGTCGACCGGTAAACCGCTCACAGCCGCCACCAGCTCCTCGTAGAAACCGGGGACCACCCCCTCCAAACCCCACTCGAAGACCTGGACCAGCTCCAAATGATGGGTCTCGACCGGGAGGTGGGATGTTTGACATGATGTCACAAATGATGGGAGGGGCGATGGGTGGTATGGGAGGAATGGGGGCGGGACTTTCAGGACTAGGAGAAGGGGCCGGTGGTAAGTAGCAATATAGTTTAACTTATTAACTATGAATACAACTACAAGAAAATTTCAAACTTTAAAACTACATTCTACGACATCTGTGCAAATTCCACAAAATGGTAATTTTAGATCGTTTCAACCTTCATTGTGTTTAAAGCCACTAAACCTTTATTCTGCAAAATCGTTCCACCTACCTTCTGTTTCAATTAACAACTGTTTTCACAATGGCCCAAAAGTGGTACTTTCTCCGTTACATAAATCTATTCAACATAGTACTGTAGTTAATATAATTCAAAATAAACGGATTTTGCACGGAAGACGTAGAATGTATCCAACCATTGATAAGTGCAATGCTAAGAGGTGTATGTGCTGCAAATATCTATCTTGTAATTCTACCATTAAATCTACAATTAATGGTAGAGTTTTTACCACTAAATTCACATCAAATATTAACTGTAAAACTTCTCATGTGATTTACGTTTTAACATGAAATGCACCACTCTGTGGTATACAATATGTAGGACAAACTGGACGCTCACTAAAAACTAGATTTCGTGAACATATATATCAATGCCGGAATAATAAAATTAAAACTTTTCTATACCAGCATTTTCGTAAATCGGGTCATTCATTTAAAGATATTACAGTTCAGCCAGTTGAACATCTTGTTTATGATTATAATTCTACAAATAGCATCAAATCTAAAGCCAGATTTATGGCAGAACTCAAATGGATTAAAAAAATTTACAGACACCTTTCCCTTTAGGCCTAAATGATAATATTTATCAAACCGGAAATATTTCTAAAGACCCTAACATTGATATATTTTCTATTTACTCAAGCAGAAAACGAAAAACCAGATCACATGGTTTACGTATAAACGGCAATATCAAACGCAAAGCTCGACTTAAAACGTCTGTTTCAGATTTACACACTATACGTCTACAATCTGGCAGACATACTATGCTCTCTCGTCTATGTTCTTTGTCTATTTCTTCTATAAGAGACATTGACATAGAAGCAGACAAAGTGATCTTACGAACAGATCCTTTATATAATACAGCTTCTTTCATTCAGAACTACACTCGGCATGTTCTTCGACCACACGTTGATTCAGTGTCTGCCCATAAAAGATATTTTTTGAAAATTCCCTTTGTTAATAAAGGTATAGATTTTATCGATCTACAATCAATATTTCGCGATAAAAACGTAATTAATACCATCCCAGCCTATTTCAAAAACTTAGAATCTCCAATTATCTGTTATAAGTACAAAATACCTATTAGGAATACTATTTTTAATTACAATAAGATTGTATCGGACCTTAATATTGTAAATAATACTCCTGTTAGTTGAAATTGTAATTCTTCTAAGTTCTGTTACGCCGAGGCTGGTCATGTTATTACAGGCAATTTTGACATTATCGAAAACAAACGTCTCCGTACTTTACTAACTAAGGGACCTAAATACAGACTACCTTCTTTGATAGATTTCAAAATCTGCCGCAGCAAAATTATAGAATCTTTGTTAGACTTCAGTGTAAAATGGTGTCGCCGAGAACATGCAGACAATGGTGCCCTTAATAAATGGATAAAACAAATTTCAAATATAATGGATACACGTATCGCGTTTTACAAATCTAACATTCACCTTCTTCCGCCTAAACCTAAAACTTCAGTTCGCTTCTTAAAAAATAGTATACAAGAATTTCACTCTAAATACGTGTTTGTCCCAGCTGATAAAGCGTCAAACAATGTAATTATCGTTTGACGACTTTATTATGTGGATGTTTTAGAACAAGAACTAACTAAGACAAAGTCATATATTGGGGTCTCTAAGTCTGAAAACGACATAATATCTGAACATGTTAATAAATGTAAACAGTTCAATGCTGATATATTAATCACACACCATAAACTTCCGACGATGTACTGGATACCTAAACTCCATAAAACGCCATATAAATCACGCTTCATAGCAAATTCTGTCTCGTGCACAACAACTGCACTATCCAAACTAATTACATCGTGTCTAACAGTGGTCAAAGAACATGTCAAGCGTTACTGCGATAAAGCTTATGAGAATTCAGGAATTAACCTTTTTTGGTCTATTAAAAACTCCAATGAGGTTTTAACTAAATTAAAAATCAAGCAACACCAAGCTTACACTATAAGCACTTATGATTTTTCTACACTTTATACCACATTATCACACGATCTAATTAAGATCAAACTTACTAATCTGATAAATAAAACATTTGCCAGAGAAAATGTATCATTTATTGCCTGTAATTCTAGACATGCGTTCTTTACCAATGATGTTACAAATAAATATACCTCATGGACATGTTTAGATTTTTGTGACGCTATTACGTTTCTGTTAGACAATATATTTGTTCGATTTGGTAATTCTGTTTATCGCCAGGTTATTGGTATTCCAATGGGAACCAATTGTGCTCCTTTAATTGCAGACTTGTTTTTGTTTTGTTATGAACGGGATTTTATGCTTAACCTTAACAGCGATTCACAGGCGGATGTCATCAATGCCTTTAACAATACAGCACGTTATTTAGACGACATTTTTAATATTGATAACCCATACTTTGATTCTATGATAACCTCAATTTACCCTAGGGAGCTCAAGCTTAATAAAGCAAATAGTTCTGACATATCTGCAGCCTTTTTAGATTTAAATTTATCTATAAACAATGGAACAATTTCTTCTGGAATTTATGACAAAAGGGATGATTTTAATTTTAAAATAGTTAACTATCCTCATTTGGATGGGGATGTTCCCCGAGCTACATGTTACGGTGTATACATTTCTCAGCTTATTCGTTTTGCTAGAGCTTGTTCCTCTGTTGATGATTTTAACAATCGTAACCTTATTATCACTGAAAAACTACTAAAACAGGGCTACAGATATGACAAACTTCGTAAAACATTTTCAAAATTTTACCACCGTAATATTCTACTCATCAGCAAATACAATTGTAATTTACGTACTTTTCTAAAGTTAGGTATTTCACATCCGGAGTTTTACGGTGATGTCATTTACAAACTTCGAAAAATTATTGGACATACTTATTTTGATACTTTGCTTGTCAAACGTATAAAACAATTCATTAAAAAGGGATATGACCCCTCTATATTGCAGCACACTACATGCTTGGTGGTCGACCCCTTTACAGTTGGTCATTATGCTTTCCTCTTTACTTGTGCGACGACGGAAAAGGCTTAATACTCTATGAAGATTCCCTCTGAAACCCGTTTACGGAGGGAGGAAATTAGATATTTGTATTTTGCTAGTTCTGTCGTACCCCAAATGACTACTCCACAGCTGCTCTGACCTGAATAGTCATTGAGTACATGCCTATGATGTCAAGTTTATTCTTTTGCAAACAAAACAGTTGTGTATGATTAATATCCACTGGTAATTGTATTTTCTTGCGATTGATCTTTTAAATGTCGCAGTAGAAGTGTTTCAAATTGTTTTCCCGTACTTTTAAATTATGACGTCATTTACATGATGACGTCGCTTGTTTACTTCTAATAACGTTCATTTTCAAATCATTTTCATTTTGGCATACATCGTTACGCATGTTGTGGTGTTGTCTGGAGGGGGAATTTTATTTACATTTTGACTTCGGTGAAAGTGGGATAAGGACGAGGTTGGGTACCCATAAACCAGGTTCAAGTCCCCCAGTAGCCAATTTTTTTATTGCTTTTGGCTGCTGACCGTTCCAAGGCGGCACTCCTGCTTTCACCCTACGGTCAATTTTGTTTTTTAATATGCTTAATGTTTAATGTGTTTCGTCTTGATATGCGTCCTGTTTTGTTTTGTCTTGTGGCTTTATCGTTTCTCGTTAGATGGTGTTTGATGCGGTGTCATTCCGTGTGTGGCTCTCCCTGTTTGACTATTTTTCCATATTATTTATGTCCAGTACCCTTAATAAGTCAAAGGCCAACGTGTAAAAACAGAGCAAACTTTTACTGGCAGATAATCTCTAACCATAAAGCATAGATTTACTCAAATAAAACAGTAAAATATTGATACTACGAAATTTTAGTAATGAAGAATGTATGTTTTTTTAGGCCTCGTTAATAAATACCTCAGTAATCCGTACTTCGATAATCCGTACCTCGATAACCTGTACATGGTTAATCCGTACATGGATAACCCGAGCAATCTGAACCTGACTAATCCATACCTCCATAATCTGTACCTCACTAATCCGCACCTCAATAACCCGTAACTCGATAATCCGTAACTCGATTACCCATACCTGGTTAATCCGCACCTGGATAATCCGAGCATCGCCAATCTAAACATGGTTTATCCGTACCTCGATACTACGAGCATCGACAATCTAAACTTGGCTTATCCGTACCTCGATACTACGAGCATCGCCATCTAAACATGGCCTATCCGTACCTCGATACTACGAGTATCGCCAATCTAAACATGGCTTATCCGTACCTCGATACTACGAGCATCGCCAATCAAAACCTGGCTTATCCGTACCTCGATACCACGAGCTTTGCCAATCTATACATGGCTTATCCGTACCTCGATACTACGAGCATCGCCAATCTAAACATGGCTTATCCGTACCTCGATACCACGAGCTTTGCCAATCTGAACCTGGCTAATCTGAGTCTCTAGTAAAGAAGATCTGGAGAAGCTGTTCGACCAAGGCCTACACTATTTGCTATTCTATTAGTCCAATTTAACAAATTCCATAAGCAAACAGAACAGACCCAAGTTATCAGACGGACCCTACAGGAGCCG
The DNA here is from genome assembly GCA_963576725.1 of Azorinus chamasolen. NCBI lineage: Eukaryota > Metazoa > Mollusca > Bivalvia > Cardiida > Solecurtidae > Azorinus > Azorinus chamasolen. Next base: position 6,096,324 of record OY755250.1, on the reverse strand, counting down.
TCTGATCTGGGTTTTCCCAGTTTGCAAATACGTTAATAGGTATTTATATCAAGTAAGGGGTTAGCAAATGGCTTCTTCAATGAGGTTTATGCAAGACCTTCATGCAGCAATAAGGTGCAAGCTGGGTCCATGCTTATAAAACTTTTAGTTGAATCTGAGTTCGTTCTCAAGTTTTTAATAGGTCAGATTTGAGCCTTTGGCTCTAATCTGACCAATCAAAAGCTTGAGCACTCAAATCTGACCAATCAAAAGCGTGAGAACAAACAAGCTCTAAAGAACAACAATGCAAATGCTGGCAAGGAACTTTTCACAGCGTCAGGTGGCCGATGTACTCTGTGGCTCGCAGATTCTGGTCGCCCGGCTATGGCAGCGGTTACCAGGAAACGGGAAAATACACCAAGTGTCCAGATCAAAGTCGTTGAAGATGCACAACGGTGTTACAGGGCCGTTACACACGGACCTCTCCTCTTCGTAATCGTCAAAATACAGCTACACGTCTTTAAACGGGGTTTCAGATCGCAACAGAATGCTCACTATCCACCCAAACAATAATGAACAGACAATAAAACTTAAGACAATTTGACTGCGATGCTACCGGGTCAGTTTTGATCCTACGGTGACAAAAAAGAAATTGTGGAGTTTGCACGAAGTATAGCAACTGGAAATTGCGCGACTGGTCTTCCGTATATTTCACATGAAAGCAGATTTCATTTGTCTGCCGGCTTGTGATAGTCATTTGCGTGTTTTGAGAAGGCAAGGAGAGATGAGTGCAACAATGTGGAAACGGACCGATTGGGTAGAGACGGAATTTGTTCACAGGGCCACACGGAACTGTACGTCCTGGATATGGGAATTCTTACGGCGTGATAGGGATGACATCCTTTACTTTTACCGGTGTTATTGGTAATGTTTTTGTGATAATGCAAGGTAATCCATGGACTAACGTGCACAGCAAGGCACGGAAGTGTTGAAACCCATGGAACACGTTTTGGACTATCTCTACAGACGACTGTCACGGCAAGAACCTCGTCCGTAAACCATAGGCAATAATCCTAGAGTGAGAGGGCCTTCCTCGGCCACTTATCCGTAACCTAATACAGAGCATGTCCAGAAGGTGGCGCGAGTACAGTGAACCCTCATTATACAAGCATTCGTTACAATGGCACCCTCGTTATACCGGCAATCATTACAATGGCACCCTCGTTATACCGGCATTCGTTACAATGGCACCCTCGTTATACCGGCATTCGTTACAATGGCACCCTCGTTATACCGGCAATCGTTACAATGGCACCCTCGTTATACCGGCATTCGTTACAATGGCATCCTCGTTATACCGGCAATCGTTACAATGGCACCCTCGTTATACCGGCATTCGATACAATGGCACCCTCGTTATACCGGCATTCGTTACAATGGCACCCGCGTTATACCGGCATTCGTTACAATGGCACCCGCGTTATACCGGCATTCGTTACAATGGCACCCGCGTTATACCGGCAGTATGCATTGAAACACGGCCAAAAGGTCATGTGTTCATCCTATGTCATTATAGAAAATATCTAGAAGCTAATCAATATTCATGATATCATAATTTCTTACATGAATATTCATGCAGTAAATGGCTAAATCATAGTAATAGATCTACATTGATATTGTATGATATCTGATGACTTCTAATTGTTCAGGTTTGGCTGGCCTCCTCGCAGGTGGGGCAGGCGGTATGGATCTCTTTGGAGGGGGCAGCGGAATAGGTGGACCAGCTGGTGGTTCGGGAGGCCCCTCTTCTTTGCTTGGTGGTCTTGGTGGTTTAGCAGGCGGACTTCCTGGTATGGGTGGAGCTGGTGGCATGGACCTTTTTGGCGGTTTAGGCGGAGGCGGGCCTCTTGGTGGAACCCCCGGAGGCGCACCAGGAGCAGCAGGCAGTATGCCAGGCTTGGGGGCAGTCGCGCCACCGGGCGTGCTAAATCCAATGGGACCCGGACGACCTTATATACCAGGTTTGTTCCATTTTGTTAGTAAGCGAGTGTATTTCTGTTTTTTTTCACGGAAAATTAAAAGAACTGAGTTCCATGTAATCTACTTGGTGGATCTTGCACCTGGATACAGATGTAAGACAATCCAAGTGTTTCGTGCGCCCATCAGTTATAAATTAATTTCAAAACAAACAAAAAATAATAATAACAATAATAAAAAAAATAAAATTAAAAGAATATCAATTTCTGGAAATATTTATAGTTCTAATTGTCCTTACTCTGCTTTCTGCTGAAAAACAGTAAAAACTCGATTTCTCGAACTCGGGTAACTAAAACTTCAAGATAACTCGAACTTCGGGATAACTCGAACTTCGGGATAACTCGAGGTAAAAGGTCAGTACTTACAAAACTTACAATGCAGAAGTGCTCTTAACTTACGATACAGAAGAGCTCTAAACTTACTATACAGGAGTGCTATAAATAGAGGATCTTACATGAGTGTTCATTACACATTGTTTTTATGAAACGAGTTTACTACAATAATATGACAAGAGCTTTAGCGAGTGTCATATTCATTACAGTAAACGAGTTTCATAAAAACAATGTATAATAAACACGAATGTAAGATTTTTTTATCACATAACCCTTAAAATGCCATAGAAAATAAAATAGACTAGCTGTCGGCTGTTTCTGCCATTGCTTTACAAACAGCGTAGTAATACAACAGACGGCGCGCATGTAGTGCTATGATTGGCAAACGCTTTTAAATGAGCGCTTCGATTGGCTAACTTGCTAATTTGCATAAACATTGCACTAGTGCAATTCTGCGAAATACGGCACTCTGTTACGGAACTCCCGCATGGTAGATTATGTGATGAATATATATATAACTACGCACATCTAGAAGAAGGTATGACAGCTTAATTTAGGTCTAATGTAATGACGGAAACTCCTACAGGAGCTTTCAGCATAACTTTAGACCTGCATTCAGCTATGAACTTATGAAATTGTCCAAATCAGAAATTGGATAAGTCGAACTGCTGTCATCTGGAACTAATTTGTATGGTCCCTTAAAGTAGAGACGTCAACGTTCAGCAGTACAGTAGGTTAGGTCATGTAACATGTATGTATGGTTACCCTTACAGTGCGGTACACGAGTCGCGTACGTCATTTGCAAACAGTGTAGACCCAGACGAGAGGGCTCCTAGAGGATCCCTGTATTCAATATCTGCACTGTTTGTCATGTTATATTTTACTTTAGAGAAAGATCCCTAAATATTCACCATAAGCTTGGTCTGTTCGAAATTTGGAATTGTTCATTTGAAAATTCATATCTGTAAGGGTTAAGGCAGTTATGTTTGACGTAAAAACTAATACACCAAACATGTACAAAACTATAAATTAACACTTTTACCGCCAATGTCGCATAATGCGCCACGGTAAATAGGGTTGTCTGATCAGGGACTTTACTTTTTGTCTCAGTCTCTAGTTCTATAACTGTGGTTTATTACTTTGGCATTTGCATTCATTTATATCATTTCTTTAATTTACCGAATTGTTATAACAAAACTGGGTTACAGACGACAATGAGAAATTTCGTGCCAAAAGGGTTAAGGCGCCCGTAGACACAACTATCTATTTGTATTTTACAGGAATGACTGCAAACTATGTATCAGATTTAATGGGTGGTGTCCCAGGCCACGTACCAATGGATATCGCCCAAGAGGCGGCAGTCATGAGGGCTCTTGGCCACACACCTGACCACATTTCCGATGTTCTAGGTGATAAAATGCAAGCGAGAATGAGAATGGGTCGTCTTAGCGGAATGAGCCAAGCTTTAGCAGCAATGCAAGCACCTGCAGGTATGAAATGTTCTCACACCAACGGTAATAATTAGAGCATGTCATAAGCGGGCATTCATTTATTGAACCTAGTAATCTTAACCCTTCGATTGCTATTCACGTCAATATGCGTACCTTTAAAGAGTAAAGACCCAGATGAGACAGCTCCTGCAGGAGCTGTCTCATCAGGGTCTGCACTATTTACAATTTGATTGTGCAACCAATGCACTCCACAGCAGTGATTGCACAGCGAAATACTTTTACACAGTAAAGATATATGTAATTATACAACAGGGCATGGGCAAAGAAGGAGAAATGTATTTTAAAATTCACCAAGCGAAGGGTTAAAAAGTAGGCAGTTAATGCAGGACTGATGCAATGCCGAACGCTCCTATATAAAGGAGACCCATAATGAGACCTCTGGTTGATGGCCGCTTAAGACAGGTTCTACTGTACAAAGAGTTTTGTGATAGAACAATCTAATACACAGTAGACCCCCTCTAATGCGACCACTTAATGAATAAACATGGGTGTCTTTATAAGCAGGTGGTTGCTTAATGCAGGACAAAAGTAATGCAGAAAGCTCCTCTAGGAACTTTCTGCATTACTTTTGTCCTGTATTAAGCTACCACCTGCATCTAGCACCCTGAATAATACCTCTTCTAGGTGGTCGCATTAGAGGGGTTTAACTGTTTAACAAACTCTGATATAACAAACTCTGATCTAGCGAACTCTGATATAACGAACTCGATGTCCTAACCCGGAAATAAAGGAAGTTATGTGAGAAAACAAATTCTGATATGATGGACAATGATATAGCAAATTACGAGTATAATTGTAAATTCTGATATAACGAATTATGATATAATAAACTATGATATAACAAACTGTGATTTAACAAACTATGATATAACAAACTATGATTTAACAAAGTTCTGAAAGTAGGATATCCTTCGAATGAAAAGCAGCAATGTAACTAGAGAAGACTAAATATTTCGAGGGCTTGGTGTAAAACTATTGTAACTCCTTCACAATAGTTTTGCACCAAACCCGCGATTTGGTTTTATTGAGTCTGTTCTTAAGCAGTTATTAAAAGTGCAGCACTACTCACGCCTCCAGAACCGACTGAGGCATTATACAATTTTCAAAACTATACCATTGAAAATAATTATCCCGAAACACCAGAAAATATAACTACCCTGAAAAATGACGTAGGGGCGACTATAACGAGCGCCACACAAGCACCTAATACATTCTGCTGTGAGGTAATACACCTAATACATTCTGCTGTGAGTTAATACACCTAATACATTCTGCTGTGAGGTAATATACCTAATACATTCTGCTGTGAGGTAATACACCTAATACATTCTGCTGTGAGGTAATAAACCTAATACATTCTGCTGTGAGGTACTACACCCAATACATTCTGCTGTGAGGTACATAAATGAAAAAGTAGTAAAGTCAAGCAGGAAAAGCCACAACCACCAAAACATCGATAGAAAGCATCTCTGATAGCTATAAAGACTTCTGCTATAACAAACCTGAAACAAACTCAATATAATGTAATCGTGCAAAGCTGCAGATGTAACCTTTAATCTAGTTGCCTACTTGCTTATCCTTTAAGTACATAATGTAGCAATAGATTGATAGAAATTCGATTCACCGGATATTTAATTGAACCCTTTCCCTCTTAGATAATCATGTAAGAAATAATGACGTCATGGATATTTCAACTCATAATGACGTCATGAACATTTCAACTCATAATTGCTAAAACCTGCATACGTGCAGTTGAACTTAGCTAATTCGAACCATACAATTTAGTTCGAGATAACAGAAGTTTGAGTCATCCGATTTCTAATGTGAACAATTTCTCAAGGTCACAGCTTAAAACAGGTCTAAAGTAATGCTGAAAGCTCCAGTAGGAGCTTTCAGTATTACTTTAGGCCTGTATTAAGCTGTCACGTGTGTTTCTTGATATCTGTAGAGATGCATTTTAGAGCAATTCTGTATTGTAAAATATTGGAAGGACTGAACTTTCTGTTCGAGTTATCGCGAAGTTCGAGATATCAGAGTTCGAGATATCAAGTTCAACTGTATTGGCTATTATAATACCATAATACAATGATCATGCAGTTTCTGTTCTCTGTAACTATTAAGTTATTACCTCTAAGAGACGCTTTTGGTTTTCTTTGCAAACAGAGTAGACCAATATCAGATGACACATGCAGGAGTTGTCTAATCAGGGTTTGCTTATATAATACACCTTATTCAACCTTTTCACCGCCAATATCGCAATTATGCGCCACGACAAATAGTGCAATCCAAGATCAGACGCCGCCTTTTCAAGGCGGTGTCTAATTAGGGACTCCATTTTATTGTCTCAAACTACAGTTGAATCTTCGGATAACTCGAACTTCGGGATAACTCGAACAAAAAGTTCAGTCCTTCGAAACTTACTTTCAGAATATATTACAATGGCAGAATTGCCCTAAAAGTATCGGTACAGATATTTAAAAACACGTGTGATAGCTTAATACGGGTCTAAAATAATGCTGAAAACTCCTACAGGAGCTTTCAGCATTACATTAGACCTGTATTAAGCTGTGACCTAGTGAAATTGTTCAGATTAGAAATCGGAAGACTCGAACTTCTGGTATCTCGAACTAATTTTATATGCTTTATTCCTTTGAAATTTGCACTTATTTCCTTATTGTACCAAATGATTTAAACCTTTGCAAACAGAGTAGACCGAGATCAGACGGCTCCTATAGGAGCCGTCTTATCTGGGTCTACTCTGTCTGTTTATGATATAATATAGATCTATGATTCTTCCGTTTTTGCATTGACTAAAAGATTATATGTCCATGTGCTATATAACATGTTAGTCTAATTAATATTCATGACGTCATTATTTCATGAATATTCATGGAGGAAAGGGTCAACAGCATTGGATTGCAGACGACAATTTGAATTTGGCGCCAAAATTTTCCTTGTTCGTAGTGCTGTCATAGAAAATCATTTTTCCAACAATGCAATATAATGCAACTGAATGTGCTGTTGAGCTTCGATGTCTCGAACTCGGATAACTCGAACTAAAAGTTTCAATACAGAATTGTTCTGAAAGGTATATCTACGCATAAATAGAAACACATGTGACAGCTTAATGCAGATCTTGAGCTAAGCTGCCTTCGACCATAATAAAGCTGTCTCCGACCTGCATGTACAAGCAGTGAACTTGAGAAATTGTTTATATAAGAAATCGGATGACTCGGATCTCTATTATCTCGAAGGAATTAGTATGATCCCTTGAAATTCGAGATATCGAAGTTCGACTATAGTTGGTACAGACCTAAAACTCTCATTGACTTTTTCTGTTTCTAGGTGTTGGAGGTAGTAGTTCAAGGGGCGGGGCAAGAGGATGAAGATTCTGAGGACAAGAATGTAATAAATAAATGCGCTCAAATATGATGTATTTTTGAATGACACGAAAGTGACTGTGTGTATGGCCATATTACTGATAATATTGAAAACATACATTTCTTTATTTATTCTGTACGAGAAATAATATAGAATTTTGTTTATGCATTTGTTGTGTTGTTAATATATCAACAAAGGGCAAGTTACTGCCGTCGTGGTTTCAATATTTGTCCTTAGTTGCCGTTACTTGTTCACCATACACAATTATCATTAATACAATGTCTTCCGGGAATTAAATCTAAGGTTCGTATATCTTCGTAAATGAACAGTTAACCCCCTCTCAGCCGGAATTAGAGTCGAAAAGACATACTTTTAGGCCAGTTGCTACTTAACCCATTTCCTCATGGGCTATTTTAGATACAACCTCTTTGAATAAATCTATCGAAAATGAGCATTAACTAGAGAAAATGATTTTTTTAGAATCTTCTAGTTTGAAACCATTGTGATAAATAATGCATTTGCTCCTTTAGGAGCATATGCTCTATTTATCACAATGGTTTCGCAAAGTGACTTTAACAGGGTCGTCAAAAGTCGTCAATATCAGGGAATGGGTTAATTAATGCAGGGTGACAGACATGCAGAGCGCTCCGTGAGGAACTTTCTGCATGACTTTCACCTTGCATTTAGCCGCCACCTGTCTCCAAGAACGATATTTATACTAAATTAAACATCCGATATAGAGAGGTCTTATTGTATTGCGTATTTTAAGCTAGAGCTGACTTTTAAGACAGGGGTGAGTATTTAAGTAGTGTGAGTTTTATATTACATGACAAAATACAGCAGAGCCCCAGATAAGATGCGTAATTAAAACATTTTCAAAAATAACTTCTTTATGGTCACAGTATAGGGTTTGGTGGAGAAATGACGAATTAAGTATTTGGGTACGCATTCTTATCTGTAGGTCTGAATTACACCACTGTTAAAAGTACAACAAGAGTGCCAGTGGTCACAATATACGCCCGTCGAAGTCTTGTTCATCATAAACTGGGGTTAACGTATTTGCTAAAATTCTAAGTCCAATTTTGCGACTACGTTTCAAGGTAAAAGCGTCATAATTATGTCAAAATGATAGACAGAGTTCTGTACTTTTGACTACAGGTGAGACTTGTGATAGTGAACAAGTGTTTCAAGGTTAAAAGCTTTTTCTCAATGGGTTATTTAAATAAGTTGACTTTAACCAAAACCTTAACCAAAAATTCTCAGTTAAAAAGGGGCATAATTCTGTCAAAATGCTTGTGTGTGGCTCTCCCAATTAACTATTTTTCCATATTAATTACATAATCAAATTCAAACTAAAAGTACAAAAATGAGTCATGCAGGAAACACCACATACAGAACAAACACTCGCCCGAACAGCAACACAAGGAAACAGCAAATGTACATAACTATAAAAACAACAAGAGACGCACAAAAACAAAACAAACATACAATAGGAGGAAGATGGAAGTACCGCCTTGGAACGGTCAGTGACAAAAGTCACTGGGGCGTTAAACCGGTTTATGGGCGCCCAACTTCACACTTATTCCATGCCCACCCTAAAAGACAAACAGTGTAAATAAACGTATCCCCTGTCCGACTAATCTACAACAACCGCGACGGCAAATACAGTGGTAAAGTGCATGTATAATGAAAACATTTAAGTGAACAAACTGTATCCACCTATCGTTAGTGTACTCAATGATTGAGCTGCAAACAGAGTAACTGTAGAAAAGTAATAACGGGTAAGACAAAAAATGAAATAGTACAGATGTCCGACGTTCTCCTTCCATTTCTGGATTTAAGAGGTTGCCTTCATAGAATACTAAACCTTTCTTGTCGGCGTACATGCAAAGAGTCCAGCGTGATTGCCAACTGTAAAAGGGTTCACAACCAAACATGCAGTTTGCTGTAGTACTACAGGATCATATCCCTATTTAATGAATTGTTTCACATATTTGATGAACAAAGTGAGAAAATGGGTATGTCCAATAATTTTACGAAGTTTGTAAATCACATCACCATAGAATTCTGGATGTGAAATACCGTGTCGCAGAACCACCTTGAAATTACATTGGTACTTGCCAATAAGCGAGAGATTTCGATTGTAAAATTTAGAGAAAGTTATTCTTAGTTTATGGTATCTATATCCTTGCTTAAGCAGTTTTTCAGTTAAAATGAGATTTCGACTGTTAAAATCGTCAATAGATGAACAAGCTCTAGCAAAACGAATAAAAGTACAAAAATGAGGCATGCAGGAAACACCATATACAGAACAAACACTCGCCCGAACAGCAACACAAGGAAATAGCAAATGTACATAACTAGAAAACATACAATAGGAGGAAGATGGAAGTACCGCCTTGGAACGGTTAGTGACAAAAGTCACTGGGGGTTAAACCGGTTTATATTTATAAGTTGAGATATACATGTATAAACCCCGTAAGATGGAGCACGGGGAACATCCCCGTCAAGATGAGGAAAATTTACAATATTAAAATCAAAATCATCTCTTTTGTCATATATTTTAGAAGAAATCATTCCATTATTAATTTTAAGGTCTAGATCAAGAAACGCTGCATAATTGTCTGGCGGATTAGCTTTATTCAATTTGAGTTCTTTAGGATAAATTGTAGGAATCAGAGCATCAAAGAAAGGGTTATCTAAGTTAAAAATTATCATCCAAATATCGACAAGTTTCATTGAAGGCTTTTATAACATCTTCTTGTGATTGAGGATTCAAACGCAACATGAAATCTCTCTCATAGCAGTACAAAAACAAATCTGCGACATGTGGTGCACAATTCGTACCCATAGGAATACCAATTATCTGATGGTATATAGCATTCCCATAAAGTACAAATATGTTATCCAAAGAAAGGTCAGTGCTTCGCAAACTTCTGAGCAAGTCCAATTGGTGTAATATTTCATTTGTCAGTAAAGAAAGCTTTTTCAGCATTACATGCCAAGAATGATGTTTTTTCTCGGGCAAATACTTTCTGGATTAAGTTAGTAAGCTTATCCTTAATTAAAATATGAGGAAAAGTTGTGTACAGAGTAGAAAAATCGTACGTGCTTACAGTGGATGCAAGATACCTTTTGTTCTTAAGTCTGTTTAAGACTTCTGAAGAGTTCTTAACAGACCAGAAGAGATTTATTCTAGAATTTTCATAAGTCTTATCACAGTAGAATTTTACATGTTCCTTTACCTTCGTTAAACAAGAAGTTAAAAGTATAGACAATTTAGTAGTTGTACATGAACTAGAACTTGCAATGGAACGCGCTTTATATGTTTTTATGTAGTTTTGGTAACCAATACATTGTAGGAAGTTTATGTTGTGTAATTTTAATATCGGTTCAAAATTGTTCACACTTTTTGACATGGTTTGAAATGATTGTCTTTTCGTCAGTAGTAACTGAAATGTATGACTTGGTATTAATAATTTCCTGCTTCAAGACATCGATATAATGTAATCGTCAAATAATAATCACATTATTCGATGCCTTATCAGCAGGAACAAAAACGTATTTTGAATGGAAATCCTGTAAACCCTTTTTAAGATGTCTAAAAGAAGTTATAGGTTTAGGTGGAAGAAGGTGTTTATTAGAGCTATAAAAGGAAATGCGTTTATCAATTATATCAATAATTAGTTTTTTCCAACAAGAAAGAGCATTAGACTTAACATGTTCTCTTCGACACCATTTAATAAACTAAACTTCTGGTATTAATGTTTTTTGGTCCATAAAAAATTCAAATGATGTTTTAACGAAACTTAAAATGAACAGTATAACATTTCTTCACTGAGCTACACTCTATACTACTCTACCTCGCCATCTTATAAAGGAGAAAACAAAATGGCCATTGCTTGTAATGTTCAACGTTCATTCTTTTCGAATTCAGAAGTTGAACATTACACAATGTGGACTTGCCTTGATGTTTGTAGATCTCTTACCTTTCTTTTAGATAATATATTTGTGCGTTATGGGGATGCCATATACCGTCAAGTTGTTGGTATACCCATGGGTACAAACTGTGTCCCTCTTGATGCAGATTTGTTTTTGTATTGTCACGGATTGTCACAGTTATTATGCTATGTTTTACATGTTGTCCTGTGTTCACCGTCGTCTATGTTGTGGGTAAGTCCGTCGGGGATACATTTATTTACACTATTTGTAATGCTATGGGTGACTTTGAGAGAAGTGTGAGGTTAGGACGTCCGTAAACCGGTTTAAACCCCCGATTGTGTTTTTGCTACTGGCCGTGCGAAGGTGGTACTCTCTTTGTCACCCTTCCTTTTGTTTGCCTTGCGTCTTTGTGCTTGTGATTTTGTTCATATGTGGAGTGTTTGTCTCTGGTTCTTGTGTGTCTGTTGGTGTTTTCTGTGTTCATCTCGTGTGCGTTTGGGTGTGTGGTTGTGTGTGTGTGTCATGCTGTCTATCGGTGTTTCAGTGGTGGTTGCGTCTTTATGTGGCTTTGCCTGCTTGACTTTACTACTTTTCTAGTCATCACATTTATGTGTGCCGTGCATATAATAAGTAAATTTGCAACATCAAAATCCGATATCTGTGTTTAACTTTTACTAAGCAAAGCCAAACAATATATGCAAGTTCAATATATAGTGTCACAGTCTCAAACTAACGACCAATGAGGTGATGTTTTACATTATTCTCCACTTCAGCCAATCAGATGTGGATTTACACGTTGCTTCATCCAATGGTAGCGTCCGGTGTTGAAGGACCGTCTGTTTTTGCTGGTTTCAGTATTTCGAAGGACTCAGTTGTCGAGGCGTGCCTGAGCACAGACAAAAATAGATTTTAGAGTGGCACCACTGATACATACATTTACCCTTTCGTCTGCTACAAATTTTCATTCTTTTGATTTTCTTCATTTTTGTTTCAAAAACACAATAATAGTAACAAACAGTTTGGATCCTGATGAGACACCGAGTTACTCGGCGTCTCATCTGGATCCAAACTGTTTGCATAGGTAATCACAGATCCGGCATTGGCAGTGAAAGGGTTAACAGTTACACCCCTTCACCACCACATCGCGAAAACATAACATTACATAACATATAACATAACCCTTTCCTCCATAAATACACCTTTCTACGCCTCTGTAAAAGTCACCTTTTGAAACCATTGCGATAAATAGAGCATTTGTTCCTAAGGAGCAAACGCTCTATTTATCACAATGGTTTCAGAACTAGATCTACACAATTCTAAAAATTTCCTTTTCTCTAGTTACTGCTCCTTTTCAGTAGATTTATTCAAAGAGGTTGGATCTAAAAATAGCCTATGATATAATGGATCTAAAAATAACCTATGACGTAATGGGTTAAATATGGACCTGGTGCTAATTCTGATCATATAAAACTTTTGATAAGATATTTGCCCGATTGCCAAATAGATTTGACCCTGACGGGACGTGTTATCTGGATCTAAACTGTGGGTGACGTCATACATGTCAAGACAGGTCGCGAGTAGCAGTATGATGGATGACAATTTCAGGAACAGGACGTGAAAGAGGTCGCCTCATGAACGTACCTACAGGTCTTGACATTTAATGTTTACAAACCCGATGGTTCCAAAATTTATATTCACAAACGTAGCTAGAGAGCCAAACACAATGGGTCCTTAAGCAACGCCCATTTACTCGTCATCTCATCTGAGTTGTTTACAAAGGTGGCCCAAGAATGTTAATGGGGAAAGGGAGAAAGCTGGCATGGAAGACAAACAACGAAGCCAACGTTGCAGCCTTATGATGCCCCTGTTAAACTAAACTTTTCAGGCCTTTTTGATAAATAGAGCATTTTCTCCTATAGGAGCAAATGCTCTTTATCTCACCGTGGTTTCAAAACTACACAATTCTAAAAGTTTCCTAATGGAGCACACCCCTGGACGCCTTTGGCCACGGTACGTACATTACGTTTTGATTTAGCAACGCTCCTGACGTGGTTGATTCGTTTAACCCTTTCACCGCCACAGTCGAGTAAATCCACCACGACAAATAGTGCAGTCCCAGATCAGACGCCGCCTTTTCAAGGCGGCGTCTGATCAGGGACTTCACTATTTGTCTCAATCTCCAGTTCTATATATGTGCTTTATTCCTTTGAAATTTGCATTTATTTATCTCATTTCCTTATTTTACTGTATGATTTAACAAAGTTGGATTGCAGACGACAATTAGAAATTTGGCGCCGAAAGGGTTAACTCTCAGTCTACTGTTACTATGGTTACTTTCGATTACAGTTGAACTTCGGTATCTTGAACTCGGATAACTCGAACTTCGGGATAACTCGGACAAAATGTTCAGTCCTTCCAAAACTTGCAATACAGAATTGCTCTAAAAGGTACCGCTACAGATATCTAGAAACACATGTGACAGCTAAATACAGGTCTAAAGTTATGCTGAAAGCTCCCTACAGGTGTGGTCTTGAGAACTCATTCAGAATTGAAATTAGATGACTCGAACTCCTATTGTCTCGAACTAATTTGTACGGACCCTTGGAGTTCGAGTTATCGAAGTTCAACTGCAGTTGGAAATTATGAGAAACTACCAAGTGTCAACCGGCTTGGATCTTGAAGCAATGCCCAGTACCAAACAGCACTACCCAGTGTCAAACAGCAAAGCCCAGTGTCAAACAGCAAAGACCAGTGTCAAACAACAACTTCTAAACAGTTTGAATCCTGAAGCAATGTCCAGTGTCAAACAGCAAATATCAGTGTTAAACAATATACAGAACCAAACAGTTTGTCTCCTGTAGCAATGTAAAATGCCAATCAGCAATGCCCAGTAATTCGTCATCGTCTCATCTGAATCGAAACTGTTTACCAAGGTCATTAAGTCTTTCGGCGCTAAATTTCGAATTGTCGTCTGCAATCCAATTTTTGTTAAGGCTTTCGGTAAAATAAGGAAATGAGATAAATGAACGCAAACTTGAAAAAAATAAAGCATATAGATAGAAATAGAGATTGAGACAAAAAGTGAAGTCCCTGAATAGACGCCGCTTTGAAAAAGCTGCGTCTAATCTGTTACTGCACTATTTGTCGTGGTGGATTTATGCGACTTCGGCGGTGAAAGGGTTAACGAGTCGTCAGTGGCAACGGAAGAAAACTGGCGTAGATGACTGCATGGAATTTGAACAATGTTCCCAAATGAAACTAACCAGCGACGTAAAGAAAGGGTAATCAAAAACAATAACCACCAAACCACTTACGTTAACAACAACAACGAAGCTCCTACATTTAAATAATAAAAAGCAAGAAGCCACTAAAGTTAACGACAACAGTTAACCTTTACTAAACAGCAAACACATACGTTTTACTAGTAAGTCCGTTTGACGTCACGGCTGTATACGTAGCCGCTCCTGTATGTTGCCAGATCACCAGATTGTCTTTATTCGGTAAACTTCCGGTATGTGTCGCAGCTGCGCAAACGGCAGATTCCTAAAAAACGGACGTGACATCAAAAACCATTTGTTTAATCAAAACTATTTTTACGTCATTTTTATGTGATGACGTATGTTTATATTTTGAATTTCTTTGACAATCTAGTGATTATTTGCAATGACCTGCTTAACCCATTCCCTTATATTGACGACTTTTGCCCCATTCCCTCATATTGACGACTTTTGACGACTCTGTAAAAGTCACTTTGTGAAACCATTGTGATAAATAGAGCATTTGCTCCTATAGGAGCAAATGCTCTATTTGTCACAAAAGTTTCAAACTACAAAAATCTAAAGTTTTCCCTTACTAAAGTTAATGCTCCTTTTCGGTAGATTTATTCAAAGAGGTTGTATCTAAAAATAGCCTATGACGTAATGGGTTAATCAGATACAATAACCCCCATCTTAACGGGAATTATACTAGAGAAGAAGTTAAATACTTTTAGGCAGGTGGTTGCTTAACCCTTTCCCTCATATAAACGTGTTTTCACGCATTTGCAATCAGAGAAGACCCGGATCAGACGGCTCCTAGAGGAGCCGTCTGATCAGGGTCTACTCTGTTTGCTTAAAGAATTTGATAGATCTGTTTCTATGCTTTCTAAACTGTCTACAATGTTCCACAGTCCATATTTCTTTATAACTATTTTATTAATGAAAATTCAATAGGTACTGAAAATTGGCCTAAATACAGAACAGGGAAAGGGTTAATGCAGAGTAAAGGTCATGCAGAAAGTTCCTGTCATATCATTGCAATGTCAATATAGTAGAACCCTTCTAATGCAACCACTTAAAAATAACCATTACTGTCTTTATAAGCAGGTGGTTGCTTAATGCTGGACAAAAGTGATGAAAAAGCTCCTCTAAAGTGTTGGAAGGAACACATGTGTCACTTGCTCGCAATTTGCACAAAAACTATCAATCCTCTGGGGCGCGAAAACAGAACAAAGGGGGATAACTCAAAAGGTATGGTATGTATAGTGACGGACCTTTGTTACATCGATGGTCCCCATTAAGAGGGGAAATAGAAAGTGTGACGGACAGACAGACAGAAAGACAGGCAGACAGACGACGGAAAAGTGACCCCTAAGTGATACAATGCCTCTCGGCAGGTGACACAAAAAGGTAATTACCTGTGGGTAGTTTTTAAAGCCATATAACTTATTTCCAGTATATACACAATTAGTGGGACACTTGCCTCTGTAAATAGAAAAGAAAATCACTGAATAAATTTATGAACTTAACCATAGGCGTTACCGTGATAGCTTTGCAAACACAGCGTCAACATCAGGATCCAAAATTCATGACGAGTTTTGTCCCATTCACTCATAATCACCACATTTGACGATTCTGTAAAAGTCACTTTGTGAAACCATTGTGATAAATAAAGCATTTGCTCCTATAGGAGCAAATGCTTTTTTTATTACAGTAATTTCAAACTACACAATTCTAAAAAGTTTCCCTTTCTCTAGTTATTGCTCCTTTTCGGTAGCTATATTCAAAGAGGATGTATCTAAAA
Source organism: Azorinus chamasolen (assembly GCA_963576725.1). NCBI lineage: Eukaryota > Metazoa > Mollusca > Bivalvia > Cardiida > Solecurtidae > Azorinus > Azorinus chamasolen. The sequence goes on along the minus strand of OY755250.1, from coordinate 6,080,081 downwards.
AATAGCCTACGAGGTAATGAATCTAAAGATAGCCTATGACGAAATGGGTTAAAGATAGACAAAATTTATGTTACGGTGAAGTGGTTAAGCGTTCTATAAAACTGCTGAGTCTGAGATCAGTCTCAAGTATCTGATTGGTCAGATTCTTGGAAGTTTCAGAACCTGACCAATCAGATGCTTTAGAATGATATCAGACTAAAGCAAACAGGTTTGTCTTATTAACTTGGGACCGGGTAATAGGAGAACTTCATCAAATACGTAACAAATATTGGAATAATAATCATAATTATAATCATCATTACCGTTATTACTTTTAATCATTACTATTATTGTTCCTGTTATAAAACAAAATTATAGACACTCTCTTCAGCTTCATACAATGCCACATAATCAAAATCATCATCATCATCATCATCATCATCATCATCATCATCATTACCACCTCTATTATTCTCATTATTTCACTCATAAAACAGTTATCCTTATAAGAGATATCATATTTATTCTGTATGAAAACATTCTTCAGAGATGATTTTAACCTTTAGCCTGTTGAGAAAATTATTTTTACAAAATTCTTCACATACTACATTTTCAAAATCCAAGCTATAATCAATTCGTCTACTAAAATGCAATCAGGGTATCAAACAGCTTGGATCCTGATGAGACGGCATCTCATCTAGATCCAAACTGTTTGCATAGGTATTCACTCATCTGCCCATAGCCTGTTAAAGGTTGAATGAATAGGTCAATAAGTATATGCCCCTGAACATGTAACGGGAACAGACATGACTCACCCACAAGTCAGTCAGTACTAACCCTAAAGCCTATAAAAAGCATGCAAGACTCACCCACAAGTCAGTAAGTACTAACCCTAAAGCCTATAAAAAGCATGCATGACTCACACACAAGTCAGTAAGTACAAACCCTAAAGCCTATAAAAAGCATGCATGATTCGCCCACAAGTCAGTAAATACAAACCCTAGTACATATAAAAAGCATGCATGACTCACCCACAAGTCAGTAAGTACAAACCATAGTACATATAAAAAGCATGCATGACTCACCCACAAGTCAGTAAGTACAAAGCCTGGAGCCTATAAAAAATGCATGACTCACCCACAGGTCAGTAAGTACAAACCCTGGAGCCTATAAAAATGCATGACTCACCCACAGGTCAGTAAATACAAATCCTAGAGCCTATAAACATGCATGACTCACCCACAGGTCAGTAAGTACTCACCCACAAGTCAGCTGCATTGCGCAACTGACATCTGCAAACGTAGATGTACAAGTCAGACTTCCAGAATCTTTGTAAACTGAAAAACAAAATCGCAATGTCACGAGAAACTGCATCTTAAAGGGAGGAAAAGAAAACATGTCAGAGAAAAGAGAAACGTCACGAAGGACAAAATTGCAGCGTTATTTGAAAACAATTATTAGCAATGTTATTTGTAAAGGGAGCAAAAGTCACAGGTAAAAAATCATAAGTAATATCGTAAAATGAGCACAGGTCAAAACGTATGTATTATATACATATAATAATTCCTGAAAGCAGGAGCTCGTTCAGTAATGCGAAAAGAGAAAAATGCAGACACGGTTTAATTGTCTGTTCAAGAACAGTTATTAAAAGTGCAACATTACTCACGCCCCCTAGCATCTGCATATGTGGTATTTAATTTTCAACACCAATAGCATCAAAACTAATGACCACAAAGGACCAAGGAATATAAAAAACATTGAGAATGAAGTACGGGACGACTGCTTACGGCCGCCACACAGTTCTTAAAGTAGGAGATCCATCGAAAGCAAAAGCGAAATTTGAAAAGAGAAAATTGCAGAATCGACTTTATTGAGACTGTTCATGAGCATTAATAAACAACTATACACCCAAACACACGCACATACACAAGATGAACACAGAAAACTTACAAACACACAAGTACTAGATATAAACATACCCAACATCAACAAAAGCACAAGTACAAAGACACAAGACAAACAAAAGTAAGAGTGACAAAGAGTGTACATGTACAGCCGTGGAATGGTCTGTAGCAAAATCATCACCGGGGGTTTAAACAGGTTTGCGAATGTCCTAACCTCACACTAACCTCAAAGTCACCCTAGCTTTATTAAAAATACGTCTTTCTGCGACTATGCAAGCAGAATAGAGCTAAGTCATAATGCCACTATAAAAATACAGTTGATTAATATTCGTATTGTCATGATTTTGGTGTTATGGCGCGCTAGTAGTTTGAGACGTTTAACCCTTTCACCGCCGAAGTCGCATAAATCCACCACGACAAATAGTGCAGTCCCAGATAAGACGCCGCCTTTTCAAGGCGGCGTCTGATCAGGGGCTTCACTATTTGTCTTAAACTCTATTTCTATATATGTGCTTTATTCCTTTGAAATTTGCATTTATTTATCTTATTTCCTTATTTTACCGATTGACTTTTACAAAATTGAATTGCAGACGACAATTAGAAATATGGCGCCGAAAGGGTAAATAACTGCCCGTGAGAATTGCTGCTTTTATTTTCAGATTTTTTTAATTTGGTAACCCTTACCCTATTCATGGGGTACAAGTTTTAAACATAGCAGAATTTATATCATTTATTGTTTCCTGTTTCGAAAATAATCTCTTACCTATGACGGACTCAAAGACGTTACCATAGTTATTCTAAAAATAGTGTCTGATCTATGACGAACACCGATGCGTTTCTATGGTAATTCTAAAAAGGGTGTCTTATATATGACGGACTCAGCGGTATTACCATGGTTATTCCAAAAATAGTCTCTGATCTATGACGTACTCAGATGCGTTACCATGGTTATTCTGAAAATAGTCTCTGATCTATGACGGACTCCGGGGCGTTACTAAGGTTATAAAATCATTACTTACCTATGACGGATTCCGATGCGTTACCATGGCTATTCTTGCCTGAGCACGTGTATACACCAGTGTCAGTTTTAACATCCACTCCAGTCACAATCAGGTTGCCACCCGAAAGCACGAGGTACTTGCTGTTCCCTGTGAAGCAAGGCAACACTGATTACAGTTGAACTGCGATATCTCCAACCCTGATAACTCGAACTTCGGGGTAACTCGAACTAAATGTTCGGTCCTTCCAAAATTTACAATACAGATTTTTTTTTCTAAAATGTATTACTATACATATCTAGTAGAAACATATGTGACAGCTTAACGCAGGTCTAAAGTAATGCTGAAAGCTCCTGTAGGATCTTTCAACATTACTTTAGACCTGCATTAAGCTGTGAACTTGAAATATTGGTCAGATTATAAATCGGATGACTCGAACTTCTGTTAACTCGAACTAATCGTTATGGTCCCTTGAAGTTCGAGATATCGATGTTCAACCGTATGTTATGTGTAAAATAACAATTTTGAACCTTTAGTGCATGAATATTCATACTAGAAATAATGACGTCATCAATGACATCATCAGATCGATTTATAACATTTTCAAAACTCGTTTAATTTCAGTTTGTACAAAATGACTACTTGCAACATATAATGTATATGTATGTGTTTTATTCAGTGTCAGATTCTCATCCGAAAAGGACAAGGTATTTCCAGTCTCCAGTGAATCAATAAAACTGATACGATACTTTTAGTAATCACATTTCTACAATATTTCTTAACTTGTCAACCAAGCCCTAAGTAGCAAGAATGTTTCGGACTCGTCTTAACCCATTATCTCTTAGGCTATTTTTAGACCCAATGTCTTTGAACAAATCTACCGAAAATGAACTTTAACTAGAGAAAAGGATTTTTTAGAATTGTGTAGTTTTGAAACCGTTGTGATAAATAGAGCATTTGCTCTTATGGAGCAAATGTTCTATTTATCACAATGGTTTCACAAAGGGATTTCTACAGAGTCGGCAAAAGTCGTAAATATAAGGGAATGGGTTAATACTGAGATACTAATATGGTTGGTTGAAAGATGTTGTTTTAAGTACAGTAGAACTTGTTCTAAGTCGCAATTTCCAGTTCATGATGTCATTATAAAAATTCAACTTATAAATATTCATAGTCATTATTTCTTTATGAATATTCATGAAATAAAGGGTTAAATACTGAATACTGAATTCTTTATTGTTTTTTAAAACTTCTTTTTTTCATTCAAAGTACAGTAGAACTCCTCTAATGCGACCACTCAAAGAATAACCGTAGCAGCCTTTATAAGCAGGTGGTTGCTTAATGCAGGACAAAAGTAATGCAGAAAGCTCCTCTATGAGCTTTCTGCATTACTTTTGCCCTGCATTAAGCTACCATCTGCATCTAGCACCCAGAATTATACCTCTTTTAGCGGGATTTTTTTTCGTATTGTTTTTGACCTGTATTACGCAACCACCTGCCTTACATATACAAATTGACATAGTTTTAATGGCTGCTTAACCCATTCCCTTATAATGACGCTTTTTGATGCCTTTGTAAAAGTCACTCTTTGAAACCAATGTGATAAGTAGAGCATTTCCTCCATAAGAGCAAATGCTTTATTTATCACAATGGTTTTAAAACTACACAATACCCCTTTTCGGTAGAATTATTACAAAATGGTCGGGTGTAAAAATAAACCGGTTTCCACGTGCAGTAAAACTCGATAGTACGAAAGTTAGCGAGGAATTTATCATTGTAGCCAAGTGGATGCTTAATGCAGGGTGAAAGACATGCAGAAGGCTCCCCCAGGAGTTTTTTTGTGTGGATTTCACCCTGCATTAAGCTTCAACCAGTGTTAAAGATCAATAATGGTACGTATTTGAATGTTCATAGTATCGTGCATTTGAGTGTTCGTAGTATTGAGTATTTGAGTGTTCGTATGAGCTCGTAGTATCGAGTGTTCGAAGTGTCAAGTGTTCGTAGTATCGAGTTTTTACTATATTAATGAGGATACAATCTGTATATAGAATAGGTTGCAGTTTTGATGACAATTTCACTTTCATATTCTAGTTTCGTTTGCCCGAAATTTTATTTGCCAATCTTGCAAGTTCAGGTTAAGCCTTTTCCTCATATTGACGACTTTTGACGACTCTGTAAAAGTCACTTTGTCAAACCAGTGATAAATAGAGCATTTGCCCCTATAGGAGCAAATGCTCTTTTTATCACAATGGTTTAAAACTACAAAATTCTAAACAAAATCCTTTGCTCTAATTAATGCTCCTTTTCGGTAGATTAATTCAAAGAGATTGCAACTAAAATATCCAATGAAGTAATGGGTTAAAGGGGCGATCCTCTTAGACTGGTTTGAAAATAGTCTGTTCCATTGACCTAAAAATATAATAAATCACCCGAGAGAGAGCCTAGTCCTTCTTTCGTCCAGGCCAAAGTCGGCGTGGGTACTCCCGTAGTTGTACACTGGAAATTCAAGACCAGGTCATTGCCGGTGAGTGGATGCACGTGAGGACTTGTTGCAACTGTCACGCCCTCTACAATTGATATAAAACATGTAAATAAAGGAGTCCTCTCACCAGGGGTCTGCACTGTTTGGCATGTTACACTGTTCTTTAGAAAAATGCCTTAATATTCACAGTGAGCTTGATACATTTATTCTTTTTGGAATACAGTGCTCCCTCTCTACAACGACTACTCCCTCTCTACAACGACTGCTCCCTCTCTACAACGACTGCTCCCTCTCTACAACGACTGCTCCCTCTCTACAACGACATCCTTTGGGATACGAATATTATATGTGTTGGCCAGAGGGAGTTGTTATAGGGAGGGAAAATCAAACATAATTAGCTTGTTTGCAGATCCGCAGATAAGGTGTATTTCGAGAACTAAAACCGTTATGCCTCAATCAAACCCAATGCTGTGACCACTCTTTAGAATCGTCACAAAATGACGATTCTAAAGAGTAGTCACAACATAGGGTTTGATAGAGGCATAAAGAAAATGCGATGGAAAAAGGTTGTTTCTGGAGCCTTGTTGTTTCGGAAACAGTGGCATGCGTTGTTGTAAGGAGGGAATCGTTATTGAGAGGGCCGTTGTAGGGAGGGAGCACTGTAGTCCATTTGAAAATTCAGCATTGTATGGGTTAACCCTTCTCTTGCTGAATTTTAAAATACATTTCTCCTTCTTTAACCATGCCCTGTTGTATAATTATATATATCTTCACTGTGTACAAGTATTGCGCTGTGCAATCACTGCTGTGGAGTGCGCTGATTGCACAATCAACTTGTAAATAGTGCAGACCCTTATGAGACAGCTCCTGCAGGAGCTGTCTCATCTGGGTCTTCACTATTTACAGGTAGGTATATTGATGTGAATAGCAATCGAAGGGTTAATACTATTATTACTGTATATATTAAATTTTCTTCTACTGAGAGTGACGGGATTGGCATTAACCATTATCCCGCCACATCTGTTATATACCTCTGCCCTCTTTGAATATTAATTATGCAAATCTTAACAAATATATACAGGATATGTTGAAATGATTTTCCTAGACAAAAGCATAGAGCATACAAGCATAGATTTTCCATGGCAAACATGGCAGACCCAGATAAGACAGCTCCTATGGAAGCTCTCTCATACACTGTTTGAAAATGCAACTATAGTTGTGACTGGCGGGTTATGGGATCTAGAGGAGACGCCGATTAATCGGTGATCATCGATAATCGTGGTTATTTGTCATTTGGTCAATAATGTCCGAAACGCTGTGGTGAGTCGAAAGTAATTCAACCTTGTACTAGATGAGAGTTTCGACAGACACCATCATCATCTGTCCAACAGGCTATGGTTTGTAAAGGACCAAGCATATATTCCGGTGCTAGTCTATATTATTGTTCAGTTTCAATCTTTAACTTGTTTTAAAAACTGTTGTTTGATAAACTTCCGGTCTGTTAATAGTTTCAATTATTCCAATACGTTTAAAACAGCTTGGATCCATATCAGACGCCGAGTTACTCGATCATCAGCTGTTTGCTAAATGCGAGACAGATCGGGAATAACAGGGAAATAGTTTGCAGGGAAATTAATGCGCAGACCTACTTTCTACATTCAGAGTCGCCTGGGCTGAAGTGCTGCCCATTGCATTCGTAGCTGTACACGTGTAGGTTCCGGAATTAGCCCCGTCCACGCCTGACAGTAGCACGGAATTATCCGGGCGGATAAAGGCATTAAGTGGTGGCTTGTTACCAGTCTAAATATCAAATTAGTATAATTAGCACAGAGTAAATGAATATGGTGTGTTACAAACGTACAATCAAAGTCAAACGAAGCTGATTCAAAACACTCACTGTAGAAATAGAGTTGGTTGAGTTCACGATGTATGAAACAAGCACTAGTTTTAGCCTGGGTCCATACTTGTAAAGCTTTTTAGTTGAGTCTGAGTTTGTTCTCAAGTTTTTAATTGGCCAGATTTGAGCCTTTAGCTCAAATCTGACCAATCAAAAGCTTGAGAACTCATATCTGACCAATCAAAATCTTGGCTTTAAGGCAAGGAAGTAATTATCTCGAAATTGATATTTTGCTGAACAACTTAAATGAACTTCAAACCTTTAACATTTAGCCTACTGAGCAAATTATTATTACATAGCTTTTCACCCACTACATTTTCAAAATTTTAGTTATTATCAGTTAATCTACCAACATGCAATCAGTGCGTCAAACAGTTTGGATCCTGATGAAACGCCGAGGTACTCAACATCCCAACCTCGGCGTCTCATCTGGATTCAAACTGTTTGCATAGTTAATCACTCCTCCGCCCACAGCTAAATGTTAAATAAGAAACATTCTTCTTATACAGCAGGCTAAATGTTAAATAAGAAACGTTCTTCTTATACAGCAGGCTAAAGGTTAAATAAGAAACGTTCTTCTTATACAGCAGGCTAAAGGTTAAATAAGAAACGTTCTTCTTATACAGCAGGCTAAAGGTTAAATAAGAAACATTCTTCTTATACAGCAGGCTAAAGGTAAAATAAGAAACATTCTTCTTATACAGCAGGCTAAAGGTTAAATAAGAAACGTTCTTCTTATACAGCAGGCTAAAGGTTAAATCAGAAACATTCTTCTTATATAGAAGGAAATTATACATTCTATAAAATCCATTATAACATTTAGGCGACAACTACTATCCGAAAGTTCAGCTTAGAAACGATAGATGCATGTAGTTGCCTTGGAAACGACTGACAAATGTGTTCCACTAAACGATAGAGTCTCGTATTCCATTTAAAGACGATATGTATGTGTTTTATATTTACAAACCATATGTATGTGTACTCAAAGTACACACGATATGTATGTGTATTCATTTTACAAACGGTATGTATGTGTATTCCATTTAAAAACGGTATGTATTTGTATTCAATTTTCACGCGATATGTATGTGTATTCTATTTACAAACGATATGTATGAGTATTAAATTTACACGCAATATGTACGTGTATTCAATTTACACACGATATGTATTTGTATTCAATTTACACGCAACATGTACGTGTATTCTATTTACAAACGATATGTATGTGTATTCAATTTACACACGATATGTATGTGTATTCAATTTACACGCAATATGTACGTGTATTCAATTTACACGCAATATGTATGTGTATTCCATCTAAAGACAATATGTCTGTGTATTCTATGTGTAAAGGATATGTGCGTGTGTTAAGACAGGGACATATATCTACTCCCATTCATTTAACCCATTCCTTCATATTGACACCTTTTGATGCCTCTATAAACGTCGCTTTCTAAAACCATTGTGATAAATAGAGCATTTGCTCCTATAGGAGCATATGCTCTATTTATCACAATGGTTTAAACCTACAAAATTCTAAAAGTTTGCTTTTCTCTAGTTAATGCTCCTTTTCGGTAGATATATTCAAAGAGGTTGTATCTAAAAATAGCCTATGAGGTAATGGATCTAAAACTATCCTATGACGTAACGGGTTAAACCAACTAAACGGACATAATGCAGCCGGTGCCGAATCATTTTCGCTGCACTATGAATTATTCTGCTGTCCGATATTTCGGACACCGAAATACATTTTCACCATGGCTTTGAGGTAATAAGACTTTTTTGCTTGTATCTGGGTTCATTCGCAAGTATCTGATTGGTCAAAATCTGACGGATCAGACATGTGTGAATTATCTCAGGCTCGTGAGTTTTATAACCTCTGACCTTGAAACACGCACAAACAGTGTTTGATTCAGATCATAACATACCAGTGGAAAATTCCACGTGATTGTGGCTGGAGGATTGGAAGCAACCCCACATTTAAGGGTCGCACTGGAACCTTCCAGCACAAACTGACTCTTTGGTGGGTCTACTATCTGTGGCTTGCCTATTTAAAGAAATACGAAAGCTCCATTAGGTTAACACGTTCATGACGTCATTTGCAATTTGGAATATTGCACATTTCTTTCTATATGAATTCAAATTTTGCCCTTTTACGTCTTTGCGAACAGAGTTGATCCTAATCAGAGGATTCCAGTGTTAGGCTGCTCGAGTCTGCTCGTTTTTGCATATGGACGTAAATGTACATTGTATCTTATTTTACTGTCACAGTCATATGTTTACAGGCAATGATAAATCAGATGCTCGATAGAAACGCCATTACTTACATTTATTCTAGGCCTTTACAACCAAAGAATGCCCCTTCGTGAAGGTCTAAAGTAATGCCGAAAGCTGAATACTCTAGAAATTGTATAAACCAGAAGGCGGATGATTCGAACCTCTGTTATCTCGAATAACTCGAACTTCGGGATAACTCGAACTTAAAGTTCGGTCCTTTCAAAATCTTACAATACAGAACTGCTCTAAAATGTATCACTGTGCATACCTAGAAACACATTTCGCAGCTTAATGAAGGCCTACAGTAATGCTGAAAGCTCCTGCAGGAGCTTTCAGCATTACTGTAGACCTGCATTAAGCTGTGAACTTGAGAAATTGTCCAGATTAGAAATCGGATAACTCGAACTTCCGTTATCTCGAACTAATTAATGCAGTCCCTTGAAGTTTGAGATATCGAAGTTCAACTGTGTAGACAAATACATTGGTGACAATTTGTAGAGCGATCTACATATAACTACATTGGTGACAATTTGTAGAGCGATCTACATATAACTACATTGGTGACAATTTGTAGAGCGATCTACATATAACTACATTGGTGACAATTTGTAGAGCGATCTACATATAACTACATTGGTGGTCATTTGTAATTAGTATATATACAACTTCTTTCGCGACCATTTGTAGAGGTATATATAAAACTACATTAGTGACCATTTGTAGAGGACTGAGGTATATATGAAACTATATATGTGACTATGTGTAGAGGTATATATAAAACTACATTTGTGACCATTTGTAGAGGTATATATGAAACTACATTAGTGACCATTTGTAGACGGGTATATATGAAATTACCTTTGTGACTATTTGTAGAGGTATATATAAACCTACATTAGTGACCATTTGTAGAGGTATATATAAAACTACATTTGTGACCATTTGTAGATGGGTATATATAAAACTACATTTGTGACTATTTGTAGACGGGTATATATAAAACTACGGTGATGATCATTTGTATATATGATAGATTATCGTAACCGATAAAGACCAACCTAGCGGTTAGGTGGGGCTTTATCTGTGTATCTGGGACCTTAGCCCAAAGTAGAGGAGTCTATATTATACAACTTCATCGATGACCATTTGTAGAGGGGTATTTTATACAACTACATGTGTACATTGGTGGCTATTTATATAGGTGTATATATTTGTAGTGGGGGTATATATACAACTATATTGGTGACTATTTTAGGAGGGGTGTATATTATACAACTACATTGATGACCATTTGTAGAGGGTCCGGTATATATAGAATTACATTGGTGACCATTTGTAGTGAGGTTATAGGTGACAATTTGTAGAGGGGTATATATACAACTACAATGGTGACCATTTGTAGAGGGATATATACACAATTACAGTTTCCTTCTGGGAGAGGAATCAGATACAACGTACCTGTGACGGTCACTGTGGTGGTACCCTGATCTTTTTCGTACTGGTTCTGTGCATGACAGATGTACCTTCCGCCGTCAACATGACCGGCATTGTTCACAATAATACTGCTTGTCTTCGGTGCAGTGATATTTCCCAGAACTGGAAAAAAAACGTATTAGGTCGAGATGATCATAGTTAAAACGGTATTTAATTGGTAAAGAAATTATAAAATGATGTTGACGTTAATTCAGATGTTAATGATCGTAATGATCTCTTCTCCATCACACATATACAGTAAAACCCTGCTAATGCGACTACGTAAAGATGTATAATTCTGGGAGCTAGATGCACGTGGTAGCATAATGCATGACAAAAGTAATGCAGAAAGCTCCTAGAGGAGCTTTCTGCATTACTTTTTTCTTTAATTAAGCAACCATCTGCTTATGAAGACAGGTATGTTTATTAATTAAGTGGTCGCATTAGACGGGTTCTCCATCTATATAGCATTTCTTACACTAATAGAAAGTTCTTGACGTTAATGTTGATTTTGATGATAACATTTATATCAACAAACATTAACGTCAAATCTTGCTACCAGTATCATTCAGTACACTTAATCCCATCTATATATGTGTGAATGTAAGTAATTAAAAAAAGACATTTTGCCATTAAAGCAGCAGACCCGCAAATGAACCTTTTTTGATGGCTGCTTAAGACATATTCTACCGTATACATATCTTGCTTACGTCATAACGCCATGACGTCATTAAGTGGTCACTTGAAACAGTTTTTTTCTGTACATGTAGTATTGTTTAGTGTACAGTAAACAACACTATTATTTGTACTGAGATAATTTCAGAATAGAAGAATTTAACCTGTACTGAACGAGTCCAGTTTTTAGTATGTACCTGGAACTGACTTTCCATTAGAGCCAATACGTTCCCACGTGACAACTGGCGTTGGGTTTCCACTGACAACACAGTCAATTCTGAACGAACTTCCCACGTTGATATTCACGTCAGTAGGCGAAGTTGTTGCAACAACGGGGTCTGTGTGTAAAATAATAAACGGGTATGGATTGAGAAGTATAAACGGGAATGAATTGAGAAGTATGAACGGGTATGGGTTGAGAAGTATAAACGGGAATGGATTGAGAAGTATGAACGGGTATGGGTTGAGAAGTATTAACGGGAATGGCTTGGCAAGTATTAATGGGTATGTATTGAGAAAAGAAGTACTAAAAAAGGGGCTTTAGAAGTATTAAGAGGAATGTATTGAGAAGTATTGAGGGGAATTCCTGGAGAAGTATTAATTGGAATGGTTTGAGAAGTACTAACGAAAATGGCTTGGGAATTATTAACGGGTATGGATTGGGAAATATAAATGGGTATAGTTTGAGAAGTATGGACAGGTTTGGTGTTTTAGGCTATAGAACGTTCACAGGCGGTACTCCTGCTTCCACCCTGTAGTCTATTTTGTTTGTCTTGTGCGTGACGTCCCGTTTCCTGTTTGATTGTGTTTGGGTGCTCTTTATAACATACTCTGTATTATTTGCCATCATAAAAAATCAAAATTAATATTCATGATGTCACCATGTTTTAATATGAATATTCATAGAGTAAAAAGAATACTTAAATCTGATTCTTGCGAATGGATCAATATGCATACTACTTTCAGCTCAATAACTTTAATATTGGACACCTACCAGTCACTTTATGTTCAATAAGTTTCTATAATGTCGCATGGGTACTTAAACGACAGCTCATCTACCGGAAATGACATCACTGACATCACACCTACTTGTCGCTGTAAACTCAATTAAGTTTAAATAATATTGGGTAGTTACTTAAACGACGTCTCCTCTACCTACCAGTTTAAGCTCGTACTTGTCACTTTAAGCTCAAAAAGTTTAGAACATATCGGATAATTATTTATCGATGTCTCGACTTCCATATCTATTATCACTTTCAGCTCAATAAGTAATCAATATGGAACACCTACCAGTCACTTTCAGCCCATTAAGTAATCAATATCGAGCAACTACCTGTCACTTTCAGCCCATTAAGTAATCAATATCGAGCAACTACCTGTCACTTTCAGCCCATTAAGTAATCAATATCGAACAACTACCTGTCACTTTCAGCCCATTAAGTAATCAATATCGAGCAACTACCTGTCGCTTTCAGCCCATTAAGTAATTAATATCGAGCACCTACCTGTCACTAGCAGCTCAATAAGTAATCAATATCGAGCTACTACCTGTCACTTTCAGCCCATTAAGTAATCAATATCGAGCAACTACCTGTCGCTTTCAGCCCATTAAGTAATTAACATCGAGCACCTACCTGTCACTATCAGCTCAATAAGTAATCAATATCGAGCTACTACCTGTCACTTTCAGCCCATTAAGTAATCAATATCGAGCAACTACCTGTCGCTTTCAGCCCATTAAGTAATTAATATCGAGCACCTACCTGTCACTATCAGCTCAATAAGTAATCAATATCGAACAACTACCTGTCACTTTCAGCCCATTAAGTAATCAATATCGAGCAACTACCTGTCGCTTTCAGCCCATTAAGTAATTAATATCGAGCACCTACCTGTCACTATCAGCTCAATAAGTAATCAATATCGAACAACTACCTGTCACTTTCAGCCCATTAAGTAATCAATATCGAGCAACTACCTGTCGCTTTCAGCCCATTAAGTAATTAATATCGAGCACCTACCTGTCACTATCAGTTCAATAAGTAATCAATATCGAGCAACTACCTGTCACTTTCAGCCCATTAAGTAATCAATATCGACAGCTACCTTAAGCTCAATATGAAATAACATATCGCTTACCTGTTACTCTAAGCTCAATAAGTTTCGTCGTTTTCCCAAAGATATTTTCGACGGTGCAAGAATAAGTTCCGCTGAAATAAATGCAGAAAATATTAAGATATACAGATAAATCTCGATTATTCGGATTTTTCTGTATAGAAGATTTTAAACATTTTAGGCAGGTGGCTGCTTAATGTATGGCGAATGTCATGCTGAAAGCCCCTAGAGGAGCTTTCTGGCATGACTTGTACCATACAATAAGCTGCTACCTGTCTTAAAGATTGATAATAATACGTATATTAGTGTTCGAATAATCGAGTATTTCAGTGTACGAATAATCGATCTTTTACTGTAGTATAGCTGTCATATTGTCTTGATCCTTTACGTGATACTCTTTCACGTTAAAAGTGTGTAGTATGTAGTTAAGTAGATGGTATGTGAGTAATGGAAGTTTCAACGATAACTTCATGGAGTAACTGGGGACTTCTTAAATGATTGCTACACAGAGACTATACAGCAGCCACTGACACTACATCGAACATGGTCAAATATATTTGCCGGGTGACAATGCGTGACTGTATCTACTGATGCATGACAATGCGTGACTGCATCTACTGAAGCGTGTCAATGCGTGGCCGTATCTACTGATGCGTGACAATGCGTAACTGTAGCTACTGATGCATGACTGATGCATGACTGTCTACTTATATGTGATAATGCGTGACTGTATCTTATACGTGGCAGTTGGTATAGATCCTGGTCAACAAAAGGTCTAATCGATATGAGTCTTCATCGTAAACCAGTTTTACAAGCATCAGCTTATGTCATGTGATCTTCCGTCGTCATGTGACTTGAGATCCTTCTGATCCTTCGATATCATGAATTTCAAAAAAGTCCACCATATTATAATTTAATTGCCATATTTACTCGATTATCGATCGTGAACCTGTGCCGATTATCGAGTAAAACGGTTAGATCCGATTCTCAACACTAATGGAAAGTCAACGCTGAAACCAAAAGCAGAAAATTATTGGGCGCCAAAATATTATAGATCTACCTGTCAGTGAATTCTACATTTTGTATCTGCATTCCTGATGATGTCTTTGCGAAGCGGTTGCGACGCAGGGGGTCTTGACTCGGCGTGAAGGTCACAGTGGGTGGGGGATAACCGGAAGTTCCACACGGAAGCAGTACGTTCTGTCCGAGGTACGTCTGTATCACTTCTGTTTGGTTTCCGGTGTATACCGGTTTAGCTGTTTAGAAAATGTATAAAAAATATTAAGATGTAGATCTACTTGACGTTGTTATCATCACTTTCTCACTACCAAATTTAGATTGGAGTTGGGAACTACTTTTACATTTAACAGTATATAAGTATAAAGCACAGATACATGCTTATATATTTTATAGTTTGGGAACCTCTGAAAATGGGATTAAATGTCGGAGCAAACAGTGTAGTCCAAGGTCAAACGCCGCTTTCAAATGCAGCGTCTGACCATGGACTGCCCTATTTGCAGTGGCGCATGTGTGCGAGTTGGACAGCGAGGGAGTTAAGCCTTTCCCTGTTTAACATGTAAATTCAGGTTGAACACCTCATTATTATTTAATGATGGAAAAGGGTTTTTTACTACTGTGGAAACGATTTACATAAATTTACATAAGCATACAGAGCAGACCCTGATCAGACGGCCGTCTGATCAGGGTTTTCTTTGTTTGCGAAGACGTGAAAAAGCATTTATTAACCATTTCCTCCATAAAAATACCTTTCGACGCCTCTGTAAAAGTCACTTTTTGAAACCATTGTGATAAATAGAGCATTTACTCCTAAGGAGCAAATGCTTTATTTATCACAATAGTTGCAGAACTACAAAATTCTATTGTTTTCCTTTTCTCTAGTTAATGCTCCTTTTCGGTAGATTTATTCAACGTGGTTGGATCTAAAAATAGCCTATGAGGTAATGGACCTAAAATAGCCAGTGAGGTAATGAGTTAATGAAGAGTTTAAAACTTTCACAACCATCACGGGTCCAAACAAATGAACGTTTAGCCAGGACAGGGCAGCTTACATTTATCAGGGTCCAACCAGCGACCGTTTAGCCAGGACAGGGCAGCTGACATTTATTAGGATCCAGTCCCTTAATAACAAACAATATGCTTGTATTGTTCAAGATCATATTATTTAACATCAGGGCCCATGCTTATAAAACTTTAAGTTGAGTCTGAGATCGTTCTCAAGTTTTTGATTGGTCAGATTTGAGCCAAAGGCTCAAATCTGACCAATCAAAGCTTGAGAAACTCAAATCTGACCAATCAAAAGCTTGAGAACAAAGCATGGACCCAGAGGTCCAGATAAAAGTTGAACATTTTTTGAGAGTAGCTCCTTTAGTTCTACGCCAAACCCTACTTCGAGACGATTCTAAAGATTGGTCACAGTATAGGGTTTGGTGGAGAACTGACGATGTTAGTATATGGGTATCTTTAACAGTAGCTCTGAATTAGCATGATACAGAATTAGCATGACACAGAATTAGCATGACACAGAAAAGACATATTAACCCTTTCGGCGCCAACTTTCTAATTTCTAATTGTCGTCTGCAGTCCAAAGTTTGTTAAATCATTCGGTAAAATAAGGAAATGAGATAAATAAATGCAAATTTCATGGGAATAAAGTACATATATAGAAAAAGAGAATGAGATAAAACGTGAAGTCACTGATCTGGGAATGCACTATTTGTCGTGGTGCATTTATGCGACATCGGCGGTGAAAGGGTTAAACCCTTGTTACAGTGAAAGGTTGGTGATTTCATATGCAAACAGCTTTGACCAATTTCTCCTCAAAACAGTTCAGAGCGTCGAGCAGTGTGGTACCTGACGATGCGTTGAGTCTCGCAGCATTCATCCTGATCTAAACTGGTTGCAAAACTGGTTAAAAATCTCACATTTCTCGCCAAAAGTTGAACCATACCTAATGTTGAACAGCATTGTTTGGAAAATGGGAGTGGTCTCCCCTCGTCTCCTTTTTGTCCCTTTAATCCTGGCAGTCCCGGCGAGCCCTTGTCGCCCCTTATACCTTAGGGAATAAAACGATAGTAATTGATCCGCTGTCCGTATTCTAGTTTATATCAAATGAAACGCAGATTGAGATGATTTGGGCTAGTACCTGTGTGCGTGCATGTGTGCGTGTATGCTTGCGTGTACATGTGTACTTACGTGTATTGTGGGCTTGCATGAGCATGCGTGCGTGTTCCTACGTGTGTGTATATAGTTAATGGCAGAATATTCTTGAACATTATATAATAATGTGCATACGAGGTCTGCTACGTGTGCAGTAATAGGTAACGCCTACAAACGTTGCACAACTGTTTACAACTACAATAAAACCTCTCTAAAACGGCCACTAAATTATGTTAATTACAGTAAAACCTATCTATTACGGCTACTAAATTATGTTAATTATGTGTTATTTATGGCAGGTGGCTGCTTAAAGCAAGGTGAAAGTAAAACAATACGCTCCTGTAGGAGCGTTCTGTTTTACTTTCACATTGCTTTAAGCAGCCACCTGCTTTTAACACAAACTACTTGGTGTAATTTAGTGGCTGTTTTTATAGAGAGGTTTTAGTGTAGGTCACTACCAGTACTCTGTGTGGTATGTTTTACAGAAAACCAAATAGTCATGCATATATCTATATATATTTATTCCTTTCAAACCTTGTAGCAGCCTACACTTATTTGTAACAGTTCGCAACTAGCGACTTGCCACTAGTCTGTGTTGTATGTAACAGTTCGCAACTAGCGACTTGCCACTAGTCTGTGTTGTATGTAACAGTTCGCAACTAGCGACTTGCCACTAGTCTGTGTTGTATGTAACAGTTCGCAACTAGCGACTTGCCACTAGTCTGTGTTGTATGTAACAGTTCGCAACTAGCGACTTGCCACTAGTCTGTGTTGTATGTAACAGTTCGCAACTAGCGACTTGCCACTAGTCTGTGTTGTATGTAACAGTTCGCAACTAGCGACTTGCCACTAGTCTGTGTTGTATGTAACAGTTCGTAACTAGCGACTTGCCACTAGTCTGTGTTGTATGTAACAGTTCGTAACTAGCGACTTGCCACTAGTCTGTGTTGTATGTAACAGTTCGCAACTAGCGACTTGCCACTAGTCTGTGTTGTATGTAACAGTTCGTAACTAGCGACTTGCCACTAGTCTGTGTTGTATGTAACAGTTCGCAACTAGCGACTTGCCACTAGTCTGTGTTGTATGTAACAGTTCGTAACTAGCGACTTGCCACTAGTCTGTGTTGTATGTAACAGTTCGTAACTAGCGACTTGCCACTAGTCTGTGTTGTATGTAACAGTTCGTAACTAGCGACTTGCCACTAGTCTGTGTTGTATGTAACAGTTCGTAACTAGCGACTTGCCACTAGTCTGTGTTGTATGTAACAGTTCGTAACTAGCGACTTGCCACTAGTCTGTGTTGTATGTAACAGTTCGTAACTAGCGACTTGCCACTAGTCTGTGTTGTATGTAACAGTTCGTAACTAGCGACTTGCCACTAGTCTGTGTTGTATGTAACAGTTCGTAACTAGCGACTTGCCACTAGTCTGTGTTGTATGTAACAGTTCGTAACTAGCGACTTGCCACTAGTCTGTGTTGTATGTAACAGTTCGTAACTAGCGACTTGCCACTAGTCTGTGTTGTATGTAACAGTTCGTAACTAGCGACTTGCCACTAGTCTGTGTTGTATGTAACAGTTCGTAACTAGCGACTTGCCACTAGTCTGTGTTGTATGTAACAGTTCGTAACTAGCGACTTGCCACTAGTCTGTGTTGTATGTAACAGTTCGCAACTAGCGACTTGCCACTAGTCTGTGTTGTATGTAACAGTTCGTAACTAGCGACTTGCCACTAGTCTGTGTTGTATGTAACAGTTCGTAACTAGCGACTTGCCACTAGTCTGTGTTGTATGTTTTATAAAAACCAAAAGTGTAATACTATATGTAAAGTAATATCATTCCTTCTAAGCATTGTATTTAGCCTACAAAACGATGCACTAATTGCCTGTGGCCGGTCGATATTCCGGAAAAAGACGAAGGTTTCCGATAGTCTCGCTCATTGTATATAGTGAAACCCTGTCTACAATGACCGCGAACAGTGAGTCTATTTAAGAGGTTTTAAGATTGGTTGTAGCTTAATGCAAAATGGAGGGGATGCAGAAAGCTCCTTTGATCGCTTTCTTCATTACTTTCTCCATGTATTAAGCTTGGAACCACGTGTTGTTAAAAGCTTGGAACCACGTGTTGTTATAAGCTTGGAACCACGTGTTGTTATCAGCTTGGAACCACGTGTACTATACAGGCAGGGTATGGAACGCCATTCTGTCATGCTAATTGCTTAATACAAAATGCGAAATGCTTTTTGCCAGTTGTATAAATTGCAAGGGAATGTTCCAAATGACGGGTGTCAATGACAAATGCCATACGCTTATTGCTAAATGCATGTTTGCACTACTAGCATTGAACAGCGTTGTTTTTAAAGTAACTGTACATTTGCTAAATGCATGTTTATTTACATTAAATCTTATTACTTATTGCACTATTAAGTTAAAAATGGTGATAGTAGTGCAAATATGCATTTAGCAATTAGCATGTCGCATTTGGCATTTCGCATTTGTCATTTACATCCATCATTTGGAACATTCCCTAGCAATTTACACAGTCGGTGGCAAAAAGCATTTCGCATTTTGCATTTAGCATTTCGCATTAAGCATTTAGCAAATAGCATGGTAGAATGGCGTTCCATAGTCAGGTCCTATTGAATATATATATATATATATTTATCACATAAGCTCTTTTGTATACAGGTTAATAAAGCCATCTCATATTTCTCTATATTACACATATGCTTGATATAAAAGCTCTGACGTCATGTAGAAACAAAGCGCGTTCGTTTGACCTTTAGTCGGTTTGTTCAGTCGGAATAAGTAAAGTGATTAAAATAATACGATGCTCGTAGATCTATGTTGTACAAGCTGATATTAAACTCCTCTTGTAAAATGTTATCAAGCTCGCCAAAGACTCGCTCGATATCATTTCCCAAGACTCGTTTAATATCGTTGTGTACAAGAAGACTACTCACAACATACATTACGTGTGTACATACCTGGTACTCCAGGAACACCATACTCACAACATACACAACGTGTGTACATACCTGGTACTCCAGGAACACCATAGGAGCCTCGTTCCCCTTTAGGTCCCGGGACTCCGGGAGGTCCATACTCTCCCTTCTGTCCTTTACTTCCCAAACCCCCTGTGGTGTAAATCAAGCGTGTTGGTGTTAACACATTCTCTCCTACTCTCCTACATCCTCTGTGAAAATCACACCTTGGAGCCATTGTGATAAATAGGTTATTTATGACAATGGTTTCAAAGCTACACAATTCTCAAATTTTCCTTTTCTCTAATAAATGTTCCTTTTCGGTAGATTTATTCAAAGAGGCTGGATCTCTAAACATAGCCTATGATGTAATGGGTTAACTATTTATAGTTTCTTCATAGAGGCAATGATTAATAACAAACTGACCAGACCAAGATGTTTGGTCTGGGTCTACCCTTTATGGTTATGGAACGATATAGATCTAGGTCTTCTTCTGCAATCATAGCCCATTATAAGGATTGCATCATTTCTTACATGAATATTCATAGAATAAAATATGTAAAATAAAAATAATTACAATAAAAGATCTAATAATAATAACCATAATAATAATAATAATGATAATAATAATAATAATAATTATTAATAATAATAATAATAATAAATGATAATAATAATAACAATAATAATAATAATAATAATAATAATAAAAATAATAATTTTGACACTGAGAGACACCTATACTTCGAAAAAGGATTAGGCTACTAACCTTGTATTCCCTGGTCCCCTTTTTTTCCTGGTTCCCCTTTGAATCCAGGAACGCCTGGTGGACCATAGTGACCTGCTTCGCCTTTAGGGCCCGGGGGCCCTGAAAACCCTGGATCACCTTTTATCCCCTGATCTCCTTTCAATCCAATATCTCCTTTAGCACCTGTGTACATGGGGTTAAGAAAAAATGTAGATATTAGGCCGTACCTAGCTATGAAAAAATATATCCTGCTTAAATTTGAAGTTGGTACTATTTGGCTACTTCCGGTACGGCCAAGTGACCGAGTGTCAAACAGCTTGGACCCTGATGACACACCGAGTGTCAAACAGCTTGGATCCTGATAAGAAGCCAAATTGTGCTCGTCGTTTTTCTCACACACCTTCCCTGATGTCCGAGTTAGAACAACGGGTTAAGATTCCCTGAGCTGTTATACGTGTATGATCACTTTAGAACATATATGACGTCAAACCATGGAAACCGATGTTTACATGTCATTTAAACGGAAAAAATACACCTTTTTTATGTGAGAAAAAGAATCTGATGCTCGTTGACGTTTAAGATCACATGTTCCTAAACTCACCAAGAAAATGTTATTAAGCTCGCCAAGGCTCGCATTTTTTAAAGCTCGTTTAGGATCATGTGAACTTAAAAGACAACTCGCAACAAATCATCTATATCTGAATCCAGATGGTTGCAAATGTGAGTGACGTCATAAATATGAGTGACGTCACCAGTCACTTCTTGGTTTTAACAACAAAACACTTGCTCAAATTTGAATATGTTGCATTTTTAACACTCGGATGTGATCAAGGTTCTGAAATACTGTGTACCAAATGTCATAATACGAGTTTTTGAAAAAAAAAAATGCTGAAAAAGTGTCAAACAGTTTGGATGTCGGTCTTGTTTGACTCGGAGCGTTTTTAGCGGAATAAAGGTTAAGGTAGTGGGACAATAGTTAAGATAAAGTAGCGAAAAAAGGGCTAATGTGGTGGGATAAGAATTAAGGTAGTGGGGTAAATTTTAAGGTAGTGGTGTAAGGTTAAGGTAGTGGGGTAAGGGTTAAGGTAGTGGTGTAAGGTTAAGGTAGTGGGGTAAGGGTTAAGGTAGTGGTGTAAGGTTAAGGTAGTGGGGTAAAGGTTAAGGTAGTGGGGTAAAGGTTAAGGTAGTGGGGTAAAGGTTAAGGTAGTGGGGTAAAGGTTAAGGTAGTGGGGTAAAGGTTAAGGTAGTGGGGTAAAGGTTAAGGTAGTGGGGTAAAGGTTAAGATAGTGGGGTACTAGTTAAACTAGTTAAGGTAGTGGGGTACTGATTAAGGTAGTAGGGTACTGATTAAGGTAGTGGGGTAAAGGTTAAGGTTGTGGGGTAAGGGTTAAGTAGTGGGACAATAGTTAAGATAGAGTAGCGAGAAAAAGGGCTAATGTGGTGGGATAAGAATTAAGGCAGTGGAGTAAAGGTTAAGGTAGTGGGGTAAAGGTTAAGGTAGTGGGGCAAAGGTTAAGGTAGTGGGGTACTAGTTAAACTAGTTAAGGTAGTGGGGTACTGATTAAGGTAGTAGGGTACTGATTAAGGTAGTGGGGTAAAGGTAAAGGTAGTGGGATAAAGGTTAAGGTTGTGGGGTAAGGGTTGAAGTAGTGGGGTAAGGGTTAAATAGTGGGACAATAGTTAAGATAGAGTAGCGAGAAAAAGGGCTAATGTGATGGGATAAGAATTAAGGTAGTGGAGTAAAGGTTAAGGTAGTGGGGTAAAGGTTAAGGTAGTGGGGTAAAGGTTAAGGTAGTGGGTTAAAGGTTAAGGTAGTGAGGTACTAGTTAAACTAGTTAAGGTAGTGGGGTAAATGTTACGATAGTGGGGTACTGATTAAGGAAGTGGGGTAAAGGTTAAGGTAGTGGGGGAAGGGTTAATATATCGGGATAAAAGTTAAGGTAAATTGAGGTATAGGGATGAGGGTTAATAACTGTTTTGACAGTTGTGACGTAGTTTACTACTTACCAGGCAGACAAATCTTAGACGCGTTGCCACAGTAACTCTCAAGAACTTTTACCTATATAAACAAAAAACAACAAAACCACAGTCTTCGACATTAAGGTATTTGAACTAAACTTCAGCCCAGCCGGGAATCTGTAGGTCATGTTGGTAAAGGCTCAAGCGCAACGTATTTGTGATACTCGGTGCGACGGAATTCACCGAAATAATCCGATGGACATAACAGGAGGTGACCTTCAGTTTACAGTTATGAGTTTAACACACTTTTCAACCCACTTTTATCCGTTATTCCATGAATGTTCATGTCAGAATAACGACATAATTAATTAGCTGACATCTTATAATGATGTGTCTTCACTAGTTTCATTCTGGTATTGGAAGAAAATGTAGGGTCAGATCTATCATAATCATACGACTCTTACAGGGTCCGTCTGTACTGCGTCTTCCTGTAGAATCATATCTATATTATATCATAAGCAAACAGAGCAGACCCTGATCAGACGGGTCCTATAGGAAGTGCTCTTCCGGGATTCGAACTCTCAAAGTATGAAGTGCTCATGAGTCCACGACTGCAACCAATCGTTCACGGAAAACTAATCGGGTACAATGTTGCTTTTTAACATAAACCATGACGTCACATCCGGTAAAAAGAACTTACCTCTTGCTGAACGAGGGACGTTACAAAAGCACTGAGGGAATCTGCCGGAACAGCCCTTCCGCGTCTATCATGCTTTGAATTCTGAAACACAAAAGGGTCATTAACCCATTTGCTCCCACGATCCCATATATGGGACATAGGCCAACAGTGTAGACTCTGATCAGACACCGCATAACGCGGCGTCTGATCAGAGTCTACACAGATTGATGATAGGTGTTACGATATGAAACAAAACGAAATTGAAAAATTAGGCCAGGCACCCCTTAATTCAAAAATTGACTAATCCAATATATAAACATTGAAGAATCCACTGGGAGCAAATGGGTTAAAAAGTACTGATAAAATGTGGTAGTTTCGTCCATGTGTTTCTATATATTTTATTGAATGCTGAACTACTAACGAGGACGGCCAAAAAAGTTCTGAGCAAAAGGTAGTTTTTCTTCTCTTGCTTTTGAATTTAAGAGTATGCTTTGACACTTTACCTCTGGCCATTATAATGGTCCGTACATAGCGAAATGATTGCTTACCCTTTCCTCCATGAATATTCATGTTAGAAATAATGACGTCATGAATATTATATAGATAACTTTGTTATAACACACATTGAGAGAGGAAGTTTAGTCATGGCAGACACAATAGATATATTATATCCTAAGCAAACAGAGCAGACCTGATCAGGTGGCTCCTATAGGAGCCGTCTGATCTGGATCTACTCTGCTTGCAAGGCGTAGAAAGGCGTATTTATGGAGTAAATGAATGACGTGTTCTAACTATGACGTACTATTTTATATAAATAGATTCGCCTTTACAAACCCATTACCTCACAGCCTATTTTTAGACCCAGTCTCTTTGAATAAATCTACCCAAAAGGAGCATTTATCAGAGAAAAGGAAACTTTTAGAATTTTGTGTTGATTTGAAAACATTGTGATAGAGCATTAGCTCCCATGGAGAAAACCTTGTATTTATCACAATGGTTTCAAAAAGTGAATTTTACAGAGGCATCAAAACACATCAATATTAGGGAGTGACTAACCCTTTCTTTCATAATATTAGGGAGTGACTAACCCTTTCCTTCATATAAACGCCTTTTAGACCCAAATCAAACGACGCCGTCTGACAAGGGTCTTCTCTGTCTATTTGTGAAATATTAAATATCAGATTTTATCTGGATTTACAGTTTCTGTCAAAGAATCACGCAGTACTAGTATTCATACACCGTGCTATAAATTTTAGTAAAAAATATTCGTGACGTCATTATCTTTAAATAACACTGCTATTCAAAATGTAAAGGTTTATTAAAAACTTATCTCTGTCCTCGTTGCACCGTAGATCTACATAGTGCCAAATGCGTAACATGGGATTGGTCGGAGCAACTTCTAGGACTGTATTGCTGACCTATATCTGGTTATTCTGACGTAACCATATAAACGCTCTGTTTGTTAACCCATTACGTCATAGGCTATTTTTAGATACAACCTCTTTGAATAAATCTACCGAAAAGGGGCATTAACTAGAGAAAAGGACAATTTTAGAATTTTGTAGTTTGAAACCATTGTGATAAATAGAGCATTTGCTCCTATAGGAGCAAATGCTGTATTTATCACAATGGTTTCACAAAGTGACTTTTACAGAGTCGTCAAAAGTCGTCAGTATGAGGGAAAAGGTTAAAGGAATTTGATAGATTGTTTCTGTTATTTCTTAAAAATGGCTACAGTATCCCATCTTCCATATATTATTCTTAGTACTTTGTCCATGAAATTTCAGTAGGGATTGAACTTTCGATAATTATAGAACAGGGAAACGGTGAACCCTTTTCTTCATGAATATTCATACAATAAAGAATGACGTCATTGATATCATTTTTTTCATAATTGCACTTTGAAGGAAGAAACTTTTCATCATGGTCTAAAATGATTTCCAGAGCAAACAAAAAAGACCCTGACCAGACGGCTCCTATAGTAACCGTCTGATCTGGGTCTGCTCTGTTTGCAAAGCGTAATTTTAGACGTATTTGTGGTGTAAAGTTATGACGTAATCTATGACGTAAATATGACGTATTTATGGAGTAAATGGTTAAAACATGGTACCGGATTATTGGACGGTTAGCTTATTTAAGAAATAATAAATTCATACCAGTGTTTTATCGTGCAATCGAACACTGGTAGGAGTTGAGATGCGTAGTAATTAAATTACGAGGCCGATAGGCCGAGTGATTTAATTATAAGCATCTCAACGACCACCCGTGTTCGATTGCACGATAAAACACTGGTATAAATTTATTATTTCGATTCTAACACTTCAAATTAACCATTATTTGTACCGCCACAACGGCACTACGTTCTTGTCGTACGAATTTTCGAAGCCATACTACGTCACGTTACGCCGTTACAGCGCGTGCGGTGTTTTATTGAGAATTCAAACATAGATACGTCCCTTCTTTGTTTATGTAGATGTGTGCGCGAGGTGTGTTAGAATAAGATATTAACCCTTCGCTTGCCATTCACGTCAATACGTACGTGTAGTCTATGTCTATGACGTAATGGGTATGTTAGGGCGTATATAGATCGTTACTGATCAGGGTCAGTTCTGTGTTGTTATGAAATAATATATATAATATGCTTCTACAGTGTATGTAGTGGTTCAGTTTTTATTTGTTCAGTTTTCAGTTTTTATTTGTTCAGTTTTTATTTCTTCCTTGTAAAATCTAGTCTAATCAATATTCATAATGTCATTAGGTCTATTTCTTTCATGAATATTCATGGAGTAAGGGTTAATGGCCACTGATTGTCTTATTAATAAACAATTACGTAACACCAGTAGCCTGATATAAACCCTTAGCCTAAATTCCCTCATAGGCTATTTTAGACTCATTACCCCAAACGCTATTTTTAGACTCGTTAGGCCTACCTCAAACGCTATTTTTAGACTCGTTACCTCAAACGTTATTTTTAGACTCGTTACCTCAAACGCTATTCTCAGATCAACAATATATCTACTGAAAAGAAAGATATACTAGAAATAAAGGAATTTTTTTTAAAACTGTGCAGTTTTGAAACCAATGTAATAAATAAAAATTGCATTTGCTCCATAGCAGCCGAGCCAATGCTCTATTTATTCACAATGGTTTCAAAATGTGACTTTTACAGAGACGCCAAAAGGCGTCAATATGAGGGAATGTTTCAAATGGAGTTAGTATGAGAGAATGTGTCAAAATTCGTCAGTGTGAAGGAATTGATATGAAGGCGTCAATATGAGAGAGTGGATCGAAAGGCGTCAATATGAGAGAGTGGATCGAAAGGCGTCCGTATGAGGGTGTGTGTCAAAAGGCGTCCGTATGAGGGGGTGTGTCAAAAGGCGTCCGTATGAGTGGGTGTGCCAAAAGGCGTTCGTATGAGGGGATGTGCCAAAAGGCGTCCGTATGAGGGGATGTGTCAAAAGGCGTCCGTATGAGGGGATGTGTCAAAAGGCGTCCGTATGAGGGGATGTGTCAAAAGGCGTCCGTATGAGGGGATGTGTCAAAAGGCTTCAGCAAGAGGGAATAGGCTAAACGGCGTCAATAGGAGGGCACGGATTAAAAGGCGTCATTACTAGGGAATGGATTAACCTTATTAGGGCCCTGCATTAAAATTACAGGAGCTCTATAGGAATCACATTTTCTGTCTGTCCGTATGTCTGTATGTCTGTCCGTCAACAATTTTGATGTGATGTGATAATTCAAACAGTAATTCACATATTGGTTTCATATTAAGGGCATATACTTAGTATCATCAGAGTAAGAAGCCATTAGTTTTGGTATTGAATCGGATCACTATGTCTAGAGTAATCTGCCCTTGATTCATCCAAAATGTCATAAACTTTGTCAACACTTTGATGTGACGTGATAACTCAAACAGTACTCCACATATTTGGTTCATATTAAGGGCATATGCTTAGTATCATCAGAGGAACACGCCTTTAGGTTTTGGGTTGAATCAGATCACCATGTTCCGAGTTATCTGTCCTTGATTTATTAAAAATACCATCTTCAACAAAAGATCATCTGCAGGACCCTCTCTGACTGAGTCAGTTTTCTAGTTAACACTTACAAAATCATTTATGAATATTAGTTACCCCGTTAGTCGTCAATTCTGATAAAATTATATCTGTTTCGGGTTTCCCACTGGAGCAGTCTTCTCTTTAACCCATTTGCACCCAGTGGGCTCTTCCATGTTTATATATTGGGTTAGTCCCTTTGTATCTAAGGGATGCCTAGCGTAAATTTTCAATTTTGTTTCGTTTTATATTGAAATTCCTATCAGCAAACAGTGTATTATGCGGCGTCTGATCAGAGTCTGCACTTGTAATAATAATAATAATTACACTTGTAATAATATACACTTGTAATAATATACACTTGTAATAATATACACTTGTAATAATATACACTTGTAATAATAATAATAATTACACTTGTAATAATATACACTTGTAATAATATACACTTGTAATAATATACACTTGTAATAATAATAATAATTACACTTGTAATAATATACACTTGTAATAATATACACTTGTAATAATATACACTTGTAATAATAATTACACTTGTAATAATATACACTTGTAATAATATACACTTGTAATAATATACACTTGTAATAATAATAATAATTACACTTGTAATAATATACACTTGTAATAATATACACTTGTAATAATATACACTTGTAATAATATACACTTGTAATAATATACACTTGTAATAATAATAATAATTACACTTGTAATAATATACACTTGTAATAATATACACTTGTAATAATATACACTTGTAATAATAATAATAATTACACTTGTAATAATATACACTAGTAATAATATACACTTGTAATAATATACACTTGTAATAATAATAATAATTACACTTGTAATAATATACACTTGTAATAATATACACTTGTAATAATATACACTTGTAATAATATACACTTGTAATAATTTGTAATAATATACACTTGTAATAATAATAATAATTACACTTGTAATAATATACACTTGTAATAATATACACTTGTATGTAATAATATACACTTGTAATAATATACACTTGTAATAATAATAATAATTACACTTGTAATAATATACACTTGTAATAATATACACTTGTAATAATATACACTTGTAATAATATACACTTGTAATAATATACACTTGTACTTACACCACTATCTATATTGGTCAGATTTGAGTTCTCAAGCTTTTGATTGGTCAGATTTGAGCCACAGACTCAAATCTGACCAATCAAAAACTTGAGAACGAACTCAGACAAGCATTTTATATCCTGGTGAGATGCAGAGTAATTCAACGTCATATCTGGATGCAAAGGTCATAGGTCATTATGGTTGAGACAGTTTAAAAATAATTTTAAAAACAAAATAATAAAACTGCAACCCTTTGATCTGAGTCTACATTGTTTGCAAATATATTTTATTTTCGGTTCCCTGCTTTAAGGTTAAATAATAATCACTTCAGATTTATAAACGTTTTGTAAGCTCCGGTCGGTTTTGATTGAACCCTTTCGGCGCCAAATTTCTAACTGTTGTCTGCAATCCACGTTTTGTTAAATCATTTAGTAAAATAAGGAAATGAGAAAAATAAATACAAATTTCAAAGGAATAAAGCACATATGCAGAAATAGAGATTGAGACAAATAGTGAAGTCCCTGATCAGACGCCGCCTTGAAAAGGCGGCGTCTGATTTTTGGACTGCACTATTTGTCGTGGGGCATTTATGCGACTTCGGCGGTGAAAGGGTTAAGGTTAAATGATAATCACTGCAGATAAACGTTATGCAAGGTTTTGATTTAAACTCCCCACTAGGTCATTAGAAAGAGTGACGAGACAGAACACACCACGCACAGGCCAGCCGAAGACAAATATGTTAAATAAATATAGAAGAGGGTCAGGGTTAACCATTTACTCCATAAATATGCCTTTCTACACCTTTACAAACATAGTAGACCAAGATCAGTTGACTTCTATAGAAGCCGACTGATCAGTGTCTGCTCTGTTTGCTAATGGAATTTGGTTAATTTGTTTCTTTAGTTTCTAAAATGGCTATGTTGTTCCACCTTCCATATTTCATTATAACCGTTTTTGAATCTTCAGCAGGTATTGAATTTAGAATCAATATAGAACATGGAAAACCTAAGGGTAGACCTTTACTTCATGAATACGCTTTTATGTGCCTTTGCAAACAGAGTAGGCTAGACCCAGATCAAACAGCTCCATAGGACGGGTCTAATCAGGGTATGCTCTATTGGCTTGTGGATTGATATAGATCTGGGTATGTGCTTATAAAGCTTTTTAGTTGGGTCTGAGATCGTTCTCAAGCTTTTGATTGGTCAGATTTGAATTCTCAAGCTTTTGATTGGTCAGATTTGAGCCAAAAGCTCAAATCTGACCAATCAAAAACTTGAGAACGAACTAAGACTCAACTAAAAGAATCTACCATGGTTAATAGTTCCTGTATTAAAGGAGACACTGTATTTAAAAACTGTGAGAGTATACAGAGAGAATAATCAAATTCTTTTGGTTGCTATAGATACTGCAAACCCTATGTAAATTGTTGTGAAAACTCATTTAGAACCGTTTCTAAAGAGTGGTTGTTACAAAGGGTTTGGTGGAGAAATGACGATTTTAGTACTTGAAAACACATTTTTAGCCATTGTTCCGATATATACAGGCATATAGTATACCTTATCCAAATACGATCCTTCTTTACTTATGTATGACGTAACGGTCACTAAATCGAGATAGTGCCTGCTTCGACACAATAGTGCCCACTACGCTCGCTAATTTCCGGTATTTTACGCGTGTACGGAAATGCTCTTAAATAGATTACTTCATTTTAAGTTATATATTAATACAATTTAAAATAAAACAGCTTTTTTTAAAGTTAAAGATTGTACTATCTACATTGAAAATAACTAGTTTCATTATTAATAATAAATATGTACGTAATTAGTGCATACTTAAAAAGATACTGTAATTAATTATGCTTAACGTCCTAAAGGGAGGTAATAACCCCCCTATAAGAACTTTCTGCAATTTTGTGCCTTTTATTAAACAAAAACCTGTTTTTTAAGACTTCTGTGTTCAGTTAATGAATTGTCGCTTAACCCTTCTCTTGCTGAATTTTAAAATGCATTTCTTCTTATTTACCCATGCCCTGTGGTATACACTGTCTACAATTATTTCTCTATCGAATCACTGCTGTGTGGTGCACTGGTTGCACAATCAATTTGTAAATGGTGCAGACCCTGATGAGACAGCTCCTGCTGGAGCTGTCTCATCTGGGTCTTCATTATTTACAGGTAGGTAGATTGACGTGAATAGCAAGCGAAGGGTAAGACCTGTTCTACTGTATATACTGGGTTTGCACATTTCCATCCAAGAAATTTATTCAAAAAGGAGCTTTTTCTACTTTTTTCCATAGTAAAATGATAATTGATTATAATTGATACAAAAAGGTTTTTAGAATGTTTAGTAAACGCAATAATTGCTTTGCAGATTGATACTACTGAAAAAGTGAAATAAACGTTTTAAAGGGTGTGTGGGTGTGGGTGGTAATCACGGAACACAGAACTGCTTAGCAGCTAAAATACGTTCGTAAACAAAGAAATGCGGTATACTATAAGAAATAGTACAGCCCACTTCGGGCCTAATTGCATTATAGTGACCTACCAGTCAGCCGGAAAATAGTTTGAGGCCCTCAGCCTTCGGCTTCGGGCCTTAAACTATTTTCCGGCTGACTGGCAGGTCACTATAATGCAATAAGGCCCTCAGTGGGCTGTACTATTTCTTATATAGATACCTTCTAACGCAAATTTTAAATCATGTAGACCCGGAACAGGTACTCCCGAAGCATCCGTCTAATCAGGGCATGCTCTTGTTGCTTGTAGATATTAAGTATATTCAGCGGAGTGTGCCTTGATTAAGAGTACTTTGTACATGTGACGTAATAATAACTATTCAGTCATTATTACGTCAGAAAATATGCGTAATTTACCCATTTGCGCCCAGTGGATTCTTCCATGATTATATATTAGATAAGTCCATTTTTGTTTCACCTGTCGAGAGGCAGTGTGTCACTTAGGGATCACTTTTCCGACGTTTGTCTGTCCGTCCGTCTGTCTGTCTGTCTGTCCGTCACACTTTGTCTGTCACACTTTCTTTTTTTTTGACTGTCATTTCTAAACTAATCGTAATAGAGCTTTCAAATTTCGCATGTGTCTTCCTCTCACTGATGACCATTGATGTAACTAAGGTCCATCACTCTGCATGCAATACCTTTTGAGTTATTCCACTTTTTTCGGATTTAGCACTCCAGCATATTAACACATTTTGTGTCAGTTGCGGGCAGGTGGCACATGTGTTCCTCTGAACACTCTTGTTTATCTAACGGGTGCCTGACCTAAATTTTCAATTTCGTTTTGTTTTATATTGAAATTCCCATCAGCAAACAGTGTCTACACTGTTTGCCTACGTCCCATATATGGGATCATGGTCGCAAAGGGGTTAAAACATGTTAAATAATAACTTCTTTATTTCTCCACCAAACCTTTTGTTGTTACAGTAAAGTTCCGCTAATGCGACCACCTAAAAGAGGTATAATTCTGGGTGCTAGATTCAGGTGGTAGCTTAATACAGGACAAAAGTAATGCAGAAAGCTCCTAGAGGAGCTTTCTGCATTACTTTTGTCTTGCATTAAGCAACCACCTGCTTATAAAGGCATCCGTGTGTATTCATTAAGTGGTCGCATTAGCGGGATTTACTGTAGCACTCTTTAGAATCGTCTCGAAGAGTTATCATAACATAAGGTTTGGTGGAGAAATATATGAGTACTCATCTTTATCTATTGCTTTGATACATACATGAATATTTATGAGGTAATTTATTAACTTACTTTCGTGCTGTAAACTTCTTCTAGTAGTTTCATTCTAACGTCCAGTGCGGCGAATTTCAAAGTCTGATCCCTCGCGAGGTTTCTCAAATTCAAAATTTCATTAAACTGAAAATAATTCACGGCAACAAAAGCACAAAGTACGGAGAGACCAGATAGTATCCACAATAAGCCTTTGCAAAATCCGCCATTATAAGGCAGATGGCCTGTTGCTTCCTTCTTTTCTCCCATGGCAACGAAAAGAACGAAAAATGTGCGAAAAAGGGGAGACAAAGAAGAATTGTGTCACAGATCCAAGTCTGTATAAGTGTTTACGTTCGGGGCAGCGTTTTACATACTTATTAAGGTATCTGATGCACAAATAAGCTGAAAAGTGTCGGCAACTTTCGGAATATATGCGTAGGGCATGATAATGTACATCGGATTTTCTCGGTGAATATCGGAAATGCCGATTTTTATCGAGAACGTCCGATACATATTACGAGCGGCTTCGAATTGATATGGTTCATTGTAGCTTGGATAACTCTAAAACAATATGAGGCCTGTCAGTTTGTTTGGACTTATTACTCTTTTGCATGTAACATGTATACAAAATAAATTCTGAAAGTACATGTAGATCCTTCTGAAACAAAAGCAGCAGTGCGAGACTAAGTTTTATATTGGGTCTGTTCCTGGACTTTTATTTAAAAGTGCAACACTACTCAGTACCAAGTTAAGTGGTATTCAAAATAACAAAATGCTCTAAACTGTTGATACCAAAGGACCAGAAAATGTAACAAAACTAAGAATGAAGTACGGGGCGACATTTTGCGACCGCCACGACGAGCAGTCAGCACCTGCTGATGTGAAGTACACCAATCTTAAAGTTCAAAAACAGTTCGATTGGTCAAATTCTGAGTAAGCTCGTTATCAGGTATATCATACTCGGTGCTTTACCCATTCGGCGCAGAATGTCTGAGTGTCGTCTGCAATCCAATTTTGTTAAATAATTCGGTAAAATCAGAAAATGAGACAAATACATAAACTCTAAACAGGAATAAAGCATAGCTGTACAAATAGAGTTGAGACAAAAAGTGCAGTCTCTGATCAGACGCCGCCTTGAAAAGGCGGCGTCTGATCTGGGACTGCACTATTTTTCGTGGCACATTTTTGCGACATTGGCGGTGAAAGGGTTAAGAATGACCTCAGTCTCAAAGTAGGAACTTATATCACCTCGGATTCAGCCGGAATAACTGGTGACCAATCTGGGTGACCTTGTCTACATTTACTCTTCGGTATCACTATAGCAAAATTGCTGACTTGCAAAAACAAATGTTCAAAAAAGCGTAAACAAGGGCGCGTGTTTCGGTCGTTAACCTACGTCAACCATGTTTGCAAAACCCGGTACAGCGATCTCGATTGTTCGAACACTCAATACAGCGAAATCTCGATACTACGAACACTCGAATACATACCATTATTGATCTTTAACACGGGTGTCAACTTAATGCAAGGTTAACGCCAGGCAGAAAGTTCCTCTAAGAGTTTTCTGTTTGACGTTCACTCTGCATTAAACAACCACCTGCCTACAAAAATACTCATTAATAGATATTCGTAGTATCAAGTTTTTACTGTGTTTGTTCTCTTTCGACATGATATTCATGTCAAGAAGAAGATCTGCATAAATACAGACATCTGTCGCACCTCCCATATCTTATCTTATAAATCGGACGAACTTCCGTTTTTCTAGGTCAGTCGATGTCAACGGTAGAAGTTTTTATCACGTTTTGTTCTTGTTGTGTCTATATAAAGGCCAATCAAATGTATCTATGTCATAGAGTACACCTCGTAAATTCGAATACACAAATTAGCATCAGTATTTCTCTTAAAGACATGTGGCTGCTTAATGCAGAGTGAAAGTCGTGCAGAAAGCTCCTCTTGGAGCTTTCTGCAGGACTTCCACTCTACATTTAGCAGCCAACTTTCTCAAAGGATCACATCACTTTTAAAAAAGAATCAAATATCGTGAATTTACTGTACATTTGTAATCAGTCGTAATCGTCTGAATGAATAATTCGCAAATATTGTTGTGTCTTGTGTTCTTTCCAATAATATTTCTGTAGGTCGTTTGTTTGGTAAAGGGAAGTTAACCATACTGACCAATGATTTTAACGACAAGAATCATTTGTTATTGGTGCAATATTGTCTTGTAACTATGGGGATTAGCAGTCAGCTAAGGGCGCACGCCTTTAATAACGAAATGAACATTTACTGTGTATCTTCTGTTATAAACTAAAGACCGGGTATATAATTTGTATAACATTTTCTGGTTGACTAACTGTATAAAGAGAGAGCTAAATTTTAGCTTAACCATAGGGGTCTGGCTTAGGGGTGGCTAGAGTCGAGGTTTAGAAGTCGGGGAGAAGGCTGATAGCTCTCATATAGCTAGGATTCTGAAATAAAGCTGCCAACCGGAAAATTGTGTTGTTATTGTACGACCTCTATATCACATCAGTTTCTTTGGATATAGATCTAGTATTCAACACCAATTTTATAATTCACAAATACAGACTATAGTCAAGGTATTCCAAAGCGAATACTTAACCCTTCGCTTGCTGAATTTTAAAATACATTTCTCCTTCTGTACCCATGCCCTGACGATAATTACATATATCTTCACCGTGTACAAGAATTTCGCTGTGAAATCACTGCTGTGGAGTGCACTGGTTGCACAATCAACTTGTAAATAGTGCAGACCCTGATGAGACAGTTCCTGTAGGAGCTGTCTCATCTGGGTCTTCACTATTTACAGGTAGGTATATTGACGTGAATAGCAAGCGAAGGGTTAATCATTATACGGATGCTTATGCAGTAATCGTTACACGAGATTTTGAGAAACTATCCACCGGATTGTTAAAAAGAGTATTGAAGAAGGGAAATGAGAAGAAGAGAAGAACAAGAGGGAGATAAAAAGAATAAAACTATGACGAAAGAGAAGAATAAAGAAAGAAAGAAGAAGAATGATGAAAAAAGAAAGAAAGAAGAAGAACAATGAAAGGAAGAAAAGGGGGTGAAGTAGAAAAAGAAGAAAAAGAAGAAGAAGAAGAAGAACAGAAAAAGAAAAGGGCGAAGAAGAATCAGAAAAGAAAATAATTTAAACCCCTGGATGGATAGGAGGCAACCTGACATACGTCTCTGGTCCAGCCGGGATTCGAACCCGGACCACTCCGTTATCAGCTCAACGCTCCATCACTACTGAGCTGGTCCAGCCGGGATTCGAACCCGGACCAATTGGTTATCAGCTCAACGCTCCACCACTATGGCAAGCAATTGTCACACACACATATAAACGTGTTTTCATGCTTTGCGTGATCAAAGATCAGAAGGTTCCTATAGGAGCTGTCTGATCAGGGTCTGCTTTGTATGCTAATGAAATGAAAGATCATTGGCTTTACTTTCTAAAATGACAACAGCGTCCTACCTTCAATATTTCAATTTAAGTATTTTGTCCATGAATATTCAGTAGTATTGAAATTTGGAATAAACGTAGAACAGAGAATGGGTTATCATGGTTCTTAGTAATTTCATCCAACTGTCTCCCAATTCATTCACTTTCTGTGGATCGGGCCTGTGTGTGCTTGCGTGTGTGCGTGTATATGTGCGTGTGCGTGCGTGTGTGTGTGTGTGGGGGGGGGTTGTGTGTGTGTGGGGGGTGTATTTGTGTGAATACGCAGCTGAACACGTTATTTGGTGATTAGTTGTTAACCATTTCACCGCCGCAGTCGCATAAATGCACCACGACAAATAGTGTAGTCCAAGATCAGACGCCGCCTTTTCAAGGCGGTGTCTGATCAGGGACTTCACTTTTTGTCTCATTCTCTATTTCTATATATGTGCTTTATTCTTTTGAAAATTGCATTTATTTATCTCATGTCCTTATTGTACCGAATGATCTAACAAAATTTGGATTGCAGACGACAATTAGAAATATGGCGCCGAAAGGGTTAATTCCTTCGAGACAACAATAACTTAGCATGCATGCTTGCTGCCCCCTCCCCCCCCCCCCCCCCCCCCCCCACTCCGTTCCCATAATATGAACTAACATAAAATACGACCAGTCCACACCAGAATTTGAACTAAACGTAAAGTAAGAGCTCGACCACCTAAAATGTGAATTAACATAAGATATGATCCGCCCACCACTAGAAGGACAAATAAAGAAACAAAGTAACAAGTCTATTTTAAGTACAAACTTTAATATGTTGTATGATGCCTGGATCACCATTTTGTTTATAGTGAACCACCGTGACTATTAACATATTGAGTAGATTCTCCTTGACAGATAAGACAGTCTCAATCGGATCACCTCAGCGATTTCTACGACAGTATCACTCGGAACACCTCAGCTATTTCTATGACGGAATACGGCGAGTAGTTACGATTGCGACAGTATATACCGGAGTCTTCCGGAAATCGCCGAGTAGTTACGACTGATACCATAATGATCACGTGACAAATTAACATTTTTTTGTTTGATCACGCGACTGTTTGGAAGTTTTACCTTATGTATTTTCATGCAACTTTCCTCTAATTATGAATATTAACCAATTGTTCTATACAATTCAAATGAAGGAAATTTATTGTCATGGCAACCAGTACAAACGTGTAATATAACAGCAAACTACACCGAGTTAATCCGGACGGTAACCAGTAAAAATATCACGTACGAATTGAACTCCGTCACCGCCAATGTCGACAAAATGCATGCTGACAAATATAGTCAACCCCCCCCCCCCTCTAAACCGGACGTCAAATATAGTATAAATATCGGTATTGGAGACAGGTGGTAGCTTAATGCAGGGTTCGAGCCTTAGAAAATGTTATTAAGCGAGCCTTGGCGAGTTTAGGAACATGTGATCTTAAAAGACAACGAGCATCAGATTCTTTTTCTCACATATCAAAAAAAAGTGCATTTTCGCCGTTTAAATGACATGTAAACATCGGTTTACATGACGTATGGCATCATATACGTTCTTAAGTGATCTTACACGTGTTACAGATAAGGGAATCTTAATCTGTTGTTCTAACTCGGAGATAAGGGAAGGTATTTGAGAAATAAATTTCTTCTCTACTGGAATGCCGGTTTAGAGGAGTTTGATCGGACGCCACCTTTTGACCATTTCCTTCATATATCGCTTTTTGCAAACAGAGTAGATCCAGATCGGATACTCTACAGTGTCTAGCAATACTAAA
Organism: Azorinus chamasolen; assembly: GCA_963576725.1. NCBI lineage: Eukaryota > Metazoa > Mollusca > Bivalvia > Cardiida > Solecurtidae > Azorinus > Azorinus chamasolen. The sequence goes on along the minus strand of OY755250.1, from coordinate 6,042,531 downwards.
AACATCCTCTGTGCACGGACAGTAGAACCAATCTAATGCGACCACTTGAAGGATAAACATTGGTGTTTTTATAAGCGGGTGGTTGCTTAATGCAGAACAAAAGTAATGCAGAAAGTTTAGGAGCTTTCTGTATTACTTTTGTCCTGCATTAAACTACCACCTGCCTCTACCACCCAGAATTATACCTCTTTTTGGTCGTCGCATTAATAAGACGTCACATTGCGTCAGTATGTGAGTTTTATGCTAAAGAGGTATTGCGGTAAACTTCGACAACTAACACCGGAAGAAACAAAGGGTCGCAACTCTGTCGAAAAATGATTGCACCTGTTATAGTCTTTTGTATAGGCACATCTGCATATATGAATCAAGGTTGACCATCCGCGAAAGTTTGAAATAAATCCAACTAAAATTTAATATGTCTGAGGATTTCGACACATTTAGGATTTCAACACAGATAGTTTTAACACACTGATGATTTCAACACACGAGATTTTCAGCATGTTCGCACGTGCGCAAGGCCTGACGGGTAAGACAAGTGCAGCGCTACGTAAACACATATACAATCTAAGGGAGGGGTGCATAAAATGTAATATGAAGCACCAATAAAAATATATCACAAATGCTTATAATTTTATAACACAGAAAGAGATAAGTAAAACACCGTCTAAACCGGATGTTAAACTCAACATCAGTGTCGGTATTAAGACAAGTGGCAGTGTAACGCATGTTAACCCTTTCCCTCATATAAACGTGTTTTCACGCATTTGCAAACAGAGTAGACCCAGATCAGACGGCTCCTAGAGGAGCCGTCTGATCAGGGTCTGCTCTGTTTGCTAATGGAATTTGATAGCTACGTTTCTTTACTTTCTGAAATGGCCACAATAGTCCACCTTCAATATTTGATTATAATTTTTTTTCCCATGAGTATTCAATAGGTATTGAAATTTGGACTAAATATAGAACAGGGAAAGGGTTAACAATCATGGAGAGAGCTCCTTTGGGAGCTTAATGCATGACTTTCACACTGCATTACGCAACCACCTGCATAAAAAGAGCTGAGTTGTTCTTTATTAAAATTCCGGTTTAGAGGCGGTCTACTTTAATACTGAGTCTCACTACTAACTAATCATTCTAAGCGTGTTTGCTGACTTGCAGTAGGTTGGTGGTTATGTAAGTAAACAACGATCTGTGAACCATAAAAATCAGCGCAGTCCACATTTTTGGGGAGTCAGGATTCTGTCAGCATAAAACCTGCATGAGAAAATCGTGATGGACTGTCGCATTTAAAGTATATATCTTAGTTAGATGGAATGTATCAATGCCGACACCCCATAATCGAGGAAATGACCAAAATGTAAAGTACATTCACGGCTCACTGCTCGTTGTTTACCTATATCTGTGTTTTCTTCTATGCACAAAACAATGCAGGTTTGTTCATAGTATAGAAACAAACCTTGGGGGTATTCCTACACCTGTAATTAGCTGGACGTCGCCATGAGAATGACATACTGGCAAACCGACGTAAACTAACTGTGCAGAAGTAAGTTTACGACAACTGCCTGTGCAGAAGTAAGTTTACGACAACTGCCTGTGCAGAAGTAAGTTTACGACAGACAACTACCTGTGCAGAAGTAAGTTTACGACAACTACCTGTGTACATGTAGAAGACTAAACTGCAAGTTTTAAACTCGTTACCTGTTCAATATTCATGTAAGAAATTATCACATCATGAATATTTATCAGCTGTTGTTTTATGATGTAAATTTTTCAAGGAGTTGTTTTGCTTTAACAAAAAACTGTGGAAATACGATACATATCATGCTAAAGGCAAACAGAGCTGACATTGACCAGTCTGTTCCTATAGGAACCCTCTGAACTGGGTCTGCTCTGTTTGCCAATGCGTGAAAAAAATTTACATGAAGGAAAAGGTTAAGTGGCAGTGACTTTAGTGAAACACGTCAATATGTGAGCTACTTTTGTGGCACATGTGAATTAAAGACATAAATACACAATAAAATCTATATCTGATCAAAAAAAATCAGAAGTTGTAAACAAAAAAATCTCTAAAGCAACCCCTTTATTAACCTTTATTAACAATTTGCCCAGTGAATATTCATGTTAGAAATAAAGAAAATTAATATTAACCCTTCGCTTGCTATTCACGTCAATATACCTACCTGTAAATAGTGATGACCCAGATGAGACAGCTCCTGCAGGAGCTGTCTCATCAGGGTCTGCACTATTTACAAGTTGATAGTGCAACCAGTGCACTCCACAGCAGTGATTGCACAGCGATATACGTGTACACAGTGAAGATATATGTAATTATACAACAGGGCATGGGTAAAGAAGGAGAAATGTATTTTAAAATTAAGTAAGCGAAGGGTTAAGTACCTGGCCTTTTACAAAGACATTTCAAATTTTGAACAAGAGATATTTTGGTCGTGGCAAAAACTGCAGATTGAAAATATACATCATAGATCTAATATTCCATAAGCAAACAGAATAGATCCTGATCAGACGTTTTCTACAGGAGCCGTCTGGTCTCGATCTACTATTTGCAAGTGCGTTTTCAGGCGTATATGGATATACATGTATAAAGTAAATGGTTAATAAATATATATAAGTGATCTGTCTCCTACAGCAACTGGCTGCGTAATTGAGGACAAAACTTGTAATACAGAAAGTTCCTAATGTAGCTCTCACCAAACATAACTTAACCATGCACTGATCTAGTATCTGCCCATTCCCTCATATTGACACCTTTTGACGCCTCTGTAAAAACCATCTTGTGAAACCATTGTGATAAATAGAGCATTTGCTCCATAGGAGCAAATGCTCTGTTTATCACAATGGTTTCACTACACAAGCCTGAAACTTCCCATGTTGCTAGTAAATGCTCCTTTTCGGTAGCTTTATTGAAAAAGGATGGATCTAAAAATAGCATATGAGGTAATGGGTTAAGATCCAGAATTAGGCCTTTACTGCAAATGCAAAAATTCATATTACACATAAAATAATACTGTATTGTTCCCAACCTTTAGCCAGCTGAGCAAACCTTGTCGTTTATAGTGGATGCCTTTTAATTCTAATTTCAGAACAGAGTGTTTGATATCGAGGCACTCGGCATCTTATCTGGCTCCAAACTGTTTTGCCGGAGTATTCAAGGACTGGCATGCAGCATGATAAAAGATTCAGCTGAACCTCGAGATCTCGAAATCGGATAACTCGAACTCGGATAACTCGAATTTCGGGTAACTCGAACTAAAGATTCGTCCTTCCTAAATTTACAATGCAGAACTGTTCTCAAATGTATCACTACGCATATCTAGAAACACGTATTAGAGCTTAACGCAGATCGAAAGTAATGCTGAAAGCTCCTACTAACCACACACTGTCACTTTAGACCTGCATTAAGCTGTGAGTTTGAGAAATTGTCCAGATTAGAAATCGGATTATTCGAGTATCTGTTATCTGGAAGTGATTTGTATGGTCCATATAGGATCGAGATGTCGAAGCTCATCTGTAATAATATACAAATTAATTAATTAATTGCTCTATTTAATTAATTAATTGCTCTATTTTAATTAATTAATTGCTCTAATTAATTAATTAATTGCGCTATTTAATTAATTAATTGCGCCATTTAATTAAGTAATTGCTCTATTTAATTAATTAAAAGTAGTCAACTAGTATACAAATACACCCAGAGCAAATGAATTTTGTAGTTTTGAAACAATTGTGATAAATAGAGCATTTGCTCCTATGGAGCAAATGCTCTATTTATCACAATGGTTTCATAAAGTGACGTTTACAGAGGCGTAGAAAAGTGAATTTATGGAGGAAAGCATTAAAAGCTGCAGTCCCTCAACGTGGTCTATGATGGATGTTAGAACGTCGTCGTAGATCCAGGTGTGACGTCACGAAAGAAAACTCGTCACGAATCACACTGAACAGTTCACCCACTACGCTGTTGGACTTCTCCTGAAGAAAAAGGAAAAAAATGATAAAAAATGATTGTTAGGGTATTGTCTAGAAGTAAAGGCTTAACTAATAAAAATGTCGCAGTCTTTTGCTAAAAAATAAAATGATGAAACATTCATGCAGTCATTTAGGGTTGTCTTATCGAGGGCTTGGTGCAAAACTATTCACAAAATGAAGGAGTTAGAATAGTTTTGCACCATGCCCTCGTTATGGTTCTAGTGTTTGTTGTTGTTTTTGCTTGTTGTTGTTGTTGTTGTTACTGATAAAGATGAAAAACAATAGTTTGATGCATTCGTCTAATCCAACTGGAATCAAAATAATACCAGTCGATGTGAACACATGAAGCAACATCTGATGTCTGTTAGTAACCAGTTGAAATGAAAACAAGATAAGTTGTCAAAATAAAATCATTGACACAATAGTACCGATGATGACGGTGGAGATATTAATACTCGTGATGATGGTAGGGTTGGTGAAGAATGTTGAATGTTGAATGATGAATGATGATGATGACGATGATGGTGACGATAATTGTGATGATGATGATGATGATGATGATGATGATGGTGATGATGATGGTGATGGTGATGATGATGATGATGATGATGATGATGATGATGATGATGATGATGATGATGATGATGATGATGATGATGATGATGATGATGATGATGATGATGATGATGATGATGATAATGATGATGATGATGATAATGATGATGATGGTGGTGATGATGGTGATGATGGTGATGATGATGATGATGGTGATGATGGTGATGATGGTGATGATGGTAATGATGATGATGATGATGATGATGATGATGATGATGATGATGATGATGATGATGATGGATGATGATGATGATGATGATGATGATGATGATGATGATGATGATGATGATGATGATGATGATGCACAAAACATTATTTACCTGATACTTCTGTTCCTTCCCTCTCACCTCTTCCAGCTTAACTCGCCTCTGAAATACGAACATACACATAACAACATTTAGCCTCTATAATGCCTTGGCCAGACATTCAAAGGTGGGGAAAACATTTTTCTCTGATTAACCGCTTACTTCATAGATATACCGTTCTACGCCTTTGCAAACAGAGTAGACCCAGATCAGACGGCTCCTATAGGAGCCGTCTGATCAGGGTCTGCTCTGTTTGCTTATGATATAACTTAGATATGAGTCTACAAGTTCTGCCATGGACAAATTAATCCTATGTCCATGTATGTCAGCATCTCTTACTTGAATAATGACAATTATTAGTCATTTCACTCTTTTTGGCGACAAAGCTTTTTCGTCTGCAAAAAAATGTCGTCTGCTTGAAGTTACAGGGTTGACTTCTTTCAAATATTTCTCTAACATATAAGTGGTGTGTCAAACAGTTTGGATTCTCATGAGATGCCGAGTTACTCGGCGTCTCGGCAAAACCCAAACTGTTTGCATAGGTAATCACAGTCACTATCATAACTCTTCGAGTCACTTTCCGGCGATCTCGGCAATGAGTTCAAATTGCTTGTATTCAAACAATTTTCAGAGTATCTCGCCGTCTCGTCTAGGTACAGACTATTTGACACTCAATCAATAGTTTCTCTAGTTCCAAACTGTTCCTCTTATGTATCATCCAGCAGACTGTTTGACACCCAGTCAATAGTTTCTCTTATTGGTAATCTAGATCCAGACTGATTGACACTCAGTCAACAGTTCCTCTTATGTATCATCTAGATCTAAGTCCAGACTATTTGACACTCAGTCAACAGTTTCTCTTATGTATCATCTAGATCTAAGTTCAGACTATTTGACACTCAGTCAACAGTTTCTCTTATGTATCATCTAGATCTAAGCCCAGACTATTTGACACTCAGTCAACAGTTTCTCTTATGTATCATCTAGATCTAAGTCCAGACTATTTGACACTCAGTCAACAGTTTCTCTTATGTATCATCTAGATCTAAGTCCAGACTATCTGACACTCAGTCAACAGTTTCTCTTATGTATCATCTAGATCTAAGTCCAGACTATTTGACACTCATCACTTAACAGTTTCTCTTATGTATCATCTAGATCTAAGTCCAGACTATTTGACACTCAGTCAACAATTTCTCTTATGTATCATCTAGATCTAAGTCCAGACTATTTGACACTCAGTCAACAGTTTCTCTTATGTATCATTTAGATCTAGATCCAGACTATTTGACACTCAGTCAATGGTTTTCTCTTATGTCTCACCTACATCCAGAATGTTTTACATTCAGTCAATGGTTTCTCTTATTTATCATCTAGATCCAGGCTGTTTGACACTCGGTCAATTATTTCTGTTATGTCTCATCTAGATCTAGATCCATGCTGCTTGACACTCTGTCAATAGTTTCTCTTGTTTCTCACCTAGATCGAGAATGTTTGACATTCAAATGTATGAACGAACTGAAAATAGGTCATAGCGTTCCTTATCATTTAGTAGAGAGTATTAATTAATAGACTTGTCTTATATAACGTACCCTACGTGTATATAAACTCACTGTACATGTTTACCTTATGCTGGTTATATGAATAAACTCACCTCATACAATATACCAGTGGTATTGATGAACTCAACTCATACAATATACATGTACAATACCAGTGGTATCGATGAACTCATCTCATACAATATACCAGTGATGTCGATAAACTCATCTCATACAATATACTGATAATATGGAATAACTCGTATCAATAGGCTATTATTAACCCTTCGCTTGCTATTCACGTCAATATACCTACCTGTATATAGTGAACAGCAGTGATTGCACAGCGAAATACGGGTACACAGTGAAGATATATGGAATTATACAACAGGGCATGGGTAAAGAAGGATAAATGTGTTTTAAAATTCAGCAAGCGAAGGGTTAAGACAATCTCACCTCATATAGCATGATGAAGATGAAGACACACTGGAAGATAAAGTAACACACAGCAAACACAATGAAAGCCCAAAAGTCAAGGTCTTTTTGGAGGCTCTCCGAAGTAACTCTGGACAAGATGGCGTGCCACAGGGAGATGCACCCGCTGAACATCGTAGATATCAGCATGTACCGGTCCTGAAAATCAGTGAAAAGTTGTAAATGAAAAACGTAGCAATATGTACCGGTCCTGAAAATAAGTGAAAGTTGAAACTGATATAGATATCAACATGTATCAGTCCAGAAAAGGAGTCGTTCTGGTTCTCGAGTCTCGACTGATAATCACTGAGCCCCTCACTGCTGTGGGCTCGAATCTCAGTCTGGGCATTTGGATTTTCATGCAAGGAAGCCTTCCAGCTGGCTTGAGGTATGTCGGTGGTTCCACAAAACAAGCCAATTTGTTCTGTGCACAGAAGCACATCTGGGGTCCTTCCTCCACCTGTAATTAGCTGGACGTCGTGATATGACTGAAATACTGCTAAAAAGACGTGAAACCCGATAAAAACCAAAACCAAACCAATGCAGAAAAAGAAATGTTTACGCCTCGGTGGACATTACCAGTCTCGGGTTGACAATACGTGCTGTCACCCTTCTTGGTATGCGATATTAGCACACTGCTTATCTCCGCCAAATGTGCCTACGTTTTTGAATCGGGTCTTTTTGTAATTTTAACGGGCAATTTTGCAACATAACCCCCTTCCCCACTATGCCTGTTATTTGAAATTGAAAATTACCATATTTGGATGTGAACTCTGGTTACAGCTCCTGTCAATTAGAGTTGTCATATATAATCTAAAGCTGTGTTGCTATTCTAAGAAGATAAAAAGTAGTCACGTGACAAACTGTTAGTATGACGTAATACTGAGGAACAACATATATGACGTCAGTTGTTTTGTTCTGAACTTGTTAAGCGTACGATGTTTGCGTTATTAATTGATGACGAGTATAATGTTGGTGTATAGTACTCGGATGTAACAAGCTTCGGAGTAGCGTGGCATTGTTATATTGTAGTTAATACTTTTTCATTGCTATAGTTTGTCGCAGTGACGTTTATTTACCAAAACAATCAGTCAGCTGTTCTATATATATAGTATTGTCTACGTGAAAATGACGCTTGGTCAAAACTATTCAAGAATGTCGACCATTTTCATATGAGCACAACACATTTTAAAAGTAAACTTTTGAGAACTCACCAGGTGTGTAAGATACGAAATCTTTGGAATATTCGTATTTGTGACAAACCGGAAACTGATTCCCGCCAAAAGTAGAATGAAAGAAAGCTGTAGACGGTTCTGTGTCAAAGATGGCTGCACCGCAAAGGTCGTGAAGGCGAAAAGTGTCAACAAAACCTGAAGTGAAAAGAAAAGAAACTCGTGATTCGTGGCAATTACAATACACACCTCACTAAATCGATCACTAAACCCATTACGTCATAGGCTATTTTTAGATACAACCACTTTGTATTAATCTACCGAAAAGGAGCATTCACTAGAGAAAAGGATTTTTTAGAATTTTGTAGTTTGAAACCATTGTGATAAATAGAGCATTTGCTCCTCTATTTATCACAATTGTTTCATAAAGTGACTTTTACAGAGTCGTTAAAAGTCGTCAATATGAGGGAATGTGTTAAACATTATCGGTATTTAAGACAGGGGTAGCTTAATACAGGGTGAACGTCCTGCAGAAAGCTCCTACGGATCCTGCATTAAGCTCCATTTGCCTCAAATACCCAGAATAAGACCTCTTTTAACCCTTTCCCTGATGAATATTCATATAGGAAATAATGACGTCATGAATATTAATAAGATTTTTTTTATAATTGCATATGAACACATGGCATTTTGGTTCAGGCAAAAGCAGTAGAATCAGATCTATAATACACCATAAGAAAACAGAGCACACCCTGACCAGACGGCTCCTATAGGAGCCGTCTGATCTGGGTCTACTCTGTTTGCAGATGCGTCAAAATGCACTTACATAAAGGAAAGGGTTAACCCATTTGTACATTTGTGTCTCTTGCAACGGACGTAGGCAAACAGTGTAGGCAAAGATCAGAGGACTGCCGAATCAGCCCTATGGTCAGGATCTACACTGTCAATGGATTATACCAGTATATATTGTGTTTGCCTTGTCAACTCAACATGGAAACGGACCGGTTCCGAAACAAAGCCTGGATGTGTCGTTTCTTAAATATGGGAATGGATGGGTTAATAAAAATGATAATGAATGAGCACTCGTGTTATATATCATGTTTATATAATGATGTAATATACAGTAAAACCTCTCTATAACGGCCACTAAATTACATCAAGTATTTTGTGTTACAGGCAGGTGGCTGCTTAAAGCAAGGTGAAAGCAAAACAGAACGCTCCTGTAGGAGCGTTCTGTTTTACTTTCACCTTGCTTTAAGCAACCACCTGCCCTAAATATCAACTAATTAACGCGATTCAGTGGCCGTTATAGAGAGGTTTTACTGTACTGTGGATCTTCGATATTTCGAACCTCAAGGGATCATACAAGTATCTTCGAGATAACGTGAGAACTGTCTCCCAATTTCTTACTTGGAAATTTCGTCAATATGTCAGCTTAATGCAGGTCGCAAGTAATGTTGCAAGCTCCTGTAGGAGCTTTCAGCATTACTTGCAACCAGCATTCAACTGTCGTATGTCTTCATGGATATGTGCCTGTGTTGAATTTTAGAATCTTTATTATAAAAATCTGTAAGGGACCGAACTGATACTTCGAGTTATTGCTATGTTTGAGTTATTGCTATGTTTGAGTTATCCGAGTTCGAGATATCGACTTTCAAATGTATTTATGTAATAACTTGCCACAATTGCGAGAACGTTCCAGGCGAAGAAACCATATCGTCGGGACACGCAGCACGTGACAATAAGACCCGAATAGTTCTTGCTTGCACGTGTGTACTGAGACGAAATGTCGAATGGCGCAATCTCCACGAAATTGTGCAGGGTCCATTCCTGTAAAATTAAGAAAATACATAACATGTCAGATAATTAACCGCGCCATAAGACCTATTAATATCCGGTATATCATTTGTATGTTTCCGTAAAGTCAACGGAAATCTAATCTTATCAAAACTCTTGGGCAAAACCTAATAGTTCCCCCATACGCATATAGTTTTACTATTACAAATCATTCGATATTCTCCGTATAACCGATGATTCCCGAACAAAGGTCCAAGAATGTTCAAGTGTCTGAGGCTAATTTTGTCGTACAATATACAAGTACATGATTCATATTTCTGTGTACAAAAAGGTTTCATGCTCACAATATATCTCTGTTGGCGCCACAAAATGTCTGTCTGCAAACAATGTCGTCTGCTTTAAATTTATTCATTTTTTTTCTCAAAAATGGATGCTGATGAGAGATCAGCTTATGCTGATAAGTGACCAAGTTTTTCAGATGAGTGACTAGGTTACCCTGATTGATGGTTATGCTGATGACAGACCGGGTTATGCTGATGATAAACCGGGCTATGCTGATGAGAAACCTGATTAAGTTGATGAGATCGGAGTATGCTGATGAGTGACTGGGTTATGCTGATGACAGATCAGGTTATGCTGATGAGAGACATCAACATTATCACATCAGTCAAATCAACATTAATTTATAAGCAAACAGAGCTGACCCTGATTAGACGGTTCCGAAAGATCTGGGTCTGATCTGTTTGCAAAATTGTAATTATGAGGTACAGAGTAACTGTATGATTGCTAGCTGTCGTGACGTACTTAAAAATTATGGTTTCTCAGTTATTAATATTTCCCCTGCACGCGGTCACCATCTAAAAACATTGTCACGTGTATCTATTTATACACTCGTTTGTATTCTTTTGCGTCTACTTATTCATGAAAACAAAAACGTCTCTGCTCATACGCAAATGAGATACGTCTATGGTCTTTTTAAAGATTATTAATTGATTACTCTAAGATACATTACTCATTTGCTCTTCGTTTGCATCTCCTAGAGTGATGTCCCTTGAATCTATTTTCCAACATACCTGGCTATCAGAGAAACAGTCGATGTGTATAGAGCTGATTTCGTTGGGGTCTTCTGTGATTTCGACTAAATCTTTCGTCAGTTCTGAGGTCAGTACGATGGAAATGGACTGCCCGAAGTATAAAACAAGGACAGCTAGGTAAAAATTCGAATCGATCTATTTTTAGAACTAATATCAATGTTCGTATTCTTTTTCCTAGGAACTACAATTCCGGCGTATGAATACTCTTACAAAAACGTTAACCCTTTCCCTGTTCTATGTTTATTCCAAATTTCAATACCTACAGAATATTTATGGACATAGTAGCTATAATGAAATATGGAATGTGGAACATTGTAGTCATTTTAGAAAGTAAAGAAACACATCTATCAAATTCCATTAGCAAACAGAGCAGGCCCTGATCAGACTGTTCCTATAGTAGTCGTCTGATCTGGGTCTACTCTGTTTGCAAATGCGTGATAACACGTTTATACGGAGGAAAGGGTTAAATGGCACTTTCTGTTCCATGGAGGGACAACAAGAGAAGCTGGTATACTAAAATATAATATCTCCTTACAACTAAGATCTATAAACATTGGGATGCTGCTCTGGCGGTTGTACTAGGATTTCACATTTAACCATTTACCTGTTTAATATGCATGTAAAATAAATTGCATTATGAATATTTATGAGCTGATATTTTAAACTTTTCCTCCATAGGCTATTTTAGACCCAACCTTTTTCAATAAATCTACCGAAAATGAGCGTTATCTAGAGAAAAGTAAAATTTATAATTTTGTAGTTTGAAACCATTGTGATAAATAGAGCATTTGCTCTTAAAGGAGCAAATGCTCTATTTATCACAATGGTTTCAAACTACAAGATTCTAAAAAATTCCTTTTCACTAGTCTAGATAATGCTCCTTATTCAAAGTGGTTGGATCTAAAAATAGCATATGAAGGAAAGGGTTAAATCCATTCCGTCATATTTATGCCTTTTGACACCACTGTATACGTCAGTGTTGAAACTATCGTGATAAATAGAGCTCTGTAGGAGCAACTACTCAAAACTACACAATTCTTTAGTTTCCTTTTAGACCTAGACATAGATTCTAGACATAGACACATTTTATTTTCTATCGGATACAGCAAACACTACAACATAAGTCCTGTAGGGCTTGTATACCCATTTCTAGTAAATGCACGTGTCCCTAGGTTTTCTTGTCACCGTAGGTGCTTAATTCTCTCAGTTTAACACCGTCTGTAAGTCACATTTTGAAACCAGTACGATAAATAGAACAAATGAGCAAATGCTCTATTTATTAGATCTAAAATGGGCTCAATAATACATATTTTTAAATTTTTCCTTTTTTTCTAGTAAATATTCATTTTCAGTAGATTTATTCACAGAGATTAGGTCTAATAATACCTTTTTACTTAAAATGGGTCTGAAATAGCCTACCGCTGTGTATGAGTCTAAAAAAAGCCTATTAGGGTTAAGGTACCTGGATATCAAATGGGAAATCATTGAGTTCCATTGTCTCGTAGAACTTTCCTTTCACTCTCCTCATCTCATAGATAAATGCCTCGCCCCTCGGGGAGTATCGAACCTCGTACCACACCCTAGTTTTGGGGTCCTCGAACACATTCTGCACGGCAAGTTCGGGGTTCCAGAACACGGAGAAATCGGTCACCTTCGTCTGAAGATCAATTTACATCATAAATTACGTCACATGTAGCTTACATCATACTTTACGTCATACCTTAATTCCATATCATATTCAATGCATGTTTACCGTGTTGATAAACATCTACAATGTGTTCAACACATACACCTTTTAACACTTTAATTACTCCATAAATACACATTCATTTCTACTCCATTGCAAACAGAATGGACCCATATCAGACGGCTCCTGTATGAGCCGTCTGATCAGGGTCTGCTCTGTTTGTTTATACCTATATCGTGAAGATATGCGTCTACAGTTTCTGCCATGTTCAAATACACACGTGTTCACGTGCTATTATTACAATTAGCCTAATTAGTATTGATGGTGTCATTATTTCTTACATTAATCATTCTCTTGTTGAATTTTAAAATACATTTATGATTTCTCATTCTTTACCCATGCCCTGTTGTATAATTACATATATCTTGACTTCACTGTTTACAAGTATTTCGCTGTGCAATCACTGCTATGGAGTGCACGGGTTGCCCAATCAACTTGTAAATAGTGCAGACCCTGATGAGACAGCTCCTGCAGGAGCCGTCTCATCTGGGTCTTCATTATTTACATGTAGGTATATTGACGTGAATAGCCAGCGAAGGGTTAATATTCATGGAGCAAAGGGTTAGCGCCTTTGCAAACGATAGAATAAGACTCTGTAGACGTCGTTTGATCGGGCGTGTTCCATTATTTTATAATTAACCGTTTATTTATCATACAACGTCACGAAATACAGTCACTTCCTACTAGCATAATATTTTCGACGTCGACGCTGTATTTTGTGAGGTACAGTGCATGTGTACTGACCACACTGGAATGGTTTTTTTGGTTCAGCCAATAGGAGGAAAACAGAAGGACGAAAAAGGCATAATTAAACATAAACATAAACGTCAAATTAACACATTTGCTCACCTTTGTCTCAACTATTTGTCCGTATAAAAGAATTAAATCAAGTTTGTTTATGTTGTAAAAGTCCATGACGTCACTGCATGCCAATATGAAGTCACGTAATTCGTACTTGCATGTATTTTCATTCAAGGGACGAAACCGCTTTAGCAATTTTTCTTTTTCTTAATTTTCTTCATTTTTCTTGGAGTTGCATGATAAAAGAATTACTATGCTAGTAGTTTGGAAGTTCAGCTGTATTTTGGCTCGTCAAAATAGTAGTTAATTGCTCGCCAAGGCGCGCATTTAACAACTTTTATAACTCGCCAAAATACAGCTGAACTTCCAAACTACTAGCACAGTAATTCTTATAAATATACACACGTCAAAGATTACGTCATACCTTTAGAAACGTCATATATTACATCATACTGGTACCTTTAGACACGTCATAGATTACATCATACCGGTAAATACGTCATATATTACGTCACGCCTTTACCTCATAAAAAACTTGGGTCTTCCTCCATACGTAATTAACGTTAAAGTGACGTAAAACCTCGAAACAAGCAAACATACAATAATAATAATAAGAAATATCTTTTAAAAAAGATATTCAGTGGCATTCAATTAAGAAATGAATGACGTGCTTCCGGTGTTCATGAGGTTATGCAACGCATCGCTTTACGAGCAAAGTTAGTGAAGCCCGAAGGGCTTCACGTGAATCTTTGCTCGTAAAGCTATGCGTTGCATAACCCATGAACACCGTGAGCACGTCATTTATTTCTTATATTTATATTCCATTGTATTTCTTATATTTAAGAAATGAATGACGTGCTTCCGGTGTTCATGAGGTTATGCAACTTTCTTTTTAGCATAAGGTTATATAAGGACGTTGCAGGGCGAATGTAAATATATATTATTAATAAAAAGCACACACAAAAACCGGTTTAACTCTATACTCCGTACACATCTCTACGCCTATGCAAATAGGGTCGACTCGGATAAGACGGCCCCTACAGGGTCTGCTCCGTTTCAAATAGGGTCGACTCGGATAAGACGGCCCCTACAGCGTCTGCTCCGTTTGCTGTCTCCGTACTTCATTTTCAGTGTTTTTATATTTTCTGGTCCTTCGGGATCATTAGTTTTGATGTTATTAGTTGAATGCTGCTTAAACCGGTGCTAGGGGGCGTGAGTAGTGTTGCACTTTTAATTACTACTAATGAACAGACTCAATAAAACCGGGTCTGCAATTTTCTCTTTTGCATTTCTACTTTTGCTTTCGAAGGATCACAAATTTTCAGAATATTTCTACAATGTATTAGAATCTACATAGATATATTCAAGCTCCAAACTACATGTTCTGCCTTGTCAAACCAGTTTTGTGGTCATGAAATTCAATGTGCTATTATAAAAAATCTATTTGATATTGATGGTGTCATTATTTCTCACATGGACAAAAGTGTAAAAGCCTCTTTGGATGTCGAAGTAAGGAGATCTAAGATCCATTTTCTTAAGGACACGACCCATTAATGCATCATCGATTCTATTCACAAAGCTTCAAAAGAATCGAAACCTCATTAAAAATTCATTTTTTGTTAAATAGAAAGTCTGATTAAGTACGAAATAAATTTGGACGTTCTGAGACGTATTTCACCACGATCTAAACTGTATGGTAGCCTATTATGATATTATGATTATATTTTAGAACCAACAATCAAACATTTGAAAGGGAATACAGTAAAAACCGTAAATACCGGAATTCTAGTAGAGAAGAATTCATATATTTTTAGATAGGTGACTGCTTAATGCAGGCTGGAAGTCATGCAGAAATTTCCTGGAGGAGCTTTCTGCATAACTGTCACCCTGCATTAAGCTCCCACCTGTCTCCAAGACCGACATTTGTGCTCAATTGAACGTCTGGTTTAGAGGGGAGTTTACTGTACTTTGAAGCAGGCGACAAATTGAGTAGACGACAATCTAGCAGACGACAATATAGCAGACGGCATTCTAGCAGACGACAATACGTGACAGAAAGAGGGAGTTTAACCTTGTGAATGTACACAGGAAACACGTGCATCAATATTTGCAAACAGTGAAGACTCGGAAAGGTTTTTTTTGGAGGAATTCTCTGATCAGGGTCTGCACTGTTTATGATTGAAATCCTTTAGTAGCCTACATATACGACTTCATACTGAACGGATGGTATCGTTAACACATTAAATGCCCCGTTCTATATTGGATATTTTAAAGGAATAAAGTATTAAATATATTCTTCTATATCGATTAAACATCAACAAACATTAAAATAGTTCTGTAGTTTGAAAAAGATCATTTACATAACCCTAATCTGGTTGTGAAAAAAAAAAGTCTGCTGTCAGTCGAATTTGGGACAATTTTTATTACATGTACTTCCCATTTGGTCAAGACATTTCGAGGCACTACAGTAAAACCCCTCTATAACGGCCATTAAATTACATCAAGTATTTTGTGTTAAAGGCAGGTCGCTGCTTGAAGCAAGGTGAAAGTAAAACAGAACGCTCCTATAGGAGCGTTCTGTTTTACTTAACCTTGCTTTAAGCAGCCACATGCCCTAAATATCAACTAATTAACACAAATTAGTGGCCGTTATAGAGAGGTTTAGTGGTCGTTATAGAGAGGTCTAGTGGTCGTTATAGAGAGGTTTAGTGACCGTTATAGAGAGGTTTTACTTCCGTTATAGAGAGGTTTTTCATCGAGTGTCAAACAGCTTGGATCCAGAGAAGATGTCGAGTTGCCGAGTTACTCGGCGACTCATCTGGATCCAAGCTGTTTGAAAATGCGGTCAAGAATAGCTGAATAAAGTTAAATGCGTACGACCCACGTCTATTTCCATTTCAGTTTGTCTGTATGAAATCAATTTAAATACCATTCCCTGTAGGTTTTTACCGTATATATTATACGCCTTCCTATGCCTTTGCAAACAGAGTAGACCCAGATCAGACGGATTCCCTAGGAGTCGTCTGATCAGGGTCTCAGTGTTTGCTTATAAAATAATATAGAGATGATTCTACAATGTCTGCCATGGCGAAAAATCAAGTGCTAATGTGTTCATTATAAAAACGTAATCTAATTAATGTTCATGACGTCATTATTTCTTGCATGAATATTCATGGAGTAAAGGGTTCACTACCAAATGTTTGCGGGTAACCAGTCTCGCCTTCTACACCGGGCTGTAAAGCTAAATATGTCGATTCAGCACTATTCTGACAAACTAGACTGACAATAGCAAAGAGTGGATCCTTCAGGAACAGTTTGATCTGGGTCTACACTCTTTGATTATGTTTGTTTATCCATAAATTTAACCCTTCCCTTCATATAAACGCATTTCACGCATTTACAAACAAAGTAAACCCAGATCAGACGGCTCCAATAGGAGCCGTCTGATCAGGGTCTACTCTGTTTGTTAATGGGATTTTAAAGATATGTTTTTACTATCTAAACGAGCTACAGTATACAAACATTCCATATTTCATTATATTTTTTTGTCCATGAATATTCAGTAGGTATTTTTATTTGGATTAAAAACATAAAACGGGGGAAGGGTTGAAGTAATGACAGTAAACTAAATTCAACAGATAACAGAATGAAAAAAAAAATATCAAAAAAGTCTATAACTAAACACGTGACCTACTAAAAATGTTGATCATTGAATATACCGTTTACGTCTGCTGGAAACTGTGTTATCTGAAATTGAGATCTGCTAAATTTATATATCGTCAGCTGAAAATGTCGTCGACTTAATATGTCGTCTGTTTAAAATGTCATCTGCCAAAGTTGAGCGCTGAAAATGTCTGAAAATGTCGTCTGCTGAAAATGTCTGAAAATGTCGTCAGCTGAAATGTTCGAAAATGTCGTTTGCTGAAAATGTTAAAAAAAATGTCGTCTGATGAAAATGTTCGAAAATGTCGTCTGATGAAAATGTTGTCCGCTGAAAATGTTCGAAAATGTTTGCTGAAAATGTTCGAAAAATGTCGATTGCTGAAAATATTCGAAAATTTCGCCTGATGAAAATGTTGTCCGCTGAAAATGACGTCTACAAAAATTGCTTCTATTGAAAATAATGTCTGTTGAAATTGTGAACTAATCGTCTGCTGAAAATGTCGTCTGCTAAAAGTGTATCTGCTTAACTCCCCATCATTCTATCCTTTTCAATACGGGTCTGCACTGTTTGCCATGCTAAAGTTTTAACTCCCCATCATTCTATCCTTTTCAATACGGGTCTGCACTGTTTGCCATGCTAAAGTTTTGTTTAGAAATATCCCTGAACGATCACAGTTAGCATGTCCAGTTTGAATTTTGGAAAAGTCCATTTGAATATTCAACTATGAAAAGGGTTAATCCTTTCCTTCATATAAACGTGTTTTCAGGCGCTTGCAAACAGAGAATACCCGGATTAGAGGAGCCGCTTGGTCAGGCTTTGCTCCGTTTGGAGCATGAAAGAATATGGAAATGGAATATGAAAGATCGGTTGCTTCAGTTTCTAAAATGGGTACAATGTTCACCTTCCAGATGTCATTACAGTGCTCCCTCCCTACAACGGCCCTCTCAATAGCGATTCCCTCTTTACAAAAACGCATGTGACTGTTTCCGAAACAACAAGGCTCCAGACACAACTTTTTCCATCGTTTTTTCTTTATGCTTCCATCAAACCCTATGTTGTTACCACTCTTTAGAATCGTCACGATTCTAAAGAGTGGTCACAACATAGGGTTTGATTGAGGCATAACGGTTTCAATTCTCGAAATACACCTTATCTGGGGATCTGCAAACAAGCTAATTATGTTTGAGTTTCCCTCCATATAATAACTCCCTCTAAACAACACATACAATATTCGTATCCCAAAGGGTGTCGTTGTAGAGAGGGAGCACTGTATAACTATTTTTATCGATGAATATTCAGTAGGTATTGATATTTAAAACAGACACAGAACAATGTACGGGTTAATCAAGTATACACAGTAAAACCTCTATTAACCGGCAGTTAAATTTATTATGAATATCGGTTTTGGAGACAGGTGGTAGCTTAATGCAGGGTGAACGTCATGCAGAAAGCTCCTAGGGGAGCTTTCTGCATGACTTTCACCCTGCATTAAGCAGCCACTTGCTTAAAACTATCTAAATTCTTATCCACTAGAATTCCGGTTAAGAGAGGTTATACTGTAACATCTTTGTAAAAGAGTGCTTATGAACAGTTTAGACCTAAAGGGGATTATGATAATCTCGTCGACAATACAATCCTTTGACTATAGGAACCGTCTGATCAGGGTCTGCTGTTTGCTTATGGAATATAGATCTGATTCTACAGCTTCTGTTTCAGCAAAAAATGTGTTAGTATTCCATTTTGAAAATCAACTTAATGAAAATCCATGACGTCATCATTTCTGACATGATTATTCATGGAGTTAAGGTTAGTCTTTTAAAACCAAAAAAAACAGAATAGACCCAGATAAGATGGTTCCTGTGGAATCTGTCTGTTCAGGGTTTATTCTGTTTGCTTATAGAATAAAATAGATCTGATTGTTCAGTATTTTCTATACACAGTTGTTCATTTGTAGATAGTTGTTCATTTGTAGATATAGTTGCTCATGTGTTGATTGTTGTTCATTGTGGGTAGTTTGTTAACTGACGACTGTTCAATTTGTGGATTCATGATATTTGTTCATGTGTTACATGTTTTCATTTCATTTAAGGATTGTTGTTCATTGGTGGTCGTTCATGTTTGGATTGTTGTTCATTCATAATTGTTCATTTGTTGATTGTTGTTCATAATAGATTCGTCTTTTGCTGAAAGCTGTTCATTATACATGTAGTTGTTCATTTTTGGATAGTTGTTCATTATACATGTAGTTGTTCATTTATGGATAGTTGTTCATTATACATGCAGTTGTTCATTTTGAGATAGTTGTTCATTATACATGTAGTTGTTCATTTATGGATAGTTGTTCATTGTACATGTAGCAGTTCATTTATGGATAGTTGTTCATTATACATGTAGGGGAGACCGGGGCTAGTTGGTACATTTTTTACATTTTGTGTTTTATTTCATCTGATTTGCTGATAATTGTTCATTATACATGTAGTTGTTCATTTATGGATGATTGTTCATTATACATGTAGTAGTTCATTTATGGATGATTGTTCATTATACATGTAGTTGTTCATTTGCTGATAGTTGTTCATTATTGCTGATAGTTGTTCATTATGGATAGCTGTTAACTGTGTTGTATGTGTTCTATAAATAACATATTCTTGATTAGTATCTATTTATTCGCGCATGTGCCTGTTTTAACCCTGTACCTCATAGGCTATTTTAGACCCAACCTCTTTGAATAAATCGACCGAAAGGGAGCATTTACTAGAGAAAAGGGAAATTTTAGAATGTTGTAGTTACAAACCATTGTGATAAATAGAGCATTTGCTCCTGTGGAGCAAATGCTCTATTTATTACAATTGTTTCAAAATGTGAATTTCACGGAGCCGTCAAAAGACGTCAGTATGAGGGAATCTCTCTATGGACATTATGTTATTTGTTTGTTTGTTTTATTGTAAGTTATATGTACCTGTAAGTCTGTGGTCAGAGGTCCAGGTGAGATGTTTAAACTAAAACATTTTCAAGAATAACTTCTTTATTTCTCCATCAAACCCTATGTTGCGATTACTCTTTAGAATCGTCTCGAAGAGACGATTCTAAAGAGCTGTCACGACAAAGGGTTTGGTGGAGAAATGACCATTTTAGTTTTTGAGTACGCACCTTTATCTGTAGCTTGTGTGTTATTGGTATCAGTTCATGGTCATTGTCTCTTGTGGGTTGATACACGGTCGTATTCGGGCAACAACATCTGCAGTGTCCAAAGGGGCAGTTGTTGGTCACGAGTCCGATTTCGCGAGGGCAACGGCAGTTCCAAAGCACACTGCAGATGCCCCGACCAAAACCAAACGTGTATTATCGCTGTTCTTGCATAAAAGCTTCTTTCTGCTTTCCTGTGTTCATGTGATTGTTCAAAACACAATCATAATTACACGCCATTTCTTTGACAGTTCATTCAAATTATGATGTTTCCAGGGCACTGTTAAAACGCCGTAGTTCTAATGTCTATTGTTGACGTTTGGTCCCGCAAAGGTATAATTAAGACAGCTCGTAAGTAACCCTTTCACCGCCGAATTCGCATAAATGTGCCACGACAAATAGTGCAGTCCCAGATCAGACGCCGCCTTAAAAAAAAAAAAAAGACACCGCCTTTTCAAGGCGGCGTCTGACCAGGGACTTCACTTTTTGTCCCATTCACTATGTCTATCTATATATCTTTATTCTTTTGAAATTTACATTTATTTCTCTCATTTCCTTATTGTACCGAATGCTTTAACAAAATTTGAATTGCAGACGACATTCAGAAATTTGGCGCCGAAAGGGTTAATACACGGGTTATCGGAAACTACAACAGAAGCCCTTAACACATTACGTCATAGTTTTTTTAGATTCATTACCTCATAGGCTATTTTTAGATACAACCTCTTTAAATAAATCTACCGAAAAGGAGCATTTACTAGAGAAAAGTATTTTTTAGAATTTTGTAGTTTGAAACTATTGTGATAAATAGAGCATTTGCTCCTATTAGAGCAAATGCTCTATTTATCACAATGGTTTCACAAAGAGACTTTTACAGAGTCGTCAAAAGTCGTCAATATGAGGGAAAGGGTTAAAATGAACATCGGATTTGTTCATTAGATAAACTTGGGCGATTAAAACGAGATTTGTTAAAAAATAGAAAGAAAAACAAATTAAAAATAAAATCCCTGCCTTACCCTCGTCTTGTCCAGCGATGGTTCCCGCCATCTTGCTTGAATATAAATATCAGATTCAAAGTACTCCTTTATGGTCTCTATCTCTCCTATCTTCAGCACCACAACACTCACAAACACGTTTGTTTTCCCGCGCTTCTCTTGTCCATGCTGTGTCGGAAAGAATGTTTTGAGTGGTGATTTGGTCACGTGAGAAGTAGTGTATGTCACGTGTTCATCTTTTTCTACAGTATATTTTTCCGAGCCGTACATTCGTAAATTCTGCAACTCGACAATAGATGGCGTTTTTTCTGAGTTACTATACTCGTCGTCTTCGGAATATACAACTGTATTCTGTCGTCGTCTTTTCTTCTGACGCCGAGATGTTGCGATTCGTCTGTCATACGGGCCCACGTGATTGGATGGTAGTGACATGTTTGCCTTATCTGTTATGACGACTATCAGCAAATATTATTATCTGAAGAAAATGAGAAAAAAGAAACGAAACTACTCAGCGTGTTACATTACATGTATTTCAATGCAAATATAGTTGAACTTCAATATCTCTTACAATACAAATTACTTCGAAATTGCAGACGTTCGAGTCATCCGACGTCGCAATTAGCCCTTTCCCTCATATAAACGTGTTTTCACGCATTTGCAAACAGAGTAGACCCAGATCAGACGGCTCCTCTAAGAGCCGTCTGATCAGGGTCTGCTCTGTTTGCTTATAGAATTAGATAGATCTGTTTCTTTACTTTCTAAAATGTCTACAATGTTCCACCTTCCATATTTCTTTATAACTATTTAATAAGGGCAATTTATTGAGTAAAGGGTTAATTGACATATTTTCTAATTAGTCATCAATAGGCTTTTAATAAATTTGGCCTAAATACAGAACAGGGAAAGGGTTAAAATAATTTGCGACCGTTAAAAACCTCATATACCGTCGCGTATTTCAAATTACATGTACTGTAGGATTAACCCTATAATACTGACTACAGTAAAACTTCTCTAATTCGGTGTTATTTTGTAAAGAATAATTGAGAATGTTTCATGCTTGATGCAGGATTATAAAGTCATTCAGAAAGCTCTTGTAGAAGCTATCTGATCAGGGTCTGTTCTGTTTGCTTATAGATATGTCATCACAGTTTATGCCATAACAAAAAAATCCTATGGAGACCTTTATGGCATTATAATAAACCAATCAAAGTCATACAAATGCTTGTTAATGCATTTGCAAACAGAATAGACCCAGATCTTGTAGGAGACACCTGATCAGTTGCATGTGTACATGTATATGACATAAAAATCAGTTATAAATATCCATGATCTCATCATTTCTGATAGACGTCATCATGATGTCATCATTTCTGACATGTATATATATTATGCAACAGGGGAATGGTTAGCATACTAAATTATATTACTGGTGTCATTTTTACATACTGTTTACATGACAGAGGTCCAGATAAGATGCTAAAATGAAACTATTTTCAAAAATATCTTCTTTATTTCTCCACCAACCCGTATAATATCGTGATCATCCTTTGAGACGATTCTAAAGAGGGGTAACAACCTAGGGTTTGAGGGAGAAATGACGAATTCAGCATTTGAGTTACGCCCCTTTATCTGTGGCATGAATAATCTAAAGGGACATAACTCAACTGTCTAGGTCTATCTCACGACACAGTTACTGTTCAACTGTTTACAGTGTTCCCTCTCTACAACGACACCCTTTGGGATACGAATATTGTATGTGTTGTTCAGAGGGAGTTGTTATAGGGAGGGAAAATCAAACATAACTAGAGGTTTGTTTTTGTCACAAAAACAGATGTCTCCCCCTCCCATCCTCTTTCCAATAAACAAGACGTAATGTCTGGAACTCCAAACTT
The DNA here is from genome assembly GCA_963576725.1 of Azorinus chamasolen. Taxonomy (NCBI): domain Eukaryota; kingdom Metazoa; phylum Mollusca; class Bivalvia; order Cardiida; family Solecurtidae; genus Azorinus; species Azorinus chamasolen. Next base: position 6,019,267 of record OY755250.1, on the reverse strand, counting down.
ATCAGGGTCTAATGTTTAAGTCATCAGGGACAATAACTCCAACATTGTCAGGGGAGACAATTCAAAAGCCCCAGGTACACAAAAACACATGCTAGTCAACATCCTTGTGAAGTTTGGTGACTCTAGTACTAGTGGTTTCAGAGATACATGTGACACAAAGTAAAGTTTCTCTTATTTAAGTCCTAAGGGGCAGTAACTCCAAAGTTATCGTGGGGGGGGGGGGCAATTAAAAATCCCAGATGCACAACAACTCATGCTGGTGAACATTCCTGTGAAGTTTGGTGACACTAGCCCTACTGGTTTCAGAGATACATGCAGCACAAAGTTTCTCTAATTTTAAGTTAACATATCAGGGGCAGTAACTCAAGAATTATCAGGGGGAGACAATTAAAAAACCCAGGTGCACAACAACTCATGCTGGTGAACATTCCTGTGAAGTTTGGTGACTCTAGTCCTAGCGGTTTTACAGATATGCATGACACAAAGTTTCTCTAATCTTAAGTAATCATATCAGGGGCAATAACTCCAAAGTTATCAAGGGAAGACAGTTCAAAAATCCCAGTTGTACAACAACTCATGCTGTTCGACATTCCTGTGAAGTTTGGTGACTCTAGCCCTAGTGGTTTCAAAGATATGCACGACACTAAGTAAAGTTTGTCTAATTTTAAGTCATCAGGGGCAGTAACTCCAAAGTTAACAGGGGAGACAATTCAAAAAACCCAAGAGCAAAACAACTCATGATTGTGAACAATCCTGTGAAGTTTGGTGATTCTAGCCCTACTGGTTTCAGAGATACGCGCGACACAAAGTTTGTATAAATTTAAGTATTCATATAAGGGGCAATAACTCAAGGAATATCAGGGGGAGACAATTCAAAAACCATAAGTGCACAACAACTTATGCTGGTGAACATTCCTGTGAAGTTTGGTGACTCTAGTACCAGCGGTTTTAGAGATACGCGCGACACAAAGTTTTTCTAATTTTAAGTCATCAGGGGCAATAACTCCAAAATTATCAGGGGAGACAATTCAAAAACCCCAGGTGCACAACAACTCATCCTGGTGAACATTCCTGTGAAGTTTGGTGACTCTAGTCCAACTGGTTTCAGAGATACGCGCGACACAAGTTTGTGACGGACAGACAGACAGACAGACGGACGGACGGACGGACGGACAGACGGACAGACGGACGGACGGACAGACAGACAACTCTGGCAAAAACAATATATCTCCCCATAAATGGGGGAGACATAATAAGCTTGTTTGCAGATCCCCAGATAAGGTGTATTTCGAGAACTAAAACCGTTATGCCTCAATCAAACCCTATGTTGTGACCACTCTTTAGAATCGTCACAAAGTGACGATTCTAAAGAGTGGTCACAACATAGGGTTTGATGGAGGCATAATGAAAAAACGATGAAAAAAGGTTGTTTCTGGGGCCTTGTTGTTTCGGAAACAGTGACATGCATTGTTGTAAGGATGGAATCATTATTGAGAGGGCCGTTGTAGGGAGGGAGCACTGTAGAAAACGTTACAAACGTTATAAAAGTTACAAACGTAACATAGACGTTACAAACGTTATAAAAGTCACAAACGTAACACACACGTTACAAACGTTTGTTCAGATTTTGATCTGTTGAAAATTTGCACTACATCCGATTGGATCAAGCTTTTGAGAAACAACCGACCAAAAGTCAAACAGCCGAGTTATTTGACATCTCATGGGGATCCAGATTGTTTGCAAATGCGAGTCAGAGTGAGAATAACGAGACAGGTTTCATACTTTCTCATGCAAACCTGTTTTCTTATACATGTGTTAACCGAGGTTAATGCGATGTGTCTGTATTTTCTTATATTAATCTAGAATAATGTGACGGGTTGTATTTTCTTATACATGTATTAACCTAGGATAATGTGACGGGTTGTATTTTCTTATATTAACCTTGGATAATGTGACGGGTTGTATTTTTTTATATTAACCTAGGTTTATGCGGTGGGTCTGCGTTTTTCTTAAATTAACCTATGTTAATGTGACGGGTTGTATTTTCTTATATTGACCTATGTTATATGTGATGGGTCTGCATGTTTCTTATATTAACCTAGGTTGATGTGACGGGCTGTATTTTCTTATATTGACCTATGTTATATGTGATGGGTCTGCATGTTTCGTATATTAACCTAGGTTGATGTGACGGGTTGTATTTTCTTATATTGACCTATGTTATATGTGATGGGTCTGCATGTTTCTTATATTAACCTAGGTTGATGTGACGGGTTGTATTTTCTTATATTAATCTAGATTAATGTGTCGCTGGACAACATGTGACATACATATTCGGAAATCGGAAATAAATGGATGAACTACCATTTACAAACAGTGTAAACCTTGATCAGAAGTTTCCTAGAGGGGCCCTCTGATCAGGGTCTGCACTGTTTGTCAGTCAACGTCCCCTCCTAGAGAAGCCCTCTGATCAGGATCTGCATTGTTTGTCATTCAGTATCCTCTCCTAGAAGAACCCTCTGATCGGGGTCTGCATTGTTTGTAATTCAGTATCCTCTCCTAGAGGAGCCCTCTGATCGGGGTCTGCATTGTTTGTCAGTCAACATCCCCTCCTAGAGGAACCCTCTGATCAGGGTCTGCACTGTTTAATATTGTCAGTCAACATCCCCTCATAGAGGAGCCCTCTGATCAGGGTCTGCATTGTTTGTCAGTCAACCTCCCCTCCTAGAGAAGCCCTCTGATCAGGGTCTGCATTGTTTGTCATTCAGTATCCCTTCCTAGAGGAACCCTCTGATCAGGGTCTGCATTGTTTGTCAGTCAACGTCCCCTCCTAGAGAAGCCCTCTGATCGGGGTCTGCATTGTTTGTCAGTCAACATCCCCTCCTAGAGAAGCCCTTTGATCAGGGTCTGCACTGTTTGTCAGTCAACATCCCCTCCTAGAGAAGCCCTTTGATCAGGGTCTGCACTGTTTGTCAGTCAACATCCCCTCTTAGAGAAGCCCTTTGATTGGGTCTGCATTGTTTGTCAGCCAACGTCCCCTCCTAGAGAAGCCCTCTGATCAGGGTCTGCACTGTTTGTCAGTCAACGTCCCCTCCTAGAGAAGCCCTCTGATCAGGGTCCGCATTGTTTGTCAGTCAACGTCCCCTCCAAGAGGAGCCCTCTGATCGGGGTCTGCATTGTTTGTCATTCAGTATCCCCTCCTAGAGGAATCCTCTAATCAGGGTCTGCATTGTTTGTCAGTCAACGTCCCCTCCAAGAGGAGCCCTCTGATCGGGGTCTGCATTGTTTGTCATTCAGTATCCCCTCCTAGAGGAACCCTCTAATCAGGGTCTGCATTGTTTGTCAGTCAACGTCCCCTCCAAGAGGAGCCCTCTGATCGGGGTCTGCATTGTTTGTCATTCAGTATCCCCTCCTAGAGGAATCCTCTAATCAGGGTCTGCATTGTTTGTCAGTCAACGTCCCCTCCAAGAGGAGCCCTCTGATCGGGGTCTGCATTGTTTGTCATTCAGTATCCCCTCCTAGAGGAACCCTCTAATCAGGGTCTGCATTGTTTGTCTGTCAACGTCCTCTCCTAGAGGAACCCTCTGATCAGGGTCTGTACTGTTCGTCAGTTAATGTCCCCTCCTAGAGAAGCCCTCTGATCAGGGTCTGCACTGTTTGTCAGTCAACGTCCCGTCGCCAATTCTACAGTTTCGTGCCGTGTGTACACTATCAATAAACAATGATAGACTAGTTCAGGGTTGAAATGTTTAGCTCTTACTGTGCGGGACACCAGCCACTAATTTCCTTTGCAAATTGTGTAGACCCAGTCGAGAGGGCTCCTGGAGGAGCCCTCTCATCAGGGTCTGCACTGTTTGTCATGTTACACTTTTCTTTTAAAAAATCCCTAAATATTCACAATAAGCTCGATCTGTTTGAATTTTGGAATAGTCCATTTGAAAAGTCGACGTAGAAAGGGTAAAGAAATCCTTAATCTTACCGAAGAACCAACACCTGCCAAATCTGTTAAATCCAAAGTGATTAATTTTTTCGGTGTGCGGTGATCTAGTGGTAAAACGCTTGATTACCAATTCGGAGGTCCGGGGTTAAAATCCCGATCCCTCCCGGAAATTTCAGAGACGTTTTTCAGTGTCTCCCATCCGCACCTCCTCTCACCGAGGGGTTAAAATGGGCACCTGTGAGGGTCAAGTTACCCGGTACTGTGGCAGCATAATTGCGCTTTATGTTAGCAGTGTTCAATATTGTAGGCGAATGACTCGATGACCATTCTAGGGAGTAAATGTACAGTCGGCTGAACGGTCTTATGGTTGAAAGTAGACTATAACTAGGTACTTTACTTTTTAATTATTTCCTTGTTGAAATATAATGATCGCGTGGATATTAACATTTACTCCATAAATAGCTAATATAATACGTCATATAATACGTCATAAATAGCTAATATAATACGTCATATAATACGTCATAAATAGCTAATATAATACGTCATATAATACGTCATACTATTCTGCATGGATTCGTTTTTCTAAGCCTTTGCAGACAGAGTAGAGCCAGATCAAACGCCTCCTGTATGAGCCGTCTTACCAGGGTCTGATATGTTTGCTTATAACATAAGGTTTTCAACAAGTGTCTTTTTTCTTGGCAGGAATCCATCTTATTTTATAGAATCTAAGCAAACAGAGCAGACTCTGAACACGAACAGGGGTCATCTTATCTGGGTCTACTCAGAAAAGGTATATAAGTGTGTTAACCCTTCTCTTGCTGAATTTTAAAATACATTTCTCCTTCTTTACCCATGCCCTGTTGTATAATTACACATGTCTCCACTGTGTAGAAGTTTTTCGCTGTGCAATGACTGCTGTGGAGTGCACTGGTTGCACAATTAACTTGTAAATAGTGCAGACCCTGATGAGACAGTTCCTGCAGGAGCTGTCTCATCTGGGTCTTCACTATTTACAGGTAGGTATATTGACGTGAATAGCAAGCAATGGGTTAATATGACTGGAACGGTTGTTAACCTGTGATGAATGTTTCATTTCTCAGTTTTCAAAGTGATCATTTTCTCGTCTTAGTTTTTTTTTGGAGTGGTGGTGATGATGAATTTGTCGCACATTTGCCCGTTGTGTGACAAATATCGATGACACGATTCTTCTGGGGGACATTCATTGAAAAGAAAACAGAAATCTAACACAAAACGATTCGTGAATTATGAATACAAATGATACTAATTCGTGACTTAAAAAGGTTAGAAATAAAGAAACAGCATCAGAGCACATTGTAGAGAGTTAACATGTTAGCACAGTAAACCTACATTCTAGACGGCTTCCACAGGATCCGTCTGGTCTGGGTCTACCCTGTTTTCAAATGCGTAGTTTAAATGAGAATTTATCATATACCAAATAATTCTTACCTTTTGTTTAGTGATTTAACATCCACATTTCAGGATATCATTCACAATACATAATGCAATTTAAATATTTTTCCAATAACACCAGATCGAAGGTGAGCTCTCAGAGCATAATACGGGTACATGGGCGCCTGTTAGTTGTTACTAAAAATAGACACACGTTTCCACTAGTTAATGTATCGAATGGATTAAAAATGTGTAAACCACGCGCTGTTTATTGGACAAATTTCCGACAAGTTTGTGCATGAAGGAAATTTATTTGTTTACATCGAGGTTTAACACAGATTTAACGGGATAGTAGAACCCGTATTAAGTATTAACCCTTCGCTTGCTGAATTAAAAAAAAAACATTTCTCCTTCTTTACCCATGTCCTGTTGTATAATTACATATATATTCACTGTGTACACGTATTACGCTGTGCAATCACTGCTGTGGAATGCACAGGTTGCACGATCAACTTGTAAATAGTGCAGACCCTGATGAGACAGCTCCTGCAGGAGCTGTCTCATCTGGGTCTTCACTATTTACAGGTAGGTATATTGACGTGAATAGCAAGCGAAGGGTTAACCCATTACCTCATAGGCTATTTTAGATACAACCTCTTTGAATAAATCTACCCGAAACTGGCAAAAAGAGCATTTACTGGAGAAAAGGAAAATGTTATATTTTTTTAGTTTGAAACCATTGTGATAAAAAGAGCATTTGTTCCTATAGGAGCAAATGCTCTTTTTATCACAATGGTTTCACAAAGTGACTTTTACAGAGTCGTTAAAAGTCGTCATAATGAGGGAATGGGTTAAGCCTCCATAAAAAGAGGTCTGATTATGGGTCTGTAAGGCGGATGGTAGCTTCACCCTTTCACTGTTCTATGTTTGCTTCAATTTTCAATACCTTCTGAATATTCATGGACAAAAATATTTGTAATGAAATATAGACGGTATAACAGTGTAGCCATTTTAGAAAGTAAAGAAATATGGACTGTGGAACAGATTACTGATTACTTTTGCCCTGCATTAAGCAACCACCTGCTTATAAAGACACCCATGTCTATTCAATAAGTGGTCGCATTAGAGGGGTTCTACTGTAATACCTTTCTAAACATCTCTACAAGCTTGATATTGATGTCGGTGAAAGTCATTACTTTCGGTTTTAAACCGGAAGTAGGACTTGCAAACAGTGTTACTCGGCGTTTCATCTGGATCCAAACTGTTTGCATAGGTAATTACTCATCCGCCCAAGCTAAAGGTTAAAACATTTCACAGAATAACTTCTTCATTTCTCAACCAAACCCTATGTTGTGACCACTCCTTAGTATCATGTGACCCCATATGAAAGACAAATCGCAACGTCTCGGCCACTGGCACAAGATCGAAAAAGACTAAAGTTTATTTATAACACCTACACATTTAATATACATGTATTGGCGTTATAGATAAGTATAGTATTTTCTATCTAGTTTCAGTGATCTGGACGTCAAAAGAAGCACTGTTGGCTAGGTCTGTATCGGGACACCAGTTAAAGGTGCGTACTCACATACTAGTTAAAGGTACTTACTTAAATACTAGTTAAAGGTGCGTACTCAAATACTAGTTAAAGGTGCGTACTCAAATACTAGTTAAAGGTGCGTACTCACATACTAGTTAAAGGTACTTACTTAAATACTAGTTAAAGGTGCGTACTCAAATACTAGTTAAAGGTGCGTACTCAAATACTAGTTAAAGGTACTTACTTAAATACTAGTTAAAGGTGCGTACTCAAATACATGTACTAGTTAAAGGTACGTACTCAAATACTAAACTCGTCTATTTGAGTACTAAAATCGTCTTTTGTGCTTACTCAAATACTCATAATATTTTCTCCACCAAACCCTATGTTGTGGCCACTCTTTAGAATCGTCTCTTTTATACGATTCTTCTAAGGTGCGGATCCAGGATTTCAGATGGGGGGGGGGGGGGGGGCGTAGAATTATTTTTGGAGGGGGCGTAGATTTTATGTTTGGTGACATAAATAAATAGTGTGTTTGTAATACATGTTGAAAAAGAGCTGTGTTAAAGGCAGGTGGCTGTTTAAAGCAAGGTGAAAGTAAAACAGCTCCTATGGGAGCGTTCTGCTTTACTTCCACCTAGCTTTAAGCAGCCACCTGCTCTAAATACCAACTAATTAACACAGTTTAGTGATCGTTATAGAGAGGTTTTACTGTAGGCCTATATAGATCTAAAATATTACTAAAAAATGTTTTGGCTATTTTAGGGGGCGTACGCCGGCTCCGCCCCTCTTAATCTGCGCCTGATTCTAAAAAGTAGTCCCAACATAGGGTTTGGTGGAGAAATGGCGATTTTAGTTTTTCATTACGCACCTTTTTCAGTTTCTCTGTATGAATATTAATTATCTGTATTTTTATAACGGCATGATGAACTATGGGAGTTTTGACCATATCATGAATATTAATTATATTACCCCATTTGCTCCCGCGACCCCATATATGGGACGTAGGCAAACAGTTTAGTCTCTGGTCAGACGCCGCATAATGCGGCGTCTGATCAGAGTCTACACTGTTTACTGATAGGAATTTCAATACAAAACAAAACGAAATTGAAAATTTAGGCCAGGTACCCCTTAGATAAAAAATGGACTAATCCAATATATAAACATGGACGAATCCACTGGGCGCAAATGGGTTAATTTGTTGTAACAGCACATGGCGGAAACTGTAGGACCATACCTATATTAGTTCATAGGTAAACAGAGCAGATCCCCTATGGGAGCCGTCTGATCTGGGTCTACACTGTTTACAAAGTCGGAGAGGGCGTTTCTATTAATTAAAGGCACTTAAGAGCATGGTGAACATCAGACAGAAAGTCCCTTCGTTACTAACATCACGCTAAAAGATGGTTCACTAAAAGTCAAGTTTTGAAAAAAATAGAAGACAGTAGATTTCTAGATCTACCAAATGATTCTGGGTTTAACCCTTTCCGCCATGAATATTCATGTAAGAAATAATGGCATCGTGAATATTAATCGGATTAATCTATGAAATAGCACATGAATAAAGGAATGTTAGCAATTATAGAAACTGTAGAATAATTATCTAAATTAGATATATGTTACAAGCAAACAGAGCAGACCCTGATCAGACGGATGATGGGATCCTATATGAGCCGTCTGATCTGGGTCTACTCTGTTTGCAAAGGCGTAGAAAAGCATATTTATGGAGTAAAGGGTTAAGAAATAGATCTGCTCAATGTCTTGTTTAGAGGAATACTTATGAGTCTTAAAGACAGAAGTAGCTTAATGCAGGGCCAACGTAACTTAAAGTCAGATGTAGCTTAATGCAGGGCCAAACGTAACTAGAAGTCAGATGTAGCTTAATACAGGGCCCAACGTCACTTAAGGACAGATGAAGCTTAATGCAGGGTCAATGTCACTAAAAATACAGGTGTACAGTAGCTTAATGCAAGGTCAACGTCACTTTAAGACAGATGAAGCTTAATGCAGGGTCAATGTCACTTAGATCTAAATACAGGTGTAGCTTAATGCAAGGTCAACGTAACTTAAAGACAGATGAAGCTTAATGCAGGACCAACGTCACTTAAAGACAGATGTAGCTTAATAAGTTATTTATTACTGTAATTATTGTACACTTCTTTAAGGTAGACCTACTGACTTGTAAATCTATTCATCCTACGTCCACAAAATACGTCGCCCATTTTAAATAGATCTACTCTCCTTAACATTTCCTTCATATATATTACATCATACTTTTCTCTCATACGAACGTGAAATATTACGTCATATTACGTCACATATAAGGTCACACATTTTCCTCATATTTTATAAACGCGTTTTCACGCATTCGCAGACTCTTAACAGAGTAGATCCAGATCAGACGGATCCTATAGGACTAATGAGCCGTCTTATCAGGGTCTCCAATTTGATTTTGATAGACTAAGTTCTGTTCCTGTACTTTCTAAAATGGCTACAATGTTCCACCTTCCATATTTAATTTTGTCCAGGAGTATTCAGTAGGTATTGAAAATTGGAATAAACATAGACTATGGAAAAGGGTTTAATTTAGAAATAGCGAAATGCATTATTAGTATAAGTATTGTAGAGCTCTATAATATACACATACCGGCATATCGCTCCATCCCACATCAACAAAAATGCACACACCTGTAGGTTAAATAATCCGTTAAGTACTGTACCGACTTGAAACTAATCACGCGCTACCTTGGACGATCAGCTATATACAATACTATATGACCGTATAGTCGGTGTCACCAGGCGAATATACAGTTAAACATCTCTATAACGGCCAATTACATCAATTATTTTGTGCTAAAGGCATGTGGCGGCTTACAGCAAGATGAAATTAAAACAGAACGCTCCTATAGGAGCGTTCTGTTTTAATTTCATATTACTTTAAGCTGCCATCTGCCCTAAATACCAACTAATTAACACAATATAGTTGTCGTTATAGTGAGGTTTCGCATGTATAATCGGTGTCACCAGACGAATATAGGTTCCATGTATAATCGGTGTCATAAGACGAATATAGGTTCCATGTATAATTGGTGTCACCAGACGAATATTGGTTCCATGTATTTATTAAATCGGTGTCACCAGACGAATATTGGTTCCATGTATTTATTAAATCGGTGTCACCAGACGAATATAGGTTCCATGTATTTATTAAATCGGTGTCACCAGACGAATATTGGTTCCATGTATAATCGGTGTCACAAGACGAATATATAGGTTCCATGTACAATCGGTGTCACCAGACGAATATAGGTTCCATATATTTATTAAATTGGTGTCATCAGACGAATATAGGTTCCATGTATAATCGGTGTCACCAGACGAATATAGGTTCCATGTATAATCGGTGTCACCAGACGAATATAAGTTCCATGTATAATCGGTGTCACCAAACGAATATAAGTTCCATGTATAGTCGGTGTCACCAGACGAATATAGGTTCCATGTATAATCGGTGTCACCAGACGAATATAAGTTCCATGTATAATCGGTGTCACCGAACGAATATTGGTTCCATGTATAGTCGGTGTCACCAGACGAATATAGATCTAGGTCACATGCATAGCCAGTGTCACTAGAGGAATAGTATACACTGGGTAAGCTTGAAAACAGAGTAAAGTTGGATGTGGCTGTAGAAAAGTCGATGCCTCATCAGGATGTAAACTATTTTACACTATCTGGATAATTTCGGAACGAAATACAGGGGAAATTAGGGAGGGTGTTAAGTGTGCGATAATGGATGGCCTACGCTTGTTGAATGCTTAACCCATTCCCTCATGTTGACGTCTTTTGACAACTCTGTAAAAGCCACATTTTGAAACCATTGTGATAAATAGAACGTTAGCTCCATAGGAGCAAATGCTTTGTGTATTTTAATACATGTAGATTCGACCCGACAGTTTCTGAAAATAACAAATATTCCAATGTATGTATATATGCACTAATATAACAAGATGTATTTGTGAAACACTATGCCTCCGACCTTTGACCCTGAAGGATGACCTTGACCTTTGACCCATGGATCAGGGAGTTGAACGCGACACATCGTCTGTGTGTGGTGAACATTTGTGCCAGGTTATTTTGAAATCCATTCACAGATTAAAAATAAAAGTTATAGGGACACGAAATTTGGGACGGACGGACAGACGGGAGGTCGGATAATGCAATTACTATATGCCCGCCGTTGGGTGTGTGTGTGTGTGTGTGTGTGTGTGTGTGTGTGGGGGGGTGTTAAGCATTGAGCTAACACATATTCACGGTGTCATTATTTCTTTCAGGAATATTGAACAGGGAAAAGGGATATACAGGTTAACGTTATGTAGATCGTCGCTGAATGGTTTATATACTGTAGGAGCCGTCTGATCAGGATCTGCTGAAGTTTTGGCTTTTTTTTTTTTTTTTTTTGGTGTTCTTTGTTTTGTTTAGATTTTTTTTTATGAAATAATACATATCTGATTTTGAAAGTTAGCAAACATGTCCTGCATTCATATACAATTAGATCTATAATAAAAAAGCTAATTAATATACATGACATCATTGTTTCTTACATGAATATTCATTGAGCAAATGGTTATTTTTTACCCTTGACGTCGGGGAGAGCGATTTCTGAACAGTCTAATTTCAGACGAAACCCCAGCGTCACGGTCCAAACTGTTTGAAACACTTACATTGAAGAGAAAACAAAAGAAGGAAGGCCCACTCTCTGCCCTTTTGAATATTTATATAAGAAAAATTAACGGCATCATGAATATGTATTAACTGAATTTTAATGGCATATGTACATGAAAGGTTTTGTATTGGTAGACATTGAATAGTCAGATTGATTATAGTTCTAGTTATAAAAACAAACAGAACAGACTCTAGGTCCATGCTTATAAAACTTTTAGTTGAGTCTGGGTCAAAGGCTCAAATCTGACCAATCAAAAACTTGAGGGCTCAAATCTGACCAATCAAAAGCTTGAGAACGAACTCAGACTCAACTAAAAAGCTTTATAAGCATGAACCCAGATCAGGCCGCTCCTGTAACTATACATGAGCGATCAAGATATATCTTTACTCGTTTTGAAAATGCATAGATCTATATTGTACCATAAGCAAACAGAGCAGACACTGATATGGTGGCTCCTATGTAAGCGATCTGGGTCTACTCTGTCTAAAGAGGTATATTTATTATACCATTATAAGCAAACATGGCAGACCCTGATCAGACGGCTCCTATAGGAGCCGTCTGATCTGGATCTACTGTTTGCAATGGCGTGAGAGATACATTTATATGAGGGAAAGCGTCAACCCTTTGTGCCATAAATACGCCTTTCTGCGCCTCTGTATTAGTCAATTCTTGAAACCATTGTGATAAATAGAGCATTTACTCCTATAGGAGCAAATGCTCTATTTATCACAATGGCTTCAAACTACAAAATTCTAAAAAAAATATTTTTTCTCTAGGTAATGCTCCTTTTCGGTATATTTATTCAAAAAGGTTGGATCTAAAAATAACCTATGTGAAACCCTGGCCTCTAATCAGGATCCAAACTGTATACATTCAATAAAAGAGAATACCTACTCTAACTGAAAGCAGACGACAATGTTTGCTGCCGAAAATATATTTGGCGCCAAGAGAAAGCCGAAGAATTACGGGTGCAATTTATGTAGGTTGAACAATTATGTTTGTGTTTGAACAAATATGTGTCACTGATTCCATTCATTTATCCCCGCTGTTGACTGAATAGTAACCTGCACTGATCGATAAATATCTCTCCCATTTATTCATTTGGATCTTAACGGTATACACGTATGTATTCAAATACTGATACAAGGTAGGCCACGAGATACACATTCGATGGCTACCCGCTTTACCTATATCGACAAATTATGACCTGACCCAATTACCCAAGAATTTTAATCAATTATATGTACATGTGTCATAACCCATTACTCTCCATAAATACATATTCTAACGCTGCTGCAAACAGAGTAGACCTAGATCAGACGGCTCCTATAGGAGCCGTCTGATCAGGGTCTACTCTGTTTGCTTATGGAATAATATAGGTGTAATTGTATTGTTTCTACCAGGACTATGAAGATCTACAAGTACATCAATATTCTGTACATATCGATCACCGTTGTCAAGCTCTGTAGACACTTTCATAAAGCGTTCACTGTGACCCGGATCAGCAGACGACAAAATACACGTCCTCACATCACTAATAAAAATAAAACTTAAATTACACTTAAACTTTAGCCTGTTGGATATATTTTGATTTAACAAAATTTCGTCCTCTTAAATTTTAAAATCCAAGGTAGATAACAGAATTCTTACAAGAAAGAAAATTCGACCACAGCTTCAAACTGTTTTCATCCAGATATAAGAAGCTGACCTTATCTGAATGCAAACAGTTGATCAAGCTCTTCCCCTATTAGATACGCCCGGAGTGTTGTACTGTTACAAAATTTTAAAGTTATGGTACTCATTGTAATATAAAGCTTGACATTTTATAATGCCCTGTTTGTTCGAGCTAATTAACCCATTCCCTCATATTGACAACTTTTGACGACTCTGTAAAATCACTTTGTGAAACCAGCAAATACTCTATTTATCACAATGGTTTCAAACTACAAAATTCTAAAAGTTTCCTTTACTCTAGTTATTGCTCCTTTTCAGTAGATTTATTCAAAGAGTTTGTATCTAAAAATAGCCTATGGGGTAATGGATTAAACAAACAGTAAAGTAGATCTATATAGGGTGACGGTGGTGTTTATTAGTTCACCTGAGCACGATGTGCTAATGTGTGTGCGTTGTCTTGAATGTCAGTCGTTCATCCAAATTTCATATCTTCATTACAGAAACATGTTCTTCACTACAGATACACGTTCTTCACTACAGATACACATTCTTCATTGCAGATACACGTTCTTCGTTACAGATACACGTTCTTCACTACAGATACACGTTATTCACTACAGATACACGTTCTTCATTACAGATACACGTTCTTCATTACAGATACACGTTCTTCACTACAGATACACGTTCTTCATTACAGAAACATGTTCTTCACTACAGATACACGTTCTTCACTACAGATACACGTTCTTCATTGCAGATACACGTTCTTCATTACAGATACATGTTCTTCACTACAGAAACATGTTCTTCGCTACAGACACACGTTCTTCATTACAGATACACGTTCTTCACTACAGATACACGTTCTTCATTACAGATACACGTTCTTCATTACAGATACACGTTCTTCACTACAGATACACGTTCTTCACTACTGGTGCAAGTTCTTCACTACAGATACTCGTTCTTCATTACAGATACACGTTCTTCATTACAGATACACGTTCTTCACGTTCTTCATTACAGATGCACGTTCTTCACTACTGATACACGTTCTTCACTACAGATGCACGTTCTTCATTAGATACACGTTCTTCATTACAGATACACGTTCTTCACTACTGATACACTTTTTCACTACTGAATACACGTTTTTTACTACAGATACACGTATTTCACTACTGAATACACGTTCTTCACTACAGATGCACGTATTTCACTACTGATACACGTTCACCACTACAGATACACGTATTTCACTACTGATACACGTTCACCACTACAGATACACGTATTTCACTACTGATACACGTTCACCACTACTGATACACGTTCACCACTACAGATACACGTTCACCACTACAGATACACGTATTTCACTACTGATACACGTTCACCACTACAGATACACGTTCACCACTACAGATACACGTTCACCACTACTGATACACGTTCACCACTACTGATACACGTTCACCACTACATAATTATACGCCTTCTATTATTAACACTATCCTTCATATATACGCATTTAAAATACGTCTTTTAACGTCCTTGTTAACAGTGTACAACCGTCTGATCAGGGTCTGCTCTGTTAGCTTTTGGGATACAGATCTCATCATCTCGTTCTACGATGTCTATCATGATCAGAACTGTCATGTGTGTCAAAAGGATAGGACCGATACTACACATGCCGAAACGACCAAGACCGAACCAGATTGAGTCCGAGACTAGGGCCGAAACTATCATCTAGAGCTCTCTAAATGACATTCCCGACCAGGTGCGTAGCTAGCGATACTCACTTACGCACGTGCGTGACATAAATCTGAAAACATTACTATGACCAAAATGGAACAAAATTCGAAGGCTAAGGGTTGGCCTTTGATAAACACATCGTGTTTCTTTTGGTCTAATTAAAAGAAGTTTATCCTACTACAACCATAAGATCCACAAAAAGGAGAAAAATCGACACATGGGTGATGTTTTTATTCCCATTGCGTGTTTTCAATCCATTCTCAAGTTTCACAATGGAAGGTAAATGCACGATTGTACATTTATTAATGGACATATCGTGCATCATTTGGTATAACCTAAAATAGTTTATGTTAATCCATTCCCTCATATTGACGACTTTTGACGACTCTGTAAAAGTCACTTTGTGAAACCATTGTGATAAAAAGAGCATTTGCTCCTAAAAGGAGCAAATGCTCTATTTATCACAATGGTTTCAAACTACAAAAATCTAAAATTTTCCTTTTCTCTAGTCAATGCTCCTTTTCGGTAGATTAATTCAAAGAGGTAGTGTCTAAAATAGCCTATGGCGTAATGGGTTAATATAACCATAAGACCTACGCGAACACAAACTTGGCACGTATTTTTTCCATTGCGTGTTTTCTTTCCATTTCCCCAGTGGTGCAATGAACTACAATTTTACTAAATGCATAATTACACAGTTATTAATGGACAATTGAGGCCTATCTTTGTCTAATTCAGTAGAATTCACCTTAAAGTAATCAAAAAGCACAAAAAAATGAAGATATACAACATATAAATGACTTTTCTGAATTTCCATTTCCACTACTTATAAGATCTCCTATGGCGCAAAGGAAAATTGTGTGCGTTCCATTTGCCATTGCATGTTTTAGACCTACCCACTTTACGGTCACGCCGGATATAATATCCCGCGATTTATACATCTCCAATTGCATGGTGTTCTCTCCCTTCTAATACTCTTCCTAAAACAGGAGACTTCGATACTGCTATTTCACGCAAATATCGTCTTATACGATTTTTATACTTTTTTTTTGAAACAATAACATAACATGACAGTGAGAGTTGTCGAACGTGACGAGGAATTCGACCCAGAACTGACGAACGCGGGGTCGAAACTCGTGGTGGTGGACTTTCATGCGTCATGGTAAGTGTAGACACTGGTGGGTGGGGTAATCTTATTTCGAAACCGGCTAAGCTGGAATTCGTTCAATCGTCACAATTTAATTACTATTATTGTTCAGTTTTACTTACATACTTTTTTAATAGTATGTGAGCCCAAATCTAACACAGCGGTCTTCCCAGGTAGAACCAGGAAGGTAAGAAATAATGACATGAATATTTGTTAGCTGTATTTTTTTTATAATGTTAACTTTTAAGGGAAAATATTTGCTTTGACAAAAATTGTAGCATCAGATCTCTCTTGATCTATATTGCATGACACAGCTGTAGAAGCCATCTGGTCTTGATCTAGAGTAGATCCTTTTTCGAAATCCGTTTATTTTGACACCTTTGATTTTTTGCCATGTAAATCAACATTTCACAGGCTGTAAGTGTGGTGATGTCATTTTCAACTCTACATCTACAGGATACATTAAAAGTGTGACAATTATTTAACGGTCAGGGCTCAACATTAACTTTTTTGCTTACTAAACCAGTCGGGCTAGTGGTTTTGAAAACTACTAGCCCTGACCAAAATGTCTTGTGCCCTGACTTGGTGATAAACTATTTTGGTCTTTAAAAACTCGTGAGATGTTGAACCTGTATGAAGTGTCAAATACTGCTTTAAATACCTTTAATCAAGAAGATTTAGAGAAGAACAGGGTTGTTAAAAAATGTGTTTATAGGTAGTGGATAATCTGTTATATTTGAATGTTCATGAAAATATGACCTTACAATGCTACATTAAACACGATACAGGACCAGGAGTCATTTAAATTCTCAAGCCATTTGGGAAGAAGGAAGAAATTCACAGTTTCGCTTCATTTTTTCATACATATTCTTTGTTTCTGGTAGGGGCCCCTTCGATTTATTTTATTGGCATCGCTACTACCGCAGCATTTTGATGTAAAGCCGAAGTTTCAAAGTCACATTTCTTTCAACAGACGAATTTTTCTTACGATAAAGCTTCCACACGTTGTTATTGTAATCAAACGTAAATAAGTCTGAATGTCGTAAGTTTTTGGCACGTGTTTTATTTATTCGGGAGATTAATTCAATACAGCATTCCGTGTATTAACTAATTTATTGATTTCAAAATGTTGCAATTGAACACTACATGCAAATTAATACATTGAACGAACACTTTTTTGCGACAACTTCCTCAACGGTGTTCCCTGTTCGATAGCAAAAATAGATACGAAATTGCAAGACTGGTATCCGTACATCAGTCACCACGTGGTGTTGTAAAGGCTAGCTAGTAGTGGGGAAAATATCGCGAAGAGCAGTCTGTAATTTTGCGCATGCGTACTATGTATAAACACAATTATAGATGAACCCGACGTGACAGGGGACAAAATTTTTTTTAAACAGTGCTCGTCCTACAGGACGAGTTACTTATAAAATCTACTCGTCCTGCAACGATATTACTCGTCCTGATGTCCGCCATCTTCAGCTGCTGAAGCTTTTGACTGGTTTACATACTTAATATTTGAGAGCAGACAAGGCATAAAAATCAACATTTTCTTCGACGCAGTCTAACCATATAACGAAACATTTTTCTGTTCTATTCTTCGGCGCATGAGACTTTTTTCTGGCTCCCCGGCGTATCGTCGGTTAATTAAAACATTATGCTGGACTTAATAGTTTCAGTTTCCGCATATCTCTGAACGAGTAATTAATTATTCAAGCAATTTGCTCCATTACCATTGATAGCATAGTACGGCGGAATAATATAATGAAATCAACACGTTTTACTTTTACAGACCCAAAGTCAAGTTTTAATTAATTTTAAAAAAAATCCGAATCAAAATTAAACGTGTGTGATTTTCCACTACAGGCTTTTTCTGTATCAAAATTTACATTTACATTTACATACTCCGAAAAATTCAAACTTTTTTATCAACATTGTCACGGATCTGTATGGCCGTGATATAACGATATACCGGGATAATCTAGCAGTAGGAGACCGACTATTAGTATTTCTATAATACATGTCTTCGTTTCCGGTTTCATTTTTGCTTGAGGTTTTGACGATTCACGATAAATAGATTAAGCATGTTCGCCATGGACAAACTGCTATGATATAACATTCTGTTATTTTTTTCTCTCAGAAAACTGACTCGTCCTGAAGGACGACCTGACTGGAAAATTTACTCGTCCTTTCCCTTTTCCACTCGTAGTGGAATTTTTGTCCCCTGCGTGACCTATCTGTAAGTGTTTTTCTGCTACTTTCTCTTTCTATCGGTATCGCGACCGGACCGGGATTTATACGACAAGTCGGGTTAGTGGCTTGGAATATTTGCAAGATCGGACCGACATTCAACCAGTGAATGTCTATCGGACGTAGGTTAATGTTGAGCCCTGACGGTGCGCAAGAGTATAAAGAAAAAGTATAAAACAAAAAAGTAAAGTCAGAAAAGAGTACGGACTAGGGTTAGAGTTTGCATGTAGTATAAAGTCCGAAAAACGAAGGGGGGGGGGGGAAAAAGTATATACCATCTACTGCACCCCATAGGAGAGACCAATCCGACTTGCGTTGCGCTACCAGGACACAAGGTCCCGCCGGCATAGCCCCCTCCAACAACTGAGGTGCAGAAGTTGGCATGAAGATTCCCTAGAAGTGTTGGCAAGATAGCTCCCTCTTAAAAGATGCCAAAGAGGGAGCCTCAGCGATGCTGGCTGGTAGTCTATTCCACAGTAGTATCGTTCTGGGGAAGAAACTATACTTAACCCTTTCCCTGTTCTATATTTAGTCCAAATTTCCATACCTACTGAATATTCATGGACAAAATAGTTATAATCAAATATTGAAGGTGGAATATTGTAGCCATTTTAGAAAGTAAAGAAACAGATCTTCTCAAATTCCATTAGCAAACAGAGTAGACCCTGATCAGACGGCTCCTCTAGGAGCCGTTTGATCTGGGTCTACTCTGTTTGCAAATGCGTGAAAACACGTTTATATGAGGGAAAGGGTTATAGTAGTCTGTAGATGGAGTGTACTGTTGGAACCTATAGTGGTGAGATGCTCTAGTCCTGGTTGTTACTGGTGTCAAATAGGAAGGTGCTGGTATGCCTACTAAATGGTTAACAATGTTGTATAGCATGATCAACTGGGCCTCATGGTCAGAGATACCAGGAATTACCTCTATATTATTCACTAAGGAGCTGTTGTTTGTGAAAAACAGGTCTAATATATTCTCAGTGGTCTTTGTAATGCGTGTTGGCTCAGTAACCATCTGCTGCAGAAACCTATCATTCGCCAGATTGATGAGCTGGTTGCACAAAGCTGTCTTGGTGGATGAAGCTGCAACACTACAGTTCTGCCAGTTGACACCCGCAAGGTTGAAGTCTCCTCCAAGCCAGATATGTGACCCAGCTGGTATCCGGCCGGGCAAGGCTTTTATCCAATTGCCCAATATATTCTGGATCATCAGCATCTGGTGGGCGATAAAAGGCACCAATGTATAGGTTGCTTGCTCCTGTTATGTCTAACTGAATCCACAGCATCTCACAGTCCTCGTCAGGTTTCAGTTCCT
The DNA here is from genome assembly GCA_963576725.1 of Azorinus chamasolen. NCBI lineage: Eukaryota > Metazoa > Mollusca > Bivalvia > Cardiida > Solecurtidae > Azorinus > Azorinus chamasolen. Next base: position 5,999,504 of record OY755250.1, on the reverse strand, counting down.
CTGGTTCCATACTATGGTACTGTTGGCGGACTAAAATGACCCCCCCCCCCCCCCACTTCTTCTTTTTCCTGTCCCTTCTGTATACAGTAAAGTCTGATGGGAATATCTCAGGGCTTAAATGGTTTTGAGTTAACCAAGATTCTGTACCTAACACTACTTATTGTATGATGCATCACATCTCTTGAAAGTTTCGGATTGATTTTGACACATTTTTGGTTGGTGAGGTAGTGTTCATTTTAGAGTTTCAAACAAAAGTTTTCGGACAAAATATATCGTGGCGGTGGTCTAGTGGTAACTAGTGATGACAGGCCTCGAAAATATCACTCGTCCGCTGGTAATTACGAGTGGAAAGTGGTGTAGGACGAGTAAAAATTTGGAAGTACATGTCCGACAGGACAAGTAGCTTTTTGGAGGAGAAATTATTTATTTGGAGCTGAAATTCTGACCAAACTCATGTTTAAAACAGTTATCATTTACAATTGACATTTGAACTTCGTGGTCAGCTGAACGCTTGATTTCCGGTAGCAAGTGCTCGTTGCTTGCTGACTGCACTGACTGGGACTCAGTATTTTCAACAGCTGATTATTTTTGTTTCGTAAATGAATGGATTAAATGGAGTGAAAGGCTTTAGGTGATGAAAACACTGTGGAAGAAATAAAAAAAGAATACTGTTTGTATTAAATGGAAATTAATTCAGTTTGTTAGCGAATCAAGATACAGCGTCCCGATAGTCACTGTTTCAAAAAATATGAAACCAGTCTGGTTAGAGGGTAAATGTTTATTTCAACACCGCTTTATCTCACGCCTGGTTATAAAACCGAAATGGCAAATCAGCGACATTATTTGGTGGTCGGAGAAATGACGAAAAGAGGGATTAAAGAGAAAACCATTAACAGAAAAGAGTAGATGGTATAAATAGTCCACATAATGTGAACCCACAATTTGTGATATTGTTCAAGTTTCGATTTAACGACTCAATCAGATCAAAGTTATTTTCAAGTAAGTTGACAGTATAACAGTGTTTGCCTAAAAATTTAGGACGAGAAACTTTTCTGGAGGACGAGTCAGAATTCCTAGTCACTCTTCCTACAGGACCTGGGCCTACTCTATGTGCTAAGGTGTGAATATAAGGGGTTTTATGTACGGGTTGGGCCGTAATTAATGTTGTCAGAACTTGTGGCCTGACCCTTTTGCTAGTATACATGGCATTGATATGATTTGTTTTCTTGTATGCTATATCTTATGCCAGGTTGTATATGCATTGTATATTGGCAATAAAATATGTTTAAACTAAACTACATGTAATAAGGGGTTTTATGAAGGAAGGGGTTAGATACACATTTTAATGTTCTTGCAAACAGAGTAGACACAGATCAGACACAGACTCCTGTAGGAACTGTCAGACCAGGCCCGGAGGTTATAAAACTTAAAACAAACTCTGTGCTCAAAACTCAGAATTTGTCTCAGCTCAGTGTTATCATAGGTCTTTGTTTATATATAGCCAGTTTTGCATACATAATATTTACTGTAAAAATATGTCCAAATGAGGTTACTAGAATCGGTTAAAGCGTGTTATCTAAAATGTATAGCGTGTAGTAGAAACTGAGTTTTGAGCGCAGAGTTCTTTATAAGTTTAAGGGTCTACACTGTTTATGAGAACGTAGATTTGATTCTAAAGATTCTTTCACAGGTGGAATTTTCTGATTTCATGTGTCATTATAAAAATGAATTTAATTAGTTCTCATGATTTCATCATTTGTTACATTATATTCATGAATTAACCCATTAACCCATTTCCGCATATTGACGCCTTTTGACGTTTCTGTAAATGTCACTTTATGAAACCATTGTGATAAATAGAGCATTTGCACCTATAGGAGCAAATGCTCTATTTATCACAATGGTTTCAAACTACAAAATTCTAAAAAAAATCTTTTCTCTAGTTAATACTCTTTTTCGGTAGATTTATTCAAAGTGGTTGGATCTAAAAATAGCCTATACGGGAATGAGTTAATGAGTTTAAACTTCTGTAGGTGCGGGCCATGTCATCGTATAGCTCCAGTGTATGAACAGCTGAGTACAAAGTATGCCAAGGCCGTGTTCCTGAAAATAGACGTTGATGCCTGCCAGGTATACATATATACCAGCCTTAACCCTTTCCCTGTTCTACGTTTATTCCGAATTTCAATACCGACTGAATATTCATGGACAAAATAGTTATAATGTATTACAGAAGGTAGCCCTTTTAGAAACTAAAGGAACATGTCTTTCACATTCCATAAGCAAATAGACCAAATCCATATCAGACAGCTCCTTTAGGAGCCGTCAGATCTGGGTCTACTCTGTTTCTAAATGCATGAAAACGCGTTTATATGAGGGAAAGGGTAAATAACATGCCAACACAGAACCCAAGCAGTGTTCCTGTTTATGTCGTAATCATATCTAAATACGCACCGAAAATCGTTGGAACGCAAAATAGTCAAGTACGCTGCGTCCATGGGACGCAAGATCAATGATCGAAGTTTTACCGATTTAAATAAATCCAGGTAAATTAACAACTGATACTCGGTCTTACATCAATCCGGATCAATAAACAAAGTGAATCTCACTCCGTTTTCTTGACATTTTTCCGAAATTGCAACGCATCTATTAATATCGAGTCCTGGGTTATTCCAGGTACGTAGGAGAGCATCTGCATTGCCTGGTTACGATTTCCATCCTAATGTCAGCATCTAAAATTATGTAATTCTATGAGAACCGTTCTGTCGCGTAGTAATGACATTTGGGTGCTGAAAAAAGATGGCGTCTGCTAGTAAAAAGTTGAACACGCCAGGAACTTTCAAGCGTTATGGGTGAAAGATCGTGAGTTTAAAGACTTGTAAGTAGATGATGTTAGCCCTGAAACCAATAGAATTACCATGTGATGCTTTGTATACACTGAAAATGAAGTGAAAACCGCTTTTACGTAACAGCGGATACAGTGATGCTCAGCTCAGCTCAGCTCACTCAAACGATGCTCATCGTCGTGCCCTTCAAATCAAAGCATCAAGAACTACCTTATTATACAGTGCTTATAACACTCATCTTTTTAGCTCACCAGAGCACAAAGTGCTCAGGGTGAGCTTTTGTGATCACCTGATGTCCGTTGTCCGTTGTCCGTCGGCGTGCGTCGTGCGTCGTTCGTCGTCCGTCGTCAACAATTTGAACCTTTAAAAATCTTCTCCTCTGAATCTATAGGGTGCTCAGCTTTCATATTTGGCACATAGCTTCACCTATAGGTCCTTTACAAAAGTTATATAAATTATGTCCCTGGAGTCAAAATTGGCCCCCCCTGGGGGTGTCAAGTTTTCAATAGAAACATATAGTGAAACTTTGAAAATCTTCTTCTCTGAAACTGGAAGGTTCTCAGCTTTGATATTTGGCACATAGCATCATCTATAGGTCCTCTACAAAAGTTATATAAATCATGTCCCTGGGGTCAAAATTGGCCCCGCCCTAGGGGTGGCAAGTTTTCCGTAGCAAAAACTACATGTCCCAGAGCTTAGATATTTGATGTATGGATTTACTTAGTTTACCTTTAAGAATTTTGTTAATATCATAGTTCTGAGGTTAAAGTTGGTCCTGCCCTTTGGGTTATACTTTAAAATAAGCTTTTTCACTTCAGAAACTGCGGCTAAAGGTTTCTCCTACAACTTAGTCCACTGAGACTGACCTAGTAGTATAGCCAGTTCCAGTGGTTTTACCCTTAGTCTAATCAGTAGAGTAGAAAATGTATTTAGCCAAATAAATAACAAACACTCATTTTAGATGGAGAAAACTAAGTGGATAATTCTCAAAATGCTCTTTGCATATCTATGTCCTGCATTAAGCTCTCAGATATCAATATAGAGTCTTATCAGTATATCTTTTGTGAAGTTTAGCTGAATACAAGTCAAGTGTCCTATGCTGTAGCATTCTTTATCAGTATTATAGTTGTTTCAGAATTGTTGTCTGCTTGTCTAAGATTGTTCACATTGTTTTTTAATACATGTCAATCTTACAATTAACTCTCTTGTACAAAACAATTATGAAGTACAATATTGGATTCTGATCTGACACATATGTAATTTGAAGTTACATATGCGTCAGATCAGAATCCAAACTGTGCTAGGTCTCCCTTTGCACTTTGGATAACAACTGGGTTGCCTCCCTTCTGGGTAGACAACTGATATTTTTAGATCTGGCCTATTGCACAGACAATTAACCCTTTACTCCATAATTATGCATTTCTGCACCATTGCAAACAGAGTAGACCCAGATTAGATGGCTCATTTAGTAGCCATATGATCAATCTGCTCTGTTTACTTATGATATTATATAGTGCAAATTGAATTAAATTATTTCCATTTTTGTGTACAATATACAATGTACTTATAATATGTTTACTTAACCCTTTCCCTCATATAAATGCCTTTTCATACATTTGCAAACAGAGCAGACCCAGATCAGGCGGCTCCTTTAGCAGCTGTCTAATTAGGGTCTACTCTGTTTGTTAATGGAATTTGAAAGATGTTTTTCATTACTTTCTTAAATGGCTACACTTTCTATTTTTCATTATAACTATTTTGTCCATGAACATTCAGTAGGTATTGAAATTTTGAATAAACATAAGACAGTGGAAGGGTTAAAAATAATTCAAGATATGAATAATAATATGAACTCATGTATCATCATCTTCAGGTCCTTTACAAAAGTTATATTAATTATGGCCCTGGGGTCAAAATTGGCCCCGCCCCAGGGGTAGTTTTCAGTAGAAACATATAGAGCAAACTTTGAAAATCTTATGAAACTGAAAGGTGCTCAGCTTTCATATTTGGCTCATAGCATCATGTCTAAGTCCTCTACAAAAGTTATTTAAATTATGCCCCTGGGGTCAAAATTGGCCCGCCCCAGGGCCGGCTAGTTTTCTATAGAAACATATAGTGAAAACTTTGAAAATCTTCTCCTCTGATAGTCTGGTGAGCGCTTCAGGGCCATTCTGGCCCTCTTGTTGATGTTAAATAATACATCAGTGTAAGTCTTAAATAGTTTTACCCCTTTACATTTAATGGTGCAAACAATCTCCATTACAAAAGCAGAAGTGAAATTATCTGGGACTCAGTTGTATTTACTTGGGACGCAACTTTTGCTGATGCCCTGGGTCTCAGGGACTCGGTAAAATTCAATCCTAATGAGAACACTGCCAAGCTGGGTTCAAAATCTAGGGAGAAGTGACTTCTCCCTGAGGCTCAGATAAGGGAGAAGTGGGAAGACTCAAGAAGTGAACCGCTTCCCTTATAGGAGACAAATACATCAACATCATTTTTATGTCCCTGTTGACGATAGTCAGGGGGAATTATGTTTTTGCACATGTTCGTCCATCCGTCTGTCTGTCCGTGTGTCACACTTTTATGTGCAGTTGGTTATCACAGTTTTTCAAGTGTTATAAGTCAGTAATTTCTACACTTATACACATGAAACTTCACATACACATCAATTACCATCTGTGCTATCATTCGGCACCCCAACCGTGCTGCCCGCAAGCCCAAGGTCGAGGTCAAATGACTTGGAAATTTTATGTGCAGTTGGTTGTCACATTTACGTGCAGTGTTTTGTCACAGTTTTTACATTGTCTTATATCTCACTAACCGCTATAGCTATTAGCATGGAATTGCATATACACATTCCACACCATCCATACTTTCATTGCCTACCCAGTCCATGCTGCCCGCAAGCCCAAGGTCAAGGTCAAATGATATGATCAAAATGTATGAATGCAGTATTGACTTCTTAACCCTTTCCTTCATGCATCAGCAGACAGAGTTGACCCAGATCAAATGGCTCCTATACTTACTCATGCATCAGCAGACAGAGTTGACCCAGATCAAATGGCTCCTATACTTACTCATGCATCAGCAGACAGAGTTGACCCAGATCAAATGGCTCCTATACTTACTCATGCATCAGCAGACAGAGTTGACCCAGATCAAATGGGTCCTATACTTACTCATGCATCAGCAGACAGAGTTGACCCAGATCAAATGGCTCCTATACTTACTCATGCATCAGCACACAGAGTAGACCCAGATCAAATGGCTCCTATACTTTACAGAGTAGACCCAGATCAAATGGCTCCTATACTTACTCATGCATCAGCAGACAGAGTAGACCCAGATCAAATGGCTCCTATACTTACTCATGCATCAGCAGACAGAGTTGACCCAGATCAAATGGGTCCTATACTTTACAGAGTAGACCCAGATCAAATGGCTCCTATACTTACTCATGCATCAGCAGACAGAGTAGACCCAGATCAAATGGGTCCTATACTTACTCATGCATCAGCAGACAGAGTAGACCCAGATCAAATGGGTCCTATACTTACTCATGCATCAGCAGACAGAGTAGACCCAGATCAAATGGGTCCTATACTTACTCATGCATCAGCAGACAGAGTAGACCCAGATCAAATGGGTCCTATACTTACTCATGCATCAGCAGACAGAGTTGACCCAGATCAAATGGGTCCTATACTTACTCATGCATCAGCAGACAGAGTTGACCCAGATCAAATGGCTCCTATACTTACTCATGCATCAGCAGACAGAGTTGACCCAGATCAAATGGCTCCTATACTTACTCATGCATCAGCAGACAGAGTTGACCCAGATCAAATGGCTCCTATACTTACTCATGCATCAGCAGACAGAGTAGACCCAGATCAAATGGGTCCTATACTTTACAGAGTAGACCCAGATCAAATGGGTCCTATACTTTACAGAGTTGACCCAGATCAAATGGCTCCTATACTTACTCATGCATCAGCAGACAGAGTTGACCCAGATCAAATGGCTCCTATACTTACTCATGCATCAACAGACAGAGTTGACCCAGATCAAATGGCTCCTATACTTACTCATGCATCAGCAGACAGAGTAGACCCAGATCAAATGGGTCCTATACTTTACAGAGTAGACCCAGATCAAATGGGTCCTATACTTTACAGAGTTGACCCAGATCAAATGGCTCCTATACTTACTCATGCATCAGCAGACAGAGTTGACCCAGATCAAATGGCTCCTATACTTTACAGAGTAGACCCAGATCAAATGGGTCCTATACTTTACAGAGTAGACCCAGATCAAATGGCTCCTATACTTACTCATGCATCAGCAGACAGAGTTGACCCAGATCAAATGGGTCCTATACTTTACAGAGTAGACCCAGATCAAATGGGTCCTATACTTTACAGAGTTGACCCAGATCAAATGGCTCCTATACTTACTCATGCATCAGCAGACAGAGTTGACCCAGATCAAATGGCTCCTATACTTTACAGAGTAGACCCAGATCAAATGGGTCCTATACTTTACAGAGTAGACCCAGATCAAATGGCTCCTATACTTACTCATGCATCAGCAGACAGAGTTGACCCAGATCAAATGGGTCCTATACTTTACAGAGTAGACCCAGATCAAATGGCTCCTATACTTTACAGAGTTGACCCAGATCAAATGGCTCCTATACTTTACAGAGTTGACCCAGATCAAATGGCTCCTATACTTTACAGAGTAGACCCAGATCAAATGGCTCCTATACTTACTCATGCATCAGCACACAGAGTAGACCCAGATCAAATGGCTCCTATACGGTATGAGCCCCTCTGATCAGAGTCTGCTCTGTTTGCTAATTGGAATTTGATATATCTGTTTCTTTAGTTGCTGATATGGCCAAACATTTCTGTGTCCATGTGCTATTAAAACAATTAATCTAATTAATATTCATGATGCTATTAATTTCTTACATGAATATTCATGGAGTAACGGGTTAACCCATTATGTCCTGCATATTCACATAAATTTATAAAAAATGACTTTTTCTCAAATGAACATGTCACTTCATGAATATTCATTAACTTGATTTAATTTGATCTTTTGACTGTTGTAGGATCAGATTTGTGTAATTCCGTAAATAAACAGATCATGAGCCAGACCCTGATCAGACAGCTGAGAGCCAGACTCTGATCAGGCAGCTGAGAGCAATACCCTGATCAGACAACTGACAGCCAGACTCTGATCAGACAGCTGAGAGCCAGACCCTGATCAGACAGCTGAGAGCCAGACTCTGATCAGACAGCTGAGAGCCAGACTCTGATCAGACAGCTGAGAGCCAGACTCTGATCAGACAGCTGAGAGCAAAACTCTGATCAGACAGCTGAGAGCCAGACTCTGATCAGACAGCTGAGAGCCAGACTCTGATCAGACAGCTGAGAGCAAGACCCTGATCAGACAGCTGAGAGCCAGACCCTGATCAGACAGCTTAGAGCAAGACCCTGATCAGACAGCTGAGAGCCAGACCCTGATCAGACAGCTTAGAGCAAGACCCTGATCAGACAGCTGAGAGCCAGACCCTGATCAGACAGCTGAGAGCCAGACTCTGATCAGACAGCTGCTGTTGGGTCTGCTCTGTTTGCAAAAGCATTAAAACCGTTGCTGTGAGGGACAGGATTAATAAAATTCAGCTAATAAATATTCATGATGAAATACTTTCCTACATGAATATTCAGTAGGTAAAGGACTAACCTTGGCCTTGACCTCTGAACTATTAGGGTGACGGACTTTCTGTTTCATACTGGGCAGGTAGCTTCTGTTTTCAGAGCTACAGATAAGGGTGTGTACCCTAGAATCGCCATTTCATCACCAAACCTATGGTGTGACCACTCTCTAGAGTCGCCTCCTTGAGACAATTCTAAAGAGTGGTCACAGTATAGTGTTTGGTGTGACCACTCTCTAGTCGTCTTCTTGAAACAATTCTAAAGAATGGTCACAGTATAGAGTTTAATATAGAAATCAAGTTCTAAGTTATTCAGATACTGTTTACCTGGAGCTCTGTGTTTTGTTGTAACAGCTCAAGGCATAACAGCAAAGCCAACATTTAATTTTTGTGTCACCTGCCTAGAGGCAGTGTTTCATTTAGGGATCACTTTTCCGTCGTCTGTCTGCCGTCCGTCTGTCTATCTGTGTCTGTCACACTTTCCTTTTTTGGCTGTCATTTCTAAACTGATTATAGAGCTTTCAAATTTCACACATGGAACAAGCATGATGAGAGGAAGTGTCATGCACAAGGGCCACAACTCTAGCATCAATATCTTTTGAGTTATTCCCCTTTTTCATATTAACAATAAGTTTTTGTGTCAGCTGCGAGCAGATGACATATGTGTTCCTCCGAACACTCTTGTTATCATTATATTCTGCTAAAATCGTTATTTCTCCATTAAACCCTATACTGTGACCACTCTTTAGAATTGTCTCTTCGAGAGGATTTTAAAGAGTGGTCACAGTATAGGGTTTGGTGGAGAAATGAAGGAGTTATTCTTGAGAATGTTTACCTGTAGCTGTTTAACTGTAGCTGTTTACCTGTAGCTGTTTACCTGTAGCTGTTTACCTGTAGCTGTTTACCTGTAGCTCTGTGTTTGAATTTCCAGGAGACAGCTTCAGCTCAAGGCGTAACAGCAATGCCAACATTTAATTTTTATCGTAACAAAGTCAAGATAGACTCGTTACGGGGGGCTGATCCTACATCCTTGGAGGACAGGATAAAAAAATGGTATGGTGAAGCGGATGAGGAGAGTAATGAAGAGGTCATGGTGAAAGGTCATGTAAGTTTAGTTTACCTTTTAATTCCATGAATATTCATGCAAGAAATAATTACATCATGAATATTGATCCTTTCCCTGTTCTATGTTTATTCCAAATTTGAATACCTATTGTATGTTCGTGGGCAAAATAGTTATAATGAACCATAGAAGGTGGAACATTGTATCCATTTTAGAGCTACATATCTATTTAATCCCATTAGGAAACAGAGCAGACCCTGATCAGACAGCTCCTACATAAGGGAAAGGGTTAATCAGATTTATTTTTTCTCTAATGTTAACACATTACCCCCTAGTGACGCATTTTTGCGCCTTTATAAAATTCACATTGTGACACCATTGTGATAAATAGAGCAAATGCTCTATTATCACAATGGTTTCAAACTACAAAATTCTAAAAAAAAATTCTTTTCTCTAGTTAATGCTCCTTTTTGGTAAATTAATTAAAAAAAAGGTTGGATTTAAAAATAGTAGGGGTATTCTATTCCGAAAATGTAAACATTGTTAAAGAGTACTTTCCCCTGTAAAGGACTATGTATAAAACTAGAGCTCGGGTAGACTAAACCCCTAGCCAGAGTGTAGGTGACTGCGGTCAATGCGGGACAGTTACTTTCATATATGTTAAAGCGACGAAAAGTATATCTACTGTTTTTTTTTTAAGAATATCAAATTCATTACAAATTACCTAAAGATAGGTAGTTTTCCGAGTACGTTACAAAAATGGTTTTGTAAAATTTGTAGTATTAGGCTTCTTTATGCTCATGTTTAGTTTTGTTTTCAAAATGGCGTCGACCATCGCGGAGATCGAGTTGGTTAAAAACAAAAGCGCTAAAACACATGTGGCACAACGAGTATTTGGAAATACTAGTACTTTGGACTTTTATTTTATTACAATGTAATCTATTTCTGCTCAATTCATTTTAAATCATTTCCACAAGCATTTTAGTAAGTATTTACAGCAAAGTTATATCTTTCACTGTGGAAATTTGCATTTCTACAAGTTTTCAAATCTTGGCCAATAGTTTTGAAATAGTTTCTAGCAATAGCAATAGTATCGCAACAGTACTTTTAGCAATAGCAATAGTATTGCAATAGTTTCCAGCAATAGCAATAGTATTGAAATAGTACTTTTAGCAATAGCAATAGTATTGCAATAGTACTTTTAGCAATAGCAATAGTATTGCAATAGTTTCTAGCAATAGTATCGCAATAGTACTTTTAGCAATAGCAATAGTATTGCAATAGTCAAAACTGGCCCCAATAGTCAGCCCTAAAAAATAGCCTAAGAGAGAATGAGTTAAATTATATGGAGAAAGGGATTATACAGTTGAACTTCGATATCTCGAACTAGGATAACTCGAACTTCGGGATTTCTCGAACAAAAGTTCAGTCCTTTCAAAACTTGCAATAACTCTAAAATCCATTGCTAGAGATATCTAGAAACACATGTGACAGCTTAATACAGGAGCTTTCAGCATTACTTTAGACCTGTAATAAGCTGTGGCCTGGAGAAATTGTTCAGATTAGAAATTGGATGACTCGAACTTCTGTTATCTCGAACTAATTTGTATGGTCCCTTGAAGTTCGAGTTATCGAAGTTCAACTGTACATGTGTAATTTCGTAAGCAAACTGAGTAGACCCTGATCAGAGTCTTCTCTATTTACAAAGGCATGAGGAAGCTTTTGTATGAAGGAACAAGGTAATTAATATATTTTAAAATAAAGGCAGACAGAGAAGATCCTGATCAGGGTCCATGCTTATAAAGCTTTTAGCTGAGCCTGAGATCGTTCCCAAGCTTTTGATTGGTCAGATTTGAGCCTTTGGCTCAAATCTGACCAATCATAAGCTTGAGAACTCAAATATGACCAATCAAAAGCTTGAGAACGAAACAAGAGCAGATTGAATCTGGGTCTATCCTGTTGGCAAAATTGTAGGAAGGTGTGTTTATGGGGTAAATGATTAAGCATTATATTTCATTGCTTGTTATAAAATAGTAACATACATAGATGTCTAGATAAGATGCATAGATTAAATAAAACCAAGAATAGCTCCCGCATTTCTCCACCAGATCCTGTATTGTGACCACTCTTAGTATTTCTCTACCAAACCCTGTATTGTGACCACTCTTTAGTATTTCTCCACCAAGCCCTGTATTGTGACCACTCTTTAGTATTTCTCCACCAGACCCTGTATTGTGACCACTCTTTAGTATTTCTCCACCAGACCCTGTATTGTGACCACTCTTTAGTATTTCTCCACCAGACCCTGTATTGTGACCACTCTTTAGTATTTCTCAACCAAACCCTGTATTATGACCACTCTTTAGTATTTCTCCACCAAACCCTGTATTGGGACCACTCTTTAGTATTTATCCACCAAACCCTGTATTGGGACCACTCTTTAGTATTTCTCCACCAGACCCTGTATTGTGACCACTCTTTAGTATTTCTCAACCAAACCCTGTATTATGACCACTCTTTAGTATTTCTCCACCAAACCCTGTATTGTGACCACTCTTTAGTATTTCTCCACCAAACCCTGTATTGTGACCACTCTTTAGTATTTCTCCACCAGACCCTGTATTGTGACCACTCTGTAGTATTTCCACCAGACCCTGTATTGTGACCACTCTTTAGTATTTCTCCACCAGACCCTGTATTGTGACCACTCTTTAGTATTTCTCCACCAGACCCTGTATTGTGACCACTCTTTAGTATTTCTCCACCAGACCCTGTATTGTGACCACTCTTTAGTATTTCTCCACCAAACCCAGTATTGTGACCACTCTTTAGTATTTCTCCACCAGACCCTGTATTGTGACCACTCTTTAGTATTTCTCCACCAGACCCTGTATTGTGACCACTCTTTAGTATTTCTCCACCAGACCCTGTATTGTGACCACTCTTTAGTATTTCTGTGACCACTCTTTAGTATTTCTCCACCAGACCCTGTGTTGTGACCACTCTTTAGTATTTGTGAATATTCAGCTAATTAATATTCTTGATATCATTATTTCTAAACTTACACGAATATTCAGGAAGAAAGAATAAATTAATGAAACAGCAATGAAGCAACACACAGAAATTACAGATGAACTTAGCTAAGGACTGGGAGTTACTTCAAGATGTTAGAGTCATCTGATTTCTTATCTCAATAATTTCTCAAGTTCACAGCTTAACGCAGGTCTAAAGTGATACTGAAAGCTCCTGCAGCATTACTTTCGAACTGCAATAATGTGGCACATGTGTTTCTAGATATGCGAACAGTGTAGTGATACATTTTAGAACAATTCTGTATTGCAGATTTTTGTGTCACCTGCAGCGAGGCAGTTTGTCACTTAGGGATCACTTTTCCATCGTCTGTCTGCCCATCTGTCTGTCACACTTTCAGTTTTAGCTCGTCTGTTTTGAAGAATTCACTATCTATTGTCGTGACTCTGGCGTCCACGTCAACGTTGTCGTCGAAAATCTTAACATTGACCATAACTCAAATCAACATGAAACTTCATAGGTTAGTAGATCTCATTGAGAGGAAGGCCCCTACATAAGAACTATAACTCTTGATTTCAATTTTTTGAAGTTATGGCTCTTTATATTTTTTGACAATGACAACAGACAAGTGTTTACATCCAGTTGTGGTGCTCTTGTTTTGGCTGTCATTTCTAAACTAATCATTATAGAGCTTTCAAATTCCACATGTGTCTCCCTCTCATTGAGGACCATTGATGTAACTAAGGTTCATTACTCTACATGTTTGAGTTATTCCCCTTTGTTTTGATTTTCACACTCCAACGGATTAACAGCTTTGTGTCACCTGCGAGCCGAACACTCTGAACCCTCAGGTTTGAAGGGCCAAGCTTTTACTTCGAGTTATCACAAACGTCCAGTTATCCTAGTTTGATATTATTAAGTTCAGCTGTACTTGTTTGTGATTTCAGATGGATTTGTCAACATTCATCAACAAATCGGGGTGCGAGTGTCTGAATGAAGCTGATGACCATCCACTTGCCCACTGCCTTACATCCAAGGGAGGTTACCTCGAATCTGACTGTGATGAACAGGTGAGAGTTTCTTCCCTTGATCAGAATTTAGGGTTAACTATTTCCCTGGTAGAAATAATTATCTGCTCACATCTTTACAAACAGAGTAGAGCCAGATCAGATGACTTCTGTAGGAGCTGTCTGATCAGGGTCTGTTCTTGTTAACCCTTAACCTGTTCTATGTTTATTCCAAATTTAAATACCTACTGAATATTCATGGATAAAATACTTATAATGAAATATGGAACATGGAACATTGTAGCTATTTTAGAAAGTAAAGAAACAGATCTATCAAATTCCAATAGCAAACAGAGTAGACCCTGATCAGTTCCTAGTGGAGCCGTCTGATCTGGGTCTTCTCTATTTGCAAAGGCGTGAAAATGCGTTTCTGCTCTGTCTTATGGAAGAGAACATTTTTAGGGGGTTACTTATTATGGTCAGGGTAATACATCAAGGTCAATTGTCATATTGAGGGGGGGAGGAGGGGTTAACATGTTCTTGTTCCTTATGACTTATATCATGATATATATGTCACAGTACTGAAACTAACACAGTTGGGGTGAAGAATATGTAAGCGGCTCGGTGGCTCGGTCAAAAGGGTGTCGTAATGGTAGTTCGAAGGCCCTTGGTTCAAGCCCAAATTTTTCTCCCTTGTGACATATAGTTGATCATATAGTGGCAAAAAATCCCCTGAAATTTATACCTTACAAAAAAAAAGAATGTTCATGCATAAATGGTTTTATTACCATTTCATCCTTATAATAAGGACAAGAAATAATGACATCATCAGTGAATATTCATGTAAGAAATAATGACATCATCAATGAATATTCATGTAAGAAATAATGACATCATCAATGAATATTCATGTAAGAAATAATGACATCAAATAATGACATAGACCTTTGATATTTGGTATGTAGCATGATCTAATTGTCCTCTACTAAGATTGTTCAAATTATGACCCCTTCGCCAAAAATGACCCCACCCTGGGGCTTATCAGTTTTTCATAGGAAAATCTGTAAAAATCTTCTTCTCTGAAACTGCAAGGCATAGACCTTTGGTATTTGGTATGTAGCATTACCTAATGGTCCTCTTCTAAGATTGTTCAAATTATGACTCCCAGGACAAAAATGGGCCCGCCCCGAAGCTTATCAGTTTTTCATAGGAAATTTTTTGAAAATCTTCTTCTCTAAAATTATAAGGTATAGACCTTTGATATTTGGTATGTAGCATAATCTAATGGTCCTCTACCAAGATTAATCAAATTATGATCCCCAGACCAAAATTGGCCCGCCCTGGGGCTTATCAGTTTTTCATAGGAAGATCTTTAAAAATCTTCTCCTCCAAAACTATAAGGTCTAGACCCTTGATATTTGGTATGTAGCATCATCTAATGGTTTTCTACCAAGACTGTTCAAATAATTACCCCTGGGCCAAAAATGGCCCCTCCCTGGGGCTTATCTTTTTTTCATATGAAAATCTTTAAGAATCTTCTTCTCCAAAACTGTAAGGCCGATACTTTTAATATTTGGTATGTAGCGTTATCTAATAGTTGTCTACCAAGAATGTTCAAATTATGTCCCCTGTGTTGAAAATGGCACCGCCCTGGGGTATACAAGTTTTTCATATGAAAGTCTTAAAAAATCTTCTTCTCTTATAATCCTCAGTCTCTCGTCCCTTGACATGTACCATGCAGGCCTTGACATTTAAACATATTCTTTTCTGAAACCACAAAGCCTACAATTTTGATATCTGGTATGTGCCATGTTCATGGTCCTCTACACAAAGTTATGACCAAAAGTTTAAAAATCTTCTCTGAAACTGTAAAGCCTAGACATTTGGTATATAGTATCCTTTAGTAGTTCTTTTCCAAGATTGTTCAAATTATGACACCTTAACAAAAAGTGTCCTGGACTGATTACATGCAATCTGTCATTGAAATCATAAATCTGTTACGAACAGGTGAGTGATTAAGGGCCATCATGGCCCTCTTGTATATGTATGTACACATTAACTGTTCTTGTTGTGGTGCTGTTTGGGCAGCTGTGTGAACATGTGTTGTTTTCTGCATGACTCTTACATGTTCTTTTATTAACTATTGAAGGATCAATCATTAGTAAATCTTAGAATATAACATTATCTCTCTCATTATAAAACAAATTCTATTTGCAGCACAGCTGGAGCACAACAGTAAAAAAAAGTTCTAAATGACCGTACGTGGCACTAAGCAAGGTCTAATTCTCATTACGTGTCATAGTCCAAATATGCTCCATTTTTCGCGTTTTATACCTTAACATCCTTTAGTTTGATAAATAAATACTTTAAACGTACAAGAAAGTCCTACAATAAAGTCTTAACATACATGTATATTTTTTTTTTAATAAATAGACTTTCTTTAAATATAGGGCGGAAACTTTCTTGAGTTGGAGAGATTTTCATGAAAAAGTGATTATTATGTGCATACAGGCCAACAGATGAAATCCTACATTGCAATAGACTTGATCTTTTAAACAATCGACCGACCGCATGGCTCAGTGGTAGAGCGTCTGCCTGCGGTACGGAAGGTCGTGGGTTCGATCCCCGGCTGCAACAGACCAAAAGTCGATAAAAGTTGGCACTAGTAGCTCCCTTGTCTACGCTCGACAACAAAGGTGTAGTTCTAGGACTGGTCGGCCCGGTGTCAGGATAATGTAACTGGGTGGGGTGCCCTTGCCATGTACCTGCGGCAGGAGTATTCCAGTGAGGCAGCACTATAACTTGTCTCATGCGAGTGCCTTCTGCAAATAATTGAAATACTGTTGGTCGGACGTAAAACCCAACTCACTCACTTAAAACAATCTGACTGATTTTAAGTTGATAATCAACTTAAACATTTATTTATACACCCAGATTTGTAAGATTTGTATGCCCCCACATAGTGGTGGCATATGGGGTTGCCCTTGTCTGTATGTCTGTACGTACGTACGGACACACATCTAGAACAATTTGTCCAGACTTCTTCTTAGAAAGTATTTGTCCAATTCACACCAAACTTTACACATGTTTGTGGCCATTATATCTTGGTCAAGTTTGATAGCCATGTAAATCGCTTCAGTTGTTTAGGAGTCGTGGCCCTTCATTTGCGAAAATGACTTTAAAAATGGCCCTTACTTTCTGTGACATAAAGTCTGAAGTTGGGGCACCAGTGTCCTATGGACACATTTCTAGCTACACTAAATTTGACCAAAATTTACAAAGCAAGTATACGTTATTTCTAAAGAAACTTTTAATGGGCATTTAAACCGCACAGTCTTTTTCATGAAAACTTGTCATAATGCAGTCTAAAGTTTCTTAACTATATTAAAAATTCTGAAGGGAGGTGATCTCCCGAGAGTAAAAATTGCAACACAAAAAGAGAAAATTGCAGACTCTGTTTTATTGAGTCTGTTCATGAACAGTAATTGAAAGTGCAACCCTGCTCACGACCCCTAGCACCGACTTAAGCGGTATTCAGTTTACAGAACAAGGAGTTTAGTACTGAAATTCATGATCTCGAAGGATCAGAAGGTATAACAACACTGAGAATGACGTCAAAAGAGAAAATTGCAGACTCAGTTTTTTTTTAGTCTGTTCATGAACAGTACAGTGCTTCCTCTCTATGACACCCTTTGGGAAATGAAGGTTGTATGTGTTGTTCAGAGGGAGTTGTTATAGGGAGGGAAAATCAAACATAATTAGCTTGTTTGCAGATCCCCAGATAAGGTGTATTTCGAGAACTAAAACCGTTATGCCTCCACCAAACCCTATGTTGTGACCGCTCTTTAGAATCGTCACAAAGTGGTGATTCTAAAGAGTGGTCACAGCATAGGGTTTGATGGAGGCATAAAGAAATTACGATGGAAAAAAGTTGTTTCTGGAGCCTTGTTGTTTAGGAAACAGTGACATGCGTTGTTGTAAGGAGGGAATCGATATTGAGAGGGTCGTTGTAGGGAGGGAGCACTGTAATTGAAAGTGCAACACTGCTAGCCGGCTTAAGCGGTATTCAATTTACAGAACAAGAAGTACTGAAATCCATGATCTCGAAGGATCAGAAGGTATAACAACACTGAGAATAAAGTCAAAATGTAATACTTTCATAAAAACTATCAATAATGTATTCATTTCCTTTAATGCAAAATACCACACAAATTCTTATTTCTATAACCCCAAATCAGATCGGGGGATGGAGGCATATTGTTTTTCCCCTGTCTGTCTGTCTGTTTGTTTGTCAGCAACTTTAACATTGGTCATAACTTTTGAGCCAGTACAGATAGAGACTTGATATTTTGCATGCATATGTATCTCATAAAGCCGTACATTTTGAGGGGTGACATGTCAAGGTCAAGGTCATCCTTCAAGGTCAGAGGTCAAATATATGAGGGGGCAAAGTGTTTCACAAACACATCTTGTTATTCTGTTACGTCTTATATATTATGAAATATGGAAGGTAGAACATTTTCGACATTTTGGAAATTGAATAAATCGACCTATCAAATTCCATTAGCAAACATAGCAGACCCTGAGAAGCCGTCTGATCTGGGTCTGCTCTGATTGCAGATGAAAACATGTTTGTATGAAGGGATTAATCAACCAATTGGCACCATTGAAAACAGTGCAGTCCCTGGTCAGATGTCGCCTGTTGGCACCATTAAAAACAGTGCAGTCCCAGGTCAGGTGTCGCCTGTTGGCACCATTGAAAACAGTGCAGTCCCAGGTCAGATGTCGCCTGTTGGCACCATTGAAAACAGTGCAGTCCCAGGTCAGATGTCGCCTGTAGGCACCATTGAAAACAGTGTGCACAGTCCCAAATCAGATGCCGCCTAAAAAAGGCGGCATCTGACCTAGGACTACACTGTTTTCTTTATTATTTTAGCCCAAGCATACAGGTTTTTAAAAACAAATGTTTTACTAATATACCTTTATTAATTAGTTTAGAATTATATTTAATATGAAATTATTATTGCAGACGACACTTTTAAATTTGGCGCCAAAAGAGACACATGCATACAACACCCATTGCCTAAACATTACTGATTCTCCCATAAGCCAAAAATACCATATAGTCGCCCCTGCTAATGTGGGGCGCCAAGAAATTACTGTTCTGACATCGTTTAAGATAGTATACAAGGGAGATAATTGACAACTAACCCTGGTTACCTGTCTTGTATTTTCAGCTTTTGCTCAGTATAGAATTCAACCAACCTGTGAAACTTCATTCACTGCAGCTGTACGGGCCATCAGGTAACAGACTTAGATAAATTGGTGTCTTCCATTTTCGCCCACATTTTAGATTTTGGGTAAAAATAGATGTGGGATAAATTGGAATTTGCTACCTAAGAGTAATACGTATTTCATAGCAATGGGGTTATTATCTGGTATAATCTCTCAAGCTTTTGATTGGTCAGATTTGAGTTTTCAAGCTTTTGATTGGTCAGATTTGAGCCTTTGGCTCAAATCTGACCAATCGAA
Organism: Azorinus chamasolen; assembly: GCA_963576725.1. Classification (NCBI taxonomy): domain Eukaryota; kingdom Metazoa; phylum Mollusca; class Bivalvia; order Cardiida; family Solecurtidae; genus Azorinus; species Azorinus chamasolen. The sequence continues at coordinate 5,980,301 of OY755250.1, read as the reverse complement.
AGCTTGAGAACGTACTCAGACTCAACTAAAAGTTTTATAAGCATGGACCCTGGTATAATCTGTTTTTTTAAAACAGGTAAATTGTAAATATCACGTAGGTAAAAAGCAACAATATAGTCATTTAAACACTTTTAATTGTCTGGAATAGTTAAGAATTTCATAAAACATAAATAAAGTAGATAGCACACATTTTGCAAACATATATATATATCGGGGGCTTGGTGCAAAACTATTGTAACTCCCTCGATTATGTTCTCATTCTATAGGACAGTTCAAGCGTACGCTATAAATAGTAAATTGATGCTGACTATAGTCTACTTTATGCTCGACTGATTTACCCGTCTGGCTTGAGTGTGGGACTTGTTGGAAAATGGACAATCAAAATGTGGGAGATATTGGAATAAACTGATGAAGCTGAGCTACAGATAAAGGCACATACCCAAATACCTAAATTCGTCATTTCTCCACCAAACCTTATACTGTGAACACTCTTTAAAATCGTCTCAAAGAGACGATTTTAAAGAGTGGTCACACTATAAGGGATTAAGGGTTGGCAGGGAAATAAACAAGTTATTCTTGATTTTTTTTAGTTACGTATCTTATCAAAAGCTCTGACAAATTATTAGGCTGGGTCCTAGTAGTGGTTACCGTAGCATCCCCCCCCCCTACCCCCCCGACTTTTTTTCATGGGTACCAAATTGTTCATTGGGGTCCTCAGAACACAATTTGAGCATGCCCCCAAAAATAAGTTTGTCCCAGCTATGTTTTATTTAACGATTTCCATGGTAACCCGAGGTAATTTTAGAAACTACCTTGGTTCAGAAAATGCGCCATAACTTTGTTTCTAGAAGCAATAGAAGGACAAAACAAGTACCAAAGTAAAGCAGAGACATATAACTTGAATATGATATATGATTTTATTAATATTCATAAATGCATTCTTATGAATATTCATGAGGAAGTCAAAAATGCGATTTTTTTAGAAAAAAGGAGTTTGTTGTTTAATCTGAGAGGCTTATTAATGCACAGAAATTATTGAATTTAGGCTTAAGTTGTTTGTTGGAGTCCTCACAACACATTTTGAGTATTTCCCCAAATAATTTTGTCCCATCTATGTTTTATTAAAAGGTTTCCATAGTAACCCGAGGTAAATTCCGAAACATCCTTGGTTCAGAAAATGCATAATAACTTTGCTTTTAGAGGTAATAGAAGGACAAAACAAGTACCAAAGTAAAGCAGAGCCATATAGCTTGAATATGGTATATGATTTAATTAATATTCATAAATGCATTCTTATGAATATTCATGAGAATGTAAAAAAAATGCGTTTTTTAGAAAATGGAGCTTGTTGTTTAGTCTGATAGGCTTATTAATGCACACAAATTATTGAATTCATATTAAAATTGTTTGTTTGGTTCATCAGAACACACTTTGAGCATTCCCCCAAAGTAATTTTGTCCCATCTATGTTTTATTTAACGGTTTCCATGGTAACGCAAGGAGGTAAATTTCGCTAAACATCATTGGTTCAGAAATAACTTTGCTTTTAGAGGCAATAGAAGGACAAAACAAAAACCAAAGTAAAGCAGAGACATATATCTTGATTATGATATATAATTTTAATAATATTCATATATGATTGCTTATGAATATTAATGAGGAAGTATAAAAATCCGCTTTTTTTTTAGAAAAATGAGTTTTTTGTTTAGTCTTAGAGGCATATTAATGCACAAAAATTATTGAATTCAGGTTTAAATTGTTCATTGGGGTCATCAGAACACTTTTTGAGCATTCTCCCAAAATAATTGTGCCCCAGCATTGTTTTATTAAACGGTTTCCGTGGTAACCCGAGGAAAATTTTCGAAACTATCTTGATTAAGAAAATGCTTCATAACTTTGCTTTTAGAGACAATAGAAGGACAAAACAAGAACCAACGTAAAGTAGAGACATATAGCCTGAATACGATATGTAATTCTATTAATACATATAATGCTTTCTTATAATGCATTCTTATGAATATTAATGAGGATGTAAAAATGCGTTTTTAGTTTGACAAGTTTGTTTTAGTCCGAGAGGCCTAATAATATACAAATACAATGTAGTTATTGAATTCAGATTTAAATGTTTTAATATCAACATGCAAATAAAGGAAAACATCTTTGGTTCATGTAATATTTCTAAAACATGTATATTTAAGCTAATTTGCATATGACGTGCGTAAATGAATAAGCAATTTAACATAAGCCCTATATTTAGCATTGTTTCGAGTGTACTATCTTTTCTATTATTTATTTTACGTAAAATACCAGAACAACAAACACTGACAAGCAGAGGGTCATTACTTTGGGTTCTTGAATATTAATGCATATTTATGAATATTAATGAGGTGTAAAATAAACACACTTGAATGAGCTGTTCTTTTTATCTGAGATTATTTTGGTTAACCAGTATAGAGCTTGATACTGACTGAAACAGCGATATTGATGTTCATGTATATAAATATGTAGATTATGAATATTATTTCAAAATCATGAATATTAATGAGAATGTAAACTGTTGTAGGAAAGTAAGTTTTTCTATTATATTGCAATATACATGTATGTGAACAACACATTTCTTGTAAGAAATTACAGCAGAGGAATTGAGCCTTATGCATGTTTTATGAAGAATATTACTGTTATGGGTGTTTTGCAATGCAATAGAAAATATATAGCATCTCGGCTGTAATCATCAGCTTATGTTTACCCATATTAGCCTTGTGTGACTTCTAACTTACTCGCGATGTTTTATGCATTTGCTTGATTATTTACCACAGCATGCCAGAGCAACGCAAGGCTTCTTGCGAGCATTTCGCGACAGGCTGGACAACTCATTAAGTGTGTCTGGCTTGCTGCGGATGCTCCGCGTCAGCTCCCTGTCCAGTTTCATCCCTTTGGACAGGGGAGACGTGGGAGCTTGCTGCCCGACGGAAGAAGTATTGATAATTCTTCTCTTTGGTCAGCGACTCCCTCGCAACAGACACATCACTGTCCTCTAAAGCTCAGAAGAAGCCTGCCTCTTCTTTAAAATCACTTTTGTCAACAGCCCCTGTGGTGCAGTCGATTCCCCAGTTGTTAGTTGCCGATCGGCACCCAACTGCTGGCCCGGGCACGGGTTCCATGTTTACCACTTGAATGGTACCCTTTGTTCTGGTCCCAGGTACTATTGTTGCCAGGTCTCCCGGTCCGCTTGTTGTGTGAAGAGTTTTGCCTGGTCCCGCTGAATCTAGGCCCAGTTATCCGTCACCGGTCCCCGGTGTCCCGGCGTTAGTGCTTCCGTTTCATGACATCACCAGCAGACTGGTCTACCGAGCCCCCGCCCGAAGATGTCACTGTGTATTCTTTGGCCCGGTGTCCTAAGTTTGCTCTCCAACGGTCCTCCGGTGGCCCGGTCTGGTCCTTTGGACAAGGATACCGAAGTGGACCGGTAAATCTACCAGTCCAATCTTTTCTACAGGGCATTCTGTCTATACACCGCATTACAGTGGTGAAAGTCAACAGGAATCTGCTCTGGCTAAGTCTAGACATTCTTTGTCATCTAGACCCTGCAATTACTCTTCATCTTCTGGGTATACCTCGGTCTCCCCAGCCCCCAACCCACCCACCCTGTAGGAGGCGTAAAACCTTCTTATTCTTCTAATGGGAACCGGCACTCGCACCGCTCTCATCGCAGATCGAGGTCTTACCATTATTCTTCTATGCGAAGACATCGCTCTGCCTCCTCAGATTCGCCGGCTGGTCGCTCTCGATAGCCGACACTCATTCTGGGAACCAGCAAGCTTCACCTAGAGGGAGAATAGCTCTCACGTGAACACGCATTTGTTTAACCATGGATGTTTCGAAATTTACCTCGGGTTACCATGGAAACCGTTAAAAACATAACTTGGACACAATTATTTTGGGGAATGCATAAGTGGTGTTCTGCGGACCCCAACGAACATTTTAAACCTGAATTCAATATTTTTATGCCCCCATAGACGATAGTCGGGGGTGGGGGGCATATTGTTTTTGCCCTGTCTGTTTGTCTGTTTGTCAGCAACTTTAACATTGGTCATAACTTTTGAGCCAGTATAGATAGAGACTTGATATTTGGCATACATATGTATCTCATGAAGCCGCACATTTTGAGGGGTGACGTGTCAAGGTCAAGGTCATCCTTCAAGGTCAGAGGTCAAATATATGGGTCAAATCGCCGACTTTAACATTGGCCATAACTTTTGGACCAGTAGAGATGGAGACTTGATATTTAGCATGCTTGTGTATCTCATGAGGCTGCACATTTTGACATGTCAAGGTCAAGGTCAGAGGTCAAGGTCAGAGGTCAAATATATGAGGGGGCATAGTGTTTCACAAACACATCTTGTTTGTGCATAAATATGCCTCTAAGACTAAACAAAAAACTCAGTTTTCTAAAAAAAAGCGGATTTTTATGCTTCCTCATTAATATTCATAAGCAATCATATATGAATATTATTAAATTATATATCATAATCAAGATATATGTCTCTGCTTTACTTTGGGTTTTGTTTTGTCCTTCTATTGCCTCTAAAAGCAAAGTTATTATGCATTTTCTGAACCAATGATGTTTAGCGAAATTTACCTCCTCGCGTTCCCATGGAAACCGTTAAATAAAACATAGATGGGACAAAATTACTTTGGGGGAATGCTCAAAGTGTGTTCTGATGAACCAAACAAACAATTTAAACCTGAATTCAATAATTTGTGTGCATTAATAAGCCTATCAGACTAAACAACAAGCTCCATTTTCTAAAAAAAAAAAACGCATTTTTTTTACATTCTCATGAATATTCATAAGAATGCATTTATGAATATTAATCAAATTATATACCATAATCAAGCTATATGGCTCTGCTTTACTTTGGTACTTGTTTTGTCCTTCTATTACCTCTAAAATCAAAGTTATTATGCATTTTCTGAACCAAGGATGTTTCGGAATTTACCTCGGGTTACCATGGAAACCGTTTAATAAAACATAGATGGGACAAAATTATTTGGGGAAATACTCAAAATGTGTTGTGAGGACTCCAACGAACAAATTAAGCCTAAATTCAATAATTTCTGTGCATTAATAAGCCTCTCAGACTAAACAACAAACTCCTTTTTTCTAAAAAAATCGCATTTTTGACTTCCTCATTAATATTCATAAGAATGCATTCATGAATATTACATTTTGTAATAAAATCATATATCATATTCAAGCTATATGTCTCTGCTTTACTTTGGTACTTGTTTTGTCCTTCTATTGCTTCTAGAAACAAAGTTATGGCGCATTTTCTGAACCAAGGTAGTTTCTAAAATTACCTCAGGTTACCATGGAAACAGTTAAATAAAACATAGTTGGGACAAACTTATTTTTGGGGGCATGCTCAAAATGTGTTCTAAGGACCCCAACGAACAATTTGGTACCCATGAAAAAAAGTCTAGGGGGGGATGCTACGGTAACCACTACTAGGACCCAGCCTATATCCATATTTCACTTATCCTCATTTTATTAACACTTTCCTTCATATAAATGCCTTTTCATGCATCTACAAACAGAGTAGACCCCAATCAGCTGCTAAAAGAGCCGCCTGATTAGGGTCTGCTCTGTTTGCTATTAATGGAATTTGGTAGATCTGCTTCTTAACTTTCTAAAATGGCTACAATGTTCCACCTTCAATATTTGATTATAATATTTTTGCCATGAATATTCAGTAGGTATTATAATTTGAAATAAATGTAAAGCAGGGAAAGGTTTAACCCTTTCCCTCATATACACATGTTTTCACGCATCTGCAAACAGAGTAGTCCCAGATCAGACGGCTCCTAGAGGAGCCGTCTGATCAGGGTCTGCTCTGTTTGCCCATAGAATTTGATAGATCTGTTTCTGTGTTTTCTAAAATGGGTACAATGTTCCACATTCCATATTTCTTTATAACTATTTTATCAATGAATATTCAGTAAATACTGAAATTTGGAATAAATGTAGAGCAGGGGAAGGTTTAAACCATGTTTGATATTCGTGTAAGGAGGAGTGACATCATGAATATTTATTAGCTTAATGTTTATGTTAGTATTCATGATGTCAACATTTCATCTATGAATATTCATGGAGTAAATGGTTATTTAGTAGCTGAATGCAAATATAAACAACATGTCAGGGCTCAGACATGATCGGCCGAATCAGATCTAATTCTATATTACATTTATGTTAACCCATTTGCTCCCACGATCCCATATATGGGACATAGGCAAACAGTGTAGACTCAGATCAGACGCCGCATAATGCGGCGTCTGTTCAGAGTCTACACTGATTGCTGATAGGAATTTCAATATAAAACAAAACAAAATTGAAATTTCAGACCATGCACCCCTTAGATAACAAATGGAGTATTCCAATGTATAAGCATGGAAGAATCCACTTGGAGCAAATGGGTTAAGCAAATGGAACAAATCAAACGGCTCCTTTAGAAGTCATCTGATCTGGGTCTACTCTGTTTGCAAATGCTTGAAAAGGCGTTATTATGAAGAAAAGGATTAACTCTTTCTACTATAAAATTTATGCTTTTTCGCATCCCTCGAAAACAGACCCACATTAGATAGCTCCTTTATTAGCCATCTTATCAGGGTCTGTTCTGTTTATGGTATAATATAGACCTGTTATCAGGGTCTTATGGTACAATATAGACCTGTTATCAGGGTCTATTCTGCTTATTGTACAATATAGACCTGTTATCAGGGTCTTATGGTACAATATAGACCTGTTATCAGGGTCTTATGGTACAATATAGACCTGTTATCAGGGTCTATTCTGCTTATGGTACAATATAGACCTGTTATCAGGGTCTTATGGTACAATATAGACCTGGTATCAGGGTCTGTTTTGCTTATGGTACAATATAGACCTGTTATCAGGGTCTGTTCTGCTCATGGTACAATATAGACCTGTTATCAGGGTCTGTTCTGCTCATGGTACAATATAGACCTGTTATCAGGGTCTGTTCTGCTCATTGTACAATATAGACTTGTTTTTACAATTTCTATCTGAGCCTATTTGCCATATATGAAAAGTGCAATATAAATATTTGAGCGAGTACCGGTGTAACAGGCCTATCTTTCCCCCTGGCCAGTTTTTCCCTGGGGGAAAAAGGCCCAGGCCTGGTCTGGGGGAAGAATGGGCCTGGGCCTTTTTTTCTCCCCTGTGATTTGATTGTATCATTTCAGATATGGGGTGGGGAAGAAATAGCCTAGGCCTTTTTTTCCCCCTTTGATATGAATATATCTTTTAAGATAGGGGGGGAGAAATGGCCTAGGCCTTTTTTCTCTCCTGTGAATTGATTGTATCTTTTTGGATAGGGGATGGGGAAGAAATGGCTTAGGCCTTTTTTCTCCCCTGTGAATTGATTGTATCTTTTCTCCCCTTTGATATGATTTTATCTTTTTAGCCATTTCTTTCCCCCTATTTAAAAAGATAAAATCAATTCACAGGGGAGAAAAAAAAGGCCTAGGCCATTTCTTCCCCCCTTTCTAAAAAGATAAAATCATTTCGCATTGGAGAAAAAAGGCCTAAGCTATTTCTTCCCCTCCCTTCCCCAAGATGATAATATCAATTCACAGGGGAGAAAAAAAGGCCTAGGCCATTTCTCCCCCCCCCCCCTATCTAAAAAGATAAAATCATTTCGAATTGGAGAAAAAAGGCCTAAGCTATTTCTTCCCCTCCCTTCCCCAAGATGATAAAATCAATTCACAGGGGAGAAAAAAAGGCCTAGACCATTTCTTCCCCCCTATCTAAAAAAGATAAAATCATATCAAAGGGGAGAAAAAAGGCCTAGGCCATTTCTTCCCCATCCCCTATCTGAAAAGATACAATCGATTCACAGGGGAGAAAAAAAGGCCTGGGCCATTTCTCCCCCCTATCTTAAAAAATAAAATCATATCAAAGGGGAGAAAAAAGGCCTAGGCCATTTCTTCCCCATCCCCTATCCGAAAAGATACAATCAATTCACAGGAGAGAAAAAAAGGCCTAGGCCATTTCTTCCCCCCCCCCCCCCCCCCCATCTAAAAAGATATATTCATATCAAAGGGGGAAAAAAGGCCTAGGCCATTTCTTCCCCACCCTATATCTGAAAAGATACAATATCAATTCACTGGAGAGAAAAAAAGGCCCAGGCCCATTCTTTCCCCCCCCCCCCCAGGCTGGGGATGGGGGAAAAACTGGATGGGGGGGGGAAAGAAACTGACTAGGCCTTTTTTTCCCCGGGGGAAAAATAGGCCAGGGGGAAAGATAGGACTGTTACACCGGTATAACAAGGGCTTGATGCAAAACTATTCTAACTCCTTCACTTTATGAAGGACTTAGAATAGTTTTGCACCAAGTCCTCGATATGTTCATGATGTCATTATGTCTTACTTGTTTACAAGAACAGGAAGCTGGTTAGTGCCTGTATTTCAGAAATAATGACATCATGAATATTAATTAGATTACAGTAAAACCTCTCTATAACGACCACTAAATTACATCAAGTATTTTGTGTTAAAGGCAGGTGGACGCTTAAAACAAGGTGAAAGTAAAACAGAACGCTCCTATAGGAGCGTTCTGTTTTACTTCACCTTGCTTTAAGCAACCACCTGCCCAAAATACCAACAAATTAACACAATTTAGTGGTAGTTATAGAGAGGTCCTACTGTAATTGTGTTGGCATTGGTAACAGAGTCAGATTATAAAAATTGGGGCCATGTATTAACAATACAGGAGCCCCATAGAAATCACATTTTCTATCTGTCCGTCTGTCCATCCATCCATCAACGCTTTTGATGTGACGAGATAACTGAAACAGTACTTCACACATTAGTTTCATATTATGAGCATATGCTTAGTATCATCAGAGAAAGACGTATATAGTTTTTGGGTTGAATCAGATCACTTTGTCTAGAGTTGTTTGCCCTTGATTACATGGCCCTCTCTGAATGAGGCAGTTTCCTGAGCAAACAGGGCAAACACTGATCAGATAGCTCCTATTACAGCCGTCTGATCTTGGTCTGCTTTGTTTGCAAAGTCGTAAAAATGTGTTTGTATGAGGGTAAGGGTTCAATGTCTCCATATTTTTTTTTTCTTTATGAAAACAAATTTAGAGACAGAAAATTTTGGCCATGGCAGAAATTAGAATTTGATCTATATAATTTTATAAGCAAATAGAGCAGCCCTGCAGGAGTCATCTGATCTGGGTCTACTCTGTTTGCAAAGGTGTTAATAATAATTGCCAGTTACAGTACTTTGGTACCAACAATTATTGTCTGATTGTCCAGGTTGTCAGTTAGCCCTGTCCCTCATACAAATGCCTTTTCATGTCTTGCAAGGTGAATAGACCCAGGCCAGACAGCTCCTGTTTGTTTTGAATTGATAAAAGATCTGGGTCCATGCTTATAAAGCTTTTAGTTGAGTCTGAGATCGTTCTCAAGCTTTTGATTGGTCAGATTTGAGCCTTTGGCTCAAATATGACTAAATTAAAGCTTGAGAACTCAAATGCATGGACCCTGATGCTTCAGCTTATTTATCTCTGTAGATAAAGGACCAAAGACAGTCAAAGTTTTTCAAAACCAACCCAGATCTCTGGACTTTGACTCTGCAGACAGTATGGAGCCAACTCAAACATTTGAGTAAGTAGTTCAAGGTCATTAATAAAGGTCAGAGGTTACAGTTTGCAAAGAAATGTTTTTGGTATGTTGAACATTATGATAAGAGCTCTACGTATATTAAGTTCAAGGAAACTGGCAAAAGTCAGAGGTCTGGCCTCTCAGTGTGGTAAGTAGTGCAAGGCATGTGACAAAGGTCAGAGGTTAGACCTCTCAGTATGGTAAGTAGTGCAAGGCATGTGACACAGTCAGAGGTTAGACCTCTCAGTATGGTAAGTAGTGCAAGGCATGTGACAAAGGTCAGAGGTTAGACCTCTCAGTATGGTAAGTAGTGCAAGGCATATGACAAAGGTCAGAGGTTAGATCTCTCAGTATGGCAAGTAGTGCAAGGCCAAAAAGGTCAAAAGTTAATTTTCGCTGTGTAGCTGTTATTAGTTTAAGACAAGAAACAAAGGTCAGAGGTCAGATCTCTTAGTTTGTACAGTAACCCCCCGCTAAACAGGAACTACTTTACAAATGAAAACGTTAGATTAATCAGGCTTAATGCTGGATGAAAAATCGTGCTGAATGTTCCTTTGGGAGCATTTCATGTTGCATTAACCCTTCTCTTGCTGAATTTTACAATACATTTCTCCTTCTTTACCCATGCCCTGTTGTATAATTACATATATATCTTCACTGTGTACAAGTATTTCGCTGTGCAATCACTGCTGTGGAGTGCACTTGTTGTACAATCAACTTGTAAATAGTCCAGACCCTGATGAGACAGCTCCAGCAGGAGCTGTCTCATCTGGATCTTTACTATTTACAGGTAGGTATATTGATGTGAATAGCAAGCGAAGGGTTAAGCTTCCGCCTGTGTTAAAGCCTGTGTTAAAGCCTCTGGGCCTGATGTCGGAGCCCTAAAACATCCTTACAAATATGCAGATGAAAAACTGATAACATCAGGATCCAAACTGTTGGCACTATTTTGTTCTGTGTCCAGCAACCATCAACTGCCTGTCATCTGGTGTCTTGTGCCTATTCGTCACCTTCGCATTCAAATAAAACCATTGAGTAAATACACCTTTGCAAACAGAGTAGACCTAGGTTAGAGGGTTCTTGCGGGAGGCCTCTGATCAGGGTCTGCTCTAGGTCTGTTCTATGCGCAAAGTTATTTGTAGGGGTCTCCTTGGTGTATAGACAGCTTTCATTGAATGGCTAATTTGTTTGTTTCAGGTTAACAGTGGATGATGTTAAAGAGGGATCACTGGTCCCGCTACGATTTGTTAAGTTTCAAAATGTGTCCAATGTTACAGTAAGTGTTTCAACGTAAAGCTAGAGTACACAGAGCAACAGATAAAAGAGAATATTTATGTCTCCTCCGCCCCCATATGTATATATTTGTGAGAGTTGTGTGTCTGTCTGTCCGTCTGTCTGTCTGTCCGTCTGTCCGTCACACTTTCTTGTCCGGACGATTACTTCTATATGCCCGAGGCCAGTTGATTGAAACTTCATATATGGAAAAAGCATAATGAGAGGTGTCAGGCACAGGGTCCATAACTCTGAGAGGTGTCAGGCACAGGGTCCATAATTCTGAGAGGTGTCAGGCACAGGGTCCATAACTCTGGTTTCACTGATATTTGTATTATTGCCCCTTTTACATTTTTAGCTCACCAGAGCACTTTTGTGCTCAGGGTGAGCTTTTGTGATCACTTGATGTCCGTCGTCCGTCGTCGTGCGTCGTCCGTCGTGCGTCCGTCGTCGGGCGTCAACAATTTGAACCTTTAAAAATCTTCTCCTCTGACTCTACAGGGTTCTCAGCTTTCATCTTTGGTACATAGCATCATCTTTGGGTCCTCTACAAAAGTTATATAAATTATGCCCCTGGGGTCAAAATTGGCCCCGCCCCAGGGGTGCCTTGTTTTCTATTGAAATATATAGTAAAATTTGAAAATCTTCTCCTCTGAATCTACAGGGTTCTCAGCTTTCATATTTGGCACATAGCATCATGTTCAGGTCCTCTACAAAAGTTATATAAATTATGCCCCTGGGGTCAAAATTGGCCCCGCCCCAGGGGTAGCCAGTTTTGAATAGAAACATATAGTGACAAATTTGAAAATCTTCTCCTCTGAATCTACAGGGTTCTCAGCTTTCATATTTAGCACATAGCATCATGTTCAGGTCCTCTACAAAAGTTATATAAATTATGGCCCTGGGGTCAAAATTGGCCCCGCCCCAGGGATAGCCAGATTTGAATAGAAACATATAGTGACAACTTTGAAAATCTCTTCTGAATCTACAGGGTTCTCAGCTTTCATATTTGGCACATAGCATCATGTTCAGGTCCTCTACAAAATTTATATAAATTATGCCCCTGGGGTCAAAATTGGCCCCGCCCCAGGGGTGGTCAGTTTTCAATAGAAACATATAGTGAAACTTTGAAAATCTTCTCCTCTGAAACTGGAAGGTTCTCAGCTTTCATATTTGGCACATAGCATCATGTTCAGGTCCTCTACAAAAGTTATATACATTATGCCCCTGGGGTCAAAATTGACCCCGCCCCAGGGGTGGCCAGTTTTCAATAGAAACATATAGTGAAAACTTTGAAAATCTTCTCCTCAAAATATACAGGGTTCTTAGCTTTCATATTTGACACATAGGATTATGATATTCAGGTCCTCTACAAAAGTTATATGAATTATGCCCCAGGGGTCAAAATTGGCCCCGCCCCAGGGGTAACCATGTCTCAATAGAAACATATAGTGACAACTTTGAAAATCTTCTCCTCAGAAACTGGAAGGTTCTCAGCTTTCATATTTGACACATAACATGTTCAGGTCCTCTACAAGAGTTATATAAATTATTCCCCCGGGGTCAAAATTGGCCCCGCCCCAGGGGTAGCCAGTTCGCAATAGAAACATATAGTGTTAAATTTGAAAAATTTTTCCTCAGAAACTGGAAGGTTCTCAGCTTTCATATTTGGCACATAGCATCATGTTCAGGTCCTCTACAAAAGTTGTATAAATTATGCCCCTTGGATCAAAATTGGCCTGCCCCAGAGGTGGCTAGTTTTTTCTAGAAACATATAGTGAAAACTTTGAACATCTTCTCCTCTGACTGCCTGGTGAGCGATGTCAGGGCCATTCTGGCCCTCTTGTTTCACATTTTTTGTTCAGACAATAATTCCTATATTGCTCATGTCATAAGATTGAAAATTCATATATGGAAAGAGCATAATAAGAGGAAGTGTCATGCACAAGATCCATAACTATGCCTTCACTAATATTGAGTTATTGCCCCTTGTACATTTTTCACACTTTTTTGTCCGGACGAGTATTCTTATATGACTCAAGCCATTGGATTGAACTTTTATACATGGAAAGGGCATAATGAGAGGAAGTGTCATGCACAAGGTCCATAACTCTTGTTTCACTAATATTGAAGTTAATTGCCCCTTGGAAACTTCATACATAAAAAGAGCATGATGAGAGGAAGTGTCATGCAATAGGTCCATAACTCTGGCTTCACTAATATTGGATTTATTGCCCTTTGTATATGTTTTACACCTTTTTGTCAGGACACTAACTCTTGTATGGCTCAAGCCATTGGATTGAAACTTCATACATGGAAAGAGCATGATGAAAGAAAGTGTCTTGTACAAGGTCCATAACTCTAGCTTCAATCCTTTTGGAGTTATTGCCCTTTATGTTTATATTGCCCGATGTTGTGATCACTGTCTCTTTGAGATAATTGAGATAATTCTAACACTAAACACAATGTTGTGACTGAATTCTACCACCAAATAATATGTGTAATAGTATTTATAATAGTAATATATCAGGGATGATATTACCATCAAACCATATGTTGCAACAGATATTTATAATTGTCTCTTTGAGATGATTTCACCAAACTCTCTGTTATGATCACGGTTGAGAATCATGTCTTTGAGATGATTTCACCACCAATCTTTGGAATGGACAGAGCAAGATAAAGGTTCGTACTCCAATACTTAAATCGTCATTTATCCACCAAACCTTATGTTGTGACCATTCTTTAGATTCATCCCTTCAAGATAAGTCTAAAGAGTGGTCAAAACATAGGGTTTGGTTGAGAAACGAATTTTCTCAACTTATTAGGTTTGCCCGAGCCTGTTCTTTGCTTGAAGATTTTAACAGACGTAATTTAGTTATAACTGATAAACTTCTTAAGCAAGGTTACAGATATCACAAACTTCGGAAAACGTTTTCTAAATTTTAATATCGAAATTTACCTCTCATTAGTAAATATAATTGCAATCTACGGACGTTACTGCAACAAGGCATTTCTCAACCAGAATTTTATGGGGATGTTATCTACAAACTTAGGAAATTTCGGGATCATATCCATTTTCATGATTTGTTTATAAAACGCATTAAAACATTTAAAAAGAAAGGTTATGATCCTATTATATTGCAACGCACTGCATGTTTGGTTATCGACCCTTTTACAGTCGGTAGCTACGCTTCCCTCTTTGCTTGCGCGATGACAGGCCGAGGGTAGTACTCTATGATGGTATACTCTTACACTTGGATACAGGAGGAGCTTACCAGACTTATGTATTACTTTTTCCCTGTCGTGCCCTTAACGGCTTACCTGCAGGTGCTTTGACTTCAGCAAAGTCATTGAGTACATATTTGACGGATTGTCACCGTTATTATGTCTCCCCCCATATTTATATGGGGGAGACATATTGTTTTCGTGAGAGTTGTCTGTCTGTCCGTCCGTCTGTCCGTCCGCACTCACCAAAGGGTAGTTGTGTGACTTTTTCTAACTAGTCCCACAAGTAAAATCATTAACCTGGCCATCTCTTGTGACATTAACCTGGCCATTTCTTGTGACATTAACCTGGCCAGTTGTGGGACATAGGGTTAGGGTTAGGGTTAGCTTCCAGATCATTCTTTTCCAAAGTTAGAGCCAAAAATAGTTTTTCTTGTGGGACTAGTCACACAAGAAAAGATCAAAGGAAAAAGTCACACAACTACCCATTTGTTAGTATGTCCGTCCGTCTGTCCGTCCGTCTGTCTGTCACACTTTTTGTCCGGACGATAACTTCAATATGCCTGATGCCAGTTGATTGAAACTTCATATATGGAAAGAGCATAATGAGAGGAAGTGTCATGCACAAGGTCCATAACTCTGGCTTCACTAATATTGGAGTTATTGCCCTTTGTAAAAAAAAATCACACTTTTTTGTCCGGACGATAACTCCTATATGGCTCATGCCATTGGATTGAAACTTCATATATGGAAAGATCATGACGAGAGGAAGTGTCATGCACAAGGTCCATAACTCTGGCTTCACTAATATTGGAGTTATTGCCCTTTGTAAAAAATATCATAATATTTTGTCCGGACAATAACTTCAATATGCCTGATGCCAGTTGATTGAAACTTCATATATGGAAAGAGCATAATGAGAGGAAGTGTCATGAAGAAGGTACATAACTCTGGCTTCACTAATGTAGGAGTTATTGCCCTTTGTAAAAAAAATCACGCTTTTTTGTCCGCACGATAACTTCTATATGGCTCATGTCATTGAATTGAAACTTCATATATGGAAAGATCATAACGAGAGGAAGTGTCATGCACAAGGTCCATAGCTCTGGCTTCACTAATATTGGAGTTATTGCCCTTTGTAAAAAATATCATAATTTTTTGTCCGGACAATAACTTCAATATGCCTGATGCCAATTGATTGAAACTTCATATATGGAAAGAGCATAATGAGAGGAAGTGTCATGCAGAAGGTACATAACTCTGGCTTCACTAATATAGGAGTTATTGCCCTTTGTAAAAAAATCACGCTTTTTTGTCCGGACGATAACTTCTATATGGCTCATGCCATTGAATGGAAACTTCATATATGGAAAGATCATAACGAGAGGAAGTGTCATACACAAGGTCCATAACTCTGGCTTCACTAATATGGAGTTATTGCCCTTTGTAAAAAAAAATCACATTTTTTTGTCCGGATGATTACTCCTATGTGACACATGCCATTGGAATGAAACTTACATACATGTAACGATCATGATAAGAGAAAGTGTCATGCATAAGATCCTTAACTCCAGCTTCAATAAATTTTAGAGTTATTGCCCCTTGTACATTTGTTTAATTCTTTCTTGTCCGGACGATAACTCCTACATGGCTCTTGCCATCGTATTGAAACTTCATACATGGAAAGAGCATGATGAGAGAAAGTGTCATGAACAAGGGCCATAATTCTGGCTTCAATAATTTTGGAGTTATTGCCCTTTGTTACATTTTTTGACTGATCAATAACTCCTGTTCGACTGATGCTATTGGAATGACATTTTATTTTTGGAAAGAGCATGATGAAAGTAAGTGTCATGCACAAGGGCCATAAATCTGGTATCAGTATTTTAGGAGTTATTAGCTGTTATCATTTTCTTCTTGAAAAATGTAGTGTGGAAAACGCATAATGAGGGGAAGTATCATTCATCAAGACCATAACATTTTTAGTGATTTCCCTTTACATATTGTTTTTATTAGAGGGGAGACATCCGTTTTTTTGACAAAAAACTCTAGTTATGCTATGTTTTACATGTTGTCCTGTGTTCACCGTCGTCTATGTTGTGGGTAAGTCCAGCGGGGATACCTTTATTTACAATATTTGTAAAGCTAGGGTGACTTTGAGAGAAGTGTGAGGTTACTGGTTTAACCGGTTTAAACCCCCAGTGGTGTTTTTGCTACTGACCGTGCCAAGGCGGTACTCTCTTTGTCATCCCTCCTTTTGTTTGCCTTGCGTCTTTGTGCTTGTGATTTGTTCATGTGTGGAACGTTTGTCCCTGGTTCTTGTGTGTCTTTTGGTGTTTTCTGTGTTCATTTCGTGTGTGTGTGCGTTTGGATGTGTGGTTGTGAGTGTGTGTGTGTGTGTGTCATGCTGTCTATCGGTGTTTTGGTGGTGGTTGCGTCTTGCATGTGGCTTTGCCTGCTTGACTTTACTACTTTTCCATTTAGTATTTCAGTACGCAATAAGGCGATTTGGTATTTGAGTACCCGTTGCTTTTAGACGGACTTGGGTAATTAGTACAGTCCCTGATCAAATGACGTCAGAAAGAGCTGTCGAATTAAGGATCACACTATTTACTTTTATGTCAGTCTAAAATTAAAATTAGAATTATCCAACGATGCCATATCGAATACAAACTTGCAGAGAATGGGTGGAGAAAGGAGATGGAATGTCGAATTACTTCAAAGAAATTAGGATGTATTTGTTCATTTGATCATATTTGTATTGCAGTTATTTATAAAAGATAACCTTGGTGGAGAGGAAGTAACCCAGTTGGATTTCCTTGGTTTTATTGGTTCACCAGTCAGTTCAACAAACATGTCCGACTTCAAAAGGGTGAGAGTTTGCTTCATCCAAGATGCTATAACATAGCTATATTACTTGAGCGTTCAGGAGATATTTAAATTTATTTTGCCCCACTTCACCCACAAATTTGGCCTGTGGGTCAATCGGTAGACCAAGTGATTTCAAATAACTGAGGCTTTCAAGACAGCCCTAGAGGCTTTCAAGACAGCCTTACGAGATCATCGCCAATAATAACGGCGTCTCTTCTCACCCGTCATGTAAAAGCGTTTTTAGGATTCTACGATGTATAGATACAGAACTAATGTGTTGAACTTTCATCTAGAGTTTTCATATTTAGTAGGAATATTATTCATGATCAGTAGATGACCTGTATAGATTTTGAAGTAAATAATTGAAAAGTCAAGGTCAAACTTCACAGTTCAGTTAAAGCTAGCCAAAATCACGTGTGATTCCTCACATTTGCTGGAGAGGCTGGTCATGATAAGTAGATGACCTCTAAGATTTCAAGGTCAGTAAATGAATGATGACGGTCAGAGTCATGCTACAAATTTTGAGCGGAGTTGTTTGCTTATGACATGATGTAAATTGGATTCTACAGTTTTTGTGAAAGCAAAAAGGTGCATTTAACCATTTCCCCATATAAACGTGCTTTTCCGGCATTTGCAAACAGAGTAGACCCAGATCAGACGGCTCCTAGAGCCCACCCCACTTTGCCTCTGATATTTATTCCACTTTAGCAATAATAATGTTTTCCTTTCAGACTTATGACATAAGTTACACATGTATGCAAGTGCGTATGGCCAGTTGCGTGCATCGTTAAGTAGACTGACTGAGCTGTCAGATCTGGTTACACTATTTACTGAAGCTATTGCACTATCTTTACAGGTTGCAGGGAAGAAGGGAGAGACACACTGAGACTATCTGCAGACAAGAAACGCTGTTTTTATGGCACTGAGCATCACCAAAACAGAGGTGTCCTCTGGT
The DNA here is from genome assembly GCA_963576725.1 of Azorinus chamasolen. NCBI lineage: Eukaryota > Metazoa > Mollusca > Bivalvia > Cardiida > Solecurtidae > Azorinus > Azorinus chamasolen. The sequence continues at coordinate 5,962,283 of OY755250.1, read as the reverse complement.
CTGTCCATGAACTGTCTAGTATCAGCTGTTGCTAAGGAAACGTTAGTTATCTATCAGACTAAAAACTAATTTTGTCAACTTTTGATATACACATGTACTGACAAAATTAGGGTTTTTTTCAGTCTGATAGATTACTAATGTTTTCTTAGCAGCGGCTGCCTTTGATCTATACTGTTAACAATGTTAGTGAGGCCTTTGTTCTTACGGTGAAACTGTATAAACTAATGTGACCGAGATCAGTATCTATGCTTATAAAACTTTTAGTTGAGTCTGAGTCCGTTCTTAAGCTTTTGATTGGTCAGATTTGAGCCAAATGCTCAAATCTGACCAACCAAAAGCTTGAGAACTCAAATCTGACCAATCAAAAGCTTGAGAACTCAAATCTGTCCAATCAAAAGCTTGAGAACGAACTCAGATGCATTGAACCCATTACTCCATGATTAATAATGTAAGATATAATGACATCATGCATATTAATTAATAGATTAATTGATGAAATGGCATATGGACACAAGACATTTTGGTAATGTCAGAAACTAAAGAAAAATATCTATATTATGTCAAAAGCAAAAAGAGCAGGTCCTATAGGACCCGCCTGATCTGGGTCTATTCTGTTTGCACAGGTGTAGAAAGGTGTATTTATAGAGTATAGGGTTAAGACAAAAGTATTTGAGAACAGAAATGCCGTGGACTTTGAATTCTTGATTCTAATTCATGCCAGTATGCCACAACTATCTTAATACCATTTCCAGTATTAATAAAACGTTTTGTACAGATAGTGATTTACCTGATTTCAACACCTATTTCACACATTTGAAGACGGAATAGACCCGTGCAAACATAACAGTAGCAATAATTATTGAGTACAACATTGTTGAGTACAACAAATACAGAGTGAACTTCCATATAACTCGAACTAAAAGTTCGGTCCTTCTAAAATTTACGATACAGAATTGTTCTAAAATATCTCACTATGCATATCTTAAAACACATGTGCCAATTTAATACAGGTATAAAGTAATGCTCAAAGCTCCTCTATGAGCTTTCATCATTACTTTATACCTGTATCAGGCTATCAAACGTGTTTTTAGACATCTGTAGCGATACATTTTAGAGCAATTATATATTGAAAGTTTTGGAAGGACTGAATTTTTTGTTCGAGTCATCCCGAAGTTCGAGTTATCCGAGTTCGAGATATCAAAGTTCGACTGTCTTCATAAATAAGTTTCTGCCTTATAGGTATTCATAAATAAAAGGGCGGGCTCCGTCAACCAGGTATAAGCATAAACTGTCATTTGTAAAAACACAGACCAGAGGGCGTCTGCTCTGTTTATATAACATAGATATGATTACAATTTCTGTCATGGTCAAAAGTTAACGTGATCATGAACCGTTATAAAAAATAATCTAATTAATATGAATGATGTCAATATGTCTTACATGAATATTCAAGGAGTAAAGGGTTAATTTGTAAATTAAACATTTTTATGCTACAAAATATTACAGCATGTTAAAATGTGAAAACAGATTTGAAAGTAAATGAATTAATGAAAAAGTTGTTTTGTCTTTATTATTTAGCATATTCTTTATGAAAGCTGAGACAATTGAGTGTATAGGTCGGTGATCTGTGCACGGAACAATGCAATTTGTTTTGTGCACAGAACATCCGGGATCTTCATCCTACTGTAGCAAATAGTATGTACACCATTCAAGGATTCAGATTGGCGTTCTGAATTGGCAAGTTGCCGATAAAAACTCCAGGATGCCGTACACATATTAATCAGTGGTTCAAATATGGGGATGAAAAGTCTGTTTTCGGGACACTGTGCTGTGGTCTAGTGGTAATGTGCTTGATACCAATCCGGAGGTCCGGAGTTCAAATCCCAGTTCCTTCCCGAAATTTCAGAGACACTTTTCTGTGTCGCCCACCCGCACCACCTCTCCACCCAGGGGTTACAATGGGTACCTGTGAGGCTGCATGATTGCGCCATATGTTAGCAGTGCTCAATGTTGTAGGTGAATGACTCGATGACCAGGGGAGTAAATGTACAGTCGACTTAGCGGTCCTTTTGACTGAAAGTAGGCTATAACTAGGTACTTACAGGAGCCGTCTAGTCTGGATCTACCTGGTTCGCCCAAACGCACCACCTCTCCACCCAGGGTTACAATGGGTACCTGTGAGGGTCACCGGTACTGCGGCTGCATGATTGCGCCATATGTTAGCAGTGCTCAATATTGTAGGCCAATAACTCAATGACCAGGGGAGTAAATGCACAGTCGACTTATCGGTCCTTTGGACTTATAACTAGGTACTTTACTTTACACATTTGCGAATCAGTGTAGCTTCACATGACACAAAATGCAAAGGTGAGCTCTTGGGATTTGCACTGTCTGTTGTCATCTGTCATAAAGATTTCTGCAACCTGTGTTGAACTAAAAGTGTTCTAAACCAGTGACAGGATTCTCCACGGAACTGTCACAGGAATGATTTGTAAGTGACCCCTTGTCACCTATCATATTGACCCATATATACTGAAACGGGAGATCCTTCGAAAGCAGAAGTAGTAATGCGAAAAGAGAAAATTGCAAATTCGGTTTTATTGAGTCTGTTCAAGAGTAGTGATTAAAATGCAACAATACTCACGCCCCCTAGCACCGGCTTAAGTAGTATTCAATTTTAAAAACTACTAAAATAAAAATAAATGATCCTGAAGGACCAGGAAATATATAACAACATGTCATGTCAGATTTGGCCAGGATATATAGATATATTACATGCGTACACTGTTATATGCAATTGCAAACTGTATAGACCCAGATTCTGAGGACTAAGACGAGCTCTCTGATCAGGATCTGCACTGTTTGCCATTTGTAAACCTCTAGCAAGCTGTGTAGACCCAGATCAGAGGACTACTAGACTACTGGGTCTGAACTGTTATTTATAAACCTCTAACAAGCTGTGTAGACCCAGATCATAGGACTGCTAGACTACTAGATCTGCACTGTTTGCCATTTATAATCCTCTAGAAAGCTATGTAGATCCAGATCAGAGGACTGCTAGTCTACTAGGTCTGCACTGTTTGTCTAGCAAGCTGTGTAGACCAAGATCAGAGGACTGTTAGACTACTAGGTCTGAACTGTTTGCCATTTATAAACCTCTATCAAGCTGTATAGACCCAGATCAGAGGACTGCTAGACTACTAGATCTGCACTGTTTGCCATTTATAATCCTATAGAAAGCTGTGTAGACCCAGACCAGGTTCTGCACTGTTTGCCATTTATAAACCTCTAGCAAGCTGTGTAGACCCAGATCAGAGGACTGCTAGACTACTAGGTCTGCACTGTTTGTCTTGCAAGCTGTGTAGACCCAGATCAGAGAACTGCTAGACTACTAGGTCTGCACTGTTTGTCTAGCAAGCTGTGTAGACCCAGATCAGATGACTGCTAGACTACTAGGTCTGCACTGTTTGTCTTGTAAGCTGTGTAGACCCAGATCAGAGGACTGCTAGACTACTAGGTCTGCACTGTTTGTCTAGCAAGCTGTGTAGACCCAGATCAGAGAACTGCTAGACTACTAGGTCTGCACTGTTTGTCTAGCAAGCTGTGTAGACCCAGATCAGAGGACTGCTAGACTACTAGATCTGCACTGTTTGCCATTTATAATCCTTTAGAAAGCTGTGTAGACCCAGATCAGATGACTGCTAGACTACTAGCTCCGCACTGTTTGTCTAGCAAGCTGTGTAGACCCAGATCAGAGGACTGCTAGACTACTAGGTCTGAACTGTTTGTCTAAGAAGCTGTGTACAGTAAAATCCCGCTAATGCGACCACTTAATAAACAGCCACTGACGTCGTTTAAAGCAGGTGGTTGCTTAATACAGGACGAAAGTTATGCAGAAAGCTCCTATAGGAGCTTTCTGCATAACTTTCGTCCTGTATTAAGCTACCACCTGCCTCTGCCACCCATAATTATGCCCATTTTTGGTGGTCGCATTAGCGGGATTTTACTGTATACCCAGATCAGAGGACTGATAGACTACTATGTCCGCACTGTTTGCCATTTGTAATCCTCTAGCAAGATTAAGCCTTTCATAGTAGACTCTATTAACACAGTTCGTCTTGGTATATTGTGATAATCCAGGGTTGAAGGGTTAACCCATCCCCCCCAAAAGCTATTTTTAGATCCCACCTCTTTGAAAACAATTACCGAAAAGGAGCATTTACTAGAGAAATGGAAACTTTTAGAATTGTGTAGCTTTGAAACCATTGTGAGTAAATGCTCTATTCATCACACTGGTTTCAAGTAATGACTTACAAAGACGTCAAAAGGCGTCAATTTGAGAGAACGGGACAATAGGCGTCAATATGAGAGAATGGGTCAAATGGGTCAACGGGGAATTTCTTTAATTGGCATCTCTTAACCCTTTTCCTGTTCAATATTCATGTAAGAAATATAGACATCATGAATATTAATAAGATTATTTTGTTTATAATGGCATATGAACACAGTCAGGGCATCTTAGTTCCGGCAGAAACTGTAGACTCTGATCTATAATATACCATAAGCAAACAGAACGGACCCTGATTAGACTGCTGCTACAGCTAATAAATATTCATGATACCATTAGTTCTTACATGACTATTGAACGGACCCTGATCAGGCTGCTCCTGCAGCTAATAAATATTCATGATACCATTATTTCTTGCATGATTATTGAACAGACCCTGATTAGACTGCTCCTATAGCTAATAAATATTCATGAACTGATAAATATTCATGATACCATTATTTCTTGCATGAATATTGAACGGGCAAAAGGTTTAATAAAATGCCACATTGAAAAGGTAATGTTTAATGTTTGTGGAAAAAGCAAATCAAGTCCATGAATTTCCATCGCCAAATAGGTTAGACCGAAATCAGACAGCTCCTACAGGAAGTGTCTGGTTTTAGTCTACTCACTTTGCAAAGGTATAAAAATATGTTATATGAGGGAATGGGTTAATTCATTAATACATAACCAGGATCCAGTTCTTAACCAGGACCGAACCCGTAACCAGTGTCTCGCCAGGATCCAGTCTGTAACCAGTGTCTCACCAGGATCCAGTCACTAACCAGTGTCTCACCAGGATCCAGTCTGTAACCATTGTCTCACAAGGATCCAGTCCCTAACCAGTGTCTCACCAGGATCCAACCAGTAACCAGTGTCTCACCAGGATCCAGTCACTAACCAGTGTCTCACCAGGATCCAGTCTGTAACCAATGTCTCACCAGGAACCAACCCTTAACCAGTGTCTAACCAGTAACAAATCTGTAACCAGTGTCTCACCAGTATTCAGTCTGTAACCAGTGTCTCACCAGTATCCAGTCTGTAACCAGTGTCTCACCAGTATTCAGTCTGTAACCAGTGTCTCACCAGTATCCAGTCAGTAACCAGTGTCTCACCAGTATTCAGTATGTAACCAGTGTCTCACCAGTATTCAGTATGTAACCAGTGTCTCACCAGTATTCAGTATGTAACCAGTGTCTCACCAGTATTCAGTATGTAACCAGTGTCTCACCAGTATTCAGTATGTAACCAATGTCTCACCAGTATTCAGTATGTAACCAGTGTCTCACCAGTATTCAGTCTGTAACCATTGTCTTACCAGTATCCAGTATGTAACCAATGTATCACCAGTATCCAGTCTATAACCAATGTCTCACCAGGATCCAGTCACTAACCAGTGTCTCGCCAGGATCCAGTCTGTAACCAATGTCTCACCAGAAACCAACCCTTAACCAGTGTCTAACCAGTAACAAATCTGTAACCAGTGTCTCACCAATATCATGTCTGTAACCAGTGTCTCACCAGTATCCAGTCAGTAACCAGTGTCTCACCAGTATTTAGTATGTAACCAGTGTCTCACCAGGATCTAGTCTGTAACCAGTGTCTCACCAGTATCCAGTATGTAATCAGTGTCTCATCAGGATCCAACCCGTAACCAGTGTCTCGTCAGGATCCAGTCTGTAACCAGTGTATCACCAGGATCCAGTCACTAACCAGTGTCTCACCAGGATCCAACCAGTAACTAGTGTCTCACAAGGATCTAGTCTGTAACCAGTGTCTCACCAGGATCCAACCCGTAACCAGTGTCTCTCCAGTATCCAGTCTGTAACCAGTGTCTCACCAGGATCCAGTCCGTAATCAGGGTCTCACCAGGATCTAGTCTGTAACCAGTGTCTCGCCAGGATCCAGTCTGTAACCAGTGTCTCACCAGTATCAAGTTTGTAATCCGTGTCTCACCAATATCATGTCTGTAACCAGTGTCTCACCAGTATCCAGTCTGTAACCAGTGTCTCACCAGGATCCAGTATGTAACCAATGTCTCACCAGGATCCAGTATGTAACCAATGTCTCACCAGGATCCAGTCTGTAACCAGTGTCTCACCAGGATCCAGTATGTAACCAATGTCTCACCAGGATCCAGTCTGTAACCAGTGTCTCACAAGGATCCAGTATGTAACCAATGTCTCACCAGGATCCAGTCTGTAATCAGTGTCTCACCAGTATTCAGTCTGTAACCAGTGTCTCACCAGTATCCAGTCTGCAACCAGTGTCTCACCAGTATTCAGTCTGCAACCAGTGTCTCACCAGGATCCAGTCTGTAATCAGTGTCTCACCAGTATTCAGTCTGTAACCTGTGTCTCACCAGTATTCAGTCTGTAACCAGTGTCTCACCAGTATCAAGTTTGTAATCCGTGTCTCACCAATATCATGTCTGTAACCAGTGTCTCACCAGTATCCAGTCTGTAACCAGTGTCTCACCAGGATCCAGTATGTAACGAATGTCTCACCAGGATCCAGTATGTAACCAATGTCTCACCAGGATCCAGTCTGTAACCAGTGTCTCACCAGGATCCAGTATGTAACCAATGTCTCACCAGGATCCAGTCTGTAACCAGTGCCTCACAAGGATCCAGTATGTAACCAATGTCTCACCAGGATCCAGTCTGTAATCAGTGTCTCACCAGTATTCAGTCTGTAACCAGTGTCTCACCAGTATCCAGTCTGCAACCAGTGTCTCACCAGTATTCAGTCTGCAACCAGTGTCTCACCAGGATCCAGTCTGTAATCAGTGTCTCACCAGTATTCAGTCTGTAACCTGTGTCTCACCAGTATTCAGTCTGCAACCAGTGTCTTACCAGTATCCAGTCTGTAACCAGTGCCTCATAAGGATCTAGTCTGTAACCAGTGCCTCACAATGATCCAGTATGTAACCAGTGTCTAACCAGAATCCAGTCTGTAATCAGTGTCTCTCCAGTATTCAGTATGCAACCAGTGCCTCATAAGGATCCAGTATGTAATCAGTGTCTCACCAGTATCCAGTATGTAACCAGTGTCTCACCAGTATCCGGTCTGTAACCAGTGTCTTACCAGTATCCAGTCTGTAACCAGTGTCTCACCAGTATCCGGTCTGTAACCAGTGTCTCACCAGTATCCAGTCTGTAACCAATGTCTCACCAGTATCCAGTATGTAACCAGTGTCTCACCAGTATCCGGTCTGTAACCAGTGTCTTACCAGTATCCAGTCTGTAACCAGTGTCTCACCAGTATCCGGTCTGTAACCAGTGTCTTACCAGGATCCAGTCTGTAATCAGTTGTTCATTTTTGTTTCAAAAACATAGTAACAGTAACAAACAGTTTGGATCCTGATGAGACGCCGAGTTACTCGGCGTCTCATCTGGATCCAAACTGTTTGCATAGGTAATCACAGATCCGGCATTGGCAGCGAAAGAGTCAATCTGTTGAGTGTAATTTGTCTATATATAGACCATCTTTAACCAGATGGGTAAAGTTTTTCCATCTACAACTGTCCGTATATGTTCACCTTTTATTTGCTGTTAATCTGCTCAGTATAACGAGCCTATAATTTATTATATACATGTCACCTTTACCCTGCTGGGTAGTTTCTCCATTTAGAACAGCTCATATATAGTTCACCTTTTATCTGCTGGTTAAAGTTCACCTTTAACTTGTAGGGTAATTTTTATCATATCAAAACTGCGACATTTCACCTTTAACCTGCTATGTAAAGGTAAATGTATGAGATCGCTTAGAAATGCCTATATATACGATGAGACCTGGTTGCATCATTTCGATCCAGATCAGTGTGAAAACCCCCAAATACACCGCCCCCAAAGCAAAGGTGCTCTACGCATGCTTGGACTCACCCATGGAAACATACCCCCCCCCCCCCAAAAAAAATAAAAAAAAATAAATAAAATAAAATAAAAATAAATAAATAAATAAATTGTGATCGAAGTATGTTAAACTAGCCTTAAACTATCTATTTGAACCTTAACCACTCCAAAAAAACAAGAAAAACACGACCCGGCGGCGGAAAATACAACAGTCATGCTTTTCAAAATCTTACAGCAAAGCCAATTCAAGACCGATTTTAATCATTTTGGTCTTGATCCGTTCCAAATTACATATGCTAAGCGACACTGTTAGTGCTATCCTGAAATATTTCCCCGTCTTGTCGCTGCAAGACCGCGAATTTGAAAATACGCTAGAGCGAAACGATGTGACTCCCTCCAGGATGCATAGAAGTATATAGGGGGATCTGTATTCGTTAAACATTTCAACAAAAACGCGAATTATGCTGAAACACATTCGAAAAACATTCAACTTACCGCAGTTAAAACGGTGCTGGCTATCTGTAGTCTGCTATGAGACGCCAGTTTTCTTTCTCCTTCTTTCGTTTTGAACGGAGGTGGCCAAATCGCTGTGGCCAGGAAGTAGTAGTCAATTTGCATATCGAATAGTTTATGAGCCGGGTCACAGCAAATTGGTCGTATTCGTTCAAAAGGAAAGTTGGAGAAAGAAAACTGGCGCCTCGTAGCTGACTGGAAATGGTAAGCACCGTTTTAATTGTGGCGAGTTTAATGTTTTTAGATAGTGTTTAACTATAATTCGCGTTTTTGTTGAAAAGATTAACGAATACAGACCCCCCTATATATGTCTATGCATCCTGGCGGGAGTCACATCGTTTCGCTCTAGCGTTTTTTTTTTCAAATTCGCGGTCTTGCAGCGACAAGACGGAGCAATATTTAAGGAAAGCACTAATTGTGCCGCTTAGCATATGGAATTTGGAACGGATCAAGACCAAACTGATTGAAATCGGTGTTGAATTGGCTTTGCTGTAAGACTTTGAAAAACATGACTGTTGTATATTCCGCCGCTGATCTGTCGTAGTTAGATACCTTTCAATACATATATAGACCCGATAGGAAATTTTTTTCCGGGTCGTGTTTTTCTCGTTTTTCGGAGTGGTTTAAGGTTCAAATAGATAGTTTGAGGCCAAATGAACATACGTCGATCGCAATATTTTATTTTTTTTTTATTTTTTTTTTTTTTATTTTTTTTTTTTGGGGGGGGGGGGGGGGGGTCCATGGATGAGTCCAAGCATGCGTCGGGCAACTTTGCCCCAAAGAAGGCCCAGGTTCAGAAAAGTGCGAACAAACACATGTTCATTTTCTTTATTGACCGACACGGAATAAAAGACGAGAGCTTACATGGAACTAGATTTGATTCAGCAGCTGAACATGCCAAACAGACACAGAAAGTTGTATCTATATTCAGCGAAGACTGGTATGCAGAAACATACACAAACTGGGTTAGAAGGCATAATAAGTGCGTGGATATCGCGGGGGTGGGGGGGGACTATGCTGAGAAAGTGCGACGTTCGCTTGACTTACATAACGTTTGTCACTTTAGCGACGTCATGTCGACGCTGACGTGCTCCGTGTGTGTGTTGTGTATGTATTTGTGATATGTATAGAAAAAATGTTTTAAGTATAGCTTGCTGATTTTCACAGAATATGTAACACAGATCTGGAAATTAATGTTGATCTAATGTTTTGCATGTAATTACGATGACACGTAATTGTATAATAACATTCTACGAACCAGTGCCTCATAAGGATCTAGTCTGTAACCAGTGCCTCACAATGATCCAGTATGTAACCAGTGTCTAACCAGAATCCAGTCTGTAATCAGTGTCTCTCCAGTATTCAGTATGCAACCAGTGCCTCATAAGGATCCAGTATGTAATCAGTGTCTCACCAGTATCCAGTATGTAACCAGTGTCTCACCAGTATCCGGTCTGTAACCAGTGTCTTACCAGTATCCAGTCTGTAACCAGTGTCTCACCAGTATCCGGTCTGTAACCAGTGTCTCACCAGTATCCAGTCTGTAACCAATGTCTCACCAGTATCCAGTATGTAACCAGTGTCTCACCAGTATCCGGTCTGTAACCAGTGTCTTACCAGTATCCAGTCTGTAACCAGTGTCTCACCAGTATCCGGTCTGTAACCAGTGTCTTACCAGGATCCAGTCTGTAATCAGTTGTTCATTTTTGTTTCAAAAACATAGTAACAGTAACAAACAGTTTGGATCCTGATGAGACGCCGAGTTACTCGGCGTCTCATCTGGATCCAAACTGTTTGCATAGGTAATCACAGATCCGGCATTGGCAGCGAAAGAGTCAATCTGTTGAGTGTAATTTGTCTATATATAGACCATCTTTAACCAGATGGGTAAAGTTTTTCCATCTACAACTGTCCGTATATGTTCACCTTTTATTTGCTGTTAATCTGCTCAGTATAACGAGCCTATAATTTATTATATACATGTCACCTTTACCCTGCTGGGTAGTTTCTCCATTTAGAACAGCTCATATATAGTTCACCTTTTATCTGCTGGTTAAAGTTCACCTTTAACTTGTAGGGTAATTTTTATCATATCAAAACTGCGACATTTCACCTTTAACCTGCTATGTAAAGGTAAATGTATGAGATCGCTTAGAAATGCCTATATATACGATGAGACCTGGTTGCATCATTTCGATCCAGATCAGTGTGAAAACCCCCAAATACACCGCCCCCAAAGCAAAGGTGCTCTACGCATGCTTGGACTCACCCATGGAAACATACCCCCCCCCCCCCCCAAAAAAAAAAATAAATAAATAAATAAAATAAAAATAAATAAATAAATAAATTGTGATCGAAGTATGTTAAACTAGCCTTAAACTATCTATTTGAACCTTAACCACTCCAAAAAAAACAAGAAAAACACGACCCGGCGGCGGAAAATACAACAGTCATGCTTTTCAAAATCTTACAGCAAAGCCAATTCAAGACCGATTTTAATCATTTTGGTCTTGATCCGTTCCAAATTACATATGCTAAGCGACACTGTTAGTGCTATCCTGAAATATTTCCCCGTCTTGTCGCTGCAAGACCGCGAATTTGAAAATACGCTAGAGCGAAACGATGTGACTCCCTCCAGGATGCATAGAAGTATATAGGGGGATCTGTATTCGTTAAACATTTCAACAAAAACGCGAATTATGCTGAAACACATTCGAAAAACATTCAACTTACCGCAGTTAAAACGGTGCTGGCTATCTGTAGTCTGCTATGAGACGCCAGTTTTCTTTCTCCTTCTTTCGTTTTGAACGGAGGTGGCCAAATCGCTGTGGCCAGGAAGTAGTAGTCAATTTGCATATCGAATAGTTTATGAGCCGGGTCACAGCAAATTGGTCGTATTCGTTCAAAAGGAAAGTTGGAGAAAGAAAACTGGCGCCTCGTAGCTGACTGGAAATGGTAAGCACCGTTTTAATTGTGGCGAGTTTAATGTTTTTAGATAGTGTTTAACTATAATTCGCGTTTTTGTTGAAAAGATTAACGAATACAGACCCCCCTATATATGTCTATGCATCCTGGCGGGAGTCACATCGTTTCGCTCTAGCGGTTTTTTTTTCAAATTCGCGGTCTTGCAGCGACAAGACGGAGCAATATTTAAGGAAAGCACTAATTGTGCCGCTTAGCATATGGAATTTGGAACGGATCAAGACCAAACTGATTGAAATCGGTGTTGAATTGGCTTTGCTGTAAGACTTTGAAAAACATGACTGTTGTATATTCCGCCGCTGATCTGTCGTAGTTAGATACCTTTCAATACATATATAGACCCGATAGGAAATTTTTTTCCGGGTCGTGTTTTTCTCGTTTTTCGGAGTGGTTTAAGGTTCAAATAGATAGTTTGAGGCCAAATGAACATACGTCGATCGCAATATTTTTTTTTTTTTTTATTTTTTTATTTTTTTTTTTTTTTTTTTGGGGGGGGGGGGGGTCCATGGATGAGTCCAAGCATGCGTCGGGCAACTTTGCCCCAAAGAAGGCCCAGGTTCAGAAAAGTGCGAACAAACACATGTTCATTTTCTTTATTGACCGACACGGAATAAAAGACGAGAGCTTACATGGAACTAGATTTGATTCAGCAGCTGAACATGCCAAACAGACACAGAAAGTTGTATCTATATTCAGCGAAGACTGGTATGCAGAAACATACACAAACTGGGTTAGAAGGCATAATAAGTGCGTGGATATCGCGGGGGTGGGGGGGGGACTATGCTGAGAAAGTGCGACGTTCGCTTGACTTACATAACGTTTGTCACTTTAGCGACGTCATGTCGACGCTGACGTGCTCCGTGTGTGTGTTGTGTATGTATTTGTGATATGTATAGAAAAAATGTTTTAAGTATAGCTTGCTGATTTTCACAGAATATGTAACACAGATCTGGAAATTAATGTTGATCTAATGTTTTGCATGTAATTACGATGACACGTAATTGTATAATAACATTCTACGAACCAGTGCCTCATAAGGATCTAGTCTGTAACCAGTGCCTCACAATGATCCAGTATGTAACCAGTGTCTAACCAGAATCCAGTCTGTAATCAGTGTCTCTCCAGTATTCAGTATGCAACCAGTGCCTCATAAGGATCCAGTATGTAATCAGTGTCTCACCAGTATCCAGTATGTAACCAGTGTCTCACCAGTATCCGGTCTGTAACCAGTGTCTTACCAGTATCCAGTCTGTAACCAGTGTCTCACCAGTATCCGGTCTGTAACCAGTGTCTCACCAGTATCCAGTCTGTAACCAATGTCTCACCAGTATCCAGTATGTAACCAGTGTCTCACCAGTATCCGGTCTGTAACCAGTGTCTTACCAGTATCCAGTCTGTAACCAGTGTCTCACCAGTATCCGGTCTGTAACCAGTGTCTTACCAGGATCCAGTCTGTAATCAGTTGTTCATTTTTGTTTCAAAAACATAGTAACAGTAACAAACAGTTTGGATCCTGATGAGACGCCGAGTTACTCGGCGTCTCATCTGGATCCAAACTGTTTGCATAGGTAATCACAGATCCGGCATTGGCAGCGAAAGAGTCAATCTGTTGAGTGTAATTTGTCTATATATAGACCATCTTTAACCAGATGGGTAAAGTTTTTCCATCTACAACTGTCCGTATATGTTCACCTTTTATTTGCTGTTAATCTGCTCAGTATAACGAGCCTATAATTTATTATATACATGTCACCTTTACCCTGCTGGGTAGTTTCTCCATTTAGAACAGCTCATATATAGTTCACCTTTTATCTGCTGGTTAAAGTTCACCTTTAACTTGTAGGGTAATTTTTATCATATCAAAACTGCGACATTTCACCTTTAACCTGCTATGTAAAGGTAAATGTATGAGATCGCTTAGAAATGCCTATATATACGATGAGACCTGGTTGCATCATTTCGATCCAGATCAGTGTGAAAACCCCCAAATACACCGCCCCCAAAGCAAAGGTGCTCTACGCATGCTTGGACTCACCCATGGAAACATACCCCCCCCCCCCCCCCCCCAAAAAAAAATAAATAAATAAATAAAATAAAAATAAATAAATAAATAAATTGTGATCGAAGTATGTTAAACTAGCCTTAAACTATCTATTTGAACCTTAACCACTCCAAAAAAAACAAGAAAAACACGACCCGGCGGCGGAAAATACAACAGTCATGCTTTTCAAAATCTTACAGCAAAGCCAATTCAAGACCGATTTTAATCATTTTGGTCTTGATCCGTTCCAAATTACATATGCTAAGCGACACTGTTAGTGCTATCCTGAAATATTTCCCCGTCTTGTCGCTGCAAGACCGCGAATTTGAAAATACGCTAGAGCGAAACGATGTGACTCCCTCCAGGATGCATAGAAGTATATAGGGGGATCTGTATTCGTTAAACATTTCAACAAAAACGCGAATTATGCTGAAACACATTCGAAAAACATTCAACTTACCGCAGTTAAAACGGTGCTGGCTATCTGTAGTCTGCTATGAGACGCCAGTTTTCTTTCTCCTTCTTTCGTTTTGAACGGAGGTGGCCAAATCGCTGTGGCCAGGAAGTAGTAGTCAATTTGCATATCGAATAGTTTATGAGCCGGGTCACAGCAAATTGGTCGTATTCGTTCAAAAGGAAAGTTGGAGAAAGAAAACTGGCGCCTCGTAGCTGACTGGAAATGGTAAGCACCGTTTTAATTGTGGCGAGTTTAATGTTTTTAGATAGTGTTTAACTATAATTCGCGTTTTTGTTGAAAAGATTAACGAATACAGACCCCCCTATATATGTCTATGCATCCTGGCGGGAGTCACATCGTTTCGCTCTAGCGGTTTTTTTTTCAAATTCGCGGTCTTGCAGCGACAAGACGGAGCAATATTTAAGGAAAGCACTAATTGTGCCGCTTAGCATATGGAATTTGGAACGGATCAAGACCAAACTGATTGAAATCGGTGTTGAATTGGCTTTGCTGTAAGACTTTGAAAAACATGACTGTTGTATATTCCGCCGCTGATCTGTCGTAGTTAGATACCTTTCAATACATATATAGACCCGATAGGAAATTTTTTTCCGGGTCGTGTTTTTCTCGTTTTTCGGAGTGGTTTAAGGTTCAAATAGATAGTTTGAGGCCAAATGAACATACGTCGATCGCAATATTTTTTTTTTTTTTTTTTTTTTTTTTTTTTTTTTTGGGGGGGGGGGGGGGGTCCATGGATGAGTCCAAGCATGCGTCGGGCAACTTTGCCCCAAAGAAGGCCCAGGTTCAGAAAAGTGCGAACAAACACATGTTCATTTTCTTTATTGACCGACACGGAATAAAAGACGAGAGCTTACATGGGACTAGATTTGATTCAGCAGCTGAACATGCCAAACAGACACAGAAAGTTGTATCTATATTCAGCGAAGACTGGTATGCAGAAACATACACAAACTGGGTTAGAAGGCATAATAAGTGCGTGGATATCGCGGGGGTGGGGGGGACTATGCTGAGAAAGTGCGACGTTCGCTTGACTTACATAACGTTTGTCACTTTAGCGACGTCATGTCGACGCTGACGTGCTCCGTGTGTGTGTTGTGTATGTATTTGTGATATGTATAGAAAAAATGTTTTAAGTATAGCTTGCTGATTTTCACAGAATATGTAACACAGATCTGGAAATTAATGTTGATCTAATGTTTTGCATGTAATTACGATGACACGTAATTGTATAATAACATTCTACGAACTTTCCGAACAACCCTCGTACATGCAATATTTAATAATATTGGTAAAAGTGTTTTCCACTGATAACTGCCCATATAATACCTTTAACTTGCTGGGAAATTTTATCTTTACTGTTGACATGGCACATTTAATCTCTGAGAGATGCTGGTTAACCCTTTACTCCATGAATATTCATGTAAGAAGTAGATCTAGTAACATCATGAATATTAATTATTTGTTAATGAAGTATCCACACAGAAAATACTGGCAATGGCAAAACTGTAGCATCATATCTATATTATGGTGATCACACCTGGATCCTGTTTACGCTGGTGATCACATCTGGATCCTGTTTACACAGGTGATCACATCTGGATCCAAATTCTTTGCACAGGTGATCACATCTGGATCCAAACTGTTTACACAGGTGATCATAAATTTACCGCTAGCATACAAATCATCATTTAGACCAAAAAAAGTAGACCAAAGTAGACTCCTGCAGAAGCCGTGTCTGATCAGGGTCTGGTCTGTTTGCTTGGGGAATTATATAAACCAGACTATACTGACTCAATGTTGACTCCTGTAGGAGCCGTATCTGATCAGGATCTGATCTGTTTGTTTAGGCAATTATAGGTGTTTTTGACGTCATTTATGACGTCAGTTAAATGGTATGCGAAGTGTAACAACCTGCCCCATGTAACAACTAGCCCCGGTCTCCCCTACAGACCAGGTTTCTACAAAAAAGACCCAAAGTAGACTCTTGTAGAAGCGATCCTACCAGGGCTTCACCAGTTCGCTATTGAAAGACCAGACCCAACAAAAGTAGACTCTATTAGATCTGTTTGCTTGTGTCAATATATATATTAGATCTATATAGACCAGACTAGATTTACACAAAAGACCAATTAAAGTAGACTCCAGGAGGAGCCATCTGATCAGGGTCTGATCTGTTTGCTTGCGTCATTATATAAACCAGACTCTACACAAAAGACCAATAAAAGTAGACTCCAGGAGAAGCCGTCTGATTAGGATCTGATCTGTTTGTTATGATGTTAGATCTATATAGATCTAGATCAATCTACAATCTGTTTTCCACGGCTAGAAATTAAACTACCGTGATAACTGTCTTCATAGTTCGAAGTTTTAGTAATAAAGACTTGATTTTTCAGGCAGGTGGCTGCTTATTTTAAGGTGAATTGTCATGCAGAATGTTCATAAGGTAGGCCTAGCTATCTGTATGACTTTTTGTCTGCATTAAGCAACACCTGTCTTTAAAACCGAAAGCAAATTTGTTTCAGTGTTCGAAGTATCGGGGCTTCACTGTGTAAATAGTTATTCACTGTGTTATTGTTTCTTATATAATTATTGGTTACAATGTGGTCAACTACGACTGGATTCACGCCTTTGCAGAGCAGACCCGGATCAGACGGTCCCTATAAAAGTCGTCTGGGTCCGTATTCCGAAACCTTCTTAGATAAAAATTTATCTAAGAAATATGAATTTTACTTAGATTTAGACAATTTTCACTAAGTTTGGTGGAATTTTCTAAGTTTTTATCTAAGTTGTATAAATTCACTAAGTAATTGTCTTAGTGTTCTTGTTTTTGTCTAAAAAGTTAAGATAGGTTGCACCCTGACTTAACTCTTAAGAATACTTAGAAGGTTTCGGAATACGGCCCCTGATCAGAGTATGCTGTTTGCTTACAACTAGATCTATTATATATATAGATCTGACACTTCCGTTTCTATCTGCTCTATATGCCATAATAAAAAAAATCGGAATTCAGCTTATAAATATTCATTACTAGTCACGTCATTTTTCTAACATGAATATTCAACAGAATGTTGTTGTTTTCAAAAGAATCATTATCCCGCTAACCGCGACCGGACTCGCATTTGTGACGTCACTCGCATTTGTGACGTCACTTGCATTTGTGACGTCACTCGCATTTGTGAAATAACTGGCATTTACAAGCACCTTGGATCAAGATGAGACGCCGAGTCACTCGACATATCGGGATCCAAACCTTTTGACAGTCGATCAGTTTGTTTCAATCGAAAGTGGATCTAGTCAAACGTGAGCAGATATTACTGCATGGCGAGAAGTTAATTCTATACTCCATGAATTTTGATGCAAGAAGTAGATCTAGTAGATCTAACATCCTGAATATTAATTAGATATTTTAATGGCACATGCACACGTGAAATTCTGGCAAAAGGCAAAAAACTGTAACATCATATCTACATTATTTTATAGGCAAACACAGCAGACGGCTGTTACAGGGTCTAGGCCTACTCTGTTTGCAAAGGCGTAGAAAGTCGTATTAATGGAGTGTTTTAATATCAACACTCTCAGACTTAGCAATTCAACCTTAAACTCGCTATGAAGAAAGACTACACCTACCAAACTTTATAATATGTTCTCTAGTATTTTTAAAAACTCGATAGGGCCTATACACACGGAGTTTCATGACGCTTTTACCATTTCCTGTTAAATAATGATATTAAAAATACAGACACCATGTATATTGATTAGCTAGATTTTTTATGGAATAATACTGTACATTTGAGAAGTTGATACTGGTTAAAGCTGTAATGTCAGGTCTATTATAATTTCACAAGTACGCTTAGCAGACCCTGACAAGAGGCTCTGATAGGAGTGGTCTGATCTGAGTCTACACTGTTTGCAAAGGGAAATGGTTAAAAGTACGTAATAGACATACATACTTATGCAAAATATGTAGACCCAGATCAAACTGCTCCTGAAGGGGAGGACCGGTAGAGATCTACTATGTTTGTAGCTCTAATTGAAAAGAAGTTACCAAAATCGGTATGTAATATATACAAACTTAGGTGAATAGTGTTGACCCAGATTAAACTGACCATGAAGGAGAGGTTTCGTAGGGATCTGCTCTATTTGCAACTCTATTTTTGATATAAGACATGCGTTAGTTTGATATAGAAACGGAGAGGGAGGGGAGAACGGGTAGCAAAATATTAAGGATTAACTGGCAACTCCTGGCTTGAACGCTGTAATGCCTCAGCCACATTTTCCACGGCGGCCATACGGTCCAACATTTCTACGGCCAATAGCATTCCTACGGGCGCCGCAGAATTGATACGGCTACATACTGCTGTGGTCACATTGTGCTGCGGTCGCCGTACGGCGTGCTTTGAATTTATGGAGACAGAAAACCTACGACTGCCGTACAGCATGTTTGAATTAATGCCTGGCGTCCACTAGAGCGCCGAAGCATTGCCGAAGGGTTGCCGAATAAATTTTGCTCGATTCGGGAACCATTCGGGATCAGCTTTGTATTCGGGGTCATTCGGCATGCATTCCGCAAGTATTCGGGAAGTGGCTTACGAAGCGTTGCGGAACAGACGCCGAAGTGATGCAGAATCATGCCGAAACCTTGAGGATAACCTCCCAAATGCTTGCCGAATGGTTTCCGATCGTGCGGAAAGGTTGCGGAACCGTTGCAGAACATGCCGAAGGGATGCCGAATCGTTGCAGAAATAAGGCCGAAGGGTTGCCGAATTGTGAGTCTGGGAATACAACGATGTCGCATTTTTGTGTTTTGGAATGGAAAAGATGTCTCGTTGGAGTGGAAAAGATGTTTCCCCTATATCTAGACTAGATTCATTCGGATTGAGATGGGTTACCTCCGGCTCCCAACACCTAATGGGCAGTGGGTTGGAGTACATGGCACCATTATCATGTAATAAGTACTGACAGTTCCTTTACGTCCGAATGAACCTTCTTATGCTTGCTTTATATTAATACATGTACCCTTTTTTAAACTGTATGTATTACCTTCTCCTCTCCATGCATGATGTCGTACTATTTCAATATATGTTACTGGGGATTGCTTAAAAACCTCTCATGAGAAAGATTCATTTTCCATGTCAGTTCTTAACGACTATTACTCATGTATGTCTTATTTCCATTTCATATCTTAATTTGCATCTAAAGATAGTTCTTAGGCTTCTATAGTACAAGTATAGATCCACTTACACATATCCATACTATATGCACACAGCCTTATACTACAAAATAAGTAACTGTGTACTTGAGAATTAATGTAAATAAAGATTGACATTTATCTATTACAGCTATAGATGTGTTGCAAAATAACAAACTCTATGGACCCTTTTTGGGTTGGTCAAACACGAATCCCTTTTTCAAAATCTCCACTGTTTGCAAAAGACAAGTACACTCTTTGCAAATATACTACTTGTAAAGGATACACACATATCTATATAATTTATTATTAATATTAATACAAACTCTGTAGACCCTGTTTGGGTGGGGCTCAAATACACTCTTAGCAAGTACTTGTGAAGAGCACACACAAACGTACGCACATACATACATCTACATATAAATGCCTCCCTCTCATGTGTTTTATTTGTGTTTTTTGTTAAAACAAAAACATAATTACGAGTATAAGGGATTGATTATATATATACATGTTATTTTAAGCTATTTATAATAGGTAGCAAAAATGAGATGTGTTATATTTTATAGCTATTCCTGTGCTATATACATGCATTTTATCCATAGGTAGTTAGTAATGGAATGTATTTTGTTAAGAAGCTATTGTTTTAGTCCATAAATAACTTCTAGCTTATGGTAAATAAGCTGTTTTGTAACATCCGATTATAAGTAAAGTTTCTTGTATATTGTATTTTATATCTCGAAATCCCGTTCTTTTACAGATATAAGTTTTGCTGACATCAGCATCTTCTGAGGCTATTCGAGTCCCAGTTTCACGAACATTCTTAAGTAATAACTTAGCTAAGCCTGTTACTTAAAAATATACCAGAGCATAAATTTTCATAAATTAGTGTTTATTTTGTAAAATCAAATTTTAAGACGTTTGTTTAATTGTCATTTAAAGAATACATTATTGTATTTGATAATAATTGAGGGTAATCTAAATCAAAAACAGTATTTAAGAATGTGTAACAGACTTTGGATTTATTTAGATAGTTCATGCACAAACTGTTATTTTCTGTTTAAAAAATATAACATAATGTCTATAAGGATTTTGCTTAGATAACAATACTTCATATTAAGTATATGAATTGTTCATAATACATTCGGCATGTCTTCCGTGTGGGTTCGGGAACCCTTCCGCGTCTTCGGGAAGCATTCGGGAAGCCTTCGGGAAGCATTCTGCATCGATTCGGCATCATTCTGGAACCGCACGGGGTGGATAGGAGATCCCGAAGCCTTGCAGAATGACCACGAATCTACCCCGAAGCCACCGCGAAGGGTTTCCGAACGTCCCGAAGGGTTCCAGAAGGGTTCCAGAAGGTCCCGAAGCCTTCCCGAATAAAAGATTCGGCGTCCAAATTTTAAAACTTTTAAAACTTGGATGCCGAATCTTTTTCGATCCCGATCAGTCCCCGAATCACCCAGAATGGTTCCCGAAGGGTTCAGGAATGACGCGGAAGGGTTCCCGAACATCCCGAAGGCATGCCGAATCATCCAGAATCTGCGATATCCACATTCGGGAACCCTTCGGGAACCATTCGGCGTCCTAGTGGACGCCTGGTCTTATGGAGACAGAAAACCTACGACTGCCGCACGGCCTTTGAAGTGATGACCCACAGTCACTGTATGGCGCACGTGCATCCACTGCGCGGCCGCCGTAGTTTATATAAAATTCCACGACAGCCTCAAGGAAGCCGCTCTGTGCCCGCACGGATACCGTACAGCGTCCACGCAGTCATTTTGGCGTTACTACAGCTACACAACTGTGTTGTAAAAAGCTACGGCGGCCGTTGAAATTATAAGTCCACTCTTAAAATTCTACGGCGACGGCACGGTCTGTAAAAATTACGGATACGCCGGACGGCGATCGTGCGATTGTTGTATGGCCGCCGCAGAAATCTCTCGATATCAACCATCTACGGCCGCCACAGAAAAAATGTGACACGCTTCGAATTCTCATAATTATTATCTTAAGTGTGAATTCAGATATTACGTTTGTAATTTGAATCTGGCTGCATAATCAACATTGTGTTTGTTTCTATGACACCGGTCATAGGTTAGTATTCCGTCGCGCATTTTAAATTAAATTGTGACGGTGAAGCTTAACGCCTTTTCACTCCTTTGTAAACAGAGAAGACTCAGGCCAGACGGCTGCTACAAGAGCCGTGTAGTCAGGGTCTACCCTGTTTATGACATAATATAGATTTGAGACCACAGTTCTAAAAGTGTCAAGGTAAAACATCCTGTATTTATATACCATTATACAAATATCCATGTTGTCATTTCTTAACAATTTGCCCGTTCAATATTCAGAAAAATGACATCATAAATATTGATGAGATTTTGTTTTTTATATGGCATATGACGTCATGATATTTGGCTCCGACCTAAACTGTAGAACCATATCGATATCATGCAATATCTAGACAGAGCAGACCCTGATCAGACGGTTCCTGTAAATAGGAGCCGTTACTAGAGCTTGGTCTATTCTGTTTGCAAATGCGCGGAAAGGCGTTCATATGAAGGAAAGGGATAAATGATTACAGAAAAAGTATTCATGCTGCCGACCCGTTATTTCTTACAGGGATTGTATCTCCATATCAGACCCTTTATGAAAACACTTTGACAAGGAAGTAAAACGTCAACAGTTTGGATCCTGATGAGACGTCGTTACTCTGCATCCGATCTGGATACAAACTTTGAAAGTACCGTCAGATTCGGGTGTGGTGGTGAGAGTTACCCCTTTCCATCATATAAACGTGTAATCACGCATTTGGAAACACGGTAGACCCGGCTAAGACAGGATCCGTCTGATCAGGGTCTGCTCCGTTTGTTAATGGAATTTGAAAGATGTTTCGTTACTTTCTTAAATGGCTACATTGTAAGTAGACCATATACTGAACAGAAATCGGCGTCTTTAATATATACGAGCTTTCTGCATTACGTTTGCCCTGCATTGAGCTACCATCTAAGACCTATAACTCTGTTGAGAAAAGACGACGTATTAAACTCTTTACTACATAGACGCCATTTGGCATCGTGCAAAAAATGTAGACCCGATCAAACGGATATTGTTGAAATTATTAGTTTAAACATATTATTTCCATTCATACATGTATAGGAAAATGGGTCGGGTCACAAGTTCTTAACGTTAGAGCTGGCTCTCCCCTTGGGATTATTGTAGACCCGGGTCAAACGAATCTCATTGGGATTTTCTGATCTGGTCCTGCCGTTTGTATATGAAATAAAATTTTCTACACTGTCTGCCAAGGTACTATGTCCTTTTCATGGTACCTTTATAAACTACAGCTAATTAATATTCAGTCATTTTTCTGACATGACTATTCATGATGTAAAGGGTTAAGCGTATTACATCACACGCAGCCGTTTATTACTGCTGCACTGTAAAACAGTATAGCTACTGATAAGACCGGACAACGGACGACGCACTATGACAGACAGTGTGAGATTCCAAAATCTCATGTCACCGAGTCGGGGAGCTGAAAAAAGTGTAATAAAAAGAAAGACCAGCAACGCAAGTTTACAATTTATTTTCTTCATCGACAGTTTTTGAATAATATCTAAAGCCAAGTAGAACCTCTCTAAACGGACCACATAATGAATAAACATGAGCAGGAATAAAACCTTTTGTATAACTCAATTCTGCACCCCACGATCTTTAAAATTCAAATCCCCCACCCCGGGGGCTTTAAAATTCAAATTCAGGCCTCACTTTAGAGAAGTTTTACTGCATCATACATATACAAACAGAAGATCCTGGTCCAGACAGATTTTCAATCTTTTAGTAATTCTCAGGCTACGCTGAGTTGGCTGGCATTTTTCAAACACGCCGAGAGGACTGAAGGACTGAAATCACGACAATAGTTATATAATACAAACTATTTTTTTTTTATTAATTTAATGGGTTTAAAATGCAAACATTGATAACCGAGAGATGAAAAGTTTCCAACCAGACTGGAGATGTTCCAACTAAGACCACAGTTGCGTGTTTGAATAATTCTATCTCGTTTTGAAAGACAAAACTAGATTACGAGACAAAGAAAAGTAGCGGCTGAGAGATGAAAAAGTATTTTTTTCTGAATTTCGTTTTAAAACCTGTATAATCTGATTGGAAATGGTCCAACTAAGAAAATAAATGGTCACAAGTGGGTGTTCGATCAATTCTAACTCGTTTAAAACACAAAACTCGTTTGAGAGACAGAGGAAAATGGTGGCCGAGAGATGAAAAAGTATTTTTTTCTGAATTTCGTTTTAAAACCTGTATAATCTGATTGGAAATGGTCCAACTAAGAAAACAAATGGTCACAAGTGGGTGTTTGATTAATTCTAACTCGTTTAAAACTCAAAACTCGTTTGTGAGAAAATAAAAAAATGGCGGCCGGGGGATGAAAAAGTATTTTTTTCCGAATTTCGTTATAAAACTTGTCCTATCTGATTGGAAATGGTCCAACTAAGAAAACAAATGGTCACAAGTGGGTGTTTGATTAATTCTAACTCGTTTAAAACACAAACAAAAAAGGCGACTGAGAGATGAAAACCAACTTTTTTCTGAATTTCGTGTTAAAACTTGAATCATCAGATTGGAAACATTCTAACAAAATGGCGACAATTGTGAGTTTGAATGAACAGAAACGTTTGTTCAGGTTTTACTGTCTGTCTGGAACTCTATCCACCATGTTTTGTATCTGTCATTATACCAGCAGTGTGTCACTGTCAGACCGAGACGCTCACGGAGGAAAGTCTTCAGGTCTACACGGTCCTCACTCTCCTCTCTAACTGTTAGCCCGTGTAGTGCTACCTTTACGTGTCGTTTTGTCTGTGAAATGTTCCGAGCAAACTCACACAGAGTCGTTATTGATAAAGTAACCTCGTACAGGTAAACCTCCTCCATACATTGTGTCACGGTCTGTAGATTATCTACACACATGTCGTCCAGCACAAGTGTCTGTAACTGTGTCATAGTAGACACGTCTATACGAGGTCTACACTGTGGGTAGTCATGGTCTGTACAGTGTAACGTCAGGTATAACTGTCTAATGGAGGATGACTGTGATAACTTGTGCAACAGTTCTACTTTATCTACATGAGTTAGTTTAACCAGGTCCAGTCTAAGTGACATTAAACGCTTGCTGATACTGCGACATATCGCACTCACTGACCCGTGCTCTAGTTCCATCTTCTTGTTGACGCCACCCTCCGAGTGCAAACACGTCAGAGAGTCAGTACAGTTGTCTATGACTGTTTCGAGTGTTTCACTTGGAATACCTGACCGCCAGTCAACCAAGTAAAGTTTCTCTAGAGACTTTGTTTGTCCTAACTGACCAGTTATAAATGCTAACTGGTCACCTGTCATGTCATAAGTTTTTATGTAAACAGACTTTATTGTTGACCACACGATGCCTAGCAACATGCGTTCTACATGACGTAACGTGTCCTTATCAATATAAACGTCGTTCAAAGGTATTTTCTCGTATTTGTGGCCATTACTTTCCCCTTCAGAGATACAGTTGGTCACACAGGTCTGTATGTCGAGTATCAAACCTTGACCACGTGATGTCTGTCTGTATTTTTGTATCAGTTCGTCAGTGTCAGCAGTAATAACCAAGTGTTCCAATATCTGTCTTGTTACGTCTGAACTCATCCCAGACACAAACAGCCAAACCTGAGACATTTCTAACATAGTTCTTAATGTATTACAGAATTCTCTCAGCCCTTCCAAAATATCTTCTACAGGGTCAAAGGTTACTATGTGTAATGCAGCAAGAAATTCTTGCATTTTTTTGTGCAAAAATGAGAACTTTTTGTATTTTCCTGCATAATTTCCAAATTCCTTACTTTGAGATAATAAGCCGCATTGTAAACAAAGTGTGACATCTGTTGGAGAAATTCCAAATATCTCAAGTTTTTCGCTTTTGAATACCAACGACTCTTCCTTTTGCTTGTTAAATAGAGATTTATATGCCAACTCTGCTAAACGCATGAGTAACTCTGAACGATTCTGACAATAGTTTTGATCACTGAAACATTCTGGCAATGTTTTGCTTTGTTGTGAAGTTGTGCGTTTACTTTCTTCTGTTTGTTTGTCAGGAAAATTTTTCTCAGAACGTTTAAATAACAGATCTAACATTCTAGAGTACAGCTGAATTTGCGAGTTACCAAAATCTTTGCCATGATGCCATAGTGTTATCAACTGTATCAAAAGAACTGGCACAGTTATGAGTTCAGTCAGTTTCTTTCTCTTTGTTTCACTTTTAAAGTCATCAAAATCAGCTTCTCGTTGTGTTCTACCTAGCAATTCAAACATTTTCTGTGCCAGTTCTTTTGACGAGTTCTCGTCAAATCTGCCCAACTCTACATATTTATCTACATCCTTTGATTTCAGGTCACTAACATCGAATTTCCAATTTCGAGTTGTAGTGAGAAAGACACAGGTCTTATTTACACGTTGCCTGCCAGGAATATTTTCATTCAAATCAAGACATTTTGTTGCACCATCTGGGCAAGACCATTCATCTAGACCATCAAGAACAATCAAACATTTCTCAGTTTTCAGTAAGTCGGATATGTTTATGTTTATATGTTTTGGAGCATCACACAGTAACTGTTCGTCAATCATTGCTTCAACATGATATATTGTTTCATTGTTTCTCAGGTTAATGTAAAATAAGAAATTGAAAGATGACAGAAGTTTTAGATCCTCGTCAGAAACTGTCTCATCTTGTTCATTCTTCACTGCCTTGCACCAGGTTAGAACCATTTTGTTGCAGAATGACGTTTTTCCAGCCCCTGCATCGCCCGTTATGTATATGTTAGTAGACTTTCCGGACGGAGAAGAGAAAATGTGCTGATAGGTCAGATGAGAGGGTATCTCCTTCACCTCTGTCAATCGTCCATGTTTATCTTTCTCCCTCATTGACTTGATTGCTGGTGAAACATACATTTCAGAACTACATTCTTGGTCAGATGTCAACGGGTTTTCCCAGCAGCACTTGAACTCGTACAAATCTATGAGATGTTTCTGTAGACCTGAAGCAGTCAAGATGTGAGAAAAATGAGCTATTTGAACCAAAAAAACTATGTTTACAAATTGTATTACCAAACAGGACAGACGCTGATCAGACTCCAATAGGATCCATCTGATCTGGGTTTACTCTGTTTGAAAATGTGTGAAATGCATTTTAATTTTATATGAAGAATATGCTGATTATCAAAATATCCTTAAGAGCGGAAAGAAAGCTTATTTCATACATCAAACAACAGCGTTACTTAATATTTATTACTCGACCTATTACTTTATAATCCTGCTTCTTCACAACTATGTAAACTGAGTGGACACATGTTACATATACCCAATTACAGCTGACTGATCAAGGTCTGCTCTGTTTGCTTTTGTTACATATCTGATTCTCTACTTCCAAGTTAATAACATTTATTATTATACATCAATATATCCTTCTATCACTGCAAAACTCCCATAGACCTAAAATGTGATCTCATGATATATCACTCTCAGAATGAGCTTCCAGGTGAATATATCAGGATATATCTGTTTCAAACCCACGCATCTTAACATCATCACTGCTATGACAACCGACTCCAAAATATCTGTTTGATTCTGTCTTACATCACTCAAATATTCTTTTATTCTCTCCCGATTTTTCTCTCTGACTCACCAACACAATTCTACCGCATTTATTGCATTTTATTGCACATAGATCTACTACATTTGGGAGAATGCATGCACGCTAATGAATGCATGACGTCGTTGCACTCATTATGTCATCTGATGATGCCATTACTTTTGAAATAACAACAATGCCGCATGATGATTGATCAACATTCTCTTTGATTTTATGGCTGAATGCATGTACCAAAATTGTGACGTGTATTTTGACATGATTATCTTTGTTAAAGGCTCGTAGTGGTCGAAATATTAGATAAGAGCTACTTCAGTATTTCTATATTATCTTAATTCCCTTTTTGGAATAATATCGTCATTGATTATTCCTTTTAATTTTAAAATTAACTAATGTTGTACTACCAATTCTCGGGCTGACAATATCCTCTATCACCCCAACAGCCATGTGCTATTTATATATTATACACGAATTAAATTAGTGTCAAATCTTGAAACAATGTTATTTATTGCTATGAAGGCTTCACTTGGCAACATAAATCTGATGGAAACAGGTCTTCAAAGAACAGTTTTGATTAATTGCAACAAAATTGTCCGATACCAACAATGACATGAAAAATTAGGGAAATAAAGTGCTTTTTCCTTCGTATTCACAAGTCAAAACATCAACATTGATGTCACCTGAAAAGGTTTTCCCAATGCAGCAAACAAAATTCTCCGACATTTCCCTGGTGTAATTTCAAATTTCCCTCACTACATTTTTGCATTTGGGTTTTATCCTAATTTATGTAATATTTTAGGAAGTTTAAATACGAGGCTTGTTCTGAAATTATTGAGACACTGTCTCAATAATTTCTGAACAAGCCGCGTATATGTTCTTGGGTCTCATTTGTTGTCAGTTTTCTGACATATCCCTGTGATTTTAACTTTCCCTAAGAAAATTCCATGACAATTCCCCGACCTTGAAAATAAATATGTGATATGCTGAGTATTGTTAAAGGTGCTCCTTAAGGATTATATTATGCAAATATATTTTAACACTTCTAGCAATGAGGTCTTTCATTTCATACAAGAAACTACATTGTATAAATATACTGATGCCAATACTTTGTCTTATTAATAGCTTAAGAAGGAAGGTCATGGTGGCCCTGTATCACTCACCAGTGTGCGGAAATAATGCCACTGGAAAAATGCCACCGTTTAGTGGAACAAGGGCCATGTGCGGTGTCAACGCTTGTCTGACTTGGTGCTTGTCTAGCTAAATTTAACATTTTGGAAAAATATAAAGGGCCATAGCTCCAAAATTTTGAAATGTAGAGTTATGTTTCTTATGTAGGGCCTTCCCATCAAAGAGATCTACTAGCCTATAAAGTTTTCATGTTGATACCTCTTATTCTTTTCGAGTAAAGATTTCGGACAACGGTGACGCCAGAGTAATGACAATAGCTCGTACCACTGGAAAAATGTCACCTCTTTTTTTTGTTATTTATTATCATTTTATGTTATTACACAGACAGTCAACCTGTGTTAGGCAGTCACTTGTCATTAGCATTTTTAGCCTCATTTACTGTATGCTTAAGACAGACTCGACTGTATTTGCAAATATTGAGAGATGGAGATAGACAGACTATATGGTAAGACGGACATACTTGCAAACACTTTAGAGAGATTTAATGCAAATCATTTCAAGCACACATATCCTAAATATAGTACAACACACACTAACAGCACTAAAATTATGTCGCCTATTTACATTGCACACAGTGTAGATCCAGATCATGAGGTTCACAATGGACCCTTAAATAAATGTATTGTTTGATAGGTATGATAGGTTTTCACACAAAATACTCCTTTCATGATATTACGATGACCTGATCAAACAAGTTTAATTACTTTATTTACATTCAGTACAAACAGGTTAACCATTTATATGATGAATACGCAATAAGCCTCAATTTGCAAACAGTTTTGACCAAGATCAGAACACTCTAATCGCATTATGATCAGGTACTACAATGTTTTAATATTGAAAAGGTTTAGAACTTGCACGTTTAAATTTTATATTAAGTGAGTAATCTCCAATTTATTAAAGATCATCTTTAAATACAGTACATTACCTTCTATAACTCTTTGCTATGACTGTTGCTGACCCTTGCAAACAGTTTGGATCCAGATGAGGCTCAACAAAAGTGAGGCTTCATTTAGGACCCAATCTACTAGGCATGAACTGTGTCTTTACTAAATAAAACTATAAAATAACCACTGTAAAACAGTTTTAAACAAGAGGGCCAAGATGGTCCTTAATCGCTCACCTGATTACCATAGATTTAAGATTTTTGCTGGGTTAACACATGGGCAGGGCCAATATTGACATTAGGGACAATATTTGAACAATACTGATAGCGGATCATGAGCAGTGGTTCTGCAGAACAAGATTTTCAAAGATTCAGACAATGATTATCAAAACAATGATTCTTACCAATGAAAATTGGGCTAAAAATGCCCCCTAGAGTATTTTTTCTGAGATTTGACCTAGTGACCTACTTTTTATTCCCACCCCACCCATGATCACACTCAAGCATGAGTTTAGAAAGATGAACGTTGGTTTTATAATAACGAGCCTCTAGAAATCGTAAACGATTTCAATTACTTAGGCGTTGTGTTCAATTACACAGGTTCATTTGTATCAAATAACCAGTATATTATTGGCAAGGCTAGCAAAGCGGCTAAAACACTATTGTGTAATATTAACAAATATGACATTAGCCCTTCAATAGCATTACAATTATTTGATTCGTTTGTCGGATCTATTTTAAATTATGCTAGTCCTGTCTGGGGCTTTTCAAAGCCCACAGATATTGAGCGTGTACACTTAAGATACTGGGCGTTAAACAAAGTACAAGTAATGCTGCGGTTTACGGAGAACTGGGAAGATACCCTCTGTACATTAATAGATATGTCCAAATAATCAAATATTGGTGCAATTTGTTAAAGACTGACAATATAATATTAAAAAATGTATATCAAGATGTCCGTGAAAGATGTAAAACGGGAGTTACTAATTGGGCTTCTAACGTTAAACACTTACTCAGCGATTTTGGTTTCACAGACGCCTGGGACTTTCCAGAAAATATTGTTTTTAAACATTTTATACCAGTATTCAAACAAAGGGTTATAGATTGTTTTATTAAAAAATGGCGAGCTGATTTACAAACAATAATGTGTTAAGTCACTTGTATCTACATATAAAAGAAGAGTTTTGTCTGGAGGACTATATGAACACTTTAAAATACAAATCTTCAAGGTATACATTAACACGATTGCGTGTCTCTGCACACAAATTGCGTATTGAGTTTGGAGGGTATGGACGAAATCGTTTGGAAAGACACAAAAGAATATGCCAGTTATGTGATAGTAATGATTTAGAAGATGAATTTCATTTCATTTTAAAGTGTCCAGCATATAACAGTCTTCGCTATAAATAAATTAAACGATATTTCTATCTACGCCCCAGTATGTATAAATTTACAGAATTGCTTAAGACAAAAAGCAAATTTGTACTGATAAACTTATGTAAGTATATAATACAAGCCAACAATGTTAGAAAAAAAATACTCTCATGCTTATAGATGGAGTGTGGTATGTTTGTTAATATATGTATGTCTGTATGTAATATCACATTTATATGAGTCATAATTATATGCCACAACCGTAAATTAATTAATATATGTACATGTAGTTTAATTTATCCGCATTAATTGGAATTGCATAGTTCATTCTCCTACATTAGAATGATTAAAAATTGTCAACAACTTGTTTAACAAATTACTTCAGATAAAGTAGATAAATTAAGTACCGGTATGAAGCACAATGCTTCTACAGTGCAGTGCTTTCTACAGTGCTTTCTAATTTGGTAAGAAGACCTTTACCGTTTTCCACAATGACCATGTATGTATGTTGTATTGTATGATTGTATGTTATTTAACGAGGTACCTGATTGTGTACAAGTTGAATAAAAGTATGTTCTGTTCTGTTCTGATATCACCAAGACAATAACTTGAGGAACATTGGGCTAAAAATGTGGCCGCTGGAGTGTAAACAAGATTTTTCTAAGATATGACCCAGTGACCTACTTTTTGATCACACGCAACCCACTTTCAAATTTGTCCAAGATTTTATTAGAACAATCATTCTGACCAATTTTCATGAAGATTTGGCTATAAAAGTGACCTCTAGAGTGTTCACAAGGTTTTCCTATTTGACCTAATGACATAGTTTTTAACCCCATATAACCCACTTTCAACCTAGTTTGAGATTTTATCAAGACAATCATTATGACTAAGTTTCATGAAGATTGGACAAAAAATGTGACCTCTACAGGGTTCACAAGGTTTTCCTACTATTTGACCTGTTGACCTAGTTTTTAACCCAACTTGACCCACTTTCGAACTTGTCCGAGATTTTATCAAGACATTCATTCCAACCAAGTTTCATGAAGATTGGACTAAAATTCTGACCACTAGAGTACTCGTCACCAGAACAATTTATGAATATCTTATATAGGTTCACCTACAAATCAGTCCTCTGACTGGATATCCAGTTAGTGGTTTCAGAACAGTTGTTTACAGACAATATTCATAAATAATATTGCGAACTTCATGAAAGAAATCATTCTTGTGAAATATTAAACTGTTCAGTTGTTTCGGTGATGTCATTTCGATGGCTCAGCGCAAAACTAGGCTAACTCCATTTTAGAAAATTTTACAGGAGAGCAAAAAAACTTTTTTTCTTTTTCCTATTTGATCTTTTGTTTATATTTTTATAGTTATCTATTCCTACAATAGTCTTTAAACTTATGATTATGTTGATTTTCTTTTAAAACCATGTTTTTGAGGTTTTTAATAACTTTTTTGAGTTAGCTATAGTTTTGCACTGAAAATTGACGTCTTTTAGTTAAAAACTCAGCGCAAAACTATACATAAGTCAAGTTAGTTATACTTTTGCACTGAAAATCAATGTCTTTTAGATAAAAACTCCGTGCAAATTATGCCTAAGTCAAGTTAGTCATAGTTTTGCACATAAGATATGTAGAATATTGGAGGGTATATACTTGTAAAATAAGTACTAACGCAAGTAGGCTTTAGGTGATTATTAATATTTTCTTTCCAAATTGACAAGAGAACAAAATAAAACATTTAGAACAATACATAATTGTCATTTTAAGTTCATACCTGCCAGTTCTTTGTATTTTTAACATAAAATGATAGATTAATGATAGACTATTTCTATAATGTAAATTTCACCAATGATTTCATCAGTCGTTTGCTCAATGAATATTTATGCTTCACACATCCTTCCATGAACTGTCCCAAGATTAACAGAAATATTGTTGAACTACTGAAAAGCAGGAATACTCTTATTCTTTAAACTATGACCTGTCAGTTAATATCAAAACCCACCCATTTATATGAATTAACTTATTTAATTATACTTTCAAGTGTATGAAGATATTTTCCCATAGCAGGCAAGGTAAAACCTTCCCCAAAAACAGATCCCATGGGGAACAGTGCAGACTCTGATCATACACTACATGTAGCAGCTGTTTGATCAGACTGTGCAGCCAGTTTGCAAATGCATAAGAAGTATAATTTAGAAAGAATAGTATGAAGAAAATGGCAAAAAAAGGCTGATTGATTAACCCTTTTGGTATTGGTCTAATGCCAACCTTAAACTTTGGACCAGTTTATTTATCAGTTACTTATGCAATTTTGGTATTTTAACAGAATCTGACTTCGAAATCACGAACAGTGCAGACCCTTATGAGAGGAGCTCTCTGATATGGGTCTATACTGTTTGCAATAATTATTATATCATGCTGTAGGGTTGAAGCTTAAAGAACAGTAATTCCCTTTTATTTTGATCATTATTACTCGACATGATTTTTAAAAGATAACTCCAACCTTTTAGCGTATGACTGACAGTGTCCACCAGTATTTCTAGTTGACTGTATAACCCTTTCAGTGTGGGAAGTAAGGGTGTAGGGCATTCACAAACCAAGTTAAATATTGTAGACCCAGATTAGAGGTCTCCTGAAGGAACACTTTGATAAAGGTCTTCAATGTTTGTCATAATTCAAATTTTGTATAAATTTACTAGCATTGTGTCCAGAGGACATGGATGCCCTCACCTTGCACTCTTGACACAAACATTTCTGAAGAATTTAACCCTTAACCCATTACCTCATTGGCTATGTATAGACCTCTTTGTTGAATGAATACACTGAAAAGGAGGATTTACTAGAATAATGAAAATTTCAGAATGTTGTAGTTTTGAAACCTTTGTGATAAATAGAGCATTAACCCTTTCCCTGTTCTATGTTTATAGCAGATTTCAATACCTACTGAATATTCATGGACAAAAAGGTTATTATGAAATATGGAAGGTGGAACAATGTAGCCATTTTAGAAAGTAAAGACACAGATCTTTGAAATTCTGTTAGCAAACAGAGTAGACCCTGATCAGACGGCTCCTAGAGGAGCTTCTGATCTGGGTCTACTCTGTTTGCAGATGCGTGAAAACAAGTTTATATGAGAGAAAGGGTTAAAGCTCCTTTGGAGCAATTGCTCTATTTATCACAATGATTTCAAAAGGTGACTTACAGAGGCGTCAAAAGGCATCAATATGTGGGAATGGGTTAACCCGCTGAATAAATTAAAACTATTCCTCCTTCTATGAATATTAATTAGGTAAATTTTCATACAAACTGATGGTGAGCAGCAAATTATTATGCGTTGACAATAGTTTAGTTTGTGGATATGAAGATTTCCTATGGCAGACTGTGCAGACTCTGATGAGAGAGCCTACACTGTTTGCTGGTGCAACTATTGGCATGCTTAGTAAGCAGTTTAAGGGTTCAGTTAGAAAGGACCATAACTCTTGAACCAATCCATGGATCCAGTCAAAATTCAAGACTGACCTCTATTTTATCAGTCATTTAAAATTTAAGGTTAAAATTCTACATTGAAAGGGTTAACAAGATTGGTAACCAATGCATTATGCAGTTCTATGAATTAGAGAAATCCATCTCATGAGGCAGGATGGCATAATAAAAGTGAACATATAATGAGAGCTGGGTATCACACCTGACCTGCACAACGAAATGAGGTCTTTGAATTTCTCAGATGTAATCTTTAGATCCTCATCATATAACTGATTGAGAATAATATCTTGTACATTCAGTTCAGTATGGTACCTTCTTAACTGTTGGGGTAAATCTAGATAGTGAACTGTGCCTGCATAATCATACTGCATCATACCTGTACTTCATTCTCAGTGTTGTTATATTTTCTGATCATTAGTTTTGATGGAATAAGTTTTGAAAACTCTGAATTCTGCTTAAGCCGGTGCTAGGGGGTGTTAGTAGTGTTTTTAATTACTGCTCATGAACTGTAAAACCGAGTCTTGGATTTTCTCTTTTGGCATTGTTAATTTTGCTTTAGAAGGATAGCCCACTTTCGGAATATTAATCACTACTTTGTTTGGATTGGTTGATTCAAGTTTAAAAGATCTCACTTCAGTCCAGCGAACTTTGTTTTTGTCTGTATCAAGATCAATGTTTTTTACCATTTTTGATACAGACTTGAAATTAAAATAAAGCTAAATCTTTTACATGATACAGATCTTTGCGATGAGCAGCTCTGATAACAGATATTCACTAGGCAGTCGTGTAGATACAAAATGACCAACTTATCCTTTCAATACATGCATGAACCAAGTCATTTTCGTTTTGTGTATGCCCCCTTTCTAGGTACTTTTGCTCCACAGACTTGAGCTCAATTTTACAAGGCATACGGTCCATACATAACCACAACACTGAAACGTAATACTTGTTCTTATTTTGTCCCCCACAGTTATTTGAATATTTTTTTCTCCCCTTTTTGACCATTGAACTTAAGTATTAAAAGACACTGCTGGAAATTTCACATGCTCCCCTTCCCAAAGTAGACTCATTCCATAGATAGCCATAAGCATTACTCAAGGTAGATTCAAATGCCTTAGGTGTCACTAGCACCTCTTCAAGATCAAAGCATGCTGCTGTGACTGTTGAGTCACTGTTTTCTTGTCTGTTTCTTTGTTTTCTCTAGATAACTCCTTATTTTTAATATGGCTTTCATACTTTTCTTTCATTTTTAGTTTGAGACATTTTATATGAGTTGCATAGATCACATTGATCCTTGATTGGTTAGTCAAAAGCAATATTAAAATGTGTGCTTAAAATTTGCCTGTACATGTTGAGGGAGACTGGGAGACATGATGACATTTTTTTGTGAAATTCTCTAAATAGAGCCTGTACATAAATGCAATACTAAGTTCTTGGCCCAGGTACATATTTTACCATCTTTTCTACAATAATGACTTTCAATAACAGGAAATGACTCAATATGTGACACTGCAAAATATATTTTATCTTCTGGTATTCTATTTGGTATAATTACTGTGACTGCCTCTATTTTCTAACTTTACAATATGAGTAATAGTTTGGGTCTCTTTAAAAGTCACTTTTTGAAACCATTGTGATAAACAGAGTTTTTGCTCCAAAGGAGCAATGCTCTATTTATCACACTGGTTTCAAAACTTCGAAACTACAAAATTCTTAAGTTTTCCTCCAAAAACATCATATTATAACTCAAAATATTTACAGTTTTCTGTGAATTCCGATATATCGCGATATTTCTTAGCCGATTCATATCCATATGAAAATCTCAATCAATATGACACTTCTAAATATAGCTTATGAGGTAACAGGTTAATAAACCCAAATTGTATACAGGCACATGATAAATTGATGTCTCAACAAATAGTGGAAAGTCATATCTATAATGTAGAGTACTATATAATAAGCAAACAAAGCAGACCCAGACCAGACTGACTCCTGTTAGAGCTGTCTGATCTGGGTCTTCTCTATTTGCAAAGGTGTGAAAAGGCATATCTATCATGAAATAAAGTGTTTAAATATTTTTAAACATAGGACCTACATGATAGCAATTAAGTTAAGTTATACATGTCATTGCTTAAATTTTATTCCGCTACCAAATTATATTTTTGTTCTGACGAGGGTTTATCAACCACTCAGACATTCAGTCCTCATGATTAATCACCTGTATCAGAACTCAAAACCTTTGTTGATTCCCCCTATCCATAATGCTTATCCCTTTACCTGTTCTATATTTATACCAGATTTCAATAACTTATAAATATTCATGAACAAAATAGTTATAAATAATAAAATATTGAAGGTGGAGCACTGTAGCTATTTTAGAAACTAAAGAAACATATCTTTCAAATTCCTTTAGCAAACAGCAGACACTGATCAGATGGCTACTATAGGAGCTGTCTGATCTGGGTTTACTCTGTAAAACTTTGC
Source organism: Azorinus chamasolen (assembly GCA_963576725.1). Taxonomy (NCBI): domain Eukaryota; kingdom Metazoa; phylum Mollusca; class Bivalvia; order Cardiida; family Solecurtidae; genus Azorinus; species Azorinus chamasolen. Next base: position 5,925,781 of record OY755250.1, on the reverse strand, counting down.
AGATGCATGAAAAGGTGTGTATATGAAGGAAAGGGTTAAACAGATATGATTTCTTAAATAAACTGCTGATAGCCTTTGAAGTCAATGTCATTTCATTTAAAAACTTTTCAAAAACATTTATTAATAAGCAAATATATATATCACATTGCATAGCCTTCCTTACTTCATTAAGTAACTTGTACACTGACATCATTTAAGCTATTGTTAAGAATTTTTTAAAATTAATCTAATTTTAATCAAGTTTTAAATTTTACCCCACCCACTCAAAATCATACACAGTAAGTTATATGTGCTTTTTGACCTTCTCAAAATAGTTATTAGTCTGTTGTCAAGAAGCTTCGTAATAATTATAAGTACATGTGCATCAAACAAGAACAAATTAGTTCCAGAGCTCTGTTAATTTTCTTGTAAATTTCAAATTTTGATAGTAAACAAACTTCTGTAGTCTTGTCTGAAGGTCAAGGATGCATGTATACTTAAATAGGTCTATTTATTGGTTTACAACTATAAAATTTACAGTAACTATTTTTTTTAAGATGAAAAGCACCACTTGGTTTTTTTTTTGCATAAGAAAAAAATATTAAATGAAAGAAATCAACATGTACCACTACATTTTCATCATTATTTCTCAGTGCAAAACTATGTCTAAGTCAAGTTAGTGCACCTTTTGCACCGACAATATTTTCTAATTTATCAAATTATGAGAGCAAAACATTAGCTAACTCCACTTAGACATAGTTTTGCACTGAAGAAATTACCATTTAGACTTAGCATATTTTATAAACAAGAGGGCCAGAATGGCCCTGAAGCGCTCACCAGACAATCAGAGGAGAAGATTTTCAAAGTTTTCACTATATGTTTCTATAGAAAACTAGCCGGCCCTGGGGCAGGCCAATTTTGACCCCAGGGGCGTAATTTATGTAACTTTTGTAGAGGACTTGAACATGATTCTATGAGCCAAATATTAAAGCTGAGAACCTTTCAGTTTCAGAGAAGATTTTCAAAGTTTTCTCTATATGTTTCTGCTGAAAACTACCTACTCCTGGGGCGGGGCCAATTTTGACCACAGGGCCATAATTCATATAACTTTTGTAGAGGACCTATACATGATGCTATGTGCCAAATATGAAAGCTGAGAACTTTCCAGATTCAGAGAAGAAGATTTTCAAAGTGTTCACTATTTGTTTCCATTGAAAACTGCCCACCCCTGGGGCGGGGACAATTTTGACCCCAGGGCAATAATTAATATAACTTTTGTAGAGGACCTGAACATGATGCTCTGTGCCAAATATGAAAGCTGAGCGACTTCCAGTTTCAGAGGAGAAGATTTTCAAAGATTTCACTATTTGTTTCTATTGAAAACTGCCCATCCCTGGGGCGGGGCCAATTTTGACCCCAGGGGCATAATTTATATAACTTTTGTAGAGGACCTGAACATGATGCTATGTGCCAAATATGAAAGCTGAGAAACTTCTGATTTCAAAGGAGAAGATTTTCAAAGGTTTACTACATGTTTCTATTGAAAACTTCCAACCCCTGGGGCGGCCCCAATTTTGACCCCAGAGGCATAATTTATATAACTTTTGTACAGGACCTGAACATGATGATCTGTGCCAAATATGAAAGCTAAGCGCCTTCCAGTTTCAGAGGAGAAGATTTTCAAAGATTTCACTATTTGTTTCCATTGAAAACTGCCCACCCCTGGGGCAGGGCTAATTTTAACCCCAGGGCCATAATTTATATAACTTTTGTAGAGGACCTGAACATGATGCTATGTGTCAAATATGAAAGCTGAGAACCTTCTAGTTTCAGAGGAGAAGATTTTCAAAGTTTTCACTATATATTTCTATTGGAAACTGCCCACCCCTGGGGCGGCCCCAATTTTTACCCCAGGGCCTTAATTTATATAACTTTTGTAGAGGACCTGAATATGCTGCTCTGTGCCAAATATGAAAGATGAGAGCCTTTCAGTTTCAGAGGAGAAGATTTTCAAAGATTTCATTATTTGTTTCTATTGAAAACTGCCCACCCCTGGGGCGGGGCCAATTTTGACCCCAGGGTCATAATTTATATAACTTTTGTAGAGGACCTGAACATGATGCTATGTGCCAAATATGAAAGCTAATAACCTTCTGGTTTCAGAGGAGAAGATTTTCAAAGTTTTACTATATGTTTCTATTGAAAACTTCCCACCCCTGGGGTGGGGCCAATTTTGACCCCAGGGGCATAATTTATATAACTTTTGTAAAGAACCTATAGGTGATGCTATGTACCAAAGATGAAAGCTGAGAACCCTGTAGATTCAGAGGAGAAGATTTTTAAAGGTTCAAATTGTTGACGCCCGACGACGCACGAAGCCCACCGCACGACGCACGCCGACGGACGACGGACATCTGGCGATCACAAAAGCTCACCCTAAGCACTTTGTGCTCTGGTGAGCTAAAAATGCAATAATTTTGAAAATACAAGGAATATAAGCAGAATATTTTGAGGGATGAAGGGGAATGTAAAAAGCCTTGAGAATTTTTGAAAAAAGCATTTTTGCCAAAATAGTGAGTTAGCCTAGTTTTGCGCTGAGCCATCGATTTGACACTCCTCCATCCCAAGATGAACTCAAACACCATATTTGGTGATCCTAGCCAATTCAGTATTATAGTAGGTATGCTCCGGACAAGTTATTTGTAAACTAGAATTGTTTTGATACAACAAGAGGGCCATGATGGCCCTGAAATCGCTCACCAGAGGGAAAGATTTTTAAAGTTTCAACTACATGTATGTTTCTAAACAAAACTGGACACCTGTTTTGTGGGGTGTTATTTGACCCTTTCTCTGTTTAATTATAATGGCAAGCTTTCTGGGATGATTTGCTTTATTATAAATATTTTCTAAGTCCAATACCGAACGTTTACCGACCGTTAACTTGGAAAGCATAATATATCGCACAAAAAATATGTGGAAAAGTTTCATTTTCCATTACATATTACTACGCATAACCTAACAACTCCTTGATATATTGCGTATTTAGAAACGAACGACAACTCTTGTAGAGCACGTTTCGTAACAAAACCAGTTCACACCTGAACGTTTCGAACCCCTTCAGAATTAGAGTACTGATAATTGTTTCAAAGCAGAAATTGTATAAAAATCGCGATTTCAACAATTTATACAAACGGAATTGTTATGGAAATGGAAAAGTAAAACTTGTTAACAATAACTGGTGATAATAACCATTGTGATAAATAGAGCATTTGCCTTAGTGATAAATAGAGCATTTGCTCCATAAGAGTAAATGCACTATTTATCACAATGGTTTCAAATCTACACAATTCTGAAATTTTCCTTTTCTCTAATTAACCCTTTTCCTCATATAAACATGTTTTCACGCATTTGCAAACAGAGTAGACCCAGATTTACCTCTTTGAATAAGCAGACAACATTTCTAACAGATGACAACCCTATCACAGCTTAGCAGGACTTAACCAAAATTAGCACACAGTTTGAACTCAGATCTGACACAGACCGGTATGTAACTTTATATGTGGTTTGTATATGAGTTAATTTACTCCTATGCAGCAAATGCTCTATTGATCACAATGGTTTTAAATCTACACAATTCTGAAATTTTCATCTTCTCTAATTAATGCTCCTTATCAGTAGATTTATTCAAAGAGGTAGGAACTGAAAAAGGCCTTTGTGATAAATAGAGCATTTGCTAACCATTGTGATAAATAGAGCAAAAGCTCCATAGGAGTAAATGTTCTATTTATCATAAAGGTTTCAAATCGACACAATTCTGAAATTTTCCATTTCTATAATTAATGCTCCTTATCAGTAGATTTATTCAAAGCGGTAGGATCTGAAAAAAGCCTTTGTGATTAATAGAGCATTTGCTCCATAGGAGTAAATGCTCTATTTATCACAATGGTTTCAAATCTACACAATTCTGAAATTTTCCTTTTCTCTAATTAATGCTCCTTATCAGTAGATTTATTCAAAGAGGTATAATAGTCACTTTATGAAACCATTGTGATAAATAGAGCATTTGCCTTTGTGATAAATAGAGCATTTGCTCCATAGGAGTAAATGCACTATTTATCACAATGGTTTCAAATCTGAACAATTCTGAAATTTTCCTTTTCTCTAATTAACCCTTTTCCTCATATAAACATGTTTTCACGCATTTGCAAAATAGAGTAGACCCAGATTTACCTCTTTGAATAAGCAGACAACATTTCTAACAGATGACAACCCTATCACTGCTTAGCATGACTTGACCAAAATTAGCACACAGTTTGGATTCTGATCTGACACAGACCGGTATGTAACTTTATATGTGGTTTGTATATGAGTTAATTTACTCCTATAGAGCAAATGCTCTATTTATCACAATGGTTTGAAATCTATACAATTCTGAAATTTTCCTTATCAGTAGATTTATTCAAAGAGGTAGGATCTGAAAAAAGCCTTTGTGATAAATAGAGCATTTGCTAACCATTGTGATAAATAGAGCAAAAGCTCCATAGGAGTAAATGTTCTATTTTTCACAATGGTGTCAAATCTACACAATTCTGAAATTTTCCTTTTCTATAATTAATGCTCCTTATCAGTAGATTTATTCAAAGAGGTAGGATCTGAAAAAAGCCTTTGTGATAAATAGAACATTTGCTCCATAGGCTTAAATGCTCTATTTATCACCATGGTTTCAAATCTACACAATTCTGAAATTTTCCTTTTCTCTAATTAATGCTCCTTATCAGTAGATTTATTCAAAGAGGTATAATAGTCACTTTATAAAACCATTGTGATAAATAGAGCATTTTCTCCATAGGAGTAAATGCACTATTTATCACAATGGTTTCAAATCTACACAATTCTGAAATTTTTCAAGAGGCAGATTCTGAAAATATCCTATGAGGGAATGAGTTGAAACTGTGAACAAACAGAGACTAATTCTGAAGCAGACAACATGATAGAATTTTGACCAGGAACTTGACCTATTCAGTGATTATGCAACACAGATGGAGTGACCTCAATCCCTCTAGTTCAGAGGAACCTTTATAGTGTAAAATAATATTTTAAAGTATAACCAACAGGTCAGGGCCAATTTTAACCTCAGAACTATGATATTTACCAATGTCAATAAGGTATACTAAGTAAATCTATACACCAAATATCTAAGCTCTGTGACATGTAGTTTTTGACAAGAAGATTTTTGAAGTTTTCCCCATGCCTAACCTAAGTGAGCCCAGCATTCTGCTACTTGTACAGAAAACAACAGTCAGCTAGAAAAAACTGGCCACCCCTGGGACCGTGGCGGGGCCAATTTTGACTCCAGGGACATAATTTATATAACTTTTGTAGAGGACCTATAGGTGATGCTATGTGCCAAAGATGAAAGCTGAGAACCCTGTAGATTCAGAGGAGAAGACTTTTAAAGTTCAAATTGTTGACGACGCACGACACACGACGCACGACGCACGACAAACGCCGACAGACGACGGACATCAGGCGATCACAAAAGCTCACCCTGAGCACTTTGTGCTCTGGTGAGCTAAAAACTGATGTCTCCCCCAGCGTGTAGACAGTATTTTTCAAAGTCCCATAACTCTACAGAAAATTATCGAACCAGAAAAGGAATATACTATGCACAACTAGGCATGGTGCTGATAAATCCTATGAAGTTTCATGAAAATCTGATAAAAGATTTTTCGGGAAAACCAACGGACAAACTTTTCCATGTAACAATTTCAAAGTCTCATAACTCTGCAGAAAATCACCAAACCGGAACAGGAATAAGATACACAACTAGGATGATGCTAATCAATCCTATAAATTTAATGAATATCCAATTAAAGGTTTCGGAGAAACCTTGCAGACAAAATTTCCATGTAAAAATTTAATGTCCCATAACTCTGCAAAATATGGGAGGCAATAACTCCAATATTATTGAAACAAGAGTCACGATACTTGTGCATAACACTTCCTTCCATCACACTCTTTCCATATATGAAATGTCATTCCAATAACATCAGTAGAGCAGGAGTTATTGATCGGACATAAAATGCAACAAAGGGCAATAACTCCAAAAGTATTGAGGCCAGAGTTACGGCCTTTATACATGACACTTCCTCTTATCATGCTCTGTAAGTGTATGAAGTTTCAATAAAATGGCATTAGTCATGTAGAAGTTATCGTCCGGACAAGAAAGTGTAACTGACCTTGAATTGTGAAGATGACCTTGAATTGTGACCTTAACCTTTGAAGAATGTGCATGAATCCTGCTGTCTGCACATCGCTTTGTTATGGAGAACATTTGTGCCACAGCATTTTGAAATCCATCCAGAGAGATATTGAGCGGACACGAAGGGTGTGGCTAAAAACAATTGACATTGAATTGTGACCTTGACCTTTGACTCAGATGCTTGAATAGAACGCTCTGCACATCGTCTTGTTGAGTCTAACATTTTGCCAAAGCATTTTAAAATCCTTTCATATCTGTGAGGGATATGGAGCGACACGAGTGTGACAGAGAGACGGACAACTCGACCAAAAACAATGTCTCCCCACATTAACGGACAGTTCAATCACTATATGCCCCAGAGCCCAGCTTTTGGGGCATACAAAGTGGGGTTCACATCTGCATGTAACCGTCAATGTTCATGTGAGATTTTATTAGGATAGAACCATTATTTACCAAGAAATGTGTAGGACAAATTCGCGGCGGAAGAAGAATGGGAAGAAAAATAATAATAAAAATAGGAAACGGAGCAAGCACATATTGTTTGGGGGACATAAAAATGAAATAGATCTATACATTTTTAATATTGAAGGAATGATATGCCCACTTCTGCAAATTGCCAATTACAAAACGCTCGTCTGATTTGGTGCTTGTCCAGCTAAAGTAAACAATTTTTAAAAAATATATAGAGCCATAACTCCAAAATTGTCAAATCAATAGCTATGGTTCTTATGTAGGGGCCTTCCCCTCAGCGAGATCTACTAACCTAAAGAGATTTTTTACAAATTTTAATGCACGAGTCTTGGGACTCGATAAACTGCAATCTATGAGTCCCCAAATTGGAAGAATGAGTCAAAATATTCTATGAAAATACATTTAAGCACCAGTCAAAGGTATTTGTAAAACTGACTTTTTCATACTAACAGCTGATGAAAAACTGGGTATTTATTATAATTAAGATATTAATATTTAACTTCAAATTCAAATATTGTTAGAAATTGCAGTGCATTATTTGGACTCACAAAATTTGAAACTTTGCATCCCGAGAGATTTTTGTAAGTACAGGACTCAGGACCCGCAGGTAAAAAAATCACTGAACTTATGAAGTTTCATGTTGATACCTCTTATACTTTTCGAGTAATGAGCTAAATTAAAGTTTTTGCACGCCGCCGCCGACGACATTGATGCCAACACCTATGACCCAGTAATCACAATAGCTCGACTTTTCTTCGAAACAGAGGAGCTAATAATGACATGCCCATTATGAAATCTGAAACGACTATGGTCTTTGTACGTGTTGACTTTTATATACATAACGGTGACTTTTATATACATAACGGCCATAGTGTTTCTTGAATATTTGACTGCCAAATAATTAACCAGTTCACACATTACCTAATGAATCATTGTCGTCGTCGGCCTCCGTCCGATGGGTTGCGCCAGGATGAGCTGTAAGAAATAGATAATTAGATCACAAATAACAAGGGTACGTTATACTGCTATGCAAAAAAGGAAGATTAAATAAAACAACTCCCCTCCCCATACCCCACCCACTCATGGTATATACAAGACACTTGAATGGGTTTTCTTAAACATAATAAGACAAACAATATGAAACAGGAGTACCAAGTACGGTACAAGATACACCAACTTGCATAACTCTAGATTCAATATGCCTTATTTTCTAATTTGTGCTTCAGATATTGATCTCCATATTCCGGTGATATTATATACAAACAACTGAAGAGAATATATTATTAAATAAACTAGAAAATTGTACCTGTAAGACAAAGCGATGCCCCGTAGTGGTGCTTGACTAGCTGAATGTAAAATTCCTAAGTCATTTGACCTTGACATTGGGCTTGCGGACAGCATGGGGTGGGTTGGCAATGAAAGTATGGATGGTGTTCAATGTGTATATGCAATTCCATGCCAATAGCTATAATGGTTAGTGAGATATAAGAAAATGAAAAACTGTGACAACAAACTGAACGTAAATGTGACAAACCAACTGCACGTAAAATTTGACCTTTACCTCGGGCTTGTGGGCAGCAAGGTTGGGGTGCCAACTGATAGCACAGATGGTGATTAATGTGTATGTGAAGTTTCATGTGTATAACACTTGAAACAAGAGGGCCATGATGGCCCTAAATCGCTCACCTGGCCTTACGGTTTCAGAGAAGAAGATTTTTAAAGATTTTCCTATGAGAAACTGATAAGCTCTGGGGCGGGCCATATTTGGTCCAGGGGTCATAATTTAAACAATCTCTGTAGAGGACCATTAGATAATGCTACATACCAAATATCAATGGTCTAGGCCTTACAGTTTCAGAGAAGAAGATTTTTAAAGATTTTCCTATGAAAAGCTGATAAGCCGGGGGACGGGGCCATTTTTGGTCCGGTGGTCATAATTTGAACAATCTTTGTAGAGGACCATTAGATGATGCTATATACTAAATACCAAAGGTCTAGGCCTTACGGTTTCAGAGAAGAAGATTTCTAAAGATTTTCCTATGAGAAACTGATAAGCCCTGGGGCGGGGCCATTTTTGGTCCGGTGGTCATAATTTGAACAATCTTTGTAGAGGACAATTAGATAATGCTACATACCAAATATCAAAGGTCTAGGCCTTACGGTTTCGGAGGAGAAGATTTTTAAAGATTTTCTTAAGAAAAACTGATAAGCCCCGGGACGGGGCCATTTTTGGCCCGGGGGTCATAATTTGAACAATCTTTGTAGAGGACCATAAGATGATGATACATACTAAATACCAAAGGTCTAGGCCTTACAGTTTCAGAGAAGAAGATTTTTAAAGATTTTCCTATGAGAAACTGATAAGCCCTGGGGCGGGGCTATTTTTGGCCCATGGGTCATAATTTGAACAATCTATGTAGAGGACCGTCAGATGATGCTACATACCAATTATCAAAGGTCTAGGCCTTACGGTTTCAGAAAAAGAGATTTTTAAAGATTTTCCTAAGAAAAACTGATAAGCCCCAGGGCGGGGCCATTTTTGGTCCAGGGGACATAATTTGAACAATCTTTGTAGAGGACCATTAGATAATGCTACATACCAAATATCAAATGTCTAGGCCTTACGGTTTCAGAGAAGAAGATTTTTAAAGATTTTCCTATGAGAAACTGATAAGCCCCGGGGCGGGGCCATTTTTGGCCTGGGGGTCATAATTTGAACAATCTTTGTAGAGGACCATTAGACGATGCTACATACTAACTACCAAAGGTCTAGGCCTTACAGTTTCTAACAGATGACAACCCTATCACAGCTTAGCAGGACTTAACCAAAATTAGCACACAGTTTGAACTCAGATCTGACACAGACCGGTATGTAACTTTATATGTGGTTTGTATATGAGTTAATTTACTCCTATGCAGCAAATGCTCTATTGATCACAATGGTTTTAAATCTACACAATTCTGAAATTTTCATCTTCTCTAATTAATGCTCCTTATCAGTAGATTTATTCAAAGAGGTAGGAACTGAAAAAGGCCTTTGTGATAAATAGAGCATTTGCTAACCATTGTGATAAATAGAGCAAAAGCTCCATAGGAGTAAATGTTCTATTTATCATAAAGGTTTCAAATCGACACAATTCTGAAATTTTCCATTTCTATAATTAATGCTCCTTATCAGTAGATTTATTCAAAGCGGTAGGATCTGAAAAAAGCCTTTGTGATTAATAGAGCATTTGCTCCATAGGAGTAAATGCTCTATTTATCACAATGGTTTCAAATCTACACAATTCTGAAATTTTCCTTTTCTCTAATTAATGCTCCTTATCAGTAGATTTATTCAAAGAGGTATAATAGTCACTTTATGAAACCATTGTGATAAATAGAGCATTTGCCTTTGTGATAAATAGAGCATTTGCTCCATAGGAGTAAATGCACTATTTATCACAATGGTTTCAAATCTGAACAATTCTGAAATTTTCCTTTTCTCTAATTAACCCTTTTCCTCATATAAACATGTTTTCACGCATTTGCAAAATAGAGTAGACCCAGATTTACCTCTTTGAATAAGCAGACAACATTTCTAACAGATGACAACCCTATCACTGCTTAGCATGACTTGACCAAAATTAGCACACAGTTTGGATTCTGATCTGACACAGACCGGTATGTAACTTTATATGTGGTTTGTATATGAGTTAATTTACTCCTATAGAGCAAATGCTCTATTTATCACAATGGTTTGAAATCTATACAATTCTGAAATTTTCCTTATCAGTAGATTTATTCAAAGAGGTAGGATCTGAAAAAAGCCTTTGTGATAAATAGAGCATTTGCTAACCATTGTGATAAATAGAGCAAAAGCTCCATAGGAGTAAATGTTCTATTTTTCACAATGGTGTCAAATCTACACAATTCTGAAATTTTCCTTTTCTATAATTAATGCTCCTTATCAGTAGATTTATTCAAAGAGGTAGGATCTGAAAAAAGCCTTTGTGATAAATAGAACATTTGCTCCATAGGCTTAAATGCTCTATTTATCACCATGGTTTCAAATCTACACAATTCTGAAATTTTCCTTTTCTCTAATTAATGCTCCTTATCAGTAGATTTATTCAAAGAGGTATAATAGTCACTTTATAAAACCATTGTGATAAATAGAGCATTTTCTCCATAGGAGTAAATGCACTATTTATCACAATGGTTTCAAATCTACACAATTCTGAAATTTTTCAAGAGGCAGATTCTGAAAATATCCTATGAGGGAATGAGTTGAAACTGTGAACAAACAGAGACTAATTCTGAAGCAGACAACATGATAGAATTTTGACCAGGAACTTGACCTATTCAGTGATTATGCAACACAGATGGAGTGACCTCAATCCCTCTAGTTCAGAGGAACCTTTATAGTGTAAAATAATATTTTAAAGTATAACCAACAGGTCAGGGCCAATTTTAACCTCAGAACTATGATATTTACCAATGTCAATAAGGTATACTAAGTAAATCTATACACCAAATATCTAAGCTCTGTGACATGTAGTTTTTGACAAGAAGATTTTTGAAGTTTTCCCCATGCCTAACCTAAGTGAGCCCAGCATTCTGCTACTTGTACAGAAAACAACAGTCAGCTAGAAAAAACTGGCCACCCCTGGGACCGTGGCGGGGCCAATTTTGACTCCAGGGACATAATTTATATAACTTTTGTAGAGGACCTATAGGTGATGCTATGTGCCAAAGATGAAAGCTGAGAACCCTGTAGATTCAGAGGAGAAGACTTTTAAAGTTCAAATTGTTGACGACGCACGACACACGACGCACGACGCACGACAAACGCCGACAGACGACGGACATCAGGCGATCACAAAAGCTCACCCTGAGCACTTTGTGCTCTGGTGAGCTAAAAACTGATGTCTCCCCCAGCGTGTAGACAGTATTTTTCAAAGTCCCATAACTCTACAGAAAATTATCGAACCAGAAAAGGAATATACTATGCACAACTAGGCATGGTGCTGATAAATCCTATGAAGTTTCATGAAAATCTGATAAAAGATTTTTCGGGAAAACCAGCGGACAAACTTTTCCATGTAACAATTTCAAAGTCTCATAACTCTGCAGAAAATCACCAAACCGGAACAGGAATAAGATACACAACTAGGATGATGCTAATCAATCCTATAAATTTAATGAATATCCAATTAAAGGTTTCGGAGAAACCTTGCAGACAAAATTTCCATGTAAAAATTTAATGTCCCATAACTCTGCAAAATATGGGAGGCAATAACTCCAATATTATTGAAACAAGAGTCACGATACTTGTGCATAACACTTCCTTCCATCACACTCTTTCCATATATGAAATGTCATTCCAATAACATCAGTAGAGCAGGAGTTATTGATCGGACATAAAATGCAACAAAGGGCAATAACTCCAAAAGTATTGAGGCCAGAGTTACGGCCTTTATACATGACACTTCCTCTTATCATGCTCTGTAAGTGTATGAAGTTTCAATAAAATGGCATTAGTCATGTAGAAGTTATCGTCCGGACAAGAAAGTGTAACTGACCTTGAATTGTGAAGATGACCTTGAATTGTGACCTTAACCTTTGAAGAATGTGCATGAATCCTGCTGTCTGCACATCGCTTTGTTATGGAGAACATTTGTGCCACAGCATTTTGAAATCCATCCAGAGAGATATTGAGCGGACACGAAGGGTGTGGCTAAAAACAATTGACATTGAATTGTGACCTTGACCTTTGACTCAGATGCTTGAATAGAACGCTCTGCACATCGTCTTGTTGAGTCTAACATTTTGCCAAAGCATTTTAAAATCCTTTCATATCTGTGAGGGATATGGAGCGACACGAGTGTGACAGAGAGACGGACAACTCGACCAAAAACAATGTCTCCCCACATTAACGGACAGTTCAATCACTATATGCCCCAGAGCCCAGCTTTTGGGGCATACAAAGTGGGGTTCACATCTGCATGTAACCGTCAATGTTCATGTGAGATTTTATTAGGATAGAACCATTATTTACCAAGAAATGTGTAGGACAAATTCGCGGCGGAAGAAGAATGGGAAGAAAAATAATAATAAAAATAGGAAACGGAGCAAGCACATATTGTTTGGGGGACATAAAAATGAAATAGATCTATACATTTTTAATATTGAAGGAATGATATGCCCACTTCTGCAAATTGCCAATTACAAAACGCTCGTCTGATTTGGTGCTTGTCCAGCTAAAGTAAACAATTTTTAAAAAATATATAGAGCCATAACTCCAAAATTGTCAAATCAATAGCTATGGTTCTTATGTAGGGGCCTTCCCCTCAGCGAGATCTACTAACCTAAAGAGATTTTTTACAAATTTTAATGCACGAGTCTTGGGACTCGATAAACTGCAATCTATGAGTCCCCAAATTGGAAGAATGAGTCAAAATATTCTATGAAAATACATTTAAGCACCAGTCAAAGGTATTTGTAAAACTGACTTTTTCATACTAACAGCTGATGAAAAACTGGGTATTTATTATAATTAAGATATTAATATTTAACTTCAAATTCAAATATTGTTAGAAATTGCAGTGCATTATTTGGACTCACAAAATTTGAAACTTTGCATCCCGAGAGATTTTTGTAAGTACAGGACTCAGGACCCGCAGGTAAAAAAATCACTGAACTTATGAAGTTTCATGTTGATACCTCTTATACTTTTCGAGTAATGAGCTAAATTAAAGTTTTTGCACGCCGCCGCCGACGACATTGATGCCAACACCTATGACCCAGTAATCACAATAGCTCGACTTTTCTTCGAAACAGAGGAGCTAATAATGACATGCCCATTATGAAATCTGAAACGACTATGGTCTTTGTACGTGTTGACTTTTATATACATAACGGTGACTTTTATATACATAACGGCCATAGTGTTTCTTGAATATTTGACTGCCAAATAATTAACCAGTTCACACATTACCTAATGAATCATTGTCGTCGTCGGCCTCCGTCCGATGGGTTGCGCCAGGATGAGCTGTAAGAAATAGATAATTAGATCACAAATAACAAGGGTACGTTATACTGCTATGCAAAAAAGGAAGATTAAATAAAACAACTCCCCTCCCCATACCCCACCCACTCATGGTATATACAAGACACTTGAATGGGTTTTCTTAAACATAATAAGACAAACAATATGAAACAGGAGTACCAAGTACGGTACAAGATACACCAACTTGCATAACTCTAGATTCAATATGCCTTATTTTCTAATTTGTGCTTCAGATATTGATCTCCATATTCCGGTGATATTATATACAAACAACTGAAGAGAATATATTATTAAATAAACTAGAAAATTGTACCTGTAAGACAAAGCGATGCCCCGTAGTGGTGCTTGACTAGCTGAATGTAAAATTCCTAAGTCATTTGACCTTGACATTGGGCTTGCGGACAGCATGGGGTGGGTTGGCAATGAAAGTATGGATGGTGTTCAATGTGTATATGCAATTCCATGCCAATAGCTATAATGGTTAGTGAGATATAAGAAAATGAAAAACTGTGACAACAAACTGAACGTAAATGTGACAAACCAACTGCACGTAAAATTTGACCTTTACCTCGGGCTTGTGGGCAGCAAGGTTGGGGTGCCAACTGATAGCACAGATGGTGATTAATGTGTATGTGAAGTTTCATGTGTATAACACTTGAAACAAGAGGGCCATGATGGCCCTAAATCGCTCACCTGGCCTTACGGTTTCAGAGAAGAAGATTTTTAAAGATTTTCCTATGAGAAACTGATAAGCTCTGGGGCGGGCCATATTTGGTCCAGGGGTCATAATTTAAACAATCTCTGTAGAGGACCATTAGATAATGCTACATACCAAATATCAATGGTCTAGGCCTTACAGTTTCAGAGAAGAAGATTTTTAAAGATTTTCCTATGAAAAGCTGATAAGCCGGGGGACGGGGCCATTTTTGGTCCGGTGGTCATAATTTGAACAATCTTTGTAGAGGACCATTAGATGATGCTATATACTAAATACCAAAGGTCTAGGCCTTACGGTTTCAGAGAAGAAGATTTCTAAAGATTTTCCTATGAGAAACTGATAAGCCCTGGGGCGGGGCCATTTTTGGTCCGGTGGTCATAATTTGAACAATCTTTGTAGAGGACAATTAGATAATGCTACATACCAAATATCAAAGGTCTAGGCCTTACGGTTTCGGAGGAGAAGATTTTTAAAGATTTTCTTAAGAAAAACTGATAAGCCCCGGGACGGGGCCATTTTTGGCCCGGGGGTCATAATTTGAACAATCTTTGTAGAGGACCATAAGATGATGATACATACTAAATAACAAAGGTCTAGGCCTTACAGTTTCAGAGAAGAAGATTTTTAAAGATTTTCCTATGAGAAACTGATAAGCCCTGGGGCGGGGCTATTTTTGGCCCATGGGTCATAATTTGAACAATCTATGTAGAGGACCGTCAGATGATGCTACATACCAATTATCAAAGGTCTAGGCCTTACGGTTTCAGAAAAAGAGATTTTTAAAGATTTTCCTAAGAAAAACTGATAAGCCCCAGGGCGGGGCCATTTTTGGTCCAGGGGACATAATTTGAACAATCTTTGTAGAGGACCATTAGATAATGCTACATACCAAATATCAAATGTCTAGGCCTTACGGTTTCAGAGAAGAAGATTTTTAAAGATTTTCCTATGAGAAACTGATAAGCCCCGGGGCGGGGCCATTTTTGGCCTGGGGGTCATAATTTGAACAATCTTTGTAGAGGACCATTAGACGATGCTACATACTAACTACCAAAGGTCTAGGCCTTACAGTTTCTAACAGATGACAACCCTATCACAGCTTAGCAGGACTTAACCAAAATTAGCACACAGTTTGAACTCAGATCTGACACAGACCGGTATGTAACTTTATATGTGGTTTGTATATGAGTTAATTTACTCCTATGCAGCAAATGCTCTATTGATCACAATGGTTTTAAATCTACACAATTCTGAAATTTTCATCTTCTCTAATTAATGCTCCTTATCAGTAGATTTATTCAAAGAGGTAGGAACTGAAAAAGGCCTTTGTGATAAATAGAGCATTTGCTAACCATTGTGATAAATAGAGCAAAAGCTCCATAGGAGTAAATGTTCTATTTATCATAAAGGTTTCAAATCTACACAATTCTGAAATTTTCCATTTCTATAATTAATGCTCCTTATCAGTAGATTTATTCAAAGCGGTAGGATCTGAAAAAAGCCTTTGTGATTAATAGAGCATTTGCTCCATAGGAGTAAATGCTCTATTTATCACAATGGTTTCAAATCTACACAATTCTGAAATTTTCCTTTTCTCTAATTAATGCTCCTTATCAGTAGATTTATTCAAAGAGGTATAATAGTCACTTTATGAAACCATTGTGATAAATAGAGCATTTGCCTTTGTGATAAATAGAGCATTTGCTCCATAGGAGTAAATGCACTATTTATCACAATGGTTTCAAATCTGAACAATTCTGAAATTTTCCTTTTCTCTAATTAACCCTTTTCCTCATATAAACATGTTTTCACGCATTTGCAAAATAGAGTAGACCCAGATTTACCTCTTTGAATAAGCAGACAACATTTCTAACAGATGACAACCCTATCACTGCTTAGCATGACTTGACCAAAATTAGCACACAGTTTGGATTCTGATCTGACACAGACCGGTATGTAACTTTATATGTGGTTTGTATATGAGTTAATTTACTCCTATAGAGCAAATGCTCTATTTATCACAATGGTTTGAAATCTATACAATTCTGAAATTTTCCTTATCAGTAGATTTATTCAAAGAGGTAGGATCTGAAAAAAGCCTTTGTGATAAATAGAGCATTTGCTAACCATTGTGATAAATAGAGCAAAAGCTCCATAGGAGTAAATGTTCTATTTTTCACAATGGTGTCAAATCTACACAATTCTGAAATTTTCCTTTTCTATAATTAATGCTCCTTATCAGTAGATTTATTCAAAGAGGTAGGATCTGAAAAAAGCCTTTGTGATAAATAGAACATTTGCTCCATAGGCTTAAATGCTCTATTTATCACCATGGTTTCAAATCTACACAATTCTGAAATTTTCCTTTTCTCTAATTAATGCTCCTTATCAGTAGATTTATTCAAAGAGGTATAATAGTCACTTTATAAAACCATTGTGATAAATAGAGCATTTTCTCCATAGGAGTAAATGCTCTATTTATCACAATGGTTTCAAATCTACACAATTCTGAAATTTTTCAAGAGGCAGATTCTGAAAATATCCTATGAGGGAATGAGTTGAAACTGTGAACAAACAGAGACTAATTCTGAAGCAGACAACATGATAGAATTTTGACCAGGAACTTGACCTATTCAGTGATTATGCAACACAGATGGAGTGACCTCAATCCCTCTAGTTCAGAGGAACCTTTATAGTGTAAAATAATATTTTAAAGTATAACCAACAGGTCAGGGCCAATTTTAACCTCAGAACTATGATATTTACCAATGTCAATAAGGTATACTAAGTAAATCTATACACCAAATATCTAAGCTCTGTGACATGTAGTTTTTGACAAGAAGATTTTTGAAGTTTTCCCCATGCCTAACCTAAGTGAGCCCAGCATTCTGCTACTTGTACAGAAAACAACAGTCAGCTAGAAAAAACTGGCCACCCCTGGGACCGTGGCGGGGCCAATTTTGACTCCAGGGACATAATTTATATAACTTTTGTAGAGGACCTATAGGTGATGCTATGTGCCAAAGATGAAAGCTGAGAACCCTGTAGATTCAGAGGAGAAGACTTTTAAAGTTCAAATTGTTGACGACGCACGACACACGACGCACGACGCACGACAAACGCCGACAGACGACGGACATCAGGCGATCACAAAAGCTCACCCTGAGCACTTTGTGCTCTGGTGAGCTAAAAACTGATGTCTCCCCCAGCGTGTAGACAGTATTTTTCAAAGTCCCATAACTCTACAGAAAATTATCGAACCAGAAAAGGAATATACTATGCACAACTAGGCATGGTGCTGATAAATCCTATGAAGTTTCATGAAAATCTGATAAAAGATTTTTCGGGAAAACCAGCGGACAAACTTTTCCATGTAACAATTTCAAAGTCTCATAACTCTGCAGAAAATCACCAAACCGGAACAGGAATAAGATACACAACTAGGATGATGCTAATCAATCCTATAAATTTAATGAATATCCAATTAAAGGTTTCGGAGAAACCTTGCAGACAAAATTTCCATGTAAAAATTTAATGTCCCATAACTCTGCAAAATATGGGAGGCAATAACTCCAATATTATTGAAACAAGAGTCACGATACTTGTGCATAACACTTCCTTCCATCACACTCTTTCCATATATGAAATGTCATTCCAATAACATCAGTAGAGCAGGAGTTATTGATCGGACATAAAATGCAACAAAGGGCAATAACTCCAAAAGTATTGAGGCCAGAGTTACGGCCTTTATACATGACACTTC
This sequence comes from Azorinus chamasolen, assembly GCA_963576725.1. Lineage (NCBI taxonomy): Eukaryota > Metazoa > Mollusca > Bivalvia > Cardiida > Solecurtidae > Azorinus > Azorinus chamasolen. Next base: position 5,907,537 of record OY755250.1, on the reverse strand, counting down.
CTCTTATCATGCTCTGTAAGTGTATGAAGTTTCAATAAAATGGCATTAGTCATGTAGAAGTTATCGTCCGGACAAGAAAGTGTAACTGACCTTGAATTGTGAAGATGACCTTGAATTGTGACCTTAACCTTTGAAGAATGTGCATGAATCCTGCTGTCTGCACATCCCTTTGTTATGGAGAACATTTGTGCCACAGCATTTTGAAATCCATCCAGAGAGATATTGAGCGGACACGAAGGGTGTGGCTAAAAACAATTGACATTGAATTGTGACCTTGACCTTTGACTCAGATGCTTGAATAGAACGCTCTGCACATCGTCTTGTTGAGTCTAACATTTTGCCAAAGCATTTTAAAATCCTTTCATATCTGTGAGGGATATGGAGCGACACGAGTGTGACAGAGAGACGGACAACTCGACCAAAAACAATGTCTCCCCACATTAACGGACAGTTCAATCACTATATGCCCCAGAGCCCAGCTTTTGGGGCATACAAAGTGGGGTTCACATCTGCATGTAACCGTCAATGTTCATGTGAGATTTTATTAGGATAGAACCATTATTTACCAAGAAATGTGTAGGACAAATTCGCGGCGGAAGAAGAATGGGAAGAAAAATAATAATAAAAATAGGAAACGGAGCAAGCACATATTGTTTGGGGGACATAAAAATGAAATAGATCTATACATTTTTAATATTGAAGGAATGATATGCCCACTTCTGCAAATTGCCAATTACAAAACGCTCGTCTGATTTGGTGCTTGTCCAGCTAAAGTAAACAATTTTTAAAAAATATATAGAGCCATAACTCCAAAATTGTCAAATCAATAGCTATGGTTCTTATGTAGGGGCCTTCCCCTCAGCGAGATCTACTAACCTAAAGAGATTTTTTACAAATTTTAATGCACGAGTCTTGGGACTCGATAAACTGCAATCTATGAGTCCCCAAATTGGAAGAATGAGTCAAAATATTCTATGAAAATACATTTAAGCACCAGTCAAAGGTATTTGTAAAACTGACTTTTTCATACTAACAGCTGATGAAAAACTGGGTATTTATTATAATTAAGATATTAATATTTAACTTCAAATTCAAATATTGTTAGAAATTGCAGTGCATTATTTGGACTCACAAAATTTGAAACTTTGCATCCCGAGAGATTTTTGTAAGTACAGGACTCAGGACCCGCAGGTAAAAAAATCACTGAACTTATGAAGTTTCATGTTGATACCTCTTATACTTTTCGAGTAATGAGCTAAATTAAAGTTTTTGCACGCCGCCGCCGACGACATTGATGCCAACACCTATGACCCAGTAATCACAATAGCTCGACTTTTCTTCGAAACAGAGGAGCTAATAATGACATGCCCATTATGAAATCTGAAACGACTATGGTCTTTGTACGTGTTGACTTTTATATACATAACGGTGACTTTTATATACATAACGGCCATAGTGTTTCTTGAATATTTGACTGCCAAATAATTAACCAGTTCACACATTACCTAATGAATCATTGTCGTCGTCGGCCTCCGTCCGATGGGTTGCGCCAGGATGAGCTGTAAGAAATAGATAATTAGATCACAAATAACAAGGGTACGTTATACTGCTATGCAAAAAAGGAAGATTAAATAAAACAACTCCCCTCCCCATACCCCACCCACTCATGGTATATACAAGACACTTGAATGGGTTTTCTTAAACATAATAAGACAAACAATATGAAACAGGAGTACCAAGTACGGTACAAGATACACCAACTTGCATAACTCTAGATTCAATATGCCTTATTTTCTAATTTGTGCTTCAGATATTGATCTCCATATTCCGGTGATATTATATACAAACAACTGAAGAGAATATATTATTAAATAAACTAGAAAATTGTACCTGTAAGACAAAGCGATGCCCCGTAGTGGTGCTTGACTAGCTGAATGTAAAATTCCTAAGTCATTTGACCTTGACATTGGGCTTGCGGACAGCATGGGGTGGGTTGGCAATGAAAGTATGGATGGTGTTCAATGTGTATATGCAATTCCATGCCAATAGCTATAATGGTTAGTGAGATATAAGAAAATGAAAAACTGTGACAACAAACTGAACGTAAATGTGACAAACCAACTGCACGTAAAATTTGACCTTTACCTCGGGCTTGTGGGCAGCAAGGTTGGGGTGCCAACTGATAGCACAGATGGTGATTAATGTGTATGTGAAGTTTCATGTGTATAACACTTGAAACAAGAGGGCCATGATGGCCCTAAATCGCTCACCTGGCCTTACGGTTTCAGAGAAGAAGATTTTTAAAGATTTTCCTATGAGAAACTGATAAGCTCTGGGGCGGGCCATATTTGGTCCAGGGGTCATAATTTAAACAATCTCTGTAGAGGACCATTAGATAATGCTACATACCAAATATCAATGGTCTAGGCCTTACAGTTTCAGAGAAGAAGATTTTTAAAGATTTTCCTATGAAAAGCTGATAAGCCGGGGGACGGGGCCATTTTTGGTCCGGTGGTCATAATTTGAACAATCTTTGTAGAGGACCATTAGATGATGCTATATACTAAATACCAAAGGTCTAGGCCTTACGGTTTCAGAGAAGAAGATTTCTAAAGATTTTCCTATGAGAAACTGATAAGCCCTGGGGCGGGGCCATTTTTGGTCCGGTGGTCATAATTTGAACAATCTTTGTAGAGGACAATTAGATAATGCTACATACCAAATATCAAAGGTCTAGGCCTTACGGTTTCGGAGGAGAAGATTTTTAAAGATTTTCTTAAGAAAAACTGATAAGCCCCGGGACGGGGCCATTTTTGGCCCGGGGGTCATAATTTGAACAATCTTTGTAGAGGACCATAAGATGATGATACATACTAAATACCAAAGGTCTAGGCCTTACAGTTTCAGAGAAGAAGATTTTTAAAGATTTTCCTATGAGAAACTGATAAGCCCTGGGGCGGGGCTATTTTTGGCCCATGGGTCATAATTTGAACAATCTATGTAGAGGACCGTCAGATGATGCTACATACCAATTATCAAAGGTCTAGGCCTTACGGTTTCAGAAAAAGAGATTTTTAAAGATTTTCCTAAGAAAAACTGATAAGCCCCAGGGCGGGGCCATTTTTGGTCCAGGGGACATAATTTGAACAATCTTTGTAGAGGACCATTAGATAATGCTACATACCAAATATCAAATGTCTAGGCCTTACGGTTTCAGAGAAGAAGATTTTTAAAGATTTTCCTATGAGAAACTGATAAGCCCCGGGGCGGGGCCATTTTTGGCCTGGGGGTCATAATTTGAACAATCTTTGTAGAGGACCATTAGACGATGCTACATACTAACTACCAAAGGTCTAGGCCTTACAGTTTCAGAGAAGAAGATTTTTAAAGATTTTCCTATGAAAAACTGATAAGCCCTGGGGCGGGGCCATTTTTGGTCCGGGGGTCATAATTTGAACAATCTTTGTAGAGGAACATTAGATAATGCTACATACCAAATATCAAAGGTCTAGGCCTTACGGTTTCAGAGGAGAAGATTTTTAAAGATTTTCCTAAGAAAAACTGATAAGCCCCAGGGCGGGGCCATTTTTGGTCCAGGGGTCATAATTTGAACAACCTTTGTAGAGGACCATTAGATGATTCTACATACCAAATATCAAAGCTCTAGGCTTTGTGGTTTCAGAGAAGAAGATGTTTAAGTAAATTGTTGACGACGCACGACGCACACCGCACGACGCACATACGCACAACGACGGACACTGCCCCCTCACAATACCTCACCTGGCACTTTGTGCCAGGTGAGCTAAAAACTGTGACAACCAAGTGCACGTAAAAGCATGACACACGGACAGATGGACCGACATGTGCAAAACATAATGTCCCTTGACTATCAACGGGGGCATCAAAAGTTACGGCCATCCTAATATTTGTAGATTTTCGTGAAATGCAAGGGCAAGTCTGGAATGACAAATTGAATGAACCTCAAAATCAATTCAGCTTAAGATTTTGTTGCATAATATATTTGTGTTAGGTTTCATTAATATCCTTTTAATAGTTTTCACAGAAAACAACAGCGAAACCAAAAGTTGACCGAGGAACAAAGTAACAGATGTACAAAGTTCAAGGGCCATAACTTTAAAATAAAGTGACATAAAAAACCGCAATATATGTGAACATCCATATTAAAGTTTTATCATATAAAACATTTAAGTAAATATAATTTTAAAGAGTGTGTTTGTGAAACACTTATGCCCAGACGTTTGACCCTGAAGGACGACCTTGACCTTGACCAATGGACCAGGAAGTTGAACGCGACAAATCGTCTTTGTGTGATGAACATTTGTTCCTGAAATTTTTTAAATCCATTCAAAAATAATATTTATATGAGCGACATGGAATTTAGAACAGACCGACGGGTGGATGGAAAGGCAGCCAAACGGATGGACGGACAATAAAAGTTCTCATATTTGCATTATTTTTTTAAATGCCACTGCCATAACTTCAAAACGACAAATCAAATCAACCTCAGAATCAACTAAGCTTCAGATTTTGTTTGTGTTGATTATCGTGTTTCTGCTCACCAAGTGCTAATTTGACACACACACAGATATAGAGGGGAGAGGATACAGAAAAACCCGGGCGTGGTACCCTACTCTTATTATGGACTGAGTTTCTCTGGTTCTTTTAGATGCCCAGTGTGAAGCACTGATACATCGGACCTCGGTTTATAGTCTCGTCCCAAGGACTTCAGATTTTGTTGCGCAAAATATTCGATTGAGGTTGTAGTTAGCCAGATGGGTCGATATTTTTTCACACCTTACCAGGGTTCCCACAAAACAGAAAAAATAAAATTCCCTGACTTTTCACTGACTTTTCCCTGTCCGAATTTCAATTTTCCCTGACCCCATGTTAACAGATTAAGTTTAATTGGTTATCTATGAGTATGATCAATAAATGTTGGCCTCCATCCTCCCCATCAGCCAATCCTTACCACCTCTCTCTTTATGATAACTATATATACAGCAGTAGTGTTTTGTTCATTTCTAAAAAAGTGTTTTTGACTTTTTCATTTTTAATTGCTCAATATTGAATGTAACATGCAGGATGCCAAACATGTCCTAATATGCACCCAAAGTATAAAGTATCTTGAATATTTTCTACCTCTCTTAACCCTTTTCTCCATGATTTTTTATTAGAGACTCCGTCTACTATGAATATATGATTATGTAAAATTTTATTTTTTAAAGCAAAGTTAAGAAATATTTTGCCAGTAGACTACAGTAAAAACTCAGATTTATGATATTTTTCTAAGCAAACAGAGTAGACCCTGATCAGGCAGCTCCTACAGGAGCTGCCTAATATGGGTCTATTCAGTGTTTGCAAATGTGATAAAATGTGTATCTATGGTAGAAATGGTTAATCTTTCAGTTTTTCTGTGTAAGCTGAATTTTAAAATAGTACGTCATACAGTGTGTAAGGCACTGATACAGCATGCTATTAAATTTGGGTCGAAATTGGCCTCACCCCAGGGCTGGCTAGTTTTCTATAGAAACACATGGTGAATATTCTCCTCCGTTTTTCTGGTGAGCGATATCAGGGCCTTTCAGGCTCTCTTGTTTTGCAATTTAATCAAAATTTTGCATCACTTGGGATGTTTTTCCCAAATTGGGAAAAATAGGTCCTTTTAATGGGCCTATGTAGATGCCAGAAAAGGGTCTACATTCTCACTGTTTTCATAATAGCAGACCAAATATTGCTGCCCTTACAAGTGAAGACAGTACAGTAGAATGTCGAATATCTAGCACCGCTGCCCAGCCTGTCCTAACAAGTGAAGACACTACAGTAGAATGTCCAATATCTAGCATTGCTGCCCTACTCTAGCACTGCTGTCAAAATGGATGCTGGAGTCTTGCAGAGGTGCCAGAATTCTCCAATGATTTGTTTTAACAGACTTCATGACAGATATACTATAAAATTTGGATGTGAAATATACAAAGCTAATCAAAGATTATAAAGACGTTCTCTTTGATTTTATGGCTGAATGCATGTAACAAAAATGTGACGTGTATTTTGACATGATAATTGTTGAAAAAGGCCCTTAATGGTCAAAATATTAGATCAGTGCAATTCAAGTATTTATGTATAAAGATGTTTGGTTTAGTCAAAATTGAAAAAACTGCCTTAGCCTTTTATTTTCATTCTTTCTCCTTTTTGACATATTTCCTCAGCCCTCATCCTTTGGTTCCGAAATTCCCTGACTTTTCCCTGACTTTTGCCAAATTTCAAATTTCCCTGACCAATTAAAAAATTCCCTGACTTTTCCCTGACCTTGAAAAAAAACCTTTTTTCCCTGTCCGTGGGAACCCTGCTTACACAAGGGGTATTTATAGCAGTAGAGATTGTCGACGCGCATTACACATAACCAATTTGTCTATTATGTATTATGGCCCTTAACATCAATTAAACAGGAACACCTGTGCATTAAAAGAGCATCGCTCAAACTGACACTTGGGTTGATTGCACAACTATTGTAACCCTAACTGCGTGAGTGTCACGATGCAATTAACACAGCCTGTCTAGTTGGCTTATCAAACAGCGATTTTTAAGGACTGGAGAAATTTAAGCACCACAATTTCAATTCATTTTGTTTTGGTTTTTTATGCTATTCGAGTAGTAAAATGACATTCGGATATCCGTTTAGTATCCGAACATTCGAATATCCGAATAACCGTTGCCATCCCTGGTTTTCGCAGAAGACAACAGCGAAACCAAACGTTGACCGAGGAACAAAGTAACCAATGCACAAAGATCAAGGGCCATAACTTTAAAAAAAGACATAAAATCAAGAGTTGTCCGCAGACAGCTCATTCCACTTTCTTTAGTGCAGGATAGTGTAGTTGAAGTCTAAGTCGAAAAGGGGAGATAACTACTGCAGTTTTACCTGCCCCTGTGAAATCCCCCCCCCCTTATAATAGTTAAGATGCATACTAAATTTGAACCAGATATCTTGGACAGTTTCTGAGACATGGCCCTTAACATCAAACTTTTATAACCAACAATCAAAAATCTAAGTAAACAAGAGGGCCAGAATGGCCCTAACATCACTCACCAGACAATCAGAGGAGAACATTTTCAAAGTTTTCACTATGTTTCTATTGAAAACTGATCACCCCTGGGGCGGTGCAAATTTTGACCCCAGTGACACAATTTATATAACTTTTGTAGAGGACCTTAACATGATACTATGGTCCAAATATGAAATTTGAGAACATTCCAGTTTCAAACAAAGGAGAAGATTTTTCAAAGTTTGCACTATGTTTCTATTGTAAACTGACCACTCCTGGGGCGGGGCCAGTTTCGACCCCAGGGGCATAATTTATATAACTTTTGTAGAGGACCGGAAAATGGTGGTACGTGCCAAATATGAAAGCTGAGAAAAAGTAAGTATTATAAACGCCAAAATTCATTTCAATACAGAGAACACAGTAATATGTCTACCATCGGAATCGTCTGCAGTCACGATGGATTTTCAATGCGTTGAGTCAACATGCGGACTGACTCGACATATCGGAGATCTCCAGTTGTATGTCGAGTCTGTCGACTCCTCGAAATTTTACTGTAGTACAAATATCATACTTTAATTTTTTGCAGACTTTATTTTCAAACAAGAGGGCCAAGATGGCCCTTAATCGCTCACCTGATTACCATAGATTTAAGATTTTTGCTGGGTAGCCTATGGTTAGTGTCAATATTGACCTTAGGGGCAATATATGAACAATGTTGATAGTGGATCATGAGCAGTGAATCATGAGCAGTGGTTCTACAGAACAAGAGTTTCAAAAATTTAGTCTATTGATTTGATCAAGACAATGATTCTGACCAATGAAGATAAAGTATTTTTTCAAAGATTTAACCTAGTGACCTACTTTTTATTCCCACCCAACCCATGATCACACTCAACCTTGATATCACCAAGACAAACACTCTGAGAAAGTTTGAGGAAGACTGGGCTAAAAATGTGGCCTCTGGAGTGTAAACTACATTTCTCTAAGATATGACCCAGTGACCTACTTTTTGACCTCACATAACCCACTTTAAAACTTGTCTAAGATTATATAAGGACAATAATTCTGACCAATTTCATGAAGATTGGACTAAAATTGTGACCACTAGAGTGTTCACAAGGCTTTTCTACTGTTTGACTTAGTGACCTAGTTTTTAACTCCACTTGACCCACTTTCAAACTCGTCCAAGATTTTTCAAGATATTCATTCTGACCAAGTTTCATGAAGATTGGACTAAAATTGTGACCACTAGAGTGTTCACAAGGTTTTTCTACTGTTTGACCTAGTGACCTAGTTTTTTACCCCACATGACCCATTTTTCAAACTCCTCCGAGATTTTATCAAGACAATCATTCTGACCAAGTTTCATGAGAATTGGGCTAAAAATGTGACCTGTAGAGGGTTCACAAGGTTTTCCTACTATTTGACCTAGTGACCTAGTTTTTAACCCAACTTGACCCACTTTCAAACTTGTCTGAGATTTTATCAAGACATTCATTCTGACCATGTTTCATGAAGATTGGACTACAATTGTGACCGCTAGTGTTCACAAGCAAATTGTTGACGACGGACGACGCACGACGGATGCCTGACATTCAAGTATCCCAAAAGCTCACCCTGAGCTTTGCTCAGGTGAGCTAAAAAGTAAGAATAGCAGGAGTTTGTTTAGAAACAAAAGCACCGCAAGCGGGTGCAACGCTCGTCTGTCGTCATTGTCAAGATGAACATGCATACCAAAAATGAAGGTTGTACATGAAAAATTGAGGAAGTTATGGTTAATGTAAAGATTTCGGAAGACGACGACAACGCAGACGTCGGAGTTACGACAGTAGCTCCAGATTTCTTCGAAACAGACGAGCTAAAAATAGGAACAAGAGGGCCAGAATGGCCCTGAAGCGCTCACTAGACAATCAGGAGAAGATTTTCAAAGTTTTCACTATATTATTCTATAGAAAACTAGCCGGCCCTGGGGCAGGCCAATTTTGACCCCAGGGGCGTAATTTATATAACTTTTGTAGAGGACTTGAACATGATGCTATGAGCCAAATATTAAAGCTGAGAACCTTTCAGTTTCAGAGGAGAAGATTTTCAAAGTTTTCTCTATATGTTTCTGCTGAAAACTACCCACCCCTGGGGCGGGGCCAATTTTGACCCCAGGGCCATAATTCATATAACTTTTGTAGAGGACCTACACATGATGCTATGTGCCAAATATGAAAGCTGAGAACTTTCCAGATTCAGAGAAGAAGATTTTCAAAGATTTCACTATTTGTTTCCATTGAAAACTGCCCACCCTTGGGGCGGGGACAATTTTGACCCCAGGGCAAAAATCAATATAACATTTGTAGAGGACCTGAACATGATGCTCTGTGCCAAATATGAAAGCTGAGCGCCTTCCAGTTTCAGAGGAGAAGATTTTCAAAGATTTCACAATTTGTTTCTATTGAAAACTGCCCATCCCTGGGGCGGCCCCAATTTTGACCCCAGGGGCATAATTTATATAACTTTTGTAGAGGACCTGAACATGATGATCTGTGCCAAATATGAAAGCTAAGCGCCTTCCAGTTTCAGAGGAGAAGATTTTCAAAGATTTCACTATTTGTTTCTATTGAAAACTGCCCACCCCTGGGGCGGGGCTAATTTTAACCCCAGGGCCATAATTTATATAACTTTTGTAGAGGACCTGAACATGATGCTATGTGCCAAATATGAAAGCTGAGAACCTTCTAGTAATAGAGGAGAAGATTTTCAAAGTTTTCACTACATATTTCTACTGGAAACTGCCCACCCCTGGGGCGGGGCCAATTTTGACCCCAGGGCCTTAATTTATATAACTTTCGTAGAGGACCTGAATATGCTGCTCTGTGCCAAATATGAAAGATGAGAGCCTTTCAGTTTCAGAGGAGAAGATTTTCAAAGATTTCATTATTTGTTTCTATTGAAAACTGCCCACCCCTGGGGCGGGGCCAATTTTGACCCCAGGGTCATAATTTATATAACTTTTGTAGAGGACCTGAACATGATGCTATGTGCCAAATATGAAAGCTAATAACCTTCTGGTTTCAGAGGAGAAGATTTTCAAAGTTTTACTATATGTTTCTATTGAAAACTTCCCACCCCTGGGGAGGGGCCAATTTTGACCCCAGGGGCATAATTTATATAACTTTTGTAGAGGACCTATAGGTGATGCTATGTACCAAAGATGAAAGCTGAGAACCCTGTAGATTCAGAGGAGAAGATTTTTAAAGGTTCAAATTGTTGACGCCCAACAACGGACGACGCACGACGACGGACGACGGACATCTGGCGATCACAAAAGCTCACCCTGAGCACTTTGTGCTCTGGTGAGCTAAAAAGTAGGAAGCTGATTAAAAAGCAGAAAAAAGTACGGAAAAGTAGGAACGCTGGAAGGCCTGAAGTTTTCAGTAAAATTTGTGACCCCCAAGATGAGGACAATTTTGACCCCAGGGGCATAATTTGAACAATCTTAGTAGTACTATAGTAAAGGTTCACCAGATGATGCTTCATACCAAATATCACACCTGTAAGCCTTGCATGTTTGAGATAAGATATTTTAAAGTGTTTACTATATAATTCTATGTAAAACATGTGATCCCCAGGGTGTGGAAGTGTTTGACTCCAGGGACATAATTTGAACAATCTTAGTAAAGGTTCACCAGATGATGCTTCATACCAAATATCATAGCTCTTAGCCTTGCATGTTTGAGACAAGAAGATATTTTAAAGTGTTTACTATATAATCCTATATAAAGCATGTGACCCCCAGGGTGTGGCTGTGTTTGACTCCTCTAGGAGCCGTCTACTCTGTTTGCAAATGCGTGAAAACACGTTTATATGAGGAGAAGGGTTAAAGCAAACAGAACAGGAGTCATCTGATTTAGGTCTACTCTGTTTGCAAATACAGTCGACTCTCGTTATGTCGAGTTCGTAGGGACCCGTTAAAAACTTTGACACAACGAGAGTTTGACTATACAATCCCATGCCATTTATGGAATTGTACATGTGCGTGTTGATCCATTACTGTTTGAACAAACTTCTGTCTTTCCAACTCTACACTATGCCCTAATTTACAAGGCCATGTCCAATTCTTAGATCACGTTTGCCTTTATCATTGAAATAATCGATGTTGGTTTGGCGATTTTTAATGCGCATTGTTTATTAACGCCATTTCTATGGAAAATCCCTTTTCCTCAACGGGCACCGGAAATACCCTATCACAGGTGAACTAGCTGGTTGCCGATTCGCGTACATGTAAGAGAACAGCCTTATTCGGGAAACCAGACGTTTCAAAATGTAGGCACCAATTTACATGTTTCACTGTGAGCTGTTTCGCTATTACTCAAGTGACAAATTAAATTCAATGTTGAACTGCATGTATTGGTAATAAAATAAGGAACAGGCCTTCCTTTTTATCCAATCTCTACAAAATCGTCCGGAAGCGAGGACGCTTGAGATTTATCTTTCTTACTACAGTAGTAATGATTGACACTCAGGACGAATGAAGGGTGATGCGTCATTTTACAAAAAAAGTTCACTCAATGCGATACTGTTCCACAGTTTGAATAATTATCTGACATCAGTGATTGTTTACCAACAAAACACTGTAATTACGTGTGTCACGATCACCTGGCGTACTTTGCCAGGGTCGGATCAAAAGGTCCAATTCACACCTCAAACTCAATCGGACTGAGAGGTGTTACTTCGATACAAACACTGATAATTACATGCAAACACACACTTTGGGGACGGAAAATGACTTTGACTTAACAAAAACGTGATCAGTTCGAACTCGTCTAAAAAACATAAATTTATATAGAATATATAGGAGGAAAAGTTGGGACTTTACAAAAAATTCGTGTCAACGAGAAATTCGTGTCAAGCGAGTTTGCCATAACGAGAGTGGACTGCATATAAACAATGTTACTGTTGTATATATATGCGAGAAAGGGTTAACACATTAAACTAGTTCAAATTTCTTATGTGAAAGGTTTAGTCAGCCTGTTCAATAAAATCTTATCACCATATTTCCACCCATTTCTTTTCATGAAACAGTGTCAGCATTTGGAACAGTTTGATTCTTGATAAAATGCCACATGGCCTGGCTTCCAATCCACATTGAGAATGATTGTTATCAAGCTATAGTGACACTAGTCCAACCACTTTCCTCACAATTTCATTTCAGTTTATGGATATTATTCATGTAAATATAGATGTAAAAGATATGCTTAATATTTATATTGATTTGTTCTCTGAAGGGCAACTTACAATTTTTTAATAATTTTTCCTCCAAACAGATTCTTTCCGAAATCATAATCAGTGTCAATTTGAAACTTCTTTTAGGGTGGGGATGGAATAAGTGTGAGGTTGGACGCCCATAAACCGGTTTAACCCTCCAGTGACTTTTGTCACGGACCGTTCCAAGGCGGTACTTCCATCTTCCCCCTATTGTATGTTTGTTTTGTCTTTGTGCATCTCTTGATGTTTTTATAGTTGTGTATATTTGCTGTGTCCTTGTGTTGCTGTCCGGGCGGCTGTTTGTTCTGTATGTGGTATTTCCTGCATGACTCATTTTTGTACTTTTATAAGATGTGAGTCTGATCAGAATCCAAAGTGTTTACGAATGTTACATAAGCATATCTTATGGCAGCAAGAAAGTTAAATATTCTTACATTTAATGGTCGGCTTTCTGCCGGTAAGCAATTCATAGGCAGCCGTGTTACTAGTTTCTTCCAGTATATCAAGGAACTTGTGATATTCTTCTGGTCCCTTTGACCTAACGAGGTCTATTATCTGTCTGTTTTTACTTGAAGTAGTGCCTGCCTCCTGAAATAGAGAACTTATTCAAATCAGGCATACGTAACAGTTACAGTATTGCTCTGAGAGTAAATGTGATGTCTTATTCAGACCAGGAACACATAACAGTTACAGTATTGCTCAGAGAGTTATGTGATGTCTTATTTAGAGGCATACATAACAGTTACAGTATTGCTCTGAGAGTTATGTGATGTCTTATTCAGACCAGGAACACATAACAGTTACAGTATTGCTCTAAGAGTTATGTGATGTCTTATTCAGACCAGGCACACATAACAGTTACAGTATTGCTCTGAGAGTTATGTGATGTCTTATTCAGACCAGGCATACATAACAGTTACATTATTGCTCTGAGAGTTATGTGATGTCTTATTCAGACCAGGCACACATAACAGTTACAGTATTGCTCTGAGAGTTATGTGATGTCTTATTCAGACCAGGCATACATAACAGTTACATTATTGCTCTGAGAGTTATGTGATGACTTATTCAGACCAGGCATACATAACAGTTACAGTATTACTCTGAGAGTTATGTGATGTCTTATTCAGACCAGGCATACATAACAGTTACAGTATTGCTCTGAGAGTTATGTGATGTCTTATTCAGACCAGGCATACATAACAGTTACAGTATTGCTCTGAGAGTTATGTGATGTCTTATTCAGACCAGGCACACATAACAGTTACAGTATTACTCTGAGAGTTATGTGATGTCTTATTTAGAAGCTACATAACAGTTACAGTATTGCTCTGAGAGTTATGTATTATTTAGAGGCATACATAACAGTTACATTATTGCTCTGAGAGTTATGTGATGTCTTATTCAGACCGGGCATACATAACAGTTTAAATACTGCTCTGAGATCCAGTCAGAGTTGAAGTGCTCTAAAACCCAACTCTTTCCAATTCAGTGTCGCTGTGCCCTCATTCTTCCATTTTTTTTTCTATAACACATTTTATGACATCAAATGTTGTCTTTCTCCTGTGTAATATATCCTAAAAGTGGGAGTTCCTTCGAAAGCAAAAGTAGTAATGCAAACAGAGAAAATTGCAGACTTGGTTTTATTGAGTCTATTCATGAGTAGTACTTAAAAGTGCAACATTACTAATGCCCCCTAGCACCGGCTTAAAGGTCAAGTACACAGATTTGGTTTTCGTCAAATTCTGATAGTATACAGTTAGTTAAACACCAAGCTGTAAAAAATTCTTACCGTTTTTATCTGGTTTTGATTTAAATCGAGTTTTTATTGTACCGCTACCCGTGCATTTTGAAAATAGATACATGATTATCTCCCTTGCGTCGTGACGTCACTTGTGTACATGCCAGTCAGGGATCCCATTGACAGGGAGGAATGTACACAGAAACTTAACCTTTTCCTTAAAATTAACGCCTCTGCAAACATAGTAGATCCAGATCAGAGCATACAGGAACCGTCTAATTAGGGTTTGTTCTGTTTGCTTACAAAATTAGATAAAATCCAACTCCATTGTTTCTATAAATACCCAAATTATTTTCACACTTTTCCAGAAATTACGTCCATGGATTAACCATAGAAAGTGACACTTTATCGAGTAGGGGAAACTATTTATGGGGTGTGATGTTTATTTTAGGTGTGAAATACAATGATACTTAATATTAACCACATGTGTTTTAATTTTGTTAATTTTAACCCTTCTCTTGCTGATTTTTAAAATACATTTCTCCTTCTTTACCCATGCCCTGTTGTAAAATTACATATATCTTCACTGTGTACACGTATTTCGCTGTGCAATCACTGCTATGGAATGCACTTGTTGCACAATCAACTTGTAAATAGTGCAGACCCTGATGAGACAGCTCCTGCAGGAGCTGTCTCATCTGGGTTTTCACTATTTACAGGTAGGTATATTGACGTGAATAGCAAGCGAAGAGTTATAACTTACTTTACCTGTCAGTGAATTTACACTTTTAATAAACTATAATTTTAAAATAGGATGAGGTTAGAACCAAGACCATTAGCAAATAGTGTAGATTCAGATCAGAGGGACCATTTGGGTCCCGCCCATGAGTTGGGTCCAAACAACTTTTAGACAGAACCGGACAACTTTAGATGAATTTAGTATTTAGGCAAAGTGTGTTCAGATGAAATTGGACGTTCTCATTACTATGTATAAATGTACGTGCTTTCGAAAAAGAAAGAAATTCCACCAAAATACAGAAAAACAGGAAATAATTTATTTATTTATTTTACTATAATATTTGCAATACCAAAATGATGCATTACTTTCACAAAATCGAGTAAAGGTTGAAATACCAAAATATGTATTTTGTTGTGAAAAGGTGGCTCTTGCTAACAAATGGTTGTCAGTCTTGAAGAATTACTAATTATTTTATTAATATGTCCATGTTTCTAAAGCTTGTGAATTATGTTTTAATGACTGGACGCACTACAAAAAAAATGTCTATAAATATATGGTCAACACATTAAAACTGTTACTACATTTTTTTTATCATAATGTTACAGTATACTCGTATGTGCAATTTAATTATGTTTTGTAGTCAAGCAACAGTAAACATAGCCATTATAATTTCTCTATGAATGCATGTGTTAAATGGCCTTAGGCCATATTGTAGTATATTGTACTAAGCCATATTACACACGAATGCCCCATGCAGGGTCAATTGTCTCCAGATGTCAGTTATCATAGTGGCCGTTTATTAAATACCCACCAGGGGACAATGATTAGTACATGACCATAAAACCCGCTTCCTGTTTATTACGTATTGTTGCATTCTTTTATGTAGCTGTGGTAAAATATCAAAAGAATCAATCATTGCGGTCATGTTGACTCAAAGTTAGTTGGGCATTATGTAGGTAATAATCAGTAACACTATAAAACGCACCCAATGAACAATTCCGTAAATTACAGTAATCCAGAATGACTTTTTTCTATGGATTTATGGTCAAAATTGTCCAAGTCCCAAAATTGCAAAAAGGATCATATTTATGATAAACTATTTCCCTGATGAAAAATAATGTGTGAGTAAATTACTTCACGAATATAAACCCTTCATTCCACGTGCCTGTTTATGCCAATGCAAACATAGTAGACCCAGATCAAACGTATTAAAACAAATTTACAAACATAGTAGATCCAGATCAGAGAGCTTCTCTTGTAGCTCCCTGATCAGGTTCTTGTCGATTTGCTTATGAAATAATATACCGGTAGGTCTGGTTGTACAATTACTGCCATAGCCTGTGCTCATATATCAATAACTCTCCATGAAATAATTATTTCTTACACAAATATTCATAAAGAAGATCTAAAGTCTTTTTCTTCACAATGTTAACTTAAACTTTTCAAATGGATCATTGGCTCTGACAAATCAATTAGGATTAGATCAACAACTTTTCATAAGCAAACAGAGCAGAACCTGATCAGACAGCTCTTACAGGAACTGTCCGATCTGGATCTACTCTATTTGCAAACGCGCGTGAAGCCGTTAATATAAGAAGAGAATGATTGGGAAATTGATTAAAAGCAAATAAGGTGTCTCCTGCCAACAGTGCTAAATTGTGCTTATTAATCAATAATCATTTTTTCTCTAAAGAATATTTATTAAAGATTTCATGACCTCATGAATATTCATTACAGGGATTAGAGACGCTAGACAACCCTGATCGAACCTTAAGATATAAGTATACGGATTAAGCAATTAGAGCAGATCCCTATCAGACAGTTCCTGCGTGATTTGGGTTAACGCTGTTAACAAAACGTTTGTATAGAATAATTTTCCACGAAGAAAAAACCCATTAACCTACAGTGCTAGACCTAAGTCAGATTTATAACAGAATGTAGCATATCCTTTTTTATAATTGCAGACCCAAGTCATCGACTGCACTATTTTCTCTAGTATAAATTTCACTGAAAACAACCATCAAGACAAAATGTTAGCTGACCCAATATAAATCACATCATGTTTTCTTGAACTTCTCGTCTTTTGGTAATTTAAATAACCCTATTTAATCTCTGTCGGACTAGGAGCTACACCCATAGGCAGGGATACACACATATGCAGCACAAGTTACCATTTTAGCACTCAAAACAAAGCAGAAGTACATTACGTGCGATTCTTTTCTATACGATATCTAGTTCAACATTATAGCGAATGTTCACAAGTGATGTCATCACAAGGGAGATAAGCGAGCGACAAAAATCAGCCAGTGCTTACTTATCGGTGATATATGACAGCTGCTATGTGCGATATGACTGTATTTTTTTGTGTTTTCGAAACTACGTCGTACAAGGTACCCATTGGTCAAATATTTACGAAAAAGTGTCCCGCCTGTTTACTTGACCTTTAAGCAGTATTCAATTTTCAAAACTAATACATCAAAGCTAATGATTTTGAAGTACCAGAAAATATACCACTGAGAATGAAGTATGGGGCAACTTTTTACGGCCGCAAAAACACAATCACTTAACATATGCCGTTGTGAAGTACAGTACATCTTTAACGTTGATGTGTCAATCTTCCAGGGACCATGGCAAAACGATAGACTTATCGAGAGGTCGACTCATACGAAGTAGATCTATATGAACATTTTCGGTTTCAATCTCAGAAGTACCTGAACGTGTGTTAAGTCTACATGATATTCTTTCCAGAAATCCAAGACAGTTGAATGAAAACACAAGACACATTGTTTAAATCTTTATTTTATGTTAAAAAACACACATAGACTACAAAAATGCAAAGAAACATGAAATATCAACACCGTACGATGTTTCATGATAGCACACATCAACTTCCGGTTTTGTTTCCAGTTGTTCGAAGAAACATGTGAAACTAATTCTTTCAGCATAATTTAAACAACTGTAATGTCACATTTGTACAGCTAATTTTTGAGCTTCTCGACATTATTTAACAAGAAACCATCAATGTCGGTATGGCCGGATTGCCGATTAAAGTGATATAAATGAACAGTCAATCATTATACATTTCTGCATCAGCAGATGCTGAAGGCATAATAAATAGTTAAACATATTCCAATTGCATGTAATCAGGTCCTCATTATGACTCCACATGTTAACAAGAGCTGTCCGCAGACAGCGCACTCCACTTTCTTTAGTGCTGGATAGTGTAGTGGACGTCTAAGTCAGAAAGGGGAGATAGCAACAGCAAAATTAATTTTAGGGTTACCTACAGTGCTCCAGATAATTTTTGCACGCTAATGTGTACGTACGCGCACATTTTATTTTCAATGCTGAAAATCAAAATGTAATGCTGACATTCAGCTGAAAGCAAATAAAACAGAAACAAACCAGCAAATCTCTAACCTTTAATTATGACACTAGTAACCACATAGTTGACAAATCGTAATCTGCTGTGTCAAATGTATTTATAATAATTATTGTATGTAGTCAATAACAGAGTTTTAAAGTATTGACGTCACAGTCGATTGGGAACTTGCCTTTTCATCTTGTCTTCCGAAATAACTAAACAAAGTTGGTGTTTTTTCTACATTGAATCTTTTCTTTTGTCGTCCAACGCCAGACGACGCCATGATTTTTTTTGTCAATCAGACGCTTGCAATGTGATTACTCTCGGCCCATTTCGCATAAGGTTTGAAAAAAACGCGACCAGTTCCGATACCCTACCACATTAATTTTAATGTAGTATTGCAGATACAAGGAATCAGCCACGACTCACCGGAATGGTACGAGGGTGGGTGCGAAAAATCAGAGAAGCTCGGATAAGTACGCCAGTGCAAGCGTCTGTTGACGATCTTCAAATTTTTCAAGTCAACTTCGGCGGAGACAATTTAAGAGAGGCGAAACGCACACTTTTGAAATTTAAATGCGTACACAATTTTTTTATATGTGTATCAGTACGCACGATTTTAGTTTCAAATGCGTTTTTGGTTAAAAAATATGCGTAAATACGCATGTACGCGTCTTATCTGGAGCACTGTACCTACCCTTGTGAATTGGGAACCCCTGGTAATAGTTAACATGCATACCAAATTTGAACCAATATCTTGGACAGTTTCTGAGACATGGACCTGAACATAAAACTTAACCAACAATGAAAACTCTAAGTCGAAAAAGGGGTATAACTTTGGCAACAGCAAAATTAATTTTAGGGTTACCTACCCTTGTGAAATGGGTTCCCCTTGTGATAGTTAACATACATACCAAATATGATCCAAATATCTTTGAAGGTTTCTGAGAAAAGGACCTTAACATAAAGGTTAACCAACGCCGACGCGGACACCAACGAGAGGGTCATGACAATAGCTCCAGTTTTTGAAAAAGTGGAGCTAATAAAAAAGGTCAACCGGACGGACCGCCGGCCGGACGGCATTCGCCAATCTATAAGCCTGGGTTGCTGGATTGCTAGCAATCCGGCCAACAAAATGATTTAAGAATGATTTTCAAACTACAAATATTACAATGCAAGATGAAGACACACTGTACATGTACAAAATATGAGTCTAAGCACTGGCACAGTTCTTCACAATTCATGTTTCCTTTACACCATAAATACACGTCAATGCCTTTTTAACAGAGTAGAACTAGAGGTTTGTTTTTGTCATAAAAAAAAGATGTCTCCCCCTCCCATCCTCTTTCCAATACACAAGTGTAATGTCTAAATCCAAATTTATCAGGGTCTAATTTTAAGTCATCAGGGGCAATAACTCCAACATTATGAAGGGAGACAATTCAAAAACCCCGGGTACACAACACATGCTGGTCAACATTCCTGTTAAGTTTGGTGACTCTAGTACTATTGGCTTCAGAGATACGCACGGCAAAGTAAAGTTTCTCTTATTTTAAGTCATAAGGGGCAGTAACTCCATTAATTTATCAGGGGGAGACAATTAAATCAAAGGCCTGAACGGCCATAATGGCGTTCGGGTTTGATATGGATGTTATGTGTAAGGGGGGAAATTGATGTACACGTTAATAACAATAATGCCTTAGAATTGATAACAGTATTAATAACAACACATTTTTGTGCAACACTATGCCCCTGATTGTGACAAATATAAATTTGACCCGTAATGTGACATTTAACTGTTATATATAACCTTGATTTTAATAAGCCCCCCCCCCCCCCGAAAAAAAAACAAAAAAAACAAATATCCGCCTCTGTAAGTTGCATAGGCATGCCAGGTTTGAAGTATGTATGTGCAATGGCTACAAAGTTATTGCCAAGATTAAAGTTTGAGCCAAGCCAAGAAACCTATAAAGTCAGCCCCCCCCCTTCCCCCCTCTTGATTGGGGGCATAAAAATATGACAGACTGAAACAAAAGGAGCCATCTCATGATCTGCTGTTATATATAGACATGCTTCTAGTTTCTACTATGGCAAAAGAATATCTTAATTATATTCATGATGTCATTATTTCTTATATGAATATTCATGAAGTAAAGGGTCAATTAATGCTTTCATGTCCAAAGCTGATGCAAACACTGAAGCACAACATCAAAATGATACAAAGGCTACCTATAATCCTATATTTTTTGTTCAACTAAATCTTACACATAACATTTATTTTTCCATGTTTATTTTGAATAAATGTAGTCTGCTTACAAATTTGAAGGTAGACTGTTTTTACTTTTAATTACTAAGTAGATCCATACATGTACATACAATTACGGTAGTTGTTTGGAACCTGATGAAACTCAAATTCAGAACTACAGTCTGAAGTAGAGTTGTAAGCTGGGAAAGACATTTCAACAAATTGCTACCTACTTTCGCTTTTACACGACACAAACGTCTTGAGCAAACAACAGTGTCGGCGACTCGGCGGTTACACGATACATAGAAGAGACTCTTATTTTCACAGTTGTTATTGACACTGGAATATAATTTGATTGAATATGTGTTGAAAACCTTCTATGGATAGTACTTACTTTGATAAGCCGATAGAACCCCGTGTTTTTACGGTTTTACTTCTTGTAAGACTTAGACTTGTGTTGAGGTTGGTTGCCATAGTCAAAACACGCTGTTCAATGCGTGATAAATGTGTATATGGGAATTCCGAATTTCTTTGGTTGATTATTTTAGATTTCTTTGACCTTGTCCTTTATGAAACTTCCTATTTCTAATTTTGAGTACGGGTCAAACCTAAATGAACGAATACGATGCAAAAGGCAGTTTGATTGGCTGAAGATGTAGGTCTATATGCTAATCAGTAACGAATGTGTATAAAAATGCAATCGGAAACCTCGGCTATATTCCTTCTGCTTAAGAACGCCAAGGTGTTGCAAAAACTACGGTAACAATATTCATTCGCGTCTTCTTCTTCTTCTTCCGATTAAAGTACAGGGCCCACTCTGGAGCATCGACGTACTTGGAGTTTATTAAAATGCAAGACTTTTAAAAAGTTTATCTTTGTGTAGATTAGTAGTAATTATCTCACACAGCGAATTATTATTCAATACATGAAGAGTAAACAAATACATTAACATTTTACAACCAAACTAATGCAAACTTAAAAGAAAACTATTTTGTCTTGCACATGTTCACTAGACAAGTGAACTCGTTGCCGTAAAGGGACCGACTGCTATATGGCGGTCCGAACGCCATAAAAACCCAGATGCACAACATCTCATGCTGGTGAACATTCCTGTGAAGTTTGGTGACTCTAGCCCTACTGGTTTCAGAGATACGTGCAGCACAAAGCTTCTCTAATTTTAAGTTATCATATCAGGGGCAATAACTAAAGAAATATCAGGGGGAGACAATTAAAAACAAGAGGGTCATTGGCCCTATATCGCTCACCTGAGTTACAGTAATATATTGACATTTTTCAGTGGACAACATTTCTAGCAGATGAAAGAAGCTTAGTGCACTCCTTTCACTGCTGAATAAACTTGAACTGGATTTAGATCTAATACCAAGTGACTGGTTGACTAAGATCTAAACTGTTTACAACTTGTGCCATTTTTTCCTTAGCTCAAAATGCCTAAAACTGGTCTTTGAGAAATTCAAATGACATCAATAAAGCTATGCAATTATACCTTGATCCAGGTATATAGGCAAATAAAGTGCTAGGCAGTACATAATGCCAATTTTTGTGTGAAATGACCAATAAAAATATCTTTAAAAATCTTTTAACCCTTTTCCTCATATAAAGCTGTTTTTACGCATTAGAGAACAGAGTAGACCCAGATCAGACGACTCCTACGGAATATAGATCTGATTATACAGTTTTTTTCAAGCAAAAACTTTTCTTCACAGAAATAATGTGTTTTATGCATTAAAATAAGAGTAGACTAGATCACATGGCTGCTATAGAAGCTGTCTGATCAGGGTCTGCTCTGTTTGCATTTGACAAGATATAGATTTGATTTTACAGTTTATGCTGTCAGGGCGAGGGATGTGCGGGATCCCGCTTATCTTTGCCTCAGTCCCCCTTTTTTCTCAAAATGGTGAGGGCATTATCCCGCAGTCAAAATGATTGTCCAGCAAAAAATATCCAGTGCGTGCAAAATAAATCCAAACAGAAAGGTCTGTACATATAGGCATGACAAATAGCACTGAAGTTGGAATACCCCACATCCTATTTTTAGCGGTCTCACATTCGATCAATAACTCCCTAGAGGGATACCTGTAATTGACACTGGTTCCCGCATTTTGAAAAGTCTATATTTAAATAAAGAATGATGCGGGGAAACGCCTATGTACACCATTTCTGGTTTACTTTCCTGACATTTTGTGCATGCTGCAAACGACAGAAAAAAATATCTAGTAATAAAAGGGAAATAAGTGAGTTCTTTCACCCTGTGGTGAGTTCATCTATGGAAACCTTGGAGATACAAGCAGAAAATTAAAAAGCCTCCATCTATTTCGGATTCGAAAAACGAACACGATGATAATCCTTCGAAAACGTCCAATCCGAAAAAAATGGAAGAACCACAACATATCAGCTAGATCTATCTTGTCTCAAATCATCGGCGAACAAAGTTTTGAAATATACTTTTACTTAGTGTTTTGAAAGAAAGAAAACCATCACGTTCACTTGTGAAAATGGATGCGTTAAATACCGCACATCAACTCTAATAAGACAGACTGAGTCTGCCGATCACATAACATTGTCATTGAAAGTAAGTTGTTAAAAGAGTTTCAAACTTGTTAAAAGTGTCAGAATTAGATGAAAGGACCGAGGCATTGATAAGTGCTATGAGAACAGCTTCCTATATTGCAATTGAAAATATTCCCACAGCAAAAGAATCTAGCTCTATTCAAATCTTTTAGATGTTCGAAAATTCAATGGCTTGGAGAAAATGTCCATTATTTATAAGGGATATTTGAGAATTAATAGACATGTGTGATGTAAGAAAACTAGATCTAATATGTTTACTTACAAATGTAAATGGATGCAACTAGTAATAACTACTGCCTGTTAACTGCCCCCCCCCCTCCCCAGTAGGTCCCCCACTTTTTTTTTAATTGATGGGGGATTTCCCCCACCAAATTGAAATCCTGGCAGCATCTCTGCTAAAGTTTACCTGTTTGCTTTGACAAAAATTGATCTGGGACTACTCTGCTAATGCGTAAAAAATTGTTATTTCCATAAAGAGAAGTTGTAGCTTTAAAGGTGTTTAGAAATAATTTTAGCTCTAGGTGTGAATATCTGATGATAAGTCAATTAAACGGGTCATTAGTTTTTTTAACAATTGAAATTGAGAAGAGTTACTAATTTTTTGAGTAACATTAATTATTGATTGACAATAATTTTGATTAACTTAAAACATTATTTGTTTTAAAAATCAAATTAAAATAAATACAATTAGTAGCAAGGAGAAAAGACTATTAAACACCTAAATGCAATTAATGAAGACTCGTATATTAAAATTTATTAAAATAAATGATTATAATGAAACTAATTTTTTTCCCAATCACATAAATTAACTGCAGAAACAAACCTAACATTGTGCAAAGACCTATGTTAACGGTTTATTCCAATGTCGCCCACATTTTGGTTGACAAAATTCCAATAAGTCCAACAATTAAGCCAGACAGGTAATTCAATGGAGCATGCATTAGACTATAGTCAGTATCAATTGATTGCTATATACATGTAGTTTGTTTGAACTGACCTACCTATAGTAAGAGAACAAATATATGCAGAAAACTGATAATTGCAGTTAATGACTCAAACAAGATGATGGAAAAAAGTTGAGGGTTGAATGTAATTAAAGTATTACATGTACTTAAGTCAGATTTCTTAATTAATAGACACTTAGTATTGTTTGTAATTGTATAAATCAAATAAATCACATAAAGTCATATTAAAACATTGTCTTTGATGCAATCGGAAAAATAAATTCCATAAAAGTCCGTCTGATCTTGGTCTACTCTGGTAAACATTGCAAATGTGTGAAAACATGTTATTGACTATTTTCCAGCTGTTTATATCCTAAAGTCCGCTTGATCTTGATGAGATGTTGAGTTGTGTTATGAAGGAAAGAAACATATCTATTAAATTCGGTTAAATTCCATCTGATCTTGGTCTACTCTGTTTGCAAATGCATGAAAACACATTTATATGAAGGAAAGGGTTAAATTATGACTGTTTCCAGCAGTTTAGATCCCGATGAGATGCTGAGTGAAAGGTTTCAATACATATATACACGAAATCCTGAAGTTTGATGTTTTTCACATTGCTAACAGTTTGGCTCATCAGACACTGCATAATGTGGTGTCTGATTTGGATTCAAACTGTTTGTTATGTATTTAATTTAAGAAATACCTAATATTTTCCTAAATATTTAATATTCTAAATATGGTAACTAGCAGAATACCTATTTTTTCCTAAAATGACTATTTTTTTAGTTAATTAAAAGTATTACTAGCTGATGAGCAAAATGGCTTCCGGAAGAATCGCTCATGCGAAGATCATATTTTTACTTTAAATAGTATTGCTATAAACAATGACAGTGTTTACAGCATTTATTGATCTTAAAAAAGCGTTTGACTTTGTTGATAGAGATATGATGTTGTACAAACTGCTAGCTTTAGGAATTGACGGCAAAATTTATCAAACTATTAAGAACTGACTTCAGCAGCCATAAAAATTAATGGCAAATTAACTGACTGGTTTGACTGTAAATCCGGAGTAGCTCAAGGAAATAATTTGTCGCCAACGATTTTTGCGACCTTTATTAACGACCTAGTGAAAGACATTAATGACCTTGACCTTGGAATTAAAATGGGAGACATATCAGTTTCTACACTCCTTTACGCGAATGACATAGTGACAGTGAGATGAAGTTACAGTGCATGTTAGACACTATCCATCAGTGGTGTACAAAATGGCGCGTTTTAATTAATAAGAGTAAATCCAAGTGCATGCATTTTCGTAAAGGCCGTGCAAAAATGACAGAATTTAAATTTCATATAGGAGCAAACGCTCTGGAAACTGTCGCAGACTATAGAATGTGTAATAGTAATTGGAGCAGTGAGATGAAAACAATTATGTATACGCTTGGATTAAGGGACAATTTTGATAATAAAGCCACAGTAGATTACAGTTGGCCAGAGAAAGACTTATGAATCATTATAACAAGAGTACCGCATACGGTACATAATACGCCCACTTGCAAACTTTCTCTGATTCAACATGCCTTATAAGTGTTGACATTTTCTAATCTGTGCTTCAGATCTTGATTTCCATATTAAGGTGATACTATTTTTTTAAAAAATGAAGTGAATATCTTATTAAATAAAAAAGTTACAGCTAATCCTCATTTTTGCAGATTTTTGTAAAGTGCAACGGCCATAACTCCGAAACAACAAATCAAATGATCCTCAGAATCGACTTAGCTTCAGGTCTTGATGCATTAAACATGTGGATGAAGTTTCATTAATATCTGTCAAACAGTTTTGCCAGAAAACAGCGGACAAACTATTTGCATATATTTGCATTTTTTTTTAAGTAAAAGGGCAATAACTCCGAAACGAAAAATCAAATAAACCTCAAAATTGACTCAGCATCAGATCTTGATGCATTAAACATTTTTGTGAAGTTTCATTAATATTTCTCAAATAGTTTTCCCAGAAAACAGCTGACAAACTATTTGCATTATTTTTTAAGGACAAGGGCCATAACTCTGAAACGAAAAATCAAATGATCCTCAGAATCAATTCAGTTTCAGATCTTGATGCATTAAACATTTGTGTGAAGTTTCATTAATATCTCTCAAATAGTTTTCCCAGAAAACAGCGGACAAACTATTTGCATATTTTTTAAGGACAAGGGCCATAACTCTGAAATGAGAAATCAAATGAACCTCAGAAACAACTCAGCTTCAGATCTTGATGCATTAAACATTTGTATGAAGTTTCATTAATATCTGTCAAATAGTTTTCCCAGAAAACAGCGGACAAACTATTTGCATGTATTTGCATTATTTTTTAAGTAAAAGGGCCATAACTCCGAAATGACAAATCAAATGAACCTCAGAATCAGTCAGCTTCAGATCTTGATGCATTAAACATTTGTGTGAAGTTTCATTAATATCTGTCAAATAGTTTTCCCAGAAAACAGCGGACAAACTATTTGCATATTTTTTAAGGACAAGGGCCATAACTCTGAAAAGACAAATCAAATGAACCTCAGAATCGATTCAGCTTCAGATCTTGATGCATTAAACATTTGTGTGAAGTTTCATTAATATCTCTCAAATAGTTTTCCCAGAAAACAGCGGACAAACTATTTGCATATTTTTTAAGGATAAGGGCCATAACTCTGAAATGAGAAATCAAATGAACCTCAGAAACAACTCAGCTTCAGATCTTGATGCATTAAACATTTGTATGAAGTTTCATTAATATCTGTCAAATAGTTTTCCCAGAAAACAGCGGACAAACTATTTGCATGTATTTGCATTATTTTTTAAGTAAAAGGGCCATAACTCCGAAATGACAAATCAAACGAACCTCAGAATCGACTCAGCTTCAGATCTTGATGCATTAAACATTTGTGTGAAGTTTCATTAATATCTGTCAAATAGTTTTCCCAGAAAACAGCGGACAAACTATTTGCATATTTTTTAAGGACAAGGGCCATAACTCTGAAAAGACAAATCAAATGAACCTCAGAATCGATTCAGCTTCAGATCTTGATGCATTAAACATTTGTGTGAAGTTTCATTAATATCTCTCAAATAGTTTTGCCAGAAAACAGGGGACAAACTATTTGCATGTATTTGCAGTATTTTTTTAAGTAAAAGGGCTATAACTCCAAAACCAAAATTCAAATGAACCTCAGAATCGACTCAGCTTCAGACCTTGATGCATTTAACATTTGTGTGAAGTTTCATTAATATCTCTCAAATAGTTTTCCCAGAAAACAGTGGACAAACTATTTGCATATTTTTTAAGGACAAGGGCAATAACTCTGAAATGACAAATCAAATGAACCTCAGAATCAACTCAGCTTCAGATCTTGATGCATTAAACATGTGTGTGAAGTTTCATTAATATCTCTCAAATAGTTTTCCCAGAAAACAGCGGACAAACTATTTGCATGTATTTGCATTATTTTTTAAGTAAAAGGGCCATAACTCCGAAACGAAAAATCAAATAAACTTCAGAATCGACTCAGCTTCAGATCTTGATGCATTATACATTTGTGTGAAGTTTCATTAATATCTCTCAAATAGTTTTCCCAGAAAACAGCGGACACTTTGCATATTTTTTAAGGACAAGGGCCATAACTCTGAAATGAAATATCAAATGAATCTCAGAATCAACTCAGCTTCAGATCTTGATGTATTTAACATTTGTGTGAAGTTTCATTAATATCTGTCAAATAGTTTTCCCAGAAAACAGCGGACAAACAAAATGTTGACGGACGAACGAACGAACGAACGAACGGATGGACGGACAGGGCCACGACAATATACGACCACCTTTATTAGGTGGGCGTATAAAAATGAATGGGTTACAAAAGTTCAAAGTTCACCAAAATTAAGAACTTACACACAATTTAAAAGTGACTTCAAAGAAGAACACTATGTGACACTAAACCTAAACAAGAGGGCCAGAATGGCCCTGAAGCGCTCACCAGACAATCAGAGAAGATTTTCAAAGTTTTCACTATATGTTTCTATAGAAAACTAGCCTGCCCTGGGGCGGGGCTAATTTTGACCCAAGAGGCACAATTTATATAACTTTTGTAGAGGACCTGAACATGATGCTATATGCCAAATATGAAAGCTGAGAACATTCCAGTTTTAGACAAGAAGATTTTCAAAGTTTTAACAGGCCAATTTTGACCCCTGGGCCATAATTTATATAACTTTTGTAGAAGACCTGAACATGATGCTATGTGCAAAATATGAAAGCTGAGCACTTTCCAGTTTCAGAGAGGAAGATTTTCAAAGATTTCACTATTTGTTTCTATTGGAAACTGCCCACCCCTGGGGTGGGGCCAATTTTGACCCCGGGGCCATAATCTATATAACTTTTGTAGATCACCTGAACATGATGCTATGTGCCAAATATGAAAGCTGAAAACCCTCAAGTTTTTAGAGGTGAAGGTTTTCAAAGTTTTCACTATTTGTTTCTATTGAAAACTGCCCACCCCTGGGGTGGGCCCAATTTTGACCCCGGGTCCATAATCTATATAACTTTTGTAGAGGACCTGAACATAATGCTCTGTGCCAAATATGAAAGCTGAGAGCCTTCCAGTTTCAGAGGAGAAGATTTTCAAAGATTTCACTATTTGTTTCTATTGAAAACTGCCCACCCCTGGGGCGGGGCCAATTTTGACCCCAGAGCCATAATTTATATCACTTTTGTAGAGGCCTGAACATGATGCTCTGTGCCAAATATGAAAGCTGAGAGCCTTCCAGTTTCAGAGAAGAAGATTTTCAAAGATTTCACTATTTGTTTCTATTGAAAACTGCCCACTCATGGGGCAGGTCCAATTTTGACCCCGAGGCCATAATTTATATAAATTTTGTAGAGGACCTGAACATGATGCTATGTGCCAAATATGAAAACTGAGAGCCTTCCAATTTCAGAGAAGAAAATTTTCAAAGATTTCACTATTTGTTTCCATTGAAAACTGCCCACCCCTGGGGCAGGGCTAATTTTGACCCCGGGGCCATAATTTATATAACTTTTGTAGAGGACTTGAACATGATGCTCTGTGCCAAATATGAAAGCTGAGAACTTTCCAGTTTCAGAGAAGATTTTCAAAGTTTTACTATATGTTTCTATTGAAAACAAGTCACCCCTGGGGCGGGGCCAATTTTGACACTGGGGCCATAATTTATATAACATTTGTAGAGGACCTGAACATGATGCTATGTGCCAAATATGAAAGCTGAGAGCATTCCAGTTTTAGAGAAGAAGAGTTTCAAAGATTTCACTATTTGTTTCTATTGAATGAATGAATGAATGAATGAAAGCTACCCATCCCTGGGGCGGTGCTAATTTTGACCCCAGGGCCATAAATAATATAACTTATGTAGAGGACCTAAGCATGATGCTATGTGCCAAATATGAAAGCTGAGAACCTTCCAGTTTCAGAGGAGAAGATTTTCAAAGATTTCACTATTTGTTTCTATTGAAAACTGCCCACCCCTGGGGCGGGGCTAATTTTGACCCTGGGGCCATAATTTATATCACTTTTGTAGAGGACTTGAACATGATGCTCTGTGCCAAATATGAAAACTTAGAGCCTTCCAATTTCAGAGAAGAAGATTTTCAAAGATTTCATTATTTGTTTCCATTGAAAACTGCCCACCCCTGGGGCAGGGCTAATTTTGACCCCGGGGCCATAATTTATATAACTTTTGTAGAGGACTTGAACATGATGCTCTGTGCCAAATATGAAAGCTGAGAACTTTCCAGTTTCAGAGAAGATTTTCAAAGTTTTACTATGTTTCTATTGAAAACAAGTCACCCCTGGGGCGGGGCCAATTTTGACACTGGGGCCATAATTTATTTAACATTTGTAGAGGACCTGAACATGATGCTATGTGCCAAATATGAAAGCTGAGAGCATTCCAGTTTTAGAGAAGAAGAGTTTCAAAGATTTCACTATTTGTTTCTATTGAATGAATGAATGAATGAATGAATGAAAGCTACCCATCCCTGGGGCGGTGCTAATTTTGACCCCAGGGCCATAAATAAGATAACTTATGTAGAGGACCTAAGCATGATGCTATGTGCCAAATATGAAAGCTGAGAACCTTCCAGTTTCAGAGGAGAAGATTTTCTAAGATTTCACTATTTGTTTCTATTGAAAACTGCCCATCCCTGGGGAGGGGCCAATTTTGACCCTGGGGCCATAATTTATATAACTTATGTAGGGAACCTGAACATGATGCTATATGCCAAATATGAAAGCGGAGAGCCTTCCAGTTTCAGAGAAGATTTTCAAAGATTTCACTATTTGTTTCTATTGAAAACTGCCCACCCCTGAGGCGGGGCCAATTTTGACCCCGGGGCCATAATTTATACAACTTTTGTGGAGGACCTGAACATGATGCTATGTGCTAAATATGAAAGCTCTCAGCTACATAAAACTGTCAATCCCTGGGTCGGGGCCAATTTTGACCCTAGGGGCATAATTTATATAACTTGTAGAAGACCTGAAGTTGATGCTATGTGCCAAATATGAAAGCTAAGAACCTTCAAGTTTGAGAGGAGAAGAATTTCAAAGTTTTCACTATATGTTTCTATTGAAAACTGAAAACCCCTGGGGCAAGGCCAATTTTGACCCCAGGGGCATAATTTATATAACTTTTGTAGAGGACCTACAGATGATGCTATGTACCAAAGATTAAAGCTGAGAACCATGTAGATTCAGAGGAGAAGATTTTTAAAGGTTGAAATTGTTGACGCCTGACGACAGACGACGATGGATGACGGACATCAGGCGATCACAAAAGCTCACCCTGAGCACAAAAGTGCTCTGGTGAGCTAAAATTATAGGTGCACAACTCATGCTGGTGAACATTCCTGCGAAGTTTCGTGACTCTAGTACTAGCGGTTTCAGAGATACGCGCGACACAAAGTTTTTCTAATTTTAAGTCATCAGGGGCAATAACTCCAAAGTTATCAGGGGGAGACAATTCAAAAACCTAAGGTGCACAACAACTTATGTGAACATTCTTGTGAAGTTTGGTGACTCTAACCCAACTGGTTTCAGAGATACACGCGACACAAGTTTGTGACAGACAGACGGCCGGCCGGAGGGACGGACGGACAGACAACTCTGGCAAAAACATTATATCTCCCCATAAAAGGGGGAGACATAATTATGGCAGTGTGTGTTCACCTAATTACGATAAAATGTTTAAACCACACAATTATCCCCGCCTTCGGATTAAAGATGTCGGAGGCCCTTGATTATGCGTAAGGTGTGAAACATGCACAGATCTATTGTGGCCAGTCGCGACTTGTAAACGTGTGAAAACATCCAGAGGACGTTGCCTGTGTAGATCAACTCATGTGTGGTAAAATTCCATTTGATCAATGCCACAGGACTGCAAAACATGATCGACATGTTGAAAAAATCGACTGAAAAAAGATCGACACGTAAATGGATTTTCACAGAAAATATAAGGAAACATGTTGGGACTTAGAAGAAAGATCGACACAAAGGTGGACATGTCGAAGGTCGTCAAATAGAAATTGCGCTGTACATATATATTCTGAAAGTCTCTTCTCTGTACTGGCTCAAAAGTTATGACCAATTTTAATGTTGGTGACAAACAGACGGGGCAAAAACAACATGCTCCACCCCAAATCTGATAGGCCGGGGGGGGGGGGGCACTTTAAATATGATAAACATTTTATATAAATAAGAGTAAAAGTCACTTAAATAAATGTTCTGACCTACCTTAATATCTCGCAACCGATACCTTTTGTCAAACTCGATCTCCATCATCTTGTCCAAAAGTGGCAGTGGATCCATAACATCAATTAGCTTTGAAAGGTTTTGATTCAGAACCTTTTGGTGCTGAAGAACATCTGTAACAAAAAACACTATGATTCTAATAACTAGCGCTAATTTAGTGCACTAAAACAAATATCTCCCCTTACCTTTGGATTAAACCCTTTACTCCATAAATATTCAGATAAAACTAGAACTATCACTAAGGTGATAAATAAAATACCCCCCATCCCCAATGGCAGTTTTGATTGCAAATTCAAGTTTACGACACCAACTACTTATGTATAAGGACAAAAACACAAACTACCTCAGCAAGTTTGAAGATTCTATGCCTAGCCGTGTATCAGTTATTGATCAGAAACTGTTCTATCTACCGACCGACCCGACTGACATGTGCAAAGCAATAGACTCATTTTTTCAAAAGGGGGTATGGTTAAACTGTTCGTATTCTAGTAAGATGTAAATTGAGTAGGTGTCTCATCTGGATCTGGGCTGCTTGAGACGGGAATCAACATGTCTATCACAGTAAATGCTTTCTTTGATATTTACCTTCAAATTCTGCCATGTTTTTTTCTCTGCAGAACAAACACTCAAGTCAGGATCCAGAAGGGAAATGTCCACAGTCTGAAACTGGTAAGGTCAAAGGTGATGAAAAGAAATATCAGTAATACCCTACAATAGAAAACATTTCATAATTTATGCCAATAACCAGAACTGTTACTGTAGAGTTTAAAATTACATTTGAACTATACATTTCCAAGTCAGAGTTCTAAATAATATACATATTGATACAGGAAACAACACTTGTTTTACCCTTTACAGGGTTTTTTCTCAGATTTAGGGGAAGGGGCCTGGCCTTTCTGGAGCAAAAAAAATAAGCGCAAAATGAATGTTTTAGGGGGAAATATAAGCGCGAAATAAATGGTTTAGGGGAAGATTATGAAATATAAACTTTAACATTATAATGATGAACAGGGGACATTGCAAATGAACAGAGTACTAATTGCAGCTCTGATAGTTTAATATGATTATTGAAACTACATTACAACTCAATAGCATTTGGTTTTTCAGCCTTGAACAGGTCAACTATGCTCTCTGTCTTGGTCTGTGAGAGCATAGTTGCCTGTTTGTATGTTGCTTTGATCGATTACAGCCCCACCCAAGGTCCTTAAACAATATCCAAATGTCAAGAACTTTAATTTTTTTTTTCATTGAATTCATTTTCATAAACCAGCAAACGTTTCCAAAGTCATTTACTCTCCATTCTTTTTGTACAGAAAACGCACATCCCTCTCCATTTTTACAATATCAAACAATTTCCTACCAATTTTAACAAATTATGTATTGAATACTTGTTACGGGTATACTACTGCTATTTCAATACTTTCCAAATCACATGATATATTCAACCTCAAACAGCCATCAACTGATTTTCGGAAGAGATACGATTGCACGGTTTTGGCAAATCTCATGGGTAAAACACAGCTAAATCCCAATGAAAACACAGATTCCAGCAACTGTCATCGCAATGCTATAAAATGTCGTCACAATCCATGCTCAATGTCTCAATAAATATTTTAAATGAAATGAAACTAACCTTTTTCTGGGTGATATTTTGATTTTGTCAAGCAGCTACCATTTTGGTTCTACTCGAGTGTACTGAGAATTTTGTTAACACGACGCCTCATTGGTTTACGGCGGAGGTGTGTCTCGGCCCGGCTAATTCACGAGGCGTCGTATGTATAGAGAAATGCGGTCGGTGTTTTAGCCTATTAACCTGTGTCGATATAAAAACTGCCCTGTCTTTGCTATCGGCTATCTAGTTCTATCTCTTTATTACATTCTTCTCACAAACTCTCATGGGGAATTTTGGGCATCGATTGAAAAACAGGTTTCTAGAGGGGATTTTGCTTCCTTGAGAGAAAAATATACAAGCTACCCTGGGTTTTTTTCAGGCTTTTTGGGCCTCAATTTGGGGCCCTTTTCCCCTCCTGAAAAAGTATTTTATATTTTTCCCCTAATTGAAAAAAAATTCCCCTCCAAAAGTAACAGTTTTAGTGACACTGATGTTTACAATTATTGAAATATGTGCAGTGTTCTCAATAAAGCCGACCGGCAACCAAAATGGCCGCTTCAAATTCTTCAAGAAATGGAAAAAAATTTGAAAAATTGCCGATTGTCCCTTCAAATTGGGCCAGAATGTGTCCGTGTATTATACAAGACCCCAGACTGGTTCTTTATTTTCGGTTCTAACCGCCGTGTTTTTAAAGTGCAATAAACTGGTGTACCAGTCTAATCAATGTAGTTGAACGCTTTAGTAATGATGAATGAAATCAGCCAAGAAACAAGAGGACCAGAATGGCCCTTAAGCTCTCACCAGACAATCAGAGGAGAAGATTTTCAAAGTTTTCACTATATGTTTCTATAGAAAACTAGCCTGCCCTGGGGCGGGGCTAATTTTGACCCAAGAGGCACAATTTATATAACTTTTGTAGAGGACCTGAACATGATGCTATATGCCAAATATGAAAGCTGAGAACATCCAGTTTCAGACAAGAAGATTTTCAAAGTTTTCACTATTTGTTTCTATTGGAAACTGCCCACCCCTGGGGCGGGGCCAATTTTGACCCCCGGGCCATAACTTATATAAATTTTGTAGAAGACCTGAACATGATGCTACTTGCAAAATATGAAAGCTGAGCACCTTCCAGTTTCAGAGAGGAAGATTTTCAAGGATTTCACTATTTGTTTCTATTGGAAACTGCCCACCCCTGGGGCGGGGTCAATTTTGACCCCAGGGCCATAATTTATATAACTTTTGTAGAGGACCTGAACATGATGCTATGTGCCAAATATGAAAGCTGAGAACCTTCCAGTTTTTAGAGGTGAAGGTTTTCAAAGTTTTCACTATTTGTTTCTATTGAAAATTGCCCACCCCTGGGGCGGGGCCAATTTTAACCCCAGGGCCATAATTTATATAATTTTTGTAGAGGACCTGAACATGATGCTCTGTGCCAAATATGAAAGCTGAGAGCCTTCCAGTTTCAGAGAAGAAGATTTTCAAAGATTTCACTATTTGTTTCTATTGAAAACTGCCCACCCCTGGGGCGGGGTCAATTTTGACCCAAGGGCCATAATTTATATAACTTTTGTAGAGGACCTGAACATGATGCTATGTGCCAAATATGAAAGCTGAGAGACTTCTAGTTTCAGAGAAGAAGATTTTCAAAGATTTCACTATTTGTTTCCATTGAAAACTGCCCAACCCTGGGGCGGGGCCAATTTTGACCCCAGGGCCATAATTTATATAACTTTTGTAGAGGACCTGAACATAATGCTATGTGCCAAATATGAAAGCTGAGAACCTTCTGGTTTCAGAGGAGAAGATTTTCAAAGTTTTACTATATGTTTCTATTGAAAACAAGGCACCCCGGGGGTGGGGCCAATTTTGACCCCAGGGCCATAATTTATATAATTTTTGTAGAGGACCTGAACATGATGCTCTATGCCAAATATGAAAGCTGAGAGACTTGCAGTTTCAGAGAAGAAGATTTTCAAAGATTTCACTATTTGTTTCTATTTAAAATTGCCCACCCCTGGGGCGGGGCCAATTTTGACCCCAGGGCCATAATTTATATAACTCTTGTACAGGACCTGAACATGATGCTGTATGCCAAATATGAAAGCTGAGAGACTTGCAGTTTCAGAGAAGAAGATTTTCAAAGATTTCACTATTTGTTTCTATTTAAAATTGCCCACCCCTGGGGCGGAGCCAATTTTGACCCCAGGGCCATAATTTATATAACTTTTCTAGAGGACCTGAACATGATGCTATATGCCAAATATGAAAGCTAAAAACCTTCCAGTTTCAATGGAGAAGATTTTCAAAGTTTTACTATATGTTTCTACTGAAAACAAGGCACCTCTGGGGCGGGGCCAATTTTGACCCCAGGGGCATAATTTATATAACTTTTGTAGAGGACCTAAAGATGATACTATGTGCCAAAGATGAAAGATGAGAACCCTGTAGATTCAGGAGAAGATTTTTAAAGGTTCAAATTGTTGACGACGGACGACGAACGACGGACGATGGACGACGACGGACAACGGGTGATCACAAAAGCTCACCCTGAGCACAAAGTGCTCTGGTGAGCTAAAAACAGTGTGAACAAACAGACACTAATTCTGAAGCAGACAACTTCATAGAGTTTTGACCAGGAACTTGCCCTCTCAAGTGATTGCATAACAGATGGAGTGCTAGCTCAGAGGAACCTTTATAGTGTAAGTCAATTTTAAATTATAACCAACAGGGCAGGGCCAATTTTAACCTCAGAACTATGATATTAATCACTGTCAATAAGGTCTACTCAGTTAATCTATACACCAAATATCTAAGCTCTGTGACATGTAGTTTTTGACAATAATTTTTTTGAAGTTTTCCCCATGCATAACCTAAGTGAACCCAGCATTCTGCTACTTGTACAGAAAACAACAGTCAGCTAGAGAAAACTGGCCACCCCTGGGACCGTAGCGGGGCCAATTTTGACTCCAGGGACATAATTTATATAACTTTTGTAGAGGACCTATAGGTGATGCTATGTGCCAAAGATGAAAGCTGAGAACCCTGTAGATTCAGAGGAGAAGACTTTTAAAGGTTCAAATTGTTGACGACTGACGACGCACGACGCACGCCGACGGACGACGGACATCAGGCAATCACAAAAGCTCACCCTGAGCACTTTGTGCTCTGGTGAGCTAAAAACATAAAATCAACGATTATTTTGGGCACACATCCACATGTAAAACCGCATGTCACAGTGAAAGTGTTGATTTTCTAGTTTGTTCACACCCATTTCTCAAAGTCTGTTCATGTTTTGAGTAGGAAGTTTACGCGCATGCAGTTTATAAATGGCTTTGAACTCCCGAAGTTTCGGACCTCCTTCTTCCACTTCTGAAGCATTCCATGTTTAGCAACAAGTCCTCTGCCTCTGACTGTCACTAACAATAAATCTCAAAACATCATTATTTATTAACCCTTTCCCTGTTATTTATTCATTCTAGTTTCATTAATGAGCTGTAAGACAGCATCATCATGCTAGTTTTGTAATGGTTGCAGTCTGCTGGGATATCGTCAAAACCGAAAGTAGCTCGATACCACCATTTAGAGTAAACAAATGTGAACTAATATTCATTCCAATTTTCAATACCTACTGAAGCCACAAAATAATGAAATGTGGAATATTGTGGCCATTTCATAAACTATAGAAAAAAGATCTATATCAAATTCCGTTAACACACAGCAGACCCAGATCAGATGGCTCCTATAGGAGCTGTCTGATCTGGATCTACTGTTTACAGATGAATGAAAAGGTGTTTATATGAGGGAAAGGGTTAAAGAAGCAAAGGGTGAGCAACCATCTGTCTTATAATTTATATCTTGTTTATCTACATTTATTTGTCAGCATGTCAGAGAGTAAATTGTAATAATTCAAGCTGATAGATGCCTGAATAAGTATTAAATTAACAAGAAAGTCGTTACAGGTGACAAATGCCCCCAAAGTGTTTGACACCGAAATGCATTTTGGCGGAAAAAAACAATACAATGCAGTGTTCTGCCGAGGCCGCGATTCTGCGACATTGTCGCGAAAAAATTAGAAATGTCTCTCGTCCAAACGTCTAAGTGCGAAAATTGTCGCGGCGAATTTTGCTGGGGCCGAATCGGTAAAATAGTGTAATTACTACGTTTAAGCGATTATAATGACACCAGATGCGCACGCAGTCAGTGTTTATCAAGCGACCGCACTGAGATTGCATCCGATTGGTTGATTCCGATAACATGTATAGGTCACGACATATTTTCCCGAACTATCTCCAAATTAAAGAGTTAATCATGGCTTCTTCGTCGCCTAAAAGAAGAAAGCGCGTATAATATTGAGCTCCTTTACTAAAAGTGACAAAAGTCAAGTAGATGTGTCGCAACAGACCGTACCGGAAAAGGCCACTGATAGTACTGCGTTTGACGAGAGCTCCGTTACTCCTTCAACATCGAAATCGGCACCGAAAAAGACCGACCGTAAATTCCAGAATAGTTGGCTGCGTGATTACTCGTGGCTGGATTTCAACCGAGAAGAAAACGCAATGACATGTAAGCTTTGCATCAAACACAAAAAACTAATGCTTTCACTGAAAAAACCCACAAACTTTCGAACAACTACATTAAAATACCATGCTGACAGTTCCGATCATAAACAGAGTGTAGAAGCCGAACTGATGCAGGGCCAGTTGAAAAGTCAGTTGATAAGGTTTTCACCGATCAAGAAGCAGCCATTGTTGTTGCTCTTAAATCGGCTTTAAGAAAATCATTTGTCTCATCAATTTTGAAAATGTCTCCTACATTTGAGGGTTGGTGAGACAATTGTCCCCACATTTTATCAACCTTGGCAGAACACTGCAATGTAATGCAGGTGTAACATGAAATTTTGATGCTGTTAAAAATGACACAGGAGTCAGTTCTTAACATTAACAAGAGGGCCAGAGTGGCCCTGAAGCGATCACCAGACAACCAGGAGAAGATTTTCAAAGTTTTCACTATATGTTTCTATAGAAAACTAGCCGGCCCTGGGGTGGGCCAATTTTGATCCCAGGGGAATAATTTATATAACTTTTGAACATGATGCTACGTGCCAAATATGAAAGCTGGGATTAACCTTCCAGTTTCAGAGAAGAAGATTTTCAGTTTTCTCAATATGTTTCTATTGAAAAATGCCCACCCTTGTGGCAGGGCCAATTTTGACCCTAGGACGATAATTTATATAACTTTTGAAGAGGACCTGAACATGATGCTCTGTGCCAAATATGAAAGCTGAGAGCCTTCAGGTTTCAGAGAAGAAGATTTTCAAAGATTTCACTACATGTATTTGTTTCTATTGAAAACTGTCCACCCCTGGGGCGGGGCCAATTTTGACCCAGAGACCATAATTTATAACTTTAGAAGATGACCCGAACATGATGCTATGTGCAAAATATGAAAGCTGAGAGCCTTCCAGTTTCAGAGAAGAAGATTTTCAAAGATTTCACTATTTGTTTCTATTGAAAACTGCCCACCCCTGGGGCAGGGCCAATTTTGACCCCTGGGCCATAATTTATATAACTTTTGTAGAGGACCTGAACATGATGCTCTGTGCCAAATATGAAAGCTGAGACACTTCCAGTTTCAGAGGAGAAGATTTTCAAAGATTTCACTATTTGTTTCTATTGAAAACTGCACACCCCTGGGGTGGGGCCAATTTTGACCCCGGGGCCATAATTTATATAATTTTTGTAGAGGACCTGAACATGATGCTATGTGCCGAATATGAAAGCTGAGAGCCTTCCAGTTTCAGAGAAGAAGATTTTCAAAGATTTCACTATTTGTTTCTATTGAAAACTGCCCACCCCTGGGGCAGGGCCAATTTTGACCCCGGGGCCATAATTTATATAACTTTTGTAGAGGACCTGAACATGATGCTCTGTGCCAAATATGAAAGCTGAGACACTTCCAGTTTCAGAGGAGAAGATTTTCAAAGATTTCACTATTTGTTTCTATTGAAAACTGCCCACCCCTGGGGCAGGGCCAATTTTGACCCCAGGGCCATAATTTATATAACTTTCGTAGAGGACCTGAACATGATGCTATGTGCTAAATATGAATGGTGAGAACCTTCCAATTTTCAGAAGAGAAGATTTTCAAAGTTTGCACTATACAATTCTTTTGAAAACTGCCCAACCCTGGGGCGGGGCCAATTTTGACCCAGGGCCATAATTTATATAACATTTGTAGAGCACCTGAACTTGATGCTATGTGCCAATTATGAAAGCTGAGAACCTTCTGGTTTCAGAGGAGAAGATTTTCAAAGTTTTACTATATGTTTCTACTGAAAACAAGGCACCCCTGGGAACCATTTAACTAGTTAAGGTTATGGTGACCTTGACCTTTGACCTAGTGACCTCAAAAACAATTGGGGTCATCTAGTGGTCATGACCAACCACCACAGCAAGTTTGAAGATCCCAAGCCAAACCCTTGAGCAGTTATTGATCGGAAACTATTTCACCATTTTAGGTCATTGTGACCTTGACCTTTGACCTCAAAAACATTATAGGTCATCTACCTGTCATGACCAACCACCACAGCAAGTTTAAGATTCTATGCCAAGTCGTTTATTAGTTATCATTCGGAAACCAGCGATCTACCGACCGACCGACCGACATGTGCAAAGCAATATACCCCCATTTTATCAAAAGGGAGGTGTAATAATGAAATGACTCCAATTGATTTGCAATGAACAGTATAATTGATGCCTGACTTTCAACTGATACAACGAACATGTTCCTAAATGGATTATCACACACGTCCTTGCCATTAATTGAATTATTACTCCTAATATTATGTAATGTTAATTGTGTAACCATAAACAAGAGGGCCATGAGGCCCTGAAGCGCTCACCTGAGATAACTCCAGGGGGGTTCATTAATGGTCTATGCCTATTGGTTT
The DNA here is from genome assembly GCA_963576725.1 of Azorinus chamasolen. Lineage (NCBI taxonomy): Eukaryota > Metazoa > Mollusca > Bivalvia > Cardiida > Solecurtidae > Azorinus > Azorinus chamasolen. The sequence goes on along the minus strand of OY755250.1, from coordinate 5,867,194 downwards.
CAGAGAAAAGTAATATTTCATATTTTTCCAATAAAAAACTGATAAGCCCTGAGGCAGGGCCAAGTTTCGCCCAGTGGTCAGGGTCGTAAGTTAAACATTCTTGGCAGAGGACCACAAGCCACAGCTACTTATTTATAGAGGACCATTAGATCATGTTAGTCATACCAAATATCAATGGTCTAGGCCTTACCGGTTCAGTAGATTTTTAAAGATTTTCCAATGAAAAATTGATAAGCCCTTGGGCGGGGCCATTTTTGGCCCGGGGGTCATAATTTGAACAATACTTGTAGAGGACCATAAGATCATGCTACATATACCAAATATCAAAGGTCTAGGCCTTACAGTTTCAGAAGATTTTTAAAGATTTTCCTATAGAAAACTGATAAGCGATTGGGCAGGCCATTTTTGGCCCGGGGGTCATAATTTGAAAAACAATTGTAGAGGACCATAAGATCATGCTACATATTAAATATCAAAGGTCTAGGCCTTACAGTTTCAGAGAAGAAGATTTTTAAAGATTTTCCTATGAAAAACTGATAAGCCCTTGGGCGGGGCCATTTTTGGCCCTGGGGTCATAATTTGAACAATATTTATAAAGGATCATAAGATCATTCTACATGTCAAATATCCAAGGTCTAGGCTTTACAGTTTGCGAAGAGAAGATTTTTAAAGATTTTCCTATGAAAAACTGATAAGCACTTGGGCGGGGCCATTTGAGGCCCGGGGGTCATAATTTGAACCACTTTTGTTGAGGACCATAAGATCATGCTACATACCAAATAACAAAGGTGTAGGCCTTACAGTTTGAGAACAGAAGGTTTTTAAAGATTTTCCAATGAAAAACTGATTAGCCCTTGGGCGGGGCCATTTTTGGCCCGGGGGTCATAATTTGAACAATATTTGTAGAGGACCATTAGATCATGCTATATACCAAATATCAAAGGTCTAGGCCTTACAGTTTCAGAGAAGAAGATTTTTAAAGATTTTCCTATGAAAAACTGACAAGCCCTTGGGCGGGGGCCATTTTTGGCCCGGGGGTCATAATTTGAACAATATTTGTAGAGGACCATAAATCATGCTACATACCAAATATCAAAGGTCTAGGCCTTACAGTTTGAGAGAAGAAGATTTTTAAAGATTTTCCTATGAAAAACTGATAAGCCCTTGGGCGGGGCCATTTTTGGCCTGGGGGCCATAATTTGAACAATCTTTGTAGAGGACCATAAGATCATGCTACATACCAAATATCAAAGGTCTAGGCTTTATAGTTTCAGAGAAGAAGATTTTTAAAGATTTTCCTATGAAAATTCAATATTACCATATATGGAAAAAATGACCACGCCCTCTGGCGGCCATGTTTTTTGCCGGATCAAAATTCTTTTAACAACTTTTGAAGTCTATCAACTAATAAACATTTTGGTGAAAACTATATTCAAATCGGACAAGTCATTCTGGAGAAGAAGATTTTTCTAGAAATTGTGTACGGTTGCCATGGCAACAAGACCGATGGCCCCACCCACTATCTTTTAACAACTTTTGAAGCACCCACCAACAGTATGTATCTGACCAAGTTTGGTTACAATTGGGCAGTCGGTTTCAAAGAAGAAGTCGTTTGAAATTGTTGACGGACAGACGGACGCCGGACACAGGGGTATCACAAAAGCTCACCTTGAGCACTTTGTGCTCTGGTGAGCTAAAAATGAAATGACCATTGCAGACAGTTTGGATCCAGATGAGACACTGAGTAACTTGGCGTCATTATTTGAAGGATTTGACACTCTTGTTATTATTGAACAAGAGGGCCATGAGGCCCTGAAGCGCTCACCTGAGATAACCCCAGGGGCGGGGCCATTTTTGACCACAAGAAATCATGTGTACAACCTTGGTAGAGAACCACTAGGCAAAGCAATATGCCATTAATTAAAGGTCTAAGCCTTATGGTTTCAGAGAAAAATAATATTTTATATTTTACCCATGAAAAACTGATAAGCCCTGAGGCAGGGCCAGGTTTCACCCAGTGGTCAGGGTCGTAAGTTAAACATTTTTGGCAGAGGACCACAAGCCACAGCTACATATTTGTAGAGGACCATTAGATCATGTTACATACCAAATATCAATGGTCTAGGCCTCACAGTTTCAGTAGATTTTTAAAGATTTTCCAATGAAAAACTGATAAGCCCTTGGGCGGGACCATTTTTGGCCCGGCGGTCATAATTTGAACAATATTTGTAGAGGACCATAAGATCATGCTACATACCAAATATCAAAGGTCTAGGCCTTACAGTTTGAGAGAAGAAGATTTTTAAAGATTTTCCTTTGAAAAACTAATAAGCCCATGGGCGGGGCCATTTTTGGCCCGGGGGTCATAATTCGAACAACGTTTGTAGAGGACCAATAGATCATGCTACATACCAAATATCAAAGGTCTAGGCCTTACAGTTTGAGAGAAGAAGATTTTTAAAGATTTTCCTATGAAAAACTGATAAGTCCTTGGGCGGGGCCATTTTTGGCCCGGGGGTCATAATTTGAACAATATTTGTAGATGACCATAAGATCATGCTACATACCAAATATCAAAGGTCTAGGCCTTACAGTTTGAGAGAAGAAGATTTTTAAAGATTTTCCTATGAAAAACTGATAAGTCCTTGGGCGGGGCCATTTGAGGCCCGGGGGTCATAATTTGAACCACTTTTGTTGAGGACCATAAGATCATGCTACATACCAAATATCAAAGGTCTAGGCCTTACAGTTTCAGAGAAGAAGATTTTTAAAGATTTTCCTATGAAAAACTGATAAGCCCTTGGGCGGGGCCATTTTTGGCCTGGGGGCCATAATTTGAACAATCTTTGTAGAGGACCATAAGATCATGCTACATACCAAATATCAAAGGTCTAGGCTTTATAGTTTCAGAGAAGAAGATTTTTAAAGATTTTCCTATGAAAATTCAATATTACCATATATGGAAACAAGAGGGCCATTGGCCCTATATCGCTCACCTGAGTTACAGTAATACATGTATATTGACATGTTAATTTTTCAGTGGACAACATTTCTAGCAGATGAAATAAGCTTAGTGCACTGCTTTCACCCTTTCACTGCTGAATAAACTTGAACTGAATTCAGAACTAATACCAAGTGACTAGTTGACCAAGATCTAAACTGTTTACAACTTGTGCCATTTTTGCCTTAGCTCAAAATGCCTAAAACTGGTCTTTGAGAAATTCAAATGACTTCAATAAAGCTATGCAATTATACCTTGACCCAGGTATATAGGCAAATAGAGTGCTAGGCAGTACATAATGCCAGTTTTTGTGTGAAATGACCAATAAGAATATCTTTAAAAATCGTTTAACCCTTTCCCTCATATAAAGCTGTTTTTATGCATTAGCAAACAGAGTAGACTCAGATCAGACAACTCCTATGGAAGCTGTCTGATCTGGGTCTTCTGTTTCTTTTGACACAATATAGATCGGATTCTACAGTTTTTGTCAAAGCAAAAACTTCTCTTCAGAGAAATAATGTGTTTTACACATTAAAAATAAGAGTAGATTAGATCAGACGGCTGCTATAGAAGCTGTCTGATCAGGGTCTGCTCTTTTTACATTTGACAAGATATAGATTTGATTTTACAGTTTTTTTCAAAGCTAAAACTTCTATTTATGGCATTAACAATTTTTTTAAGCATTAGCAAACAAAAGTAGTCTTTAGTAGGTGTTTAGAAATAAGTCTAGCTCTAGGTGTGAATATCTGACGATAATTCAATTAAATGGGTCATTAGTATTTTTAACAATTGAAATTGAGAAGAGTTACGTCTACTGTTATAATTAAGTTATATTTACTCAGTTATTTCATTAATATCATACAAGATTCAGACATTTTAGGACTTTTTAATGTGTTGTCATCAAATTTTATAAAAAAAAGTTATATTTAAGATGCTTTTTGGGGCAGCAGACTTAATCCACAGTAGTAAGTTTAACACCTATCATTGTTGGGGGGGGGGGGGGGATTATCATGACTTATATCAGTTGGGCCATTGCATAATCATGTTTTCACAGTTTTCTTAAACATTACCATGACTTACATCAGTTGGGTTTGGACCCAGATCAAAAGTCTAGATGGTGATCATTTTCCTTGATTGGCTGAATTGTTACTTTCCTATATCTCTCACATCTAATTTGAGAGACATTGGAAGACACTCACACTACACACTGGGGTTAATAGGTCAAAATGCCTTTAATGTTTCGTCTGCAACAAAAAGTTATTGTCATCTGCTTCAATTCTTAAAATAAACTTACTTTCATTTTTTTGCAAAAATATGGTTAAGATGACAAACAGTTTGGATCCTGATGAGATGCCGCAGTATGCGGCCTCTCATCTGGATCCAAACTGTTGGCATAGGTAATCACAGTTTCACCACTAGCATGCAAAGAGTTAAGAGTCAGGCATTGACCTGGAGAGATTTTACTGCCTAGCAGCTATAATCTTTGAACTGCTGCTGGTCTGCAGTTTAGGATCTGGAGTTGATATTTAACCCTTAATTTCTCTCATATAAACTTGTTTTCATGCATCTGCAAACAGAGTAGACCCAGATAAGGTGGCTCCTATAGGATCAAGGTCTGTTATTTGCTAATGGAATTTGATAGATGTTTCTATGCCTTCTAAAACAGCTACACTGATTCACCTTCAACATTTTACTATAAATAGTTATAAATAGAATGATACTCTAGCACTCCAATGCAGTTATCTCCCTTTGTCCCTTATGGCTATGCTGATGGGACAAGGGAAACAAGGACATGTTGTATTGCTATGCAAGACATGAGTCCCCCACCGGACTGAAAAAAAACCCTCCGCTCTCCCCACCCCACCCACCCATGGTGTGGTTGACCATGGAATATACATGACCACCTGAATGGTATTAGTACCTACTTTCATACATTAAATCAGTAAATAAAAAGTTATTGTCCCGACAAGAAAATATGAAAAAGGGGAGTAACTCCAAAAATATTGATGCTAGAGTTATTGCCCTTGTGCATGACACTACACCTCACCATGCTTGTTTCATATGAGAAGTTTCAAATCAATTGAACCAGTACATAAAGAGTTATTAACTGGACAAGAAAATATGAAAATGGGAATAACTCCAAAAATATAGATGCTAGAGTTATGGCCCTTGTGCATGACATTACCCCTCATCATGCTTGTTCCATATGTGAAGTTTCAAATCAATTGAACCAGTAGATAAAAAGTTATTGTCCGGACAAAAAATATGAAAAAGGGGAATAACTCCAAAAATATTGATGCTAGAGTTATGGCCCTTGTGCATGACACTACTCCTGATCATGCTTCTTCAATGTGTGAAGTTATAATGAATTTGGCCTAACTTTGTAGGAGATATTGCCCGGACACGAAGCGTGACAGACAGACTGACAAGAAAATATGAAAAAGGGGAATAACTCCAAAAATATCGATGCTAGAGTTATGACCCTTGTGTATGACACTACTCCTCATCATGATTGTTCCATATGTGAAGTTTCAAATCAATTGAACCAGTAGATAAAGAGTTATTGTCCGGACAAAAAAATATGTAAAAGGGGAATAACTCCAAAAATATTGATGCTAGAGTTATGGCCCTTGTGCATGACACTAGCCCTTATCATGCTCCTTCAATGTTTGAAGTAATAATGAATTTGGCCTAACTTTGTAGGAGATATGGCCCGGACACGAAGTGTGACAGATGGACTGACAAGAAAATATGAAAAAGGTGAATAACTCCAAAAATATTGATGCTAGAGTTATGGCCCTTGTGTATGACACTACCCCTCATCATGATTGTTCCATATGTGAAGTTTCAAATCAATTGAACCAGTAGATAAAGAGTTATTGTCCAGACAAAAAAATATGTAAAAGGGGAATAACTCCAAAAATATTGATGCTAGATTTATGGCCCTTGTGCATGACACTAGCCCTCATCATGCTCCTTCAATGTGTGAAGTTATAATGAATTTGGCATAACTTTGTAGGAGATATGGCCCGGACACGAAGCGTGACAGACGGACGGACGGACAGACGGACAGACGGACGGACGGACGGACGGACGGACGGAATCGAGCAAACCTATAGTCCCCCAACCGGTAACCGGTGGGGGACTAATAACTGTGAGGAAATTACCTTTTAAGTGTTACAGATTCTGATGTTAAGTAGCATAAAAACCCAGGGTGAGACCATTTATGGCCCAGGGGTCATTATTTGAACACACCTGGTAGTGGTATATTAGGTGATGCTTCATACATAATATCTTAGCTCTAGATTATGTGGTTTCAGACAAAGATTTTTAAAGGTTTCCCTATATAAGTCTATGTAAAAACTACAAGCCCCAGGGCAGGGCCATTTTTGGCCCGGGGGTCATCATTTTAACAAACTTGGTAAAGGACCATTAGATGATGCTATATACCAAATATCAAAGCTCTAGAAATTGTGGTTTCAGAGAAGAAGATTTTTAAAGATTTAAAAAAAAAACCTGTAAAAGTAGTGGGGCGGGGCCATTTTTTGCCCGGGGGTCATGATTTTAACAAAACTGATAGAGGACATCCTAAGGTACATTTCTGTGAAATTTGGTTGAAATCCTCCCAGTGGTTTAGGAGAAGAAGTCATTTGAAATAAAAGTGAACGGACAGACGGACGGACATACTAACAAATGGGTAGTTGTGTGACTTTTTCCTTTGATCTTTTCTTGTGGGACTAGTCCCACAAGAAAAACTATTTTTGGCTCTAACTTTGGAAAAGAATGATCTGGAAGCTAACCCTAACCCTAACCCTATGTCCCACAACTGGCCAGGTTAATGTCACAAGAAATGGCCAGGTTAATGTCACAAGAGATGGCCAGGTTAATGATTTTACTTGTGGGACTAGTTAGAAAAAGTCACACAACTACCCTTTGGTGAGTGCGGACAGACGGACAGACGGACAGACGGACAGACGGACAGACGGACAGACGGACGACGGACGACAGGCGGTCACAATAGCTCACCTTGAGCCTTTGGCTCAGGTGAGCTAAAAATGACCACGCCCTCTGGCGGCCATGTTTTTTGCCGGATCAAAATTCTTTTAACAACTTTTGAAGTCTATCAACTAATAAACATTTTGGTGAAAACTATATTCAAATCGGACAAGTCATTCTGGAGAAGAAGATTTTTCTAGAAATTGTGTACGGTTGCCATGGCAACAAGACCGATGGCCCCACCCACTATCTTTTAACAACTTTTGAAGCACCCACCAACAGTATGTATCTGACCAAGTTTGGTTACAATTGGGCAGTCGGTTTCAAAGAAGAAGTCGTTTGAAATTGTTGACGGACAGACGGACGCCGGACACAGGGGTATCACAAAAGCTCACCTTGAGCACTTTGTGCTCTGGTGAGCTAAAAATGAAATGACCATTGCAGACAGTTTGGATCCAGATGAGACACTGAGTAACTTGGCGTCATTATTTGAAGGATTTGACACTCTTGTTATTATTGAACAAGAGGGCCATGAGGCCCTGAAGCGCTCACCTGAGATAACCCCAGGGGCGGGGCCATTTTTGACCACAAGAAATCATGTGTACTACCTTGGTAGAGAACCACTAGGCAAAGCAATATGCCATTAATTAAAGGTCTAAGCCTTATCGAGGGCTTGGTGCAAAACTATTCTAACTCCTTCACTTTAGTGAAGGAGTTAGAATAGTTTTGCACCAAGCCCTCGTTATGGTTTCAGAGAAAAATAATATTTTATATTTTACCCATGAAAAACTGATAAGCCCTGAGGCAGGGCCAGGTTTCACCCAGTGGTCAGGGTCGTAAGTTAAACATTTTTGGCAGAGGACCACAAGCCACAGCTACATATTTGTAGAGGACCATTAGATCATGTTACATACCAAATATCAATGGTCTAGGCCTCACAGTTTCAGTAGATTTTTAAAGATTTTCCAATGAAAAACTGATAAGCCCTTGGGCGGGACCATTTTTGGCCCGGCGGTCATAATTTGAACAATATTTGTAGAGGACCATAAGATCATGCTACATACCAAATATCAAAGGTCTAGGCCTTACAGTTTGAGAGAAGAAGAGTTTTAAAGATTTTCCTTTGAAAAACTAATAAGCCCATGGGCGGGGCCATTTTTGGCCCTGGGGTCATAATTCGAACAACGTTTGTAGAGGACCAATAGATCATGCTACATACCAAATATCAAAGGTCTAGGCCTTACAGTTTGAGAGAAGAAGATTTTTAAAGATTTTCCTATGAAAAACTGATAAGTCCTTGGGCGGGGCCATTTTTGGCCCGGGGGTCATAATTTGAACAATATTTGTAGATGACCATAAGATCATGCTACATACCAAATATCAAAGGTCTAGGCCTTACAGTTTGAGAGAAGATTTTTAAAGATTTTCCTATGAAAAACTGATAAGCCTTTGGGTGGGGCCATTTTTGGCCTGGGGGTCATAATTTGAACAATCTTTGTAGAGGACCATAAGATCATGCTACATACCAAATATCAAAGGTCTAGGCTTTACAGTTTCAGAGAAGAAGATTTTTAAAGATTTTCCAATATTACCATATATGGAAAAAAAGACCACGCCCTCTGGCGGCCATGTTTTTTGCCGGATCAAAATTCTTTTAACAACTTTTAAAGTCTATCAACTGAGAAACATTTTGGTGAAAACTATATTCAAATCGGACAAGTCATTCTGGAGAAGAAGATTTTTCTAGATATTGTGTACAGTTGCCATGGCAACAAGACCGATGGCCCCACCCACTATCGTTTAACAACTTTTGAAGCACCCACCCACAGTATGTATCTGACCAAGTTTGGTTACAATTGGGCAGTCGGTTTCAGAGAAGAAGTCGTTTGAAATTGTTGACGGACAGACAGACGGACAGACGGACAGACTGACAGACGGACAGACGGACGCCGGACACAGGGGTATCACAATAGCTCACCTTGAGCACTTTGTGCTCTGGTGAGCTAAAAAGTATTATGTCATTGAACCCTAAGAGACGAGTATACTTATCCTTAACAATCAATGTACCTATGAAAAGTACACTTATCTGGATCCAAAATGTTTTCAAAATCCTAATAAAATCCAGTACACCGAGTAACTGAGGATCCAAACTGTTTGTAGACCAAGATTGGAAGGATCCTCACATGTGACAATTATTGCTATGCTTTTCTGTAGGTGTCGGCCTGGTGAGATTTTGTTTCCGGGTCGTTGTAGCCTTGCAAATAGTTCTTTGAACAAGAGTACCGCATACGGTACATAATACGCCCACTTGCAAACTTTCTCCAATTCAACATGCCTTATAAGTGTTGACATTTTCTAATCTGAGCTTCAGATCTTGATTTCCATATTAAGGTGATACTATTTTTAAAAAAATTGAAGTGAAAAACTTATTAAATAAACAAGAGGGCCATGAGGCCCTAAAGCGCTCACCAGATATAACCCCAGGGGCTGGGCCATTTTTGACCACAAGAAATCATGTGTACACCCTTGGTAGAGAACCACAAGGCAAAGCAATATGCCATTAATTAAAGGTCTAAGCCTTATGGTTTCAGAGAAAATTAATATTTATATTTTTCCCATCAAAAACTGATAAGCCCTGAGGCAGGGCCAAGTTTCGCCCAGTGGTCAGGGTCGTAAGTTAAACATTCTTGGCAGAGGACCACAAGCCACAGTTACATATCTGTAGAGGACCATTAGATCATGTTACATACCAAATATCAAAGGTCTAGGCCTTACAGTTTCAGTAGATTTATAAAGATTTTCCAATGAAAAACTGATAAGCCCTTGGGCGGGGCCATTTTTGGCCCAGTGTTCATAATTTGAACAATATTTGTAGAGGACCATAAGATCATGCTACATATTAAATACCAAAGGTCTAGGCCTTACAGTTTGAGAGAAGAAGATTTTTAAAGATTTTCCTATGAAAAACTGATAAGCCCTTGGGCGGGGCCATTTTTGGCCCGGGGGTCATAATTTGAACAATCTTTGTAGAGGACCATAATATCATGCTACATAACAAATATCAAAGGTCTAGGCCTTACAGTTTCAAGATTTTTAAAGATATTCCTATGAAAAACTGATAAGCCCTTGGGTGGGGCCATTTTTGGCCCGGGGGTCATAATTTGAACAACTTAAGTAGAGGACCATAAGATCATGCTACATACCAAATATCAAAGGTCTAGGCCTTACAGTTTGAGAGAAGAAGATTTTTAAAGATTTTCCAATGAAAAACTGATAAGCCCTTGGGTGGGGCCATTTTTGGCCCGGGGGTCATAATTTGAACAATCTTTGTAGAGGACCATAAGATCATGCTACATACCAAATATCAAAGGTCTAGGCCTTACAGTTTGAGAGAAGAAGATTTTTAAAGATTTTCCTATGAAAAACTGATAAGCCCTTGGGCGGGGCCATTTTTGGCCCGGGGGTCATAATTTGAACAATCTTTGTAGAGGACCATAAGATCATGCTACATACCAAATATCAAAGGTCTAGGTCTTACAGTTTCAGAGAAGAAGATTTTTAAAGATTTTCCTATGAACAAGAGGGCCAGAATGGCCCTGAAGCGCTCACCAGACAATCAGAGGAGAAGATTTTCAAAGTTTTCACTATATGTTTCTATAGAGAACTAGCCGGCCCTGGGGCGGGCCAATTTTGACCCCAGGGAAATAATTTAGAACAAGAGGGCCATTGGCCCTATATCGCTCACCTGAGTTACAGTAATACATGTATATTGACATGTTAATTTTTCAGTGGACAACATTTCTAGCAGATGAAATAAGCTTAGTGCACTGCTTTCACCCTTTCACTGCTGAATAAACTTGAACTGAATTCAGAACTAATACCAAGTGACTGGTTGACCAAGATCTAAACTGTTTACAACTTGTGCCATTTTTGCCTTAGCTCAAAATGCCTAAAACTGGTCTTTGAGAAATTCAAATGACTTCAATAAAGCTATGCAATTATACCTTGACCCAGGTATATAGGCAAATAGAGTGCTAGGCAGTACATAATGCCAGTTTTTGTGTGAAATGACCAATAAGAATATCTTTAAAAATCGTTTAACCCTTTCCCTCATATAAAGCTGTTTTTATGCATTAGCAAACAGAGTAGACTCAGATCAGACGACTCCTACGGAAGCTGTCTGATCTGGGTCTGATCTGTTTCTTTTGACACAATATAGATCGGATTCTACAGTTTTTGTCAAAACAAAAACTTCTCTTCAGAGAAATAATGTGTTTTACACATTAAAAATAAGAGTAGACTAGATCAGACGGCTGCTATAGAAGCTGTCTGATCAGGGTCTGCTCTTTTTACATTTGACAAGATATAGATTTGATTTTACAGTTTTTTTCAAAGCTAAAACTTCTATTTATGGCATTAACAATTTTTTTAAGCATTAGCAAACAAGAGTAGTCCCAGATCAATTTTTGTCAAAGCAAACAGGTTAAGGGTTAATAGGTGTTTAGAAATAAGTCTAGCTCTAGGTGTGAATATCTGATGATAATTCAATTAAACGGGTCATTAGTATTTTTAATATTATCAAGTTTTTTTAAGAATTACCATGACTTATATCAGTTGGGCCATTGCATAATCATGTTTTCACAGTTTTCTTAAACATTACCATGACTTACATCAGTTGGGTTTGGACCCAGATCAAAAGTCTAGATGGTGATCATTTTCCTTGATTGGCTGAATTGTTACTTTCCTATATCTCTCACATCTAATTTGAGAGACATTGGAAGACACCATGTAACATCACTCACACTACACACTGGGGTTAATGGGTCAAAATGCCTTTAATGTTTCGTCTGCAACAAAAAGTTATTGTCATCTGCTTCAATTCTTAAAATAAACTTACTTTCATTTTTTTGCAAAAATATGATTAAGATGACAAACAGTTTGGATCCTGATGAGATGCCGCAGTATGCGGCCTCTCATCTGGATCCAAACTGTTTGCATAGGTAATCACAGTTTCACCACTAGCATGCAAAGAGTTAAGAGTCATGCATTGACCTGGAGAGATTTTACTGCCCAGCAGCTGTAATCTTTGAACTGCTGCTGGTCTGCAGTTTAGGATCTGGAGTTGATATTTAACCCTTAATTTCTCTCATATAAACTTGTTTTCATGCATCTGCAAACAGAGTAGACCCAGATAAGGTGGCTCCTATAGGATCAAGGTCTGTTATTTGCTAATGGAATTTGATAGATGTTTCTATGCCTTCTAAAACAGCTACACTGATTCACCTTCAACATTTTACTATAAATAGTTATAAATAGAATGATACTAGCACTCCAATGCAGTTATCTCCCTTTGTCCCTTATGGCTATGCTGATGGGACAAGGGAAATAACTGTGAGGAAATTACCTTTTAAGTGTTACAGATTCTGATGTTAAGTAGCATAAAACCCCAGGGTGAGACCATTTATGGCCCAGGGGTCATTATTTGAACACACCTGGTAGTGGTATATTAGGTGATGCTTCATACCAAATATCTTAGCTCTAGATTATGTGGTTTCAGACAAAAAGATTTTTAAAGGTTTCCCTATATAAGTCTATGTAAAAACTACAAGCCCCAGGGCAGGGCCATTTTTGGCCCGGGGGTCATCATTTTAACAAACTTGGTAAAGGACCATTAGATGATGCTATATACCAAATATCAAAGCTCTAGAAATTGTGGTTTCAGAGAAGAAGATTTTTAAAGATTTAAAAAAAAAACCTGTAAAAGTAGTGGGGCGGGGCCATTTTTTGCCCGGGGGTCATGATTTTAACAAAACTGATAGAGGACATCCTAAGGTACATTTCTGTGAAATTTGGTTGAAATCCTCCCAGTGGTTTAGGAGAAGAAGTCATTTGAAATAAAAGTGAACGGACAGACGGACGGACAGACGGACAGACGGACGACAGGCGGTCACAATAGCTCACCTTGAGCCTTTGGCTCAGGTGAGCTAAAAACTTGTAGGGGACCTGAACATGATGCTATGAGCCAAATATGAGAGCTGAGATTAACCTTCCAGTTTCAGAGAAGAAGATTTTCAAAGTTTTCTCAATATGTTTCTATTGAAAACTGTCTACTACCCCTGTGGCAGGGCCAATTTTGACCCCAGGGTCATAATTTATATAACTTTTGTAGAGGACCTGAACATGATGCTCTGTGCCAAATATGAAAGATGAGAGCCTTCCAGTTTCCGAGAAGAAGATTTTCAAAGATTTCACTATTTGTTCTATTGAAAACTGCCCACCCCTGGGGCAGGGCCAATTTTGACCCCGGGGCCATACTTTATATAACTTTTGTAGAAGACCTGAACATGATGCTATGTGCCAAATATGAAAGCTGAGAACCTTCCAGTTTCAGAGGAAAAGATTTTCAAGGATTTCAATATTTGTTTCTATTGAAAACTGCCCTACCCTGGGGCGGGGCCAATTTTGACCCAGGGCCCATAATTTACATAACTTTTGTAGAGGACCTGAACATGATGCTTTGTGCCAAATATGAGAGCTGAGAGCCTTTCAGTTTCAGAGAAGAAAATTTTCAAAGATTTCACTATTTGTTTCTTTTGAAAACTGCCCACCCCTGGGGTGGGGCCAATTTTGACCCAGGGGCCATACTTTATATAATTTTTGTAGAAGACCTGAACATGATGCTATGTGCAAAATATGAAAGCTGAGAATCATCCAGTTTCAGAGGAAAATATTTTCAAGGATTTCACTTTTTGTTTCTATTGAAAACTGCCCACCCCTGGGGCGGGGCCAATTTTGACCCCAGGGCGATAATTTATATATCTTTTGTAGAGGACCTGAACATGATGCTCTGTGCCAAATATGAAAGCTGAGAACCTTCCAGTTTCAGACAAGAAGATTTTCAAAGATTTCACTATTTGTTTCTATTGAAAACTGCCCACCCCTGGGGCGGGGCCAATTTTGACCCCGGGGCCATAAATAATATAACTTTTGTAGAGGACCTGAACATGATGCTATGTGCCAAATATGAAAGCTGAGAACCTTCGAGTTTCAGAGGAGAAGATTTTCAAAGATTTCACTATTTGTTTCTTTTGAAACCTGTCCACCCCTGGGGCGGGACCAATTTTGACCCAGGGCCATAATTTATATAAATTTTGTAGAGGACCTGAACATGATGCTATGTGCCAAATATGAAAGCTGAGAGCCTTCCAGTTTCAGAGGAGAAGATTTTCAAAGATTTCACTATTTGTTTCTATTGAAAACTGCCCACCCCTGGGGCGGGGCCAATTTTGACCCAGGGGCCATAATTTATATAACTTTTATAGAGGACCTGAACATGATGCTATGTGCCAAATATGAAAGCTGCAGGGCTTTTTTTCCTTCTTTAATAGAGGCCGATCTTCGGTGACTTCCCAATTGCGAAAAGCCTATTTTTTTCCCAATTTCGGTGAAAGAATTTCCCAAAAGTACGATGCAGAAATTCCCAATATGTTGCCCTCGGTCCAAACAACAAGTCTGCCAATGGCAAAGAAAAACTAAACAAGAGGGCCAGAATGGCCCTGACATCGCTCACCAGACAATCAGATATGTTTCTATTGAAAACTGACCGTCCCTGGGGCGGTGCCAATTTTGACCCTAAGGACACAATATATAACTTTTGTAGATGTATATAACTTTTGTAAATATGAAGCTATGTGCCAAATATTAAATCGGAGAACATTCCAGTTTCAAAGGAGAAGATTTTCAAAGTTTGCACTATAAAATTGTTTCTATTGAAAACTGACCAACCCTGGGGTGGGGCCTATTTTGACAACAGGGGCATAATTTATATAACTTTTGTAGAGGATCGGAAAATGGTGCTATGAGCCAAATATGAAAGCTGATAACTCTGTAGATTCAGAAAAGAAGATTTTCAAAGTTTTCACTATACGTTTCTATAGACAAGAGGGCCATTGAAAGTGTTAATTTTTCAGACAAACAAATTACAGATGACGGAAACCCTATCACTGCTGAGCATAATTTGACTGAAATTAGCACACAGTTTGGATTCTGATCTGACACATATTATATGTAACTTCATATGTGGTTTGTACAAGAGAGTTAATTGTAAGATTGATATGTATTAAACAGGTAGTTTTAATTATGCAAGGCCATACAAAATTCTGACTAAAGAAAATCAACTGACCTCTCAAATAATCAACTGTTCCTCTGAAAAGGTATGTGTACCCTAGCATTCATAACAGATTTTTTGCATTTGAATATTATTATAAATTATTAAATCGATGGCTCAGCGCAAAACTAGGCTAACTCACTATTTTGGCAAAAATGCTTTTTTCAAAAATTCTCAAGGCTTTTTACATTCCCCTTCATCCCTCAAAATATTCTGCTTATATTCCTTGTATTTTCAAAATTATTGCATTTTTTATAAAATATGCTAAGTCTAAATGGTAATTTCTTCAGTGCAAAACTATGTCTAAGTGGAGTTAGCTAATGTTTTGCTCTCATAATTTGATAAATTAGAAAATATTGTCGGTGCAAAAGGTGTACTAACTTGACTTAGACATAGTTTTGCACTGAGAAATAATGATGAAAATGTAGTGGTACATGTTGATTTCTTTCATTTAATATTTTTTTCTTATGCAAAAAACAAAAAAAGTGGTGCTTTTCATCTTAAAAAAAATAGTTACTGTAAATTTTATAGTTGTAAACCAATAAATAGACCTATTTAAGTATACATGCATCCTTGACCTTCAGACAAGACTATAGAAGTTTGTTTACTATCAAAATTTGAAATTTACAAAAAATTAACAGAGCTCTGTAACTAATTTGTTCTTGTTTGATGCACATGTACTTATAATTATTACGAAGCTTCTTGACAACAGAATAATAACTATTTTGAGGTGTATGATTTTGAGTGGGTGGGGTAAAATTTAAAACTTGCTTAAAATTAGATAAGCTTAATGATGTCAGTGTACAAAGTTACTAAATGAAGTAAGGAAGGCTATGCAATGTGATATATATATTTGCTTATTAATAAATGTTTTTGAAAAGTTTTTAAATGAAATGACATTGACTTCAAAGGCTTTCAGCAGTTTGTTAAAGAAATCATATCTGTTTAACCCTTTCCTTCATATACACACCTTTTCATGCATCTGCAAAGTTTTACAGAGTAGACCCAGATCAGACAGCTCCTATAGTAGCCATCTGAACAGTGTCTGCTCTGTTTGCTAAAGGAATTTGAAAGATATGTTTCTTTAGTTTCTAAAATAGCTACAGTGCTCCACCTTCAATATTTTATTATTTATAACTATTTTGTTCATGAATATTCATAAGTTATTGAAATCTGGTATAAACATAGAACAGGTAAAGGGATAAGCATTATGGATAGGGGGAATCAACAAAGGTTTTGGGTTCTGATACAGGTGATTAATCATGAGGACTGAAGGTCTGAGTAGTTGATAAACCCTCGTCAGAACAAAAATATAATTTGGTAGCGGAATAAAATTCAAGCAACTACATGTATAACTTCACTTAATTGCTATCATGCAGGTCCTATGTTTAAAAATATTTAAACACTTTACTTCATGATAGATATGCCCTTTCACACCTTTACAAATAGAGAAGACCCAGATCAGACAGCTCTAACAGGAGTTAGTCTGGTCTGGGTCTGCTTTGTTTGCTTATTATATAGTACTCT
The DNA here is from genome assembly GCA_963576725.1 of Azorinus chamasolen. NCBI lineage: Eukaryota > Metazoa > Mollusca > Bivalvia > Cardiida > Solecurtidae > Azorinus > Azorinus chamasolen. Next base: position 5,850,503 of record OY755250.1, on the reverse strand, counting down.
ACATTATAGATATGACTTTCCACTATTTGTTGAGACATCAATTTATCATGTGCCTGTATACAATTTTGGTTAATTAACCTGTTACCTATTAAGCTATATTTAGAAGTGTCATATTGATTGAGATTTTCATATGGATATGAGTCGGCTAAGAAATATCGCGATATATCGGAATTCACAGAAAACTGTAAATATTTTGAGTTATAATATGATGTTTTTGGAGGAAAAACTTAAGAATTTTGTAGTTTTGAAGTTTTGAAACCAGTGTGATAAATAGAGCATTTGAAGCAAAAACTCTGTTTATCACAATGGTGTCAAAAAGTGACTTTTAAAGAGACCCAAACTATTACTCAGATTGTAAAGTTAGAAAATAGAGGCAGTCGCAGTAATTATACCAAACAGAATACAAGAAGATAAAATATATTTTGCAGTGTCACATATTGAGTCATCATTTCCTGTTATTGAAAGTCATTATTGTAGAAAAGATGGTAAAATATGTACCTGGGCCAAGAACTTAGTATTGCACTTATGTACAGGCTCTATTTAGAGAATTGCACAAAAAATGTCATCATGTCTCCCAGTCTCCCTCAACATGTACAGGCAAATTTTAAGCACACATTTTAATATTGCTTTTGACTAACCAATCAAGGATCAATGTGATCTATGCAACTCATATAAAATGTCTCAAACTAAAAATGAAAGAAAAGTATGAAAGCCATATTAAAAATAAGGAGTTATCCAGAGAAAACAAAGAAACAGACAAGAAAACAGTGACTCAACAGTCACAGCAGCATGCTTTGATCTTGAAGAGGTGCTAGTGACACCTAAGGCATTTGAATCTACCTTGAGTAATGCTTATGGCTATCTATGGAATGAGTCTACTTTGGGAAGGGGAGCATGTGAAATTTCCAGCAGTGTCTTTGAATACTTAAGTTCAATGGTCAAAAAGGGGAGAAAAAAATATTCAGATAATTGTGGGGGACAAAATAAGAACAAGTATTACGTTTCAGTGTTGTGGTCATGTATGGACCGTATGCCTTGTAAAATTGAGCTCGAGTCTGTGGAGCAAAAGTACCTAGAAAGGGGGCATACACAAAACAAAAATGACTTGGTTCATGCATGTATTGAAAGGATAAGTTGGTCATTTTGTATCTACACGACTGCCTAGTGGATATCTGTTATCAGAGCTGCTCATCGCAAAAATCTGTATCATGTAAAAGATTTAGCTTTATTTTAATTTCAAGTCTGTATCAAAAATGGTAAAAAACATTGATCTTGATACAGACAAAAACAAAGTTCGCTGGACTGAAGTGAGATCTTTTAAACTTGAATCAACCAATCCAAACAAAGTAGTGATTAATATTCTGAAAGTGGGCTATCCTTCTAAAGCAAAATTAACAATGCCAAAAGAGAAAATCCCAGACTCGGTTTTACTGAGTCTGTTCATGAGTAGTTATTAAAAGTGCAACACTACTCATCTCCCTAGCACCGGCTTAAGCACAATTCAGAGTTTTCAAAACTTATTCCATCAAAACTAATGATCAGAAAATATAACAACACTGAGAATGAAGTACAGGTATGATGCAGTATGATTATGCAGGCACAGTTCACTATCTAGATTTACCCCAACGGTTAAGAAGGTACCATACTGAACTGAATGTACAAGATATTGTTCTCAATCAGTTATATGATGAGGATCTAAAGATTACATCTGTGAAATTCAAAGACCTCATTTCGTTGTGCAGGTCAGGTGTGATACCCAGCTCTCATTATATGTTCACTTTTATTATGCCATCCTGCCTCATGAGATGGATTTCTCTAATTCATAGAACTGCATAATGCATTGGTTACCAATCTTGTTAACCCTTTCAATGTAGAATTTTAACCTTCCACTTTGGGAAAATGACTGATAAAATAGAGGTCAGTCTTGAATTTTGACTGGATCCATGGATTGGTTCAAGAGTTATGGTCCTTTCTAACTGAACCCTTAAACTGCTTTCTAAGCATGCCAATAGTTGCACCAGCAAACAGTGTAGGCTCTCTCATCAGAGTCTGCGCAGTCTGCCATAGGAAATCTTTATATCCACAAACAAAACTATTGTCAACGCATAATAATTTGCTGCTCACCATCAGTTTGTATGAAAATTTACCTAATTAATATTCATAGAAGGAGGAATAGTTTTAATTTATTCAGCGGGTTAACCCATTCCCTCATATTGATGCCTTTTGACACCTCTGTAAGTCACCTTTTGAAATCATTGTGATAAATAGAGCAATTGCTCCAATGGAGCTTTAACCCTTTCCCTCATATAAACTTGTTTTCACGCATCTGCAAACAGAGTAGACCCAGATCAGAAGCTCCTCTAGGAGCTGTCTGATCAGGGTCTACTCTGTTTGCTAACAGAATTTCAAAAATCTATGTCTTTACTTTCTAAAATGGCTACAATGTTCCACCTTCCATATTTCATAATAACCTTTTTGTCCATGAATATTCAGTAGGTATTGAATTCTGCAATAATCATAGAACAGGGAAAGGGTTAATGCTCTATTTATCACAACGGTTTCAAAACTACAACATTCTGAAAGTTTCATTATTCTAGTAAATCCTCCATTTCAGTGTATTCATTCAAAGAGGTTGAGTCTATACATAGCCAATGAGGTAATGGGTTAAGGGTTAAATTCTTCAGATTATGTTTGTGTCAAGAGTGCAAGGTGAGGGCATCCATGTCCTCTGGACACATTGCTAGTAAATTTATACAAAATTTGAATTATGACAAACATTGAAGACCTTTATCAAAGTGTTCCTTCAGGAGACCTCTAATCTGGGTCTACAAGATTTAACTTGGTTTGTGAATGCCCTACACCCTTACTTCCCACACTGAAAGGGTTATACAGTCAACTAGAAATACTGGTGGACACTGTCAGTCATACGCTAAAAGGTTGGAGTTATCTTTTAAAAATCATGTCGAATAATAATTATCAAAATAAAAGGGAAATACTGTTCTTTAGCTTCAACCCTACAGCATGTTATAATAATTATTGCAAACAGTATAGACCCATATCAGAGAGCTCCTCTCATAAGGGTCTGCACCGTTCGTGATTTCGAAGTCAGTTTCTGTTAAAATACCAAAATTGCATAAGTAACTGATAAAATAAACTGGTCCAAAGTTTAAGGTTGGCATTAGACCAATACCAAGAGCCTTTTTGCCATTTTCTTCATATTATTCTTTCTACATTACACTTCTTATGCATTTGCAAACTGGCTGCACAGTCTGATCAAATAGCTGCAACATGAAGTGTATGATCAGAGTCTGCACTGTTCCCCATGGGATCTGTTTTTGGGGAAGGTTTTACCTTGCATGCCTGCTATGGGAAAATATCTTCATACACTTGAAAGTATAATTAAATAAGTTAATTCATATAAATGGGTGGGTTTTGAGATTAATTGACAGGTCATAGTTTAAAGAATAAGAGTATTCCTGCTTTTCAGTAGTTCAACAATATTTCTGTAAATCTTGGGACAGTTCATGGAAGGATGTGTGAAGCATAAATATTCATTGAGCAAAGGACTGATGAAATCATTGGTGAAGTTTACATTATAGAAATAGTCTATCATTAATCTATCATTTTATGTTAAAAATACAAAGAACTGGCAGATATGAACTTAAAATTACAATTATGTATTGTTCTAAATGTTTTATTTTGTTCTCTTGTCAATTTGGTAAGAAAATATTAATAATCAGCTAAAGCCTACTTGAGTTAGAACTTATTTTACAAGTATATACCCTCCAATATTCTACATATCTTATGTGCAAAACTATGACTAACTTGACTTAGGTATAGTTTTGTGCTGAGTTTTGATCTAAAATACATTGATTTTCAGTGCAATAGTATAACTAACTTGACTTAGGTATAGTTTTGCGCTGAGTTTTTAACTAAAAGACGTCAATTTTCAGTGCAAAACTATAGCTAACTCAAAAAAGTTATTAAAAACCTCAAAAACATGGTTTTAAAAGAAAATCAACATTATCATAAGTTTAAAGACTTTTGTAGGAATAGATAACTATAAAAATATAAACAAAAGATCAAATAGGAAAAAGAAAAAAAAGTTTTTTTGCTCTCCTGTAAAATTTTCTAAAATGGAGTTAGCCTAGTTTTGCGCTGAGCCATCGAAATAATAATTTCATATTCATAAGTTGAACTTAATATTTTCAAGTTATACAATTTCATGTTAAAATTTATTTCACAATTTATTTAAAATCTTTAATTTGGCATTCTGGAGCCTTTACATGATTTACCCTTCTTCTGAACTGTAGGGCAGGTTATAATGTCATAATGCCAATCACTATTATTAATTAACCCTTCCCTCATATAAATGTGTTTTCACACATTTGAAAATCAGTAGACCAGATCAGATGCCTCCTATAGGAGCCATCTGATCAGGGTCTGCTCTGTTTGTTAATGGAATTTGACAGATCTGTTCCTTTAATTTCTAAAATGGCTACAATGTTCTACCTACAATAATCCATTATAACTATTTTGTCTATGAATATTCAGTAGGTTGTGAAATTTGGAAAATAAATGCTACAATGTTTCACCTTCCATACTTCACTTTAACTATTTTGTTCATGAATATGCAATAGGCATTCAAATTAATAATAAACACAGAACAGGCAAAGGGTCAAGATCTCTGTCTACTAGCTACTACCAGCAGTACAGGTGCACTAAAAATAGCCACTCTCTCCCTCTCTGATGCTTGACCTGATGACCTGTTTATGAGCCAGTAAAGATAAGATGCTTAAAAGTGCAGTCAGCTTCAAGTTTGCTAGAAAACTTGCCACCCGGGTGTGTAGCCAATTTTGACCACAGGAGCATAATTTATATAACTTTTGTAGAAGTCCTGAAGTTGAAGCTATGTGCCAAAAATGAAAGATGCAGATCTTCTAGTTTTAGAGGAGATGGTGTTCAAAGTTCTCACTATATGTTTCTATTGAAAACTGAAAACCCCTGGGGCAGGGCCAATTTTGACCCCAGGGGTATAATTTATATAACTTTTGCAAAGGACCTACAGATGATGCTATGTGCCAAAGATGGAAGCTGAGACCCCTGTAGATTCAGAGGAGAAGAACTTTAAAGGTTCAAATTGTTGACGACGAACGACGGACGACGGACGACGCACGCCGACGGACGACGGACATCAGGCGATCACAAAAGCTCACCCTGAGCACTTTGTGCTCTGGTGAGCTAAAAACAAGACGCAAAATTAAACTCGGGCCATCGGACCTTCGCCCATTCAAAGGGAAGTAACCTACACTCGTCTTCGGGAAGACATAGCGATCACGGTCCCTAAACGCTTTAATCCAACGTAATTTTATTTGTGCAAGCATCTATACGAAGATGACTCAGCACTCTATTTATGACCGAGATGCTGCGAATTTATCGACCCGATTTGATTTGTTGAATCGAGAACTAAATCCAGTAATTTCGCACGATTTATTAAACTGCCTGGAGATTTTACGCGGTCATCATTTCAGATTAAATTGTTTGAAATGCTTCGTGATAGCTTTCTGTACACGCTTAAAATTTATGAACAATAATTAAATCGTTTTCTGAACGAATACTGTAGAACATATTCTTACGGTTATCTGAATTAATATTTGGAAAACAAGCACTCCCTAAACAAACTTTAAAAATGTCGAAAAACGGAAAGTATTATATAAAATCCGTTAAAAGGGCTGCAGAAGATAAAAAACAGCGCAGCCTTTTCACCGTTGGTGTCAAAAGGACAAAGTCGGATTCATTTTCCTCTTTGACAGCACAAGCGTCTGCTTAAGTTCAAGGTCAGTCAGATCTCCCAGTGTCAGAAGACCAGACAGTCAACTCACCGGATTTCACCCGACCTTTCCTAATGTATCTAAGTCTCACTCTGTATTTGAATCATCAAATGTGGCAAGCATAACTCAACCACCCCCTACATTGTCCCATAGTGATGCATCTGAGTTTCTTACTGTCTCAACACCTACAATATCCATAGATAGTCATTCAATATCCACAGATAGTCATTCTCTTGACACATATGATGGCCGCAAAGCAGTTCTGCTGAAGTATGAACTCAGACACCCATGGGTGTTGCTTATAATATTGATGTATGACTATCTTCAAGACTTGAAAGTCAGTCTACATTTCTTTCCCAATTTGGTCGAAAATCGCGCTTGAATTTCCCAAAATGAAAGGCTAAGGCCCCTTCCCAATTTTGGGAAAAAAAGCCCTGAGCTGTGAGCCTTCCAGTTTCAGAGAAGAAGATTTTCAAAGTTTGCACTATATGATTCTATAGAAAACTGCCCACCCCTGGGGCGGGGCCAATTTTGACCCCAGGGCCATAATTTATATAACTTTTGTAGAGAACCTGAACATGATGCTATGTGCCAATTATGAAAGCTGAGAATCTTCTGGTTTCAGAGGAGAAGATTTTCAAAGTTTTACTATATGTTTCTATTGAAAACAAGGCACCCCTGGGGCGGGGTCAATTTTGACCCCAGGGGCATAATTTATATAACTTTTGTAGAGGACCTGAATATGATTCTATGTGCCAAAAATGAAAGTTGAGATCCCTGTAGATTCAGAGAAGATTTTTAAAGGTTCAAATTGTTGACAACGAACGACGGACGCACGACGCAAGCCGGCGGACGACGGACAACGGGCGATCACAATAGCTCACCCTGAGCACTTTGTGCTCTGGTGAGCTAAAAACTGATAAGCCCTTGGGCGGGACCATTTTTGGCCCGGGGGTCATAATATGAACAACCTTTATAGAGGACCATAAGATCATGCTACATACCAAATATCAAAGGTCTAGGTCTTACAGTTTCAGAGAAGAAGATTTTTAAAGATTTTCCTATGAAAAACTGATAAGCCCTTGGGCGGGGCCATTTTTGGCCCGGGGGTCATAATATGAACAAGCTTTATAGAGGACCATAAGATCATGCTACATACCAAATATCAAAGGTCTAGGCCTTACAGTTTCAGAGAAGAAGATTTTTAAAGATTTTCCAATGAAAAACTGATAAGCCCTTGGGTGGGGCCATTTTTGGCCTGGGGGTCATAATTTGAACAATATTTGTAGAGGACCATAAGATCATGCTACATACCAAATATCAAAGGTCTAGGCCTTACAGTTTGAGAGAAGAAGATTTTTAAAGATTTTCCTATGAAAAACTGATAAGCCCTTGGGCGGGGCCATTTTTGGCCCGGGGGTCATAATTTGAACAATCTTTGTATAGGACCATAAGATCATGCTACATACCAAATATCAAAGGTCTAGGTCTTACAGTTTCAGAGAAGAAGATTTTTAAAGATTTTCCTATGAAAAACTGATAAGCCCTTGGGCGGGGCCATTTTTGGCCCGGGGGTCATAATATGAACAACCTTTATAGAGGACCATAAGATCATGCTACATACCAAATATCAAGGGTCTAGGACATATGGTTTCAGAAAAGAAGATTTTTAAAGATTTTCATATATTACCATATATGGAAAAAATGACCACGCCCTCTGGCGGCCATGTTTTTTGCCGGATCAAAATTCTTTTAACAACTTTTAAAGTCTATCAACTGAGAAACATTTTGGTGAAAACTATATTCAAATCGGACAAGTCATTCTGGAGAAGAAGATTTTTCTAGATATTGCATACAGTTGCCATGGCAACAAGACCGATGGCCCCGCCCACTATCTTTTAACAACTTTTGAAGCACACACCCACAGTATGTATCTGACCAAGTTTGGTTACAATTGGGCAGTCGGTTTCAGAGAAGAAGTCGTTTGAAATTGTTGACGGACAGACAGACGGACGGACGGACAACGGACGCCGGACACAGGGGTATCACAATAGCTCACCTTGAGCACTTTGTGCTCTGGTGAGCTAAAAAGTTACAGCTAATCCTCATATTTGCAGATTTTTGAAAAGTGCAACGGCCATTATAAACTCTGTAAAAACAAACTGAATGAACCTCTAAATAAACTCAGCTTCAGATTTTGTTGCTTAAAACATTTCTGTTAAGTTTCATTTATATCATTTTAATAGTTTTCCCAGAAAACAAGAGACAAACTAAAAGCTGAACGACAACAGGGTTGTCATTAGTAACCGATTACCGATGCAAACCATGGGTTGTTTTCGTCGCTGCATCGGTTATTTTTTGTGCCGAGACAAAGTTATAAAAAAGTAATTTTACGTGAGCATCGGTTATTTCTGTCCGTGTCGTTGCGTATACGGCGATGTACTCGGCTCTTATCGTTACGATCCTTATATAGAAAGTCGGTTCATCACAGCAATGGAGAACAAAACGAAACGAAAGCATTCTAGTTTATTCGACTTCGGTTTCAAGCCGACAGGTGATAAAATAAAGTTGAAACAGTTGTTGTTCCTCTGTTTATTCTGTTTAATTGTTATTCGCCTTTGTTACCGTTCTAGCGCCTGCAAATTTCGCATGGTGTTTTCTAGTTCAATATTTTCAATTCCGACGTGAAACGTTCGATCGCCCCGTCGACCGATGCATTCTAATACATCCAATAGTTTTCTACCCTCGAAAGAACCACTTACGATAAATCCAACAACGTGGACTGATATCAGAATATACAGTTGCTGATGTTTTACTTCCGATTGCTAATTCTCGGGATTTTTCGTATCACGTTCGGGAATTCGGACCTGTTACCGTTCGTACACCTACAGCTCAAACCATGTTTTGAAGAACGGAAAACACTTGAAATGCACAAAATAACTTATTATATTAATAAAATAACAATTTCATGAAAACATTCTCACAAGAAAAGGTCTCATTTAAAAATGATTTCCCTTTCCCTTGTGCACATATTCAAAACTGGTAAGAGCTTGTTTGTAGTTTTCCATTTGGTGTTAGTCAAGTTCTTGTTTGACTTTAGCATGCAGTTGATGAGTTGCATTATTTTTAAGGTAAGAGCCTCATGTTTCTTTGCTATTTCATTTTACAAGGAAATAAAACATTGCATTGATTTACTTTAAAAATAAACAAGAGGGCCATTGGCCCTATATCGCTCACCTGAGTTACAGTAATACATGTATATTGACATGTTAATTTTTCAGTGGACAACATTTCTAGCAGATGAAATAAGCTTAGTGCACTGCTTTCACCCTTTCACTGCTGAATAAACTTGAATTGAATTCAGAACTAATACCAAGTGACTGGTTGACCAAGATCTAAACTATTTACAACTTGTGCCATTTTTGCCTTAGCTCAAAATGCCTAAAACTGGTCTTTGAGAAATTCAAATGACTTCAATAAAGCTATGCAATTATACCTTGACCCAGGTATATAGGCAAATAGAGTGCTAGGCAGTACATAATGCCAGTTTTTGTGTGAAATGACCAATAAGAATATCTTTAAAAATCGTTTAACCCTTTCCCTCATATAAAGCTGTTTTTATGCATTAGCAAACAGAGTAGACTTAGATCAGACGACTGTTTCTTTGGACACAATATAGATCGGATTCTACAGTTTTTGTCAAAGCAATAACTTCTCTTCAGAGAAATAATGTGTTTTACACATTAAAAATAAGAGTAGACTAGATCTATAGAAGCTGTCTGATCAGGGTCTGCTCTTTTTACATTTGACAAGATATAGATTTGATTTTACAGTTTTTTTCAAAGCTAAAACTTCTATTTATGGCATTAACAATTTTTTTAAGCATTAGCAAACAAGAGTAGTCCCAGATCAATTTTTGTCAAAGCAAACAGGTTAAGGGTTAATAGGTGTTTAGAAATAAGTCTAGCTCTAGGTGTGAATATCTGATGATAATTCAATTAAACGGGTCATTAGTATTTTTAACAATTGAAATTGAGAAGAGTTACGTCTACTGTTATAATTAAGTTATATTTACTCAGTTATTTCATTAATATCATACAAGATTCAGACATTTTAGGACTTTTTAATGACTGTGTTGTCATCAAATTTTATAAAAAAAAGAGTTATATTTAAGATGCTTTTTGGGGCAGCAGACTTAATCCACAGTAGTAAGTTTAACACCTATCATTGTTAGGGGGGGGGGGGATTATCATGTTTTCTTAAGAATTACCATGACTTATATCAGTTGGGCCATTGCATAATCATGTTTTCACAGTTTTCTTAAACATTACCATGACTTACATCAGTTGGGTTTGGACCCAGATCAAAAGTCTAGATGGTGATCATTTTCCTTGATTGGCTGAATTGTTACTTTCCTATATCTCTCACATCTAATTTGAGAGACATTGGAAGACACCATGTAACATCACTCACACTACACACTGGGGTTAATGGGTCAAAATGCCTTTAATGTTTCGTCTGCAACAAAAAGTTATTGTCATCTGCTTCAATTCTTAAAATAAACTTAATTTCATTTTTTTGCAAAAATATGGTTAAGATGACAAACAGGTTGGATCCTGATGAGATGCCGCAGTATGCGGCCTCTCATCTGGATCCAAACTGTTTGCATAGGTAATCACAGTTTCACCACTAGCATGCAAAGAGTTAAAAGTCATGCATTGACCTGGAGAGATTTTACTGCCCAGCAGCTGTAATCTTTGAACTGCTGCTGGTCTGCAGTTTAGGATCTGGAGTTGATATTTAACCCTTAATTTCTCTCATATAAACTTGTTTTCATGCATCTGCAAACAGAGTAGACCCAGATAAGGTGGCTCCTATAGGATCAAGGTCTGTTATTTGCTAATGGAATTTGATAGATGTTTCTATGCCTTCTAAAACAGCTACACTGATTCACCTTCAACAATTTACTATAAATAGTTATAAATAGAATGATACAAGCACTCCAATGCAGTTATCTCCCTTTGTCCCTTATGGCTATGCTGATGGGACAAGGGAAATAACTGTGAGGAAATTACCTTTTAAGTGTTACAGATTCTGATGTTAAGTAGCAAAAAACCCCAGGGTGAGACCATTTATGGCCCAGGGGTCATTATTTGAACACATCTGGTAGTGGTATATTAGGTGATGCTTCATACCAAATATCTTAGCTCTAGATTATGTGGTTTCAGACAAAAAGATTTTTAAAGGTTTCCCTATATAAGTCTATGTAAAAACTACAAGTCCCAGGGCAGGGCCATTTTTGGCCCGGGGGTCATCATTTTAACAAACTTGGTAAAGGACCATTAGATGATGCTATATACCAAATATCAAAGCTCTAGAAATTGTGGTTTCAGAGAAGAAGATTTTTAAAGATTTAAAAAAAAAACCTGTAAAAGTAGTGGGGCGGGGCCATTTTTTGCCCGGGGGTCATGATTTTAACAAAACTGATAGAGGACATCCTAAGGTACATTTCTGTGAAATTTGGTTGAAATCCTCCCAGTGGTTTAGGAGAAGAAGTCATTTGAAATAAAAGTGAACGGACAGACGGACGGACAGACGGACAACGGACGACAGGCGGTCACAATAGCTCACCTTGAGCCTTTGGCTCAGGTGAGCTAAAAAGCTTGGTTGCTACTTTGGGGGCATCACAAACACACTTTTTCAAAATGATCTCTGTTTATGTACTAAAGAAGATTATTTTTGAACTAAATAATATGCAGTGAAAATTCTAGATTCTTAATCTAAATTAAACAAAATTCACACTGGTGAATACCTAGGTTTCATCATTTTAACTAAGAAATATTTTGCTTATATTAGATTAAATTTATTTGTCAATAAACTGTATCTAGATCTACTTAACAAAATAGAAATCCTGAAAAACTGGCACCAAGTTTTAAACGATTTTAATTTACCAAGCATAACTGGAAGTTGAAGAGGTACATGCATGTTTATCAATATAGGGTATAACTCACAAACTGTATACAATACTACGAAGCAAAACATTTCAAATATGATTTATACCTTCACTTTGTTGTAAAACTGAGTTGCACTGTAAGTTTTTCACTGATAAAATAACAAAAGCAAGATTGCTAAAAAACTTGTTCTAGAAGAGTTTTAAATCATTTGGTGATTTACCAGTGGAAAACTTTACTGTTTAAGTTTTGCAAGAATATGAAGTGGGTAAACAAGCCTCATATAGATTAAAAACATGCACAAAAAACAGTGTTTATACTTACTGGTTACTTATAGGAGACTTTTAAATTTATTTCCTATTCTTGCAAGTAGTATAGTCATATTTGTATGTGTTATTCTCTCTAATAATATAAGATCTGCTTCTAAAAGTTGGCAAAATACAGTTAATTAGAGTGTGAAAATTGGCCAAGGAGAGCTTGGGGTGTCCAAATGCTTAAAATCGTTTTGAGCCGGGGGGGCTTTGCCCCCCCTGGCCCCACCACCAGGGCATTGCCCTGGACCCACGGGGGGGCCTAAGCGGCCCCTCGACCCCCGGCTAAATCGCTTGATTCTCTATAAAAATCTGTTGTTCCAAAACTTAATGACAACCCTGCGACAAACAAAGCAACAAACACACAAAGTTCAAGGACCATAACTTTAGAATAAAATGACTTACCAAACAACCGCAATATATGTGAAAATTCATATTAAGGTTTGACCATATAAACAAGAGGGCCATGAGGCCCTGAAGCGCTCACCTGAGATAACCCCAGGGGCTGGGCCATTTTTGACCACAAAGAATTATGTGGACAACCTTGGTAGAGAACCACAAGGCAAAGCAGTATGCCATTAATTAAAGGTCTAAGCCTTATAAATGTTTTTTTTCTGAGAGAAATAATATTTCATATTTTTCCCATGAAAAACTGATCAGCCCTGAGGCAGGGCCAAGTTTCGCCCAGTGGTCAGGGTTGTAAGTTAAACATTCTTGGCAGAGGACCACAAGCCACAGCTACATATTTATAGAGGACCATTAGATCATGTTAGTCACACCAAATATCAATGGTCTAGGCCTTACAGTTTCAGTAGATTTTTAAAGATTTTCCAATGAAAAACTGATAAGCCCTTGGGCGGGGCCATTTTTGGCCGGGGGGTTATAATTTGAACAATATTTGTAGATGACCATAAGATCATGCTACATACCAAATATCAAAGGTCTAGGCCTTACAGTTTGAGAGAAGAAGATTTTTAAAGATTTTCCTATGAAAAACTGATAAGCCCTTGGGCGGGGCCATTTTTGGCCCGGGGGTCATAATTTGAACCACTTTTATAGAGGACCATTAGATCATGCTACATACCAAATATCAAAGGTCTAGGCCTAACAGTTTCAGAGAAGAAGATTTTTAAAGATTTTCCTATAAACAAGAGGGCCATTGGCCCTATATCGCTCACCTGAGTTACAGTAATACATGTATATTGACATGTTAATTTTTCAGTGGACAACATTTCTAGCAGATGAAATAAGCTTAGTGCACTGCTTTCACCTTTAACTGCTGAATAAACTTGAACTGAATTCAGAACTAATACCAAGTGACTGGTTGACCAAGACCTAAACTGTTTACAACTTGTGCCATTTTTGCCTTAGCTCAAAATGCCTAAAACTGGTCTTTGAGAAATTCAAATGACTTCAATAAAGCTATGCAATTATACCTTGACCCAGGTATATAGGCAAATAGAGTGCTAGGCAGTACATAATGCCAGTTTTTGTGTGAAATGACCAATAAGAATATCTTTAAAAATCGTTTAACCCTTTCCCTCATATAAAGCTGTTTTTATGCATTAGCAAACAGAGTAGACTCAGATCAGACGACTCCTACGGAAGCTGTCTGATCTGGGTCTTCTCTGTTTCTTTTGACACAATATAGATCGGATTCTACAGTTTTTGTCAAAGCAAAAACTTCTCTTCAGAGAAATAATGTGTTTTACACATTAAAAATAAGAGTAGACTAGATCAGACGGCTGCTATAGAAGCTGTCTGATCAGGGTCTGCTCTTTTTACATTTGACAAGATATAGATTTGATTTTACAGTTTTTTTCAAAGCTAAAACTTCTATTTATGGCAATAAATTTTTTTTAAGCATTAGCAAACAAGAGTGGTCCCAGATCAATTTTTGTCAAAGCAAACAGGTTAAGGGTTAATAGGTGTTTAGAAATAATTCTAGCTCTAGGTGTGAATATCTGAAGATAATTCAATTAAACGGGTCATTAGTATTTTTAACAATTGAAATTGAGAAGAGTTACCTCTACTGTTATAATGAAGTTATATTTACTTAGTTATTTCATTAATATCATACAAGATTCAGACATTTTAGAACTTTTTAATGTGTTGTCATCAAATTTTATGAAAAAGTAATATTTAAGATGCTTTTTGGGGCAGCAGACTTAATCCACAGTAGTAAGTTTAACCTATCATTGTTAAGGGGGGGGGGGGGCAAATGCATTATCATGTTTTCTTAAGAATTACCATGACTTATATCAGTTGGGCCATTGCATAATCATGTTTTCACAGTTTTCTTAAACATTACCATGACTTACATCAGTTGGGTTTGGACCCAGATCAAAAGTCTAGATGGTGATCATTTTCCTTGATTGCCTGAATTGTTACTTTCCTATATCTCTCACATCTAATTTGAGAGACATTGGAAGACACCATTTAACATCACTCACACTACACACTGGGGTTAATGGGTCAAAATGCCTTTAATGTTTCGTCTGCAACAAAAAGTTATTGTCATCTGCTTCAATTCTTAAAATAAACTTACTTTCATTTTTTTGCAAAAATATGGTTAAGATGACAAACAGTTTGGATCCTGATGAGACGCCGCAGTATGCGGCCTCTCATCTGGATCCAAACTGTTTGCATAGGTAATCACAGTTTCACCACTAGCATGCAAAGAGTTAAGAGTCAGCATTGACCTGGAGAGATTTTACTGCCAAGCAGCTGTAACTTTGACCTGCTGCTGGTCTGCAGATCTGGAGTTGTTTATTTAACCCTTAATTTCTCTCATGTAAACTTGTTTTCATGCATCTGCAAACAGAGTAGACCCAGATAAGGTGGCTCCTATAGGATCAAGGTCTGTTATTTGCTAATGGAATTTGATAGATGTTTCTATGCCTTCTAAAACAGCTACACTGATTCACCTTCAACATTTTATTATAAATAGTTATAAATAGAATGATACTAGCAATCCAATGCAGTTATCTCCCTTTGTCCCTTATGGCTATGCTGATGGGACAAGGGAAATAACTGTGAGGAAATTACCTTTTAAGTGTTACAGATTCTGATGTTAAGTAGCATAAAACCCCAGGGTGAGACCATTTATGGCCCAGGGGTCATTATTTGAACACACCTTGTAGTGGTATATTAGGTGATGCTTCATACCAAATATCTTAGCTCTAGATTATGTGGTTTCAGACAAAAAGATTTTTAAAGGTTTCCCTATATAAGTCTATGTAAAAACTACAAGCCCCAGGGCAGGGCCATTTTTGGCCCGGGGGTCATCATTTTAACAAACTTGGTAAAGGACCATTAGATGATGCTATATACCAAATATCAAAGCTCTAGAAATTGTGGTTTCAGAGAAGAAGATTTTTAAAGATTTAAAAAAAAACCCTGTAAAAGTAGTGGGGCGGGGCCATTTTTTGCCCGGGGGTCATGATTTTAACAAAACTGATAGAGGACATCCTAAGGTACATTTCTGTGAAATTTGGTTGAAATCCTCCCAGTGGTTTAGGAGAAGAAGTCATTTGAAATAAAAGTGAACGGACAGACGGACGGACAGACGGACAGACGGACAGACGGACGACGGACGACAGGCGGTCACAATAGCTCACCTTGAGCCTTTGGCTCAGGTGAGCTAAAAACTGATAAGCCCATGGGTGGGGCCATTTTTGGCCCGGGGGTCATAATTTGAACAATAAATGTAGAAGAGCAAAAGATAATGCTTCATACCAAATATCAAAGGTCTAGGCCTAACAGTTTCAGAGAAGAAGATTTTTAAAGATTTTCCTATGAAAAACTGATAAGCCCTTGGGCGGGGCCATTTTTGGCCCGGGGGTCATAATTTGAACAGTATTTGAAGAGGACCATAAGATCATGCTACATACCAAATATCAAAGGTCTAGGCCTTACAGTTTCAGAGGAGAAGATTTTTTAAAGATTTTCCCAATGAAAAACTGATAAGCCCTTGGGCGGGGCCATTTTTGGCCCGGGGGTCATAATTTGAACAGTATTTGAAGAGGACCATAAGATCATGCTACATACCAAATATCAAAGGTCTAGGCCTTACAGTTTCAGAGAAGAAGATTTTTTTAAGATTTTCCTATGAAATTCCTTATTACCATATATATGGAAAAAATGAAAACGCCCTCTGGCGGCCATGTTTTTTGCCGGATCAAAATTATTTTAACAACTTTTAAAGTCTATCAACTGAGAAACATTTTGGTGAAAACTATATTCAAATCGGACAAGTCATTCTGGAGAAGAAGATTTTTCTAGATATTGTGTACGGTTGCCATGGCAACAAGACCGATGGCCCCACCCACTATCTTTTAACAACTTTTGAAGCACCCACCAACAGTATGTATCTGACCAAGTTTGGTTACAATTGGGCAGTCGGTTTCAGAGAAGAAGTCGTTTGAAATTGTTGACGGACAGAGAGACGGACAGACGGACGGACACAGGGGTATCACAAAAGCTCACCTTGAGCACTTTGTGCTCTGGTGAGCTAAAAATCAAAGTACTGACAGTACTGAAGGTTTCGGACATAATATATATTTATTATATTGATTGTTTGCTGTGGATTTTTCTGAAAATCATATAAAGATTTTTTTTATGAACATGTCACACACAGTGCGATTCCAATAGCTCAACTTGCCACTTTGTGCCAATAGAGCCAAAATTGATGTTTAATGTAGTATAGAGCCATCACTGCATTATTTGAAAGTAAGGGTCATACTTCTGCTACTATCTGGTGGACCATAACAGTAATTAGCAAGCATCATTCACTTATCCATATAATTATACACTTCCACCAATTTTAGACATATTCCTTATGATTCTAAATACCCTACACAATAATTGCCAAATATACTGTGGGGTGATATTAACAATATGACAAATTATAAAGTAACAAATATATTTCAACTTAGCATGAGAGGATACAACAGGGAAAATAAAATTAACTAGAAAATTGTTTCTGATGCACCACTCCCCCTAACAATAGTGTCTCTATACCAAGCACTTTTAACTATGTGTTATACAGTGAAGAAAATTTCAGAGTCCCATAACTCTGGTAAAATGGTCAGAGCAATAATTACATTCTTTAAGAAAATCTTCACATTAAGGTTGACAGCTTATCATGGGTGAAAATTTGAAGTAAAACCTCCCATTGGTATATGGGTTGTTAGACACATAATATCGTTTCACTTTATATTATATAGTGAAGACGATTTCAGGGTTCCATATCGGGTACAATTAGTCTGAGCAAAATAAGCCTTTCTGTGCTTTTGCAAACAGAAAAGACCCTTAATAGTTTATCCATGCCTATACCTTGTCTTTTTGTGTGATTGTGTTGTATTTTCTTACTTCTTCCTGAGGAGACTGCGAGTGTGAGTCTGTTCAGGGTCAATTTGTGAGTCTGTGCTGCAAACAATACATACCCCGATCAGTTACCACAACTGGCCAGGGTCTTTGCTATTTGCAGCATCATACATGTAACAAATATATAAATAAATTATATAATTAAAAATAAATTATAGTCATACATGCAAATTACAGTTAGTGCTGTAGTAAATACTACAGACCCTGATCAGTAACCAGCGTCATAGAAATAAATGATATGAATTAGAAATAAATTACATACATTACTATAAGACACTATAAGATACTATAAGACTGACACTATAAGATACTATAAGACACTATAAGATACTATAAGACTGACACTATAAGATACTATAAGACACTATAAGATACTATAAGACTGACACGTAAATAAATAAATGATGAAATGTATATAAATTAAAAGATAAGAAAGTGCTTTGTCTCATTTTGTTTGCCTTTCTCCTTTTTTTCATTTTAATGATTTTTTAATAATATAAAGGATACAAAAACCCTTGTTTCCTTTTAATAGTAATTGTTAATACTACCATCCAAGCTTCTTAAACAATAAGGGTTGGCAAAGTGGGACACCCTGTTTGGATTCAGATCTAATACCAAGTAACTGTCTAACCAAAATCTAAACTGTTTACAACTTGTGACAATTTTGCCTTAGGTCAAAATGCCTAAAACTGATCTTTTAGAAATTCAAATGATGACAAACCTGAAGCAGACGATATGACAGATCTCTACAGCTTGCTTAATCCTTATAATGCTGAGTGATGTTTCGTTTGCAACAATTGACGTCTGCTTCAAAACTTCAATAAACTTTCTTTCATTTTATGCAAAATTATGATCAAGATGACAAACAGTTTGGACCCTGATGAGACGCAGAATTATGCGCCTCTCATCTGGATCCAAACTGTTTGCATAGGTAATCACAGTTTCGCCGCTAGCGTGCAAAGAGTTAAGCGTATGACCTCTAGAGATTTTAGCATGATGTAACAGTTGCCCTGCACTACAGACCACCAGTGCGCTGTAACCTTTATACTGTAAAGGACGTAAAGAACAGAAGAAGTCTATTTAACCCTTAATTTCCCCATATAAACTTGTTTTCATGCATCTGCAAATAGATTCGACCCAGATCAGACAGCTCGCTCCCATAGATTCAGGGTCTGCTCTGTTTGCTAATGGATCCACCTTCCATATTTCATTATAAATATTTTGTAAGATTCCGGAATCGGATTGAAAGCCAAGCACTGCACATGCGCGTATTCTCTTAGGGGGATTCCCGCTAGGTAGCGCTCGTGCAATAGGGTTTTCCGCCATAGTTTGAGTCGCAATCCATTTTATAAGGATTTCGGCAAAAGCCGAAACCCTAAAAATGACGTAAATATCATTTCAGATGAAAAAGTTATCGCCATCCTCATATATATTTGCATAGATAAAATAAATTTGCATTATTTCTTTTAAGTGCAAGGGCCATAACTCCGAAAAGACAAATCAAATGAACCTCAGAATTCACTTAGCTTCAGGTCTTGATGCATTAAACATGTGTACGAAGTTTCATTAATATATGTCAAACAGTTTTCCCAGGAAACAGCAGACAAACTATATGCATATATTTGCATTATTTTTTAAGTACAAGGGCCATAACTCTGAAACGAAAAATCAAATGATCCTCAGAATCGACTCAGCTTCAGATCTTAATGCATTAAACATTTGTGTGAAGTTTCATCAATATCTCTCAAATAGTTTTCCCAGAAAACAGCAGACAAACTATATGCATGTATTTGCATTATTTTTTAAGTAAAAGGGCCATAACTCTGAAACGACAAATCAAATGAACCTCAGAATCGACTCAGCTTCAGATCTTGATGCATTAAACATTTGTGTGAAGTTTCATTAATATCTGTCAAAAAGTTTTCCCAGAAAACAGCGGACAAACTATTTGCATGTATTTGCATTATTTTTTAAGGACAAGAGCCATAACTCTGAAACGAAAAATCAAATGATCCTCAGAATCAACTCAGCTTCAGATCTTGATGCATTAATCATTTGTGTGAAGTTTCATTAATATCTCTCAAATAGTTTTCCCAGAAACCAGCGGACAAATTATTTGCATGTATTTACATTATTTTTTAAGTAAAAGGGCCATAACTCCGAAACAACAAATCAAATGAACCTCAGAATCGACTCAGCTTCAGATCTTGATGCATTAAACATTTATGTGAAGTTTCATTAATATCTCTCAAATAGTTTTCCCAGAAAACAGCGGACAAACTATTTGCATTTCTTTAGGACAAGGGCCATAACTCTGAAACGACAAATCAAATGAACCTCAGAATCAACTCAGCTTCAGATCTTGATACATTAAACATTTGTGTGAAGTTTCATTAATATCTGTCAAACAGTTTTCCGAGAAAACTGCGGACAAAGAAAATGTTGACGGACGAACGAACGGACGGACGGACAGGGCCACGCCAATATACCACCTTTATTAGGTGGGCGTATAAAAAATGAGTATACTTGATTTGACATGTCTGCTGGTTCCTGTGTGGAGCATAGGCTGTATTTTTGGTTGAAAATGAATTATTTCTGATCTTGACACGACATTGACAGTGTTTATTTCTTTCCATTTCAGGACTTTTTCCCCATTCGGATGGATATTAAAGAGGCAGTGCTTGGGTCGGCCATGTTGTTTTGGTAGTGTGTTTTTCGACAGTGATTTTATTCAACGGAGGATAGTGGAAAAAGTAGACGGTGACTGTATAATCAAACTATGCTTAATCAAAGGGGAAATGTTCATAGATAAACACAGCATACAGGGTTAGACCCAAATTTTGTTGTGGTCTAGGCTGCAGGGCCTGAAAGCGACACATTTTTACATAGATTATATAGGGCGAAATCTGACCGGGCCGACACCAGACCTATATGAAATTTTTTAAATTCCACAGTTTTACACAGATCCCTTAGAAATTTGATATGCAAGTTTCCTTTGACAATATAAATCAGTGTGTAAAATGATTTTGATGAGGATTGTCAAATTTTGATTTATTCAAATTTTAAAAAATTGACAGTTAATGTTGTCTGCTAGAAGTCCTGTAGAGTTATCTCCCCTTACCTGCAGCTATTTTTCTCCTCAAATTTCAGCTGCTTTTTTGCACAAGACTATCTAAATAAGGCTGAGTTGATTTTATGCACATATTTTAGTATTTAAATTTATTTTTGACAGTTTTAAATTTCAATATTTTGAAATTTTAAATTATTAAATTTCAAGATATGCTTGATTTCTTTTGTTTTAATGATGAAATTAGTCTTGTAGGGTTGTGCAAAAAAGCTGCAGACAAAGAGTGATCTAGCTTATAATGTGACCAATGTGTATTATAGACCTGTTGCACAAATAAGTATAGATATGGTCAGTTCGATTACAGGAAACAGAGAGACGCGGAAGCTCAAGGTACCGGACTCGAACCGCTCACCAAGTTAAGTTGCTCAGTTTGCAAGGGTCAGAGGGTTTGGCAAGGGTCAGAACTGTTTGTAACACATTTATTTTGCAACAAGCTCTGAATAAATGAAAAGCCTTTCAGATTTTGAAGATTGTAGAATAAATAGTTGAAGAAAGCTTTTTTTCTGCTTTAAGGTATAATGGATGTTTCGACTCGGAATGAAGGTGTCTGTCGACAGCCCCCAGGCCATCCGATTGAGTAATCGGGTGCGAAGGAATAGAACAATTGGTAAGAGTTTGATTTTAATTTGTTAGAAAATTGTTTTATTTAGTCTGTTGTAAAATCTGGGATGGGGAGGGGGGTTGATGGGGGTGGGGGTACTTTAAAAACTGTTTACAGGGGTGTAAAATTCCACTCGCCCACTCGCCAATGCGAGTAGGTTTTGGAGTCGGTCGAGTGCTTTAAAACATATGCTCGACCTTTAGGGCGAGTGGATTTTTTAATCTGACATTTTCCCAATTGATAACCTTGAGTAAAATACCTTAAAATGCAAGTTAAAACGGCTGAAAAGTCTCTGCAAATGTCAGGTTGAATACACAATTTCCACTCTGTCTCGCACTTAGTAATATCTACAAAGAATTTAGAGGCATTCCGATTGACGCGCACCTGTTACCTAGCTAGACATATTCGGCCCAAGTAGAAATGTTTGGCTCAAAGGAAGTTTATTTGTGTTAAATATTTCGGGTGGTGGTTCAAATACTCAGTCCAGGTCCTTTTCACTCTTAATTGGGAAGGGGCCTTAGCCTGCTGATTTTGGGAAAAATTATTGCTGAAATTGCTGATTTGGGAAACAAAATAGCTGGTGTAAGTTTGGATTTTTGGGAAAACTGCATGATTTTAAAGAAATTTTCAATTGGGAAGGGGCCTTTTACAGGCCTCTGTTATAGAAGGTGAAAAACCCCTGCAGTCGTGTTATGAAATTAAAATATGCATAGCAGTTTGATAACGTTTTTCAGTACAATAATTGGTTTAGCTGAAAAAATCTTGATTTAAACCATCGACGCTTTCGTACCTAATTTAAACGAGTAAAAATATTAGAGGCCGAAAAAAACGGAAGCACCGTAAGATTTACCCGCAATATGTCAAAATGTCCAAACAAACAAGCTTCCATTTGTTCTCCGGTGGGGAAGAATGGGTTGGGGTGATGACAAAAAGGAAAAAGAAAAGAGAAAAGAACCACAGAAACAGTATGATAAAGTATGAGATCAAGAAAAATAGTCCAATGAGATTAAATGGACGAAAGGGACTATGGTGGTTTCGTCAAACTACCGGTTCGTCAAACTGGCCTGTATGAAAAAAGATGGTTTCGTCAAACTGGCAATTGTATAGTATAATAGCGGAGGGTGTATTAATTACAGTAATATATTAGGTTCATACCTGAAAGCAATTGATGTGTTTATGCCACGTTTTGATAACTGTTTGGTCGAAAATAGTTTGGAATCAAACCATTTGCTGAACATTTCACTGATTTAATAGATCATACAAGGTTGTACTGATCCTGCATGACTTAGTGATTTGAAGTTTAAACAGGCTTGTTTTTGGCAATAAAAGTATATGCTTTTGATTTTTATCTCCATTCATAATCAACTTCATATGATATAGATCACACCGGCTTTTAAAGAGTACATGTATGAAAAATCAAGGGCGAGTGAAAGTTGAATAAGGGCGAGTGGATTTCAGTGGTCACTAGTCCTGCAGGGTGAGTAGCTTTTGAATTTTTTTTACACCCCTGGTTTATAGACCCGGTTTTGGTCTGACATCAGACCTCAACAGAATTCTGCGGTGAATTATTTTGTAATTTTCTTGATTTTTTACTTTTCTAGTGTAAATTTGTTTTTAATGTTGAATTTAAAGTGCTTCTTGATCTGTTCCAATCAACTGTGTCCTGTCCCTGAAAGGTTACTTTTGCTATAATTTGGAAGTGACCTGTCCTACTGTTAAGTTTTTTACTCTGCAACAATGAGACTTTGGCTTTTCGAGAAGTTATGTCGATACTGAAGCCTGGCCCTCGTAAGCCGATGACTTTTCTTGAATGTCAGTATCTTTCGGTACTCGACGTAGCATTTTGACTGGTTTCTTAATCCAACGCAAGACATTCAGTGGCTTTCGGTGAAATTTTTTGACCAGTCATAATTTGCAACTTTTCTCAACAGACAATCGCCAGGGAATTTTTCATCTGTAGTGTATTTGGAGCCTGGACTCCAGCTAAAATTTATATAAAATGCTTTAAGACTGTTCAGTTGGACCTACAAATTGAAATTGAGGGCTGCAGAGGGACCAGTATGACAGATTGCAAAAAAATATTCCCTGGGGAGCCTTTAATGTGCTAATTGCCTTACAATTTTTTTACCTTTGCATCTGGAAGGACTTAGCTCTATCTGTTGGACAAACAATAATGAATATTGAGTGTTTACTTTGAAAATAGAACCTCAAAAAGTAGGAATTTTAATGAGTTTTTAAATCTGAAAATTGAAATTTTAAAGTATATTTTAATTTTAAACATTGATTTCTGGCTTGACTGTATGGAAAAGCTATATATCCAAGTAGCTATAATTGTGATAGACATTATGTTGCTTATTTGATCAAAATCCAGACAACTTTTAAAGTTATTGATGTTTGAGTGGAGTGGGTAATAGATGCGATATCGTAGCTGTAAGACTGATAATGACTAGCGTCCAGTTTACAGCTACGACATGCTAGCATCTCTACTGTGGCGCAAGCCGAATCTGAATCACACGCGGCGGTTTAACGCTTTTATTTTCACAACAAATGTAAAAATAAATCAATGTTTCGATTTAAAACGATTTTTTGAACACGCTGGGCTAACAAAATTATGTTACCTTTCTTGAAAATCATGTAATTTCCGATTAAAGTTTTACTACTATAAGCGGACGACGTTTCCGAGAGATGGTCGGCCATTTTGAAAAAATTACCCATGCTCCGGGTGGTCACAGGTGACCTTATATGCAAATAGCTTCCATATATCGATGGCTCAGCGCAAAACTAGGCTAACTCACTATTTTGGCAAAAATGCTTTTTTCAAAAATTCTCAAGGCTTATTACATTCCCCTTCATCCCTCAAAATATTCTGCTTATATTCCTTGTATTTTCAAAATTATTGCATTTTTTATAAAATATGCTAAGTCTAAATGGTAATTTCTTCAGTGCAAAACTATGTCTAAGTGGAGTTAGCTAATGTTTTGCTCTCATAATTTGATAAATTAGAAAATATTGTCGGTGCAAAAGGTGCACTAACTTGACTTAGACATAGTTTTGCACTGAGAATAATGATGAAAATGTAGTGGTACATGTTGATTTCTTTCATTTAATATTTTTTTCTTATGCAAAAAACAAAAAAAGTGGTGCTTTTCATCTTAAAAAAAATAGTTACTGTAAATTTTATAGTTGTAAACCAATAAATAGACCTATTTAAGTATACATGCATCCTTGACCTTCAGACAAGACTACAGAAGTTTGTTTACTATCAACATTTGAAATTTACAAGAAAATTAACAGAGCTCTGGAACTAATTTGTTCTTGTTTGATGCACATGTACGTATAATTATTACGAATTTTCTTGACAACAGAATAATAACTATTTTGAGAAGGTCAAAAATCACATGTAACTTACTGTGTATGATTTTGAGTGGGTGGGGTAAAATTTAAAACTTGCTTAAAATTAGATTAATTTTAAAAAATTCTTAACAATAGCCTAAATGATGTCAGTGTACAAAGTTACTAAATGAAGTAAGGAAGGCTATGCAATGTGATATATATATTTGCTTATTAATAAATGTTTTTGAAAAGTTTTTAAATGAAATGACATTGACTTCAAAGGCTTTCAGCAGTTTGTTTAAGAAATCATATCTGTTTAACCTTTTCCTTCATATACACACCTTTTCATGCATCTGCAAAGTTTTACAGAGTAGACCCAGATCAGACAGCTCCTATAGTAGCCATCTGATCAGTGTCTGCTGTTTGCTAAAGGAATTTAAAAGATATGTTTCTTTAGTTTCTAAAATAGCTACAGTGCTCCACCTTCAATATTTTATTATTTATAACTATTTTGTTCATGAATATTCATAAGTTATTGAAATCTGGTATAAACATAGAACAGGTAAAGGGATAAGCATTATGGATAGGCGGAATCAATAAAGGTTTTGAGTTCTGATACAGGTGATTAATCATGAGGACTGAAGGTCTGAGTGGTTGATAAACCCTCGTCAGAACAAAAATATAATTTGGTAACGGAATAAAATTTAAGCAACTACATGTATAACTTAACTTAATTGCTATCATGCAGGTCCTATGTTTAAAAATATTTAAACCCTTTACTTCATGATAGATATGCCTTTTCACACCTTTGCAAATAGAGAAGACCCAGATCAGACAGCTCTAACAGGAGTTAGTCTGGTCTGGGTATGCTTTGTTTGCTTATTATATAGTACTCTACATTATAGATATGACTTTCCACTATTTGTTGAGACATCAATTTATCATGTGCCTGTATACAATTTTGGTTAATTAACCTGTTACCTCATAAGCTACAGGGGTGGCGAAATCTTATTTTGGATGACTTGTCCGTTTTCGTCAAAAGCTATTTTCTACTTGTCCGTATGATGAATTAATAACAAAAACCTATAAAATTTCACTTGTCCGTTGTGGCTTTGGGACAACAAGGACAATACGGACGTTTGATTTTGCCACCCCTGAGCTATATTTAGAAGTGTCATATTGATTGAGATTTTCATATGGAAATGAATCGGCTAAGAAATATCGCGATATATCGGAATTCACAGAAAACTGTAAATATTTTGAATTATAATGTGATGTTTTTGGAGGAAAAACTTAAGAATTTTGTAGTTTTGAAGTTTTGAAACCAGTGTGATAAATAGAGCATTTGCTCCTTTGGAGCAAAAACTCTGTTTATCACAATGGTTTCAAAAAGTGACTTTTAAAGAGACCCAACTATTACTCAGATTGTAAAGTTAGAAAATAGAGACAGTCACAGTAATTATACCAAACAGAATACCAGAAGATAAAATTATTTTGCAGTGTCGCATATTGAGTCGTTTCCTGTTATTGAAAGTCATTATTGTAGAAAAGATGGTAAAATATGTACCTGGGCCAAGAACTTAGTATTGCACTTATATACAGGCTCTGTTTAGAGAATTGCACAAAAAATGTCATCATGTCTCCCAGTCTCCCTCAATAAGTACAGGCAAATTTTAAGCACACATTTTGACTATCCAATCAAGGATCAATGTGATCGATGCAACTCATATAAAATGTCTCAAACTAAAGTATGAAAGCCATATTAAAAATAAGGAGTTATCCAGAGAAAACAAAGAAACAGACAAGAAAACAGTGACTCAACAGTCACAGCAGCATGCTTTGACCTTGAAGAGGTGCAAGTGACACCTAAGGTATTTGAATCTACCTTGAGTAATGCTTATGGCTATCTATGGAATGAGTCTACTTTGTGAAGGGGAGCATGTGAAATTTCCAGCAGTGTCTTTGAATACTTAAGTTCAATGGTCAAAAAGTGGAGAAAAAAATATATTCAGATAACTGTGTGGGACAAAATAAGAACAAGTATTACGTTTCAGTGTTGTGGTCATGTATGGACCGTATGCCTTGTAAAATTGAGCTTGAGTCTGTGGAGCAAAAGTACCTAGAAAGGGGTACACAAAACGAAAATGACTTGGTTCATGCATGTATTGAAAGGATAAGTTGGTCATTTTGTATCTACACGACTGCCTAGTGGATATCTGTTATCAGAGCTATTCATTGCAAAAATCTGTAACATGTAAAATATTTAGCTTTATTTTAATTTCAAGTCTGTATCAAAAATGGTAAAAACATTGATCTTGATACAGACAAAAACAAAGTTCGCTGGACTGAAGTGAGATCTTTTAAACTTGAATCAACCAATCCAAACAAAGTAGTGATTAATATTCTGAAAGTGGGCTATCCTTCTAAAGCAAAATTAACAATGCCAAAAGAGAAAATCCCAGACTCGGTTTTACTGAGTCTGTTCATGAGTAGTAATTAAAAGTGCAACACTACTCACACCCCCTAGCACCAGCTTAAGCAGAATTCAGAGTTTTCAAAACTTATTCCATCAAAACTAATGATCAGAAAATATAACAACACTGAGAATGAAGTACAGGTATGATGCAGTGTGATTATGCAGGCACAGTTCACTATCTAGATTTACCCCAACGGTTAAGAAGGTACCATACTGAACTGAATGTACAAGATTATAATAATTGTTCTCAATCAGTTATATGATGATGATCTAAAGATTACATCTGAGAAATTCAAAGACCTCATTTCGGTGTGCAGGTCAGGTGTGATACCCAGCTCTCATTATATGTTCACTTTTATTATGCCATCCTGCCTCATGAGATGGATTTCTCGAATTCATAGAACTGCATAATGCATTGGTTACCAATCTTGTTAACCCTTTCAATGTAGAATTTTAACCTTCCACTTTGGGTAAATGACTGATAAAATAGAGGTCAGTCTTGAATTTTGACTGGATCCATGGATTGGGTCAAGAGTTATGGTCCTTTCTAACTGAATCCTTAAACTGCTTACTAAGCATGCCAATAGTTGCACCAGCAAACAGTGTAGGCTCTCTCATCAGAGTCTCCACAGTCTGCCATAGGAAATCTTCATATCCACAAACTAAACTATTGTCAACGCATAATAATTTGCTGTTCACCTTCACCTAATTAATATTCATAGAAGGAGGAATAGTTTTAATTTATTTAGCGGGTTAACCCATTCCCTCATATTGATGCCTTTTGACGCCTCTGTAAGTCACCTTTTGAAATCATTGTGATAAATAGAGCAATTGCTCCAAAGGAGCTTTAACCCTTTCCCTCATATAAACTTGTTTTCACGCATCTGCAAACAGAGTAGACCCAGATCAGAAGCTCCTCTAGGAGCCGTCTGATCAGGGTCTACTCTGTTTGCTAACAGAATTTCAAAGATCTGTGTCTTACTTTCTAAAATGGCTACAATGTTCCACCTTCCATATTTCATAATAACCTTTTTGTCCATGAATATTCAGTAGGTATTGAAATCTGCAATAAACATAGAACAGGGAAAGGGTTAATGCTCTATTTATCACAACGGTTTCAAAACTACAACATTCTGAAATTTTCATTATTCTAGTAAATCCTCCTTTTCAGTGTATTAATTCAAAGAGGTTGAGTCTATACATAGCCAATGAGGTAATGGGTTATGGGTGCAAGGTGAGGGGCATCCATGTCCTCTGGACACAATGCTAGTAAATTTATACAAAATTTGAATTATGACAAACATTGAAGACCTTTATCAAAGTGTTCCTTCAGGAGACCTCTAATCTGGGTCTACAAGATTTAACTTGGTTTGTGAATGCCCTACACCCTTACTTCCCACACTGAAAGGGTTATACAGTCAACTAGAAATACTGGTGGACACTGTCAGTCATATGCTAAAAGGTTGGAGTTATCTTTTAAAAATTATGTAGAGTAATAATGATCAAAATAAAAGGGAAATACTGTTCTTTAGCTTCAACCCTACAGCATGTTATAATAATTATTGCAAACAGTATAGACCCATATCAGAGAGCTCCTCTCATAAGGGTCTGCACTGTTCGTGATTTCGAAGTCAGATTCTGTTAAAATACCAAAATTGCATAAGTAACTGATAAAATAAACTGGTCCAAAGTTTAAGGTTTGCATTAAACCAATACCAAAAGGGTTAATCAATCAGCTTTTTTTGCCATTTTCTTCATATTATTCTTTCTACATTATACTACTTATGCATTTGCAAACTGCCTGCACAGTCTGATCAAACAGCTGCTACATGAAGTGTATGATCAGAGTCTGCACTGTTCCCCATGGGATCTGTTTTTGGGGAAGGTTTTACCTTGCCTGCTATGGGAAAATATCTTCATACACTTGAAAGTATAATTAAATAAGTTAATTCATATAAATGGGTGGGTTTTGAGATTAACTGACAGGTCATAGTTTAAAGAATAAGAGTATTCCTGCTTTTAAGTAGTTCAACAATATTTCTGTTAATCTTGGGACAGTTCATGGAAGAATGTGTGAAGCATAAATATTCATTGAGCAAAGGACTGATGAAATCATTGGTGAAGTTTACATTATAGAAATAGTCTATCTTTAATCTTTCATTTTATGTTAAAAATACAAAGAACTGGCAGATATGAACTTAAAATTACAATTATGTTTTGTTCTAAATGTTTTATTTTGTTCTCTTGTCAATTTGGTAAGAAAATATTAATAATCAACTAAAGCCTATTTGAGTTAGTACTTATTTTACAAGTATATACCCTCCAATATTCTACATATCTTATGTGCAAAACTATGACTAACTTGACTTAGGTATAGTTTTGTGCTGAGTTTTTATCTGAAAGCCATTGATTTTCAGTGCAAAAGTATAACTAACTTGACTTAGGTATAGTTTTGCGCTGAGTTTTTAACTAAAAGACGTCAATTTTCAGTGCAAAACTATAGCTAACTCAAAAAAGTTATTAAAAACCTCAAAAACATGGTTTTAAAAGAAAATCAACATTATCATAAGTTTAAAGACTTTTGTAGGAATAGATAACTATAAAAATATAAACAAAAGATCAAATAGGAAAAAGAAAAAAAAGTTTTTTCGCTCTCCTGTAAAATTTTCTAAAATGGAGTTAGCCTAGTTTTGCGCTGAGCCATCGATATGGAATTCGTAGTAAAACAAGCACCAATCGTCAATCTAAACAACATGGCCGACCCGTAGTAAGGTTTCCTTATATGGCAAAACGAGATCTCGCGAGATCTGTCATGGCGTCCAAAATCAAAATAAAAGTCGGCCGGTTTTGCAAATATTTTTAATCGACCGCAGAGAAGTTATAAGATAGCGTAGGCTGATAAAATCTGATTTTCATTGATAAATAATAAGTTTTAAAGGAATACATTAACTGTTTCGAGACTCGTGCTGGTTTACAAGCACTTTAGATTTTGCGCCATTGTAGAGATGCTAGCGAATCGTAGCTCTATTTAGGAATAGAGCTACGTTATCGTATCTAAGTGGGTAAGTGCCGCAAATTGCCACTGTCCGACATGGCCAAAATACATTGCCCCGACCGATATTTGAAATGCCGGCATTTCCTCAAATTTCATTCGCGGCATGTGTCTTACACTTTTTGACAGTCGCATCGTCTCAGATTTCAGGAAAAAATACATTTTTTAAGGATCCGCTAAAATTTCGAGAATTTTTAGGTGTCGGCCCGGTGAGATTTTGCTTCCGGGTCGATGTATCCTTGCAAATAGTTCTTTGAAAAAATGAGTATACTTGATTTGACATGTCTGCTGGCTCCTGTGTGGAGCATAGGCTGCATTTTTGGTTGAAAATGAATTAATTCTGATCTTGACACGACATTGACAGTGTTTATTTCTTTCCATTTCAGGACTTTTTCCCCATTCGGATGGATATCAAAGAGGCAGTGCTTGGATCGGCCATGTTGTTTTGGTAGTTTGTTTTTGGACAGTGATTTTATTCAACTGAGGATAGTGGAAAAAGTAGACGGTGATTGTATAATCAAACTATGCTTAATCAAAGGGGAAATGTTCATAGATAAACACAGTATACAGGGTTAGACCCAAATTTTGTTGTGGTCTAGGCTGCAGGGCCTGAAAGTGACCCATTTTTACTTAAATTATATAGGGCGAAATCTGACCGGGCCGACACCTTTACAAACAGAGATTCGCCCTATATAGGGCGAAATCTCACCGGGCCGACATCCTTAGGAAGTCCTGGGAACATTTTACCCACGCACCGGTTTGCTATTATGCAGTCATAAATGTTCAATTTCCTTAACAAAATGAACGTTTACAAGAAAGCATAGTAAATAACCCTTAAAGCACACCATTCTGACAACTTATATACGTACCAACGTTTATCTTTTTCCCAACAAAACCTAATGAAATTTGACCTTGGTTCTTCCGTCAGCGAAATGTGGTTGACCGGAAATGAAGGTAGGAGAAAGCCTCGATGCAAACCTATTTCAGTATCAACAAATTATTTCGTCATTCCTATAGAAATTTACGAGATTTACCGTTAAAGATCTCACTCAATATAATATTGTGATCAGAAATTTAGAAATACCTAAAGTCATTATACGAAGAAATAAACAAGCAACTATTTTTGGACCCGAGATTACTATAGGGACCATCTCAAACGTTTCTATTCTTGGCCGTCTCAAAAATTCAACAAAAGCATCAGATTCTGGATCTACAGACCTAGTGACCTACCGTTACATAATGATATACATATATGACAATAATTCAGTGTGAAATAACATAATTAGATTATGCAATGTGTACATACTTTCAAGCGCAAACTCGAATAAGAAACACCAATCCCCAACTGACGAGACCGTCTTCTTTGCCATTCATACAGTAGCACATTTTGCATGTTGTGTCACTTGAAATCACATTTTTTTATCAAAATTCTCACCTTAGAATACTTTGTTGATCATCTGGTATTTCAGCTGAAGCGAAAATACTCCGACAGTTTTGATTATATTATTGAGTAAAATATCAACATTGCGATTTATTTAATCCAGTCTTCTAAAAATGAACGCTGTGAAAAATTGACGTAAATAGCTAATGACGTCATGTAAACGTCACATATCACAAGTTGAAACAAGTGGTGCTGTTAATAAAAAGCTCATTCTAAACCGCCTGCGTTACTTCATGTACAACGCATTGGTCGATGGACCATTCAAATAACAAATACTGCGACTATGAAATAGGGTTAAATGACAATTAGTCACATACAAACATTATGAAAATAAGGTCTATCTATAAATGGATGCTTTACATGGTGATACCACTCTTGTTTCTTTGATATATATAATCCAGACAAATGACACGAAAATGCGAATGTTGTACATAATACAGTGGATCCTAGATAACAACAACAAGAGGGCCAGAATGGCCATGAAATCGCTCACCAGACAATCAGAGGAGAAGATTTTCAAAGTTTTCACTATATGTTTCTATAGAAAACTAGCAGGCCCTGGGACAGGGTCAACTTTGACCACAGGGGGCACAATTTATACAACTTTTGTAGAGGACCTGAACATGATGCTATCTGTCAACTATGAAAGCTAAGAAATTTTCCAGTTTAAGAGGAGAAGAATTTCAAAGTTTCTACTATAATAATGTTTCTATTGAAAACTGGCAACCCCTCTGCAAAAATATTGTCTGCTACACTTCTTTGTTAAAGTAAATTTTATTCTTCTACTTTTCTCTTTTAACAATAATGGAGACCATAGTGTGTTAGTTTGGCTCCCAAGTTACATTGCATCTCATCTGAATCCCAGCTGTCTGTATAGCCTTAGGTAATCACAAATTTGTCACTAGCATGCAACGGTGAATCGAATGGGTCTTAGCACGCTTTAGTGAATACATGATGAACTTTTAAACAGTTTCAATCCAGATGAAATGCTGAGTCACTCATCACCACATCAAAACTAAAGCTGACACTTTAGCCAAAGAAAACATACTAGAGATATGAGAATCTGGTGCATACTAAGACTCAAGTCAGTCTCCCTTAATTGGCTTGCAACTGCAAGCTTGTTGCAAACTTAATCCTAGCCAGCCCTGGTTATATAGAAGTTTAGTGAACCAGGAAAACCCATCCATATGCATAATTGATCTGCAATTATCCCTAGTCAATATGCTTATGGCTGGTCACTCACACTTTAAAAGGCCCTATACCTTTAGCCTGCTATTATTACACCAGCTTCTTGCTTTGGTTTTTTGCATTTATAATAACCTCTCAAACAGTCTGGATCAAGTTTGGATCCAGATGAGATACAAAGTAACTTGGCATCTCATTAGGGTCCAAACTGTCTTTGACTCTGACATTTTTTTTTGAAAAGATATGGAAGGAAACAACTTTTGCAGCAGATAACATTATTTGCAGACAGTAATTGCTCAGAGTGCAGAGGGTATTGGAGTGTGTACTAGTTGTCTCCCAGTAAATAATGGTCAGTTTGAATTAGCTGAAACAGCAGCCTGCTCTAAGAAACTGGTTACCTCTGGGGTTGGGCCAATTTTGACCCTAGGGGCATAATTTATATAACTTTTGTATAGGACCTGAACATGATGTTATGTGCAAAATATGAAAGCTGTAATATTTCCAGTTTCAGAGAAGAAGATTTTCAAAGATTTCACTATATGTTTCTATAGAAAACAATGCACCCCTGGGGCGGGGCCAATTTTGACCCCAGGGGCATAATTTATATAACTTTTGTAGAGGACCTACACATGATGCTATGTGCCAAATATGAAAGCTGAGAACCCTATAGATTCAGAGGAGAAGATTTTTAAAGGTTCAAATTGTTGACGCGGGACGACGCACGACGACGGACATCAGGCAATCACAAAAGCTCACCCTGAGCACTTTGTGCTCTGGTGAGCTAAAAACAAGAGCCATTGGCTCTAGTTCATTATGCAGTACATTTTGCAACTTGAAATCACATTTTCATAAAAAAAACACTCTCACATTAGAATAGATTCTACATTATCCATCATTTGGCAGTTCAGCTAATGCGAAAATAAGTCGAATGTTTTCATTGTTGATTATAGTATGTCTTATTCAGTATGGAACAGGCAAGATCGAACAGTTTGATTACATTATAGTATCTCTTATCGAGTATGGAACAGGCAAAGATCAGTTTGTTTATATTATATATTCTCTTATTGAGTATGAAATAGGCAAGGAGCAGTTTGATTATATTATATTCCCTCTTATTGAGTATGGAACAGGCAATGAACAGTTTTGGTTATATTATATTATCTCTCATTGAGTATGGAACAGGCAAGGAATAGTTTGATTATATTATATTGTATCTCTTATTGAGTATGAAAAGGCAAGGAATAGTTTGATTATATTATCTGTTATTGATTATGGAAAAGGCAAGGAACAGTTTGATTATATTATATTATCTCTTATTGATTATGGAACAGGCAAGGAACAGTTTGGTTATATTATAGTGTATCTTATTGAGTATGGAACTGGCAACGAAAGTTCTATGAACGAGGCACGTGTTTGTGTGAGCGAGCAGGAACAGTTCTATGAAGGGGGTATGTGTATGTGTGAGCGAGCATTTCATTCGTACTTCCGGTGCTGCTGTCCACTTTCGTGTGACATTTCAAAATTCCCTGTCTGACTTTTATTCTATTTATGGCAGTAGATCTACTACTTTAGTATACAAGGTTATCAACAGAGATTCCGATCCACAACATCACAGATTCAAATAGACCTATAAAAGCTGTATATTTTGTATGTTTAGTAGGCGCTTTTAAAACAGCAGCTTTCTAAAAGTTTTATTTTTTATATTAATCAAATAAAAGACAGAATAATTGCTAAAACATGAAAGACAAATCACTTTCCATTTATACCGTCAACGTGATATTTTTGCATGTCGTTATTGTGTTTCCATACGTTTTAAGTTGGAAGGCATTAATAACCTTTATATTGTCCGTATATCCACATACGTATGTCCCGCAAATTTCTCATACACAAGAGTTTACTTAAAACTTTCACAGATGTACAAAATTTATGCGAAGATGGCCGAAATTGGAGGATGTTTTGCAGTTACCAATTTAACGAACAGCTACGGAACTTTGTTAGTGGTTTCAGTGAAATATCCCTGTGTCTATACATAGCTCCTCATACATCAGTCACACTCAAAAAAATCTTGATAGAAATGAAGATGGTTATAGATATGTTTTGCGGCGACCATTTTTACCAAAATTACAGGACTGTGTAATCCTTTTCATCATTGAGCTAGAGACAATATTGCCAAAAATGTGCGTCTGTGTCTTATGGACACAAAGCTAGTTTATCCAAAACCGCTAAATGGAATTTGACAAAGCTTCACAAGAATGATGCTTACATAATCCTCTATCAATTTCATATTAATTATTTTTGAGTGCTTGTATAAGTGTTATCAGGAGGAATAAATGTCCGAAATGAAGTATATTATGAAATTAATCTGGTATGAGGGAAATAAGTCGATCATTCTGTAGTTTCAGTGTTGTAATTAGAATAGTTCCAGAGCACATACATGTATTACAGTTTTATCAAGAAAAATGTTTATCCAAGTAAATGTCCAGTATATGAAAATCCAAATTAAGGATATTTGTAGAAATATAATTATTGTAAGTGTTTCCCAACACAGAAATGGTAGCAGTTGCCACCCAGTAACTATATAAAAACTACATGTTTTCCGTAGGCCGTGAAAAAGTCGTTCGGACTCGCACGGACCAGAAAATGGGTTTTCGAGGGGGTTTTGTCTTTTAAAAGTATGGTATTATACATTCAGTATACAAGACACGATAATTATTTTAAATTCGGACATACAGTTCATGGGCCAACAACTTTGAGAGTGCTACAAGACCCGATGCGCCATATATAATTTTTGAATAGAAATAAAATCCAAAGTACCGAGAGTTCGGTATTTATATAGCTCAAGCTAAATAAAGCAAATAGTTCTGACATATTAGATATCTGCAGTCTTTGTAGATTCAAATTTATCTATAAACAATGGAACAATTTCTTCTGGAATTTATGACAAAAGGGATGACTCTAATTTGAAAATAGTTAACTATCCTCATTTAGATGGGGATGTTCCCTGTGCTACATGCTATATGGTGTATACATGTCCCAGCTTATTCGTTTTGCTAGAGCTTGTTCTTCTGTTGATGATTTTAACAATCACAACCTTATTATCACTTAAAGAACTACTAAAACAGGGCTACAGATATGACAAACTTCGTAAAACATTTTCAAAATTTTAATACCGTTATGTTTTAGATCGATCTACTCCTCAGCAAATACAATTGTAATTTACGTTCTAAAGTTAGGTATTTCACATTCGGAGTTTTACGGTGATGTCATTTACAAACTTCGAAAAATTGTTAGACACACATATTTTGATACTTTGTTGGTCGACCCCTTTACATTTGGTCATTATGCTTTCCTCTTTGCTTGTGCGACAACGGAAACGACTTCTCTATGAAGATTCCCTCTTAAACCCATAAATTACGGAGGGAGGAAATTAGATATTTGTATTTTGCCAATTCTGTCGTACCCCAAATGGCTTCTTGACAGTTACTCTGGCCTCTGAATAGTCATTGAGTACATGTCTACGATGTCAAATTAATTCTTTTTCAAATAAAACAGTTGCACATATTTAGTATCCACTTGTATTTATATCTTCTTGCGATTTATTATTTAAAAAATATCGGTGTATAAATGTTTCATATGTTTTCCCCGTACATGTACTTTTAAATTATGTTGTCGCTTGTTAACCTCTTCCGTTTAGTTTCAAATCATTTGATCTTGGCAGGCATCGTTATTCATGTTGTGAAGTTGTCTGGA
Organism: Azorinus chamasolen; assembly: GCA_963576725.1. Lineage (NCBI taxonomy): Eukaryota > Metazoa > Mollusca > Bivalvia > Cardiida > Solecurtidae > Azorinus > Azorinus chamasolen. The sequence continues at coordinate 5,814,057 of OY755250.1, read as the reverse complement.
GGGGGCATTTTATTTACATTTTGACTTTGGTGAAAGTGGGATAAGGGCGAGGTTGGGTACCCGTAAACCAGGTTTAAGCCCCCTCCCCCAAGTAGCCGTTTTTTGGCTACTGGCCGTTCCAAGGCGGTACTCCAGCTTTCAGCCTATGGTCAACGTTGTTGTTTAATATGCTTAATGTTCAATATTTATCGTCTTGATATGCGTCCTGTTATGTTTTGTCTTGTGGCTATACCGTTTCTGGTTTAATGGTGTTTGGTGCAGTGTCATATCGTATGTGGCTGTCCCTGTTTTACTATTTTTCCATACTTACGTGCGGTGGTCTAGTGATAACGCACTATACTACCTACCCGGAGGTCGGGGACTCAAATCCCTGTCCCTCCCGGAAATTTCCCCTGGTCATTGATTGAGTCATTCGCCTACAATATTGAGCACTGCTAACATACGGCACAATCAAACAGCCGCAGTACCGGCATGTGACCCTCACGGGTCAACATTTTAACCCCTGGGTGGAGAGTAGGTATGGTCGGCAGACACTGAAAAGTGTCTCTGAAATTTCCGAGAGGGGCCAGGATTTGAACTCCGGACCTCCGGATTGGTAGTCAAACGCGTTACCACTAAACCACCACACACCACGCTCACATATAGAGCACTAAAGGTTATAACAAATCACCCATAGCATACTAAAAGTTATATATAACAATTCACCAATAGAACACTAAAAAGTTGATAACAAATCAGCCATAGAACACTAAAGGATATATAACAAGTCACCAATAGGATGCTAAATGTTATATAACAAATCACCCATAGAACACTAAAGGTAATATAACAACAAATCACCCAACCAATACCAAATGTTATATAACAATCCACCCATAGAATACTAAATGTTATATAACAATATAACAACCTGCCCATAGAACACTATATGCTATATAACAAACCACAAATAGAATACTAAAGGTTGCATAAGAAACCAACCATGGAATACAAAAGGTTATATAATTTAACAAACCACCCATAGAACACTAAATTTTACATAACAAATCACCCATAGAAAACTAAATGTTATATAACAAATCACCCATTGAACACTAAAGGTTTGATAATAAATCACCCATAGAATACTATATATATAACAAATCAGCAAAAACATGCCAAATGTTATATAACAAATCACCCATAGAATACTTAAAAATTCTGAAAGGAGGTGATTCCCAGAGAGCAAAAATTGCAACACAAAAAGAGAAAACTGCAGACTCGGTTTTATTGAGTCTGTTCATGAACAGTAATTGAAAGTGCAACACTGTTCATGCCCCTAGCACCGGCTTAAGCGGTATTCAATTTTCAGAACAAGAAGTACTGAAATTCATGATCTCGAAGGATCAGAAGGTATAACAACACTGAGAATGAAGTACACAACCCCTCAATAGCATACAGTACCAAATGATACTAAAGGATATATAACAAATAATAAATGACATACTAAATATTTTATTGAAAATTAACCATACTCTGCTAAAGGTAATGTAACTAATCACCCATAGCACACTAAAGGTAATATAACTAATTACCCATAGCATACTAAAGGTAATGTTATAGAATTAACACGTGGCTTTCAAGGTGATAGAGGATATTGTCATCCCGAAAATTGGGCGCAGCCGAGGGGGGAAATGCCAGTTCAAGTGTTGGCAATATCCTCTATTACCCCGATAGCATGTGTTAATTATTTAATTATACAGAAACACTTTAGAAGTACAATATTAGTTAATCTTACAGGAAATAATCAATGAAGATAATATTCAAAAACAAGAGTGTTCGGAGGAACACATGTGTCACCTGCTCACAGCTGACACAAAACTTATTGTTAATATGAACAAGACGGCAATGAGGCCCTGAAGCGCTCACCTGAGATAACCCCCAGGGGCGTGCCATTTTTTACCAAAAGATATCATTTGTACAACCTTGGTAGAGAACCACAAGACAAAGCCGTATGCCATTAATTAAAGGTCTAAGCCTTATGGTTTCAGAGAAAAATAATATATTATATTTTTCCCATGAAAAACTGATAAGCCCTGAGGCAGGGCCAAGTTTCGCCCAGTGGTCAGGGTCGCAAGTTGAATATGCTTGGCAGAGGACCACAAGCCACAGCTACATATTTGTAGAGGACCATTAGATCATGTTACATACCAAACATAAAAGGTCTAGGCCATACAGTTTTAGTAGATTTTTAAAGATTTTCCTATGAAAAACTGATAGGCCCTTGGGCAGGGCCATTTTTGGTCTGGGTCATAATTTGAAAACTCTTTGTAGAGGACCATAAGATCATGCTACATACCAAATATCAAAGGTCTAGGCCTTACCATTTCAGAGAAAAAGATTTTTAAAGATTGTCCTATGAAAAACTGATAAGCCCTTGGGCGGGGCCATATTTGGTTCGGGAGTCATAATTTGAACAATCTTTGTAGAGGACCATAAGATCATGCTCCATACCAAATACCAAAGGTCTAGGCCTTACAGTTTCAGAGAAGAAGATTTTTAAAGATTTTCCCATGAAAATCTGATAAGCCATTGGGCGGGGCCATTTTTTGCCCGGGGGTCATAATTTGAACAATCTATGTAGAGGACCATAAGGTCATGCTACATACTATATATCAAAGGTCTAGGCCTTACATTTTCAGAGAAGAAGATTTTTAAAGATTTCCTATGAAAAACTGATACGCCCTTGGGCGGGGCCATTTTTGGCCCGGGGGTCATGATTTGAACTATCTTTGTTGAGGACCATAACGTCGCTGTGCTGACAAAACCTCGTATATCCATTTTGGCCGAAAATCGTTTCTTCACGATTTCTGATTTAAATGTACAATGTTCACATCCTTTCAAAATCTCAGCGCAATCGAACAATGAAAAATGCTAAACCTCTCCCGTGACTAAACCTCGTATATTTATTGGATTGAATTGTTCAATATCAAAACCTCGTATAAATTTTACTCTTAAAGCATGCGGAGCAATGCCATTAAGCATATCAGAACACATGCAGATCAGGTCAGTGCATGTATTGTGGTACACAGAGCATAGATTTGTCCTTTTCTGTGTGTGTCAAGGTACAAAGCTTAAACTCAAGTGAAATATAAATTGTTGTATATCATGCTCGCCGGATAAAAAATAAACGACGAAATATCGTATAAGTGGTAAAAGCTCGTATATACATACAATGAACAAAACTTGGTACAAAAATATCGTACATTTAAAAAATCGTCAGATCAAATAATAGAGAAAATAAAGTTTTATTAATGATAGAATAAATAACGTTTTATCTATTAATTTGTGTTTTAATATGGTACCAGAATATAGACCTTATTTTTCACCTAAAGAAGAATTCATAAAAATAATCAGTTTTTTGCTTCTGAAAAGTAGTGATTTTCATTATACGAGGTTTTGTCAGCACAGCGACGAATTAAGATCATGCTACATACCAAATATCAAAGGTTCAGGCCTTACAGTTTCAGAAAAGAATACTTTTAAAGATTTTCCTATAAAAAATTGAGCCCTTGGGCGGGGCCATTTTTGGCCCGGGGGTAATAATTTGAACACTCTTTGTAGAGGACCATAAGACCATGCTACATACCTAATATCACAGATCCAGGCCTTACAGTTTCAGAGAAGAAGATTTTTAAAGATTTTCCTATGAAAAACTGATAAGCCCTTGGGCGGGGCCATTTTTGGCCCGGGGGTCATAATGTGAACAAAGATTCGTTCCCCCTAGCCACTGATGCTTCTGACAAAATTTCGTTATAATCGTGTCAGCAGTTTCAGAGGAGTTGTCGTTTGAAAATGTTGCCGGACGTTGGACGACAGATGCCGGACGCCGGACACATCGTGGTCACAATAGCTCATCCTGAGCCTTTGGCTCGGGTGAGCTAAAAAGGGGAATAGCTAAAAACAATATTGATGCTAGAGTTGTGGCCCTTGTGCATGACACTTCCTCTCATCATACTTGTTTCAAAGCTCTATAATGATTAGTTTAGAAATGACAGCCAAAAAACAGAAAGTGTGACGGACAGACAGACGGACATACAGACGGACGACAGAAAAGTGTTCCCTAAGTAACATACTGCCTCTCGGCAGGTGACACAAAAAGGAATTAAGATAATATAGAAATCATAATATAAAAATCAAAGAGAATAATGTTGATCCAGCATCATGGTAACATTGAGTTATTTCAAAAGTAATGAGTGATCAAATGACGTTATCAAATGATGTAATGAGCGAAATGACGCCATTCATGCATTAGCATGCATACATTCTCCCGAATATATATGTATATGCAATAAAATGCAATAAATGTGATAGAATGGTGTATGTAGGTGGGACTGAGAGAGAAATTCGGGAAAGAATGAAAGAATATTTGAGTAATGTAAGATATGAGAGAGAGAAGCCAATACACAGACATTTAAGGGTCAGTGGACAAAACAGTGATGTTTTTAGATTTGTCGTTTTGAAACGTATATATTCACCAGGAAGCTCATTCTAAGGGTGATACATCCCGATATATTCACATGGAAGCTCATTCTGAGGGAGATATATCATAAGATCACACTTTAGGTCTATGGGAGTTTTGCATTGAAGGATATATTTAGGTAAAATAAAACTAATTATCCATAGTACGCTAAAAGTCATATAACTAATAACCCATAGCACCCTTAAGGTAATATAACTAATCACACATAGCATTAAAAGGTAATATAATTAATCATCCATAGTATGCCAAAGGTAATATAACAACTCACCCATTGCATATTAAAGGTAATATCACTAACCATCCATAGTGCACTAATGGTAATATGAACAAGTAGTAAAGTAGTAAAGCAGGAAAAAACCATAGCATACTTAAATGCTATATTATGTAGGATATTTAATTATACATAGGTCATGTTCCATGATATTTTCTCTTTTTGCATTTCTACTTTTGCTTTCGTAGGATCACCCATTTTCAGAATATATGTACTTCACAAGAGCAGGTGTTAAGTGCTTGTGTGGCGGCCGTTAAAGGTCGCCCCGTACTTCATTCTCAGTGTTGTTATATTTCCTGGTCCTTCTGGATCATTATCCTTGATGTTGTTCTAGGTGCATATATAGAGCAGTGACACAATGCGTGTTTCTTATATACATGTCACAGTAGAAATTGCGATTCAGGACAATCGTCGATTCTCCTAGGACAGATTGCGATCGCAATCTGTCCTAGGACAGACTTTGATCCTAATACATCGTAAGGACAATCAACGATTATACTAGTACATATTAAAATCACAGTCTTCCAAGGACAAACTGTAATTCTATCATGAAAATTTACAACTCTGCTGGAACAATTGAAATTATTAGTTTTAGATATGGCACTTTAATTCTTATAGGAAAATGAACAACTCTACTAGAATAATTCATTATTAGTGTTATGTATGACACTTTAACTCTACAAAGAAAATCTACAATTCTTTTTGAAGAATATATTATTTTAAGATCACAAAAAGTACAAAAATGAGTCATGCAGGAAATACCACATACAGAACAAACACTCGCCCGAACAGCAACACAAGGAAACAGCAAATGTACATGGGTAGAAAAAACAACAAGAGACGCACAAAGACAAAACAAACATACAATAGGAGGAAGATGGAAGTACCGCCTTGGAACGGTCAGTGACAAAAGTCACCGGGGGTTTAAACCGGTTTATGGGCGCCCAACCTCACCCTTATTCCATCCCCATCCTAAAAGACAAACAGTGTAAATAAACGTATCCCCTCTCCGACTAATCTACAACAACCGCGACAGCAAATACAGTGGTAAAGTGCATGTATAACAAAAAAACATTTAATTGAACATACTGTATCCACCTATCGCTAGTGTACTCAATGATTGAGCTGCAAACAGAGTAACTGTAGAAAAGTAATAAAGGGTACGACAAAAATGAAATAGTACAGATATCCGACGTAAGTCTATATTCAAAACATGACAAACAACACATAATTGTGAATGATTTAAAAAGAGGATAGGAATTTGTCCTAGGAGGGATTACGATCACAATCTGTCCTAGGAGAATCGACGATTGTCCTGAATAGCAATTTCTACTGTGACATATGTTTTATTCTATATAACTGCCATGATATTAGGAGTGGCGGGTTTATCGTTAGGGGCTGAGAATGCGCAGAGATGAATACATAATATTCCGCTTGTTTTGAAAAAAACAAAATAACAAAAGATGTAATAACAATTATAGAAAAATAATTATTAGCATGCACCTTTAGTTGTTCTTAATTTTATACATCCAAAAGAGTGAAATATATGGATATTCTAAACTAGAAATTAACCATAATAATTGTCCCTCATATGTTTCTTTCTACATATTTATGAATTTGATTTTTTGAGAAATATTCGGTTTCGAAGATATAGAGAATAATAGGTTAGTGCCGTAGATGGGACGCTTTATCCGACGAGGGGAGAAAACGTTGAGGCGAGGCTTGCCGAGCCTCAACTGTTTTCTCTCCGAGTCGGATAAAGGCGTCCCATCTACGGCACTAACCTATTATTCGATTTATCCAGTCAATATAGTTAAATGTCTTTTTTTATAGACTCATAACATTCTTGAAATAATTTACATTGAAAATGCAGTTTTTCGATCAACGGATCCCTCCCCTTTTCACTTCCATTTAGACGTAAATAGATCTAATGAGCTACCGCAGAGGAATATAGTTTCGATACTTGTATTACTAGAAGGGAAACGTGGTTGAAAATTTGAAAAATAAGATGATTTGAATCGAGGGTCGATAAGTTATTTCAAACAGACATGATCTATATTCTTTGGTCAAATTCGAGTTACGTAGTCTCGGTTTCTATTTTTAGATTCTACCTAACGTCACTCAGAAATCGATGGAACTGAACAGGCTATATTTAGGTTTATGACTATCACCACCCCTTTAAGAGTTTATCAATCAAATAATCATAAGAGTGAAAAGAAAACATTTACTATTTATCTGTCAATCTTTGCTTCCAGGTTTGATTCTATCAAAAACGGGTTTTGCCAGCGGTGGATTAAATTAATAAAAGTGATAAATCAACGTCATTTTGTATGTGGCCTCAGTGGCGTAATCGGTAAGGGCGACGTCTCTAGAGAGATTAAAATTAGTTTTTGTAGGATCAGGCGCGGGTTCGAATCCAGCTGTAGCCAATTATTTTTATTTTTTCTCATTTGAATAATTCTTCTGGTGACCAAGTAGATCTGTTAGATCTATTCCATCAACATGTTTATGAATATTTACAGAAAACTAAAATAGTTCCATGGTTATAGAATCATTACGCCTATCTACTAACCTAATAAACCTTCCACTACCGGAAGTAACCTAATAAACCTAAGTTTATTTGCACCCCCTTTATTATGTCACTAGAGAAGCCTGGTGACTGGATAAAATTCATACCATCTGGTGTTTGTATAATGTACGATCTATCGCTGTACTGAGATAGGGAGATATAACTTTTACGGGTTCCCATACATTTTCCCTTTGATACATGATACGATCACCAGGGCTAAGCGGTGACAGGTGTTTAGCATTTCGGTCATGGTATAATTTTGATTTAGCGCTTAAAGTTTGCAATTTTTACGCACAGACTTAGTGTCTACCAATTCCGGATTCAGTTGCTCATTGGTAGAGGGCAGTAGCGACCTAAAATGTCGGGACATTGGCAGTGGTGTGGGTGAATATCCGCATGGTAAGGGCGTGTTACGGAATTCCAAAAGTGCCAAATATGGGTCCGTATTATAGCGTCTTTTGCTTTGCGCAAAATGCGTTTCTCAATTTTGACTCCAGATTCTGCATGTTCACACGTGAAAAGGTCCCCAGAGACATTTTGCCATTGTCTCTCTGGAATTTCGTGCGTACATAATGGTTCCTTTGTATTTGCAGGTCGGTATTTTTCGCAAAGTGGGCATGCCAAAACATATTCCGTGATATGCTTCAAGCAGCTTGGTCATGCCAGGCCAAAACATAATTTCGCGAGCGCTGCTAATTGCCTTTTTGCAACCTAACTGGTTCATGTCAACGGCTTTAACCATATCGGATTGTATTGTCCGCAGTATGACGATTTTTGAACCTTTTAGTATGATTCCGTCTTCATAATAAATTCTGGAGGGAGGTGATCCCCAGAGAGCAAAAATTGCAACACAAAAAGAGAAAACTGCAGACTCGGTTTTATTGAGTCTGTTCATGAACAGCAATTGAAAGTGCAACACTGCTCATGCCCCCTAGCACCGGCTTAAGCGGTATTCAATTTTCAGAACAAGAAGTACTGAAATTCATGAACTCGAAGGATCAGAAGGTATAACAACACTGAGAATGAAGTACGGGGCGACGTTAAATACGACCGCCACACAAGTACTTAACACCTGCTGTTGTGAAGATTATAAATTCTGGAGGGAGTTAATCCCCCGAGAGCAAAAATTGCAAGCCATTTCGTCTCTGTGATTCCAAAACTCAACGGCTTGTTTGCTGCATGAAATTTGTTCGTTCAGTCATCCCTCGAGTATTGCTCGTCTTACGGCCTGCAACTGTTCGTCGTTTCTGCACGGATTTGTTCTATTCCTTGATCGCTTATCGGTAGAGATTTTACCGTGTGCACGTGCATTTCCATATCCACGAACATTTCTTGGTATGTTTCTGGAATATAATTTCTTGAAAGTGCGTCCCAATCGGAATGTTTGTTCCCTTTTTGTGAATGACTTCAATGTCGAACGGCTGTAATTGCAGAAGTAGCTTCTGCAATCTTTGCAGTGCGACACTAAGTGGTTTAAATTTCAGTATTGATATGACTGGTTTGCAATCGCTTTCAATAATTGCTTGCCGTAAATGTATTGTTTGAATTCAAGGCATCCAAACAAAATTGCAGCAGTTTCCTTTTCTACTTGCGTCCAGTATACTTGGTTTTCTATCAAAGTTTTTGACGCGTAAGCAACATGTTTGCTTTCTGGCAAGCAGACGGCACCTATGCCCTTCGAAGAAGCGTCTACCTGAAGCGTGGCAGGTTTGTTGGTGTCCAAGTACATTAGCACTGGCGGTTGCGTTATAACCTGTTTGACCCGGTCTAATAAGCTAGCTTGCTCTGGGCCCAGATACATTGCATTTCATTTTTAGTAGCGCACGCATAGGAGCGCATGCATATGACTGTTGATTTCAGCGAGATTTGGTTCAAACGTTTTTAAGTAGGTCACCATGCCTAGAAATGTTTCTAATTTGTGGCGCGATTCTGGGGTTTGCATGTTTTTAATCACAGAGACTTTGTCCTTGTCTATGGACATTCCTTTGGCAGTGATCAGGTGGCCAAAGTACTTTACTTCAGTTTGCCCTACGACCGTTTTTTTCTGGGTTGAATTTGAAACCTTTTTCTCGAGCACGCATGAGCAGGCATCGTAGATTTTCATTGTGTTCTACTTGTGTACATCCCCAGCATCGTCAACAATTGACGCAATGCCAGGTAATCCCTCAAGGATTTCGTCCATTTTCCCCATTGAAAATGTCTTGTGACGATCGCAACCCAATTGGTAAACGACTATATCTGTATTGACCGAACGACGTGGCAAATGTCGTGAGAAGTGACGATTCCTCTGACAAGCCACACGTGTAATACCTCTTTGTTGCATACAGCATGCTAAAGTATTTCGCTCCATTCAGCTGCGAAGATATGTCTGAAATGTCGCGCATGGGGTAATGTGGTCGTTTGATATTGTCATTGAGTGCTTTTGGATCAATGTAGATTCGGAGTTTTCCGGCTTTCGGTTTTACAACACATACTAAGCGTATATATTCATTCAATGTACAATGAAATTTTCAAGTTTGAGAAAACATGAATCACACGCAAGGGCCAAAAGCAATGACGTTCATGAATACGCGCATTCCGCCCCATTACACATTGCGTATACGGCAAATTTTGCGACTTTCGATTTTGGGAGTATTATCTTTGAGCGAGTGTAATTTAATAACCAATAGGTCGATTGTAATCTGGTCTTCGGGATCATTAGATTTCATGTTATTAGTTTTGAAAATTGAATGCTGCTTAAGCTGGTGCAAGGGGGCGTGAGTAGTGTTGCAGTTTTAATTAGTTACTCATGAACAGACTCAATAAAACCGAGTCTGCAATTTTCTCTGTTTGCATTTCTACTTTTGCTTTCGAGGGATCACCCATTTTCAGAATATTTATACAGAATGTGTCTAATACATGTATAATATTTATTATTCGTTATGAACTTCAAAATAAATTCCTACAGTGGTTTTTAAAATAATTAATTAAGACTAATGGTAGCGTTAGAAGTTCCGTTAAGTTTGTATCTTTGCTCTCTAAATCAGTTATATTACATTACTTACTTACATACATACTTATATTACAGTATGAATGGCTCGTTCAACATGAAGGTCGATTTTGGTTGTTGGTTGTGTTTTTTGTATGTTTTAAAAGTTGTAATTTAATGTCGACGTATAATAATTACGAGATGACGGCCTAGTGACCAAGATGTTAATTCTTTTTTAAAATCAGATCATGGAGAAAAATAGTCTAATTCAACTCTGTCATTGTCATCCAGAATACCTCAGAATGCAGGATTTGCGATCTAGATTTCAAAAAATTCCCGGGAGAGGACCCATGCACATTACGAGGACTCAGGTGCCTACACATTCAATATTCCCAGGCTACGCCCCTACAGTTTGAGTTGAATGTTATATTTGTATACAATACATTTAAATTCAAATACCGGTACATCTTGGTATAGGCAGCACTTTAGCGGGACCTTTTCTGTGATATTATGACATTATCTACTATGATGTAAAGAAGTCTATAAGATAAAGTGTTTACACTTGCATTAAATATGCTTTTCCGCCGATATTTTGTCCTGTAAACCAAACATTGTTAACATAAAACTTACGGTTACACTATAATTAATAAAAATATTGGAAAAGCATTGTAGTGATTGTACTTTGCAATTCACCAGAATGTACCAAACAGTCTGCCCGCTCCAGCGCGGGCTGTTTTCTAGTATATACATAAAGTTTCCCATCTTGATATTTCAAAAATAGGATGTCAGCATCGAGTATCAGAATCCAAGAACAGAAATTAACCATATGTCAGTATCATTCATGTCCATGGAAATGGGCAAAATGCCGTAGTAGTAAAGTATAGGCCTGCTTAGGTGTTTGTGAAATTAATTTATTAACCCATTCAATGCTTAGGTGTTTGTGGATATAATTCATTAACCCATTCAATGTATAGTTGTTTGTGGACATAATTTATTAATCCATTCAATGCTTAGGTGTTTGTGAACATAATTTCTTAATCATTTCAATACTGAAGTGTTTGTGAACATAATTTATTAACCCATTCAATACTTAGGTATTTGTGAACATAATATATTAATCCGTTCATTACTTAGGTGTAAGGGAATATAATTTATTAACCCATTCAATACTTAGGTGTAAGTGAACATAATTTATTAATCCGTTCATTACTTAGGTGTAAGGGAATACAATTTATTAACCCATTCAATACATAGGTGATTGTGAACATAACTTTTGAACCAATTCAATACTTAGGTGTTTGCGAACATAATTTATTAATCCGTTCATTACTTAGGTGTAAGGGAATATAATTTATTAACCCATTCAATACTTAGGTGTTAGAGAACATAATTTATTAACGCATTCAATACTTGGGTGTTTGGGAACATAATTTATTAACCCATTCAATACTTGAGTGTTAGTGAACATAATTTATTAACCCATTCAATACTTAGGTGTTAGTGAACATAACTTTTTAACCCATTCAATACTTAGGTGTTTGCGAACATAATTTATTAATCTGTTCATTACTTAGGTGTAAGGGAATATAATTTATTAACCCATTCAATACTTAGGTGTTAGAGAACATAATTTATTAACGCATTCAATACTTGGGTGTTTGGGAACATAATTTATTAACCCATTCAATACTTAGGTGTTTGTGAGCATAATTTATTAACCCATTCAATACTTAGTCGTTTGCGAACATAATTTATTAATCCGTTCATTACTTAGGTGTAAGGGAATATAATTTATTAACCCATTCAATACTTAGGTGTTAAAGAACATAATTTATTAACGCATTCAATACTTGGGTGTTTGGGAACATAATTTATTAACCCATTCAATACCTATTAGGTGTTTGTGAACATAATTTGTTAATCCATTCAATACTTAGGTGTAAGTAAACATAATTCATTAACCGATTCAATACTTAGGTGTTTGTGAACATAAATTATTAACCCATTCAATACTTAGGTATTTGTGAACATAATTGATTAACCCATTCAATACTTGGGTGTTAGTGAACATAATTTATTAACCCATTCAATACTTAGGTGTTAGTGAACATAATTTATTAATCCGTTCATTACTTAGGTGTAAGGGAATATAATTTATTAACCCATTCAATACTTAGGTGTTAAAGAACATAATTTATTAACGCATTCAATACTTGGGTGTTTGGGAACAAAATTTATTAACCCATTCAATGCTTAGTCGTTTGCGAACATAATTTATTAACCCATTCAATACTTAGGTGTTTGGGAACATAATTTGTTAATCCATTCAATACTTAGGTGTTTATGAACATAATTGATTAACCCATTCAATACTTGGGTGTTTGTGAACATAATTTATTAACCCATTCAATACTTAGTCGTTTGCGAACATAATTTATTAATCCGTTCATTACTTAGGTGTAAGGGAATATAATTTATTAACCCATTCAATACTTGAGTGTTAGAGAACATAATTTATTAACGCATTCAATACTTGGGTGTTTGGGAACATAATTTATTAATCCATTCAATACTTAGGTGTAAGTGAACATAATTCATTAACCGATTCAATACTTAAGTGTTTGTGAACATAATATTTTAACCCATTCAATACTTAGGTGTAAGTGAACATAATTTATTAACCCATTCAATACTTAGGTGTTTGTGAACATAACTTTTTAACCCATTCAATACTTGGGTGTTAGTGAACATAATTGATTAACCCATTCAATACTTAGGTGTTAGTGAACATAATTTATTAACCCATTCAATACTTAGGTGTTTGTGAACATAACTTTTTAACGAGACACTAATTACGAATCTCTGAATTAAATGATGTTTTATGATATCACAACTAGAACTTTGTACAGAAATAACGTTTTAACCTTTTCGTCGCCAACTAAATTTATCTGCTAAAATTGTCATCTTCTTTGTTTTTTAATGTAACAGCTTTTTTTTTTACTTCTAAACAAAATATAATATCAGCAGGTCAAACAGTTTGGATCCTGGTATAAGGCGCCATGTTACTCGGGTCTTCTCTTGACCGTAACTGTTTACAAATGTTAACAAGGATTCACTTATGGAGCGAAAGAGTTAACCCTTATTGTTTTCCTCAACCGTTATCCAGCCTTCTTAGCCATTATCCCGCTTCTTTAACCCTCATCCCGCTTCCTTAACCCTTATCCGGCAAACCTTTATCCTGCTTCCTTTACCCTTTCCCATTACCTTAACTCTTATCCCGCCTCCTCAACCCTTATCCCGCTTCTTAAACCCTTATCTCGCTTATTTTATTCTTATCCCGCTTCTTCAACTCTTATCCCGCTTAACCCTTATCCCGCTTATTTAGCCCTTATCCAGCATCTTCAACTCTTATTCCGCTTAACCCTTATCCCGCTTCTTTAACCATTACCCGTTTCCTCAACCCTTATCCAGCTTAACCCTTATCTGGCTTCTTAAACCATTACAAATTTCCATAACAGGTATCCGGTAACCTTAACCCTTATCCTGCTACCTCCCGTATCCCGCTTCCTCCCTTATCCCACTATCTTAACCCTTATCTCGCGTCCTTAGCCCTTATCCCGCTTCCTCAGTCCTTATCCCGCTTCATCCCTTATCCCTTTACCTTAACCCTTATCCCGCTTCCTCAGCCCTTATCCCGCTTCCTCCCTTATCCCACTATCTTAACCCTTATCCCGCTTCCTCAACCCTTATCCCGCTTCCTTAACCATTATCTCGCTTCATTATCCATTATCTCGCATCCTCAACTCTTATCCCGCTTAACCCTTATCCAACTTCTTTAACTATTACCCGCTTCCTCAACCCTTATCCCGCTTCCTTAACCTTATCCAGCTTCTTCCTTATCCCGCTTCCCCAACCCTTATCCCGCTTCCTCAACCCTTATCCCGCTTTTTTAACCATTAACCAGCTGCTTTAACTATTATCTCGCTTCCCCAACTCTTACCCCGCTTAACCCTTATCCCGCTTCTTTAACCTTTACAAGCTTCTTCAACCCTTATCCCGCTTTCTTAACCCTGACCCGCCTCCTCAATCCTTATTCTGTTTTCTTAACGCTTTTCCTGCTTCCTTAACCCTTATCCCGTTTCGTCAACCCTTATCCACCTTCCTCCCTTATCTCACTACCTAAAGCATTATACCGCATCCTTAACACTTATCCCGCTTCCTTTGACACTTATCCCGCTTTCTCAAGCCTTATCCCGCTTTCTTTACCCTCATTAGGCTTCCTTAACCCTTATCCAGCTTCCCTAACCCTTATCCCGTTTCCTTAACCCTTATCCCGCTTCTTTAACCCGTTATCTGAACCCTTATCCCGCTACCTTAACCCTTAATCCACTTCCTTAACCCCTATATCGCTACATTAATACTTTTCCCGCGTCCTGAACTCTTATCCCGCTTCTTTTACCACTATCCCGCTTCCTCAACTCTTATCCCGCTTAACCCTTATCCCGCTTCTTTAACCATTACCCGCTTACTCAACTTTATCCCGCTCCCTTAACCTTTATCCCGCTATCCTAACCATTATGTAACAATCTGCTTTATCCCGCTTCCTCCCTTATCCCACTACCTTAACCCTTATCCCGTCTCCTAAAGCTTTATCCCGCTTCCTCAACCATTATCATGCGTCCTCAACCCTGACCCCTTCGTCAACCCTGACCCTGACCTCCTTCGTCAACCCTGACCCCCTTCCTCAACCCTTATCCCGCTTCCTCAACCCTTATCTCGCTTCCTCAACCCTTATCTCGCTTCCTCAATTCTTATCCCGCTTAACACTTAACCTGCTTCTTTAACCATTACCCGCTTCCTCAACCCTTATCCAGCTACCTTAACCCTTATCCTGCTTCTTTAACCATTACCCTCTTCAACCCTTATCCAGCTACCTTAACCCTTATCCCTATTCCGTAACCCTTATCCCGTTACCTAAACCAATATCCCGCTTCCTTAACCCTTAACCTGCTTCTTTAACCCTTGTACCACTTCCTCAACTATTATCCCGCTATACCCTTATTCCGCTTCCTTTACCCGCTTGCTTAACCCTTATCCCGCTTCCTCAGCACTTATCAAGCTACTTCCCATATCCAACTACCTTAACACTCATCCCACTACCTTAACCATTATCCCACTTCCTTTACCCTTATCACATTATCTCTCTTATCCCGCTTCCTTAACGCATATCCCGCTTAACCCTTATCCCACTTATTTAACCATTACTCCTTTCCTAAACTCTTATCCCGATACCTTAACCCTTATCCCACTTCCGTAACCCTTATCCCGTTCTCTAAACCTTATCCCAGTTCCTTAACCGTTATCCCGCTTCCTTAACCCTTTTCTCGCTTCCTCAACTCTTAACCCGCTCAACCCTTTCCCCGCTTCCTTAACCCTTATTCCGCTACCCACTTATCCCGCTTTCTCTCTTATCCCACAACCTTAACCCATATCCCTCTATAACCCGTATCCCGCGCCCTTAACCCTTATCCCGCTTCCTTAAACCTTATCCCGCTTACTCAGCCCTTATACCGCTTTCTTATCCCTTAACCCGCTTCTTTAACCATTTACCCGGTTCCTCAACTCTTCCTTTACCTTATCCCATTATCTCTCTTATCCCGCTTTCTCCCTTATCCCACTACAATAACCCTTATCCCGCTTTCTTAAACCTTATCCCGCTTCTTTAATCATTATCCCGCTTCTTCAACTATTATCATGCTATCCCGCTATTATCCCTTATCCAGTTTTCCGATCCCTTATCAAGCTACTTGCCATATCCAACTACCTTAACCCTTATCCCGTTTGCTTAACCCTCATCACACTACCTCCCTTATCGCGCTTTCTCCCTGATCCTACTACCTTAACCCTTATCCCGCTTCCTTTACCTTATCACACTACCTCCCTTATCCCGCTTTCTCCCTAATCCCGCTTCCTTAACCCTCATCCCGCTTACTTAACCCTTATCCTGCTTCCTTTACCCTTATCCCACTACCTCCCTTATCCCGCTTTCTCCCTTACCCCACTAACTTAACCCTTATTCCGCTACCTTAACCCTTATTCCGCTTCCTTAACCCTTATCCTGCTATAACCCTTATCCCATTTCCTTTACCCTTATTACGTAACCCTTATCCAGCTACCTTTACCCTTATTCCGCTTCCTTTACCCTTATCACGCTACCTTCCTTATCCCGCTATAACCCTTATCCCGCTATAACCCTTATCCGCTATAACCCTTATCCTGCTATAACCCTTATCCCGCTACCTTAACCCTTATCCCGCTACCTTAACCCTTATCCGGCTTCCTTAACCCTCATCCCGCTATAACCCTTATCCCGCTATAACCCTTATCACGCTATAACCCTCATCCCGCTATAACCCTTATCCCGCTATAACCCTTATCCCGCTATAACCCTCATCCCGCTATAACCCTTATCCCGCTATAACCCTTATCCCTCTATAACCCTCATCCCGCTATAACCCTTATCCCGCTTTCTGAACCCTTATCCCGCTATTTGCCTTTTCACGACTTGACTTGCATTTGCAAACAGCTTGACCCAGAGAATTTTGACCGAATCAGACGTAGTCGGAAGAGAGGTCGAGGTCAAGTACAGCAAATTACATGGAAACATAATGAGTAATACATCGACCAATTTCTAACAGTACTGACATATTTAAGATTTAATATATATATGAACAATTGGTCTATTAGAATCCATGCTGTCCACCCTATGCCTATGTCATTTGAAACGAACACATTCAAATTTTGGGCTTATCTGTGTGTACATGCATGCATGCGTGTATGCGTGAGTGCGTGCTGTTTTCAGGTAAAGGCATATGAATAATTAATCTTTGCAGAAACTTAAGAATAAGATCATATTGTGTTTCATAAGGAGAAACTGAACAGACCCTTATCAGATCAGACTGCTCATATAGCAGTCGCCTGAACTGGGTCTACGTTGTTTCCGATAAGGGTGTATATGTGGAGTAAAGGGTAAAAAGTTTATACTAAATAGCTATTTAAATCCTTTACTCCATGAATATCCATGTAAAAATAATAACATTATGAATATTAATACATAAAGCACATGGACACAGGAGTAATTGGCCCTTGCACAAACAGTAGACTAGTATCTTTGTTATATCATAGGCAAGGAGAGAAGACCCAGGTCAGACGGCTCCTTGAGGATATGTCTGATCTGGGTCTACTTTTTGCAAAGGCGTAAAAAGGTGCCCTTAATGAGTAAAATGTTAACCTATTTGTGCCCACGATCCCATACATGGGATATAGGCAAACATTGTAGACTCTGATCAGACGCAGCATAATGCGGTGTCTGATCAGAGTCTGCACTGTTTGCTGACAGAATTTATATATAAAACAAAACGAAATTGAAAATTTAGGTCACACATCCCTTAGATCATAAATGGACTATTCCAATATATAAACACGGAATAATCCACTGGAGCAAATGGGTTAATTTGTGACTCAGGTTATGAACATACGTACGTATGCGGATATGCTTTTTATATGCCTAATTAATATTCCTAATTCATATTATTTCTTACATGAATATTAATGAAGTGAAAGGTTAACATAAGATCATCCTCATATACAATAAGCATTAGTATCCTTTAGCCAACCAAAAAAATAAAACTCGTGTAATTGGAGAAACGTGTGCCAAATAAAATATCAGCAGACGACAGACATCCCTGACGAAAATATTGCAGGCGACAGTTGCCAGTTGTCCTTAGGATATGATAAAAATGTGAAAATAGGAGATACTTCGAATGGAAGAACAACAATGTGAAAAGAGAACTTTATTGAGTATGTTCATAAACAGATATTAAAAGTGCAACACCACTCACGCCCCCATTTTAGCGACAGTTTAAGCGGTATTCAATTTTTATAACTAATGTTAATGGAATCCATAATCTGAAAAGAACACAAATTATAGCAATACAAAATGTACTGAGAATGAAATACGGGACGAATAGTTTACGACCGCCACTAAAGCACCTAAAGCACTTAACAGCTGCTGTTCTGAAAGCAGGGGGTCATTCGAAAGCAAGAATGGTTATGTGAAAAGAAACAATTTCAGAATCTGTTCCTTAGCAGTTATTGAAACACTACTCACCGTATTCCGTAGATTGATTATCCAACTTATCGTCAAATGCTATTCTGCCAATCTGTGGAGAGTCTCTCTTTCGTTTTCGCTCTTTCTATGACAAAGACTTATAGTCCTGTGTCTTAATGCACAAAACTGACAGACTGTCTCGTAGCTACAAATAACCTATGAAGTAACTGGTTAATAATACATGAACACAATCCAGATATGGGAAACTCTGCTGCTGTTTAGGTCCGATAGAATTTCCGCGCGTTCGTCATTTTTATATAACTGTTACTATAAATCTAACTGAGAAAGTCTTGACCAATTTATCGGACTTCAAAGTTTCCAATTTAACTTACACAACTCTTGCGCATTTATAAAATAACTAAGTAACCACCAGAATACGTAGATTTATACACTTCAACCACGTGATGATTTTGATACTACATAACCCCGCCCTACCAATAGATTACCCAATCAAATACCATTAGAGAAATGATTCATATATTCCCTTAAACTACCATACTTCGACAGTGACCACCCCCTTGTTTAAGCATAATCCATACCATACATTATCTAGAGCTAATGTTGTGAGTATCGGATATCTCTGACTGTTTTGTTCCAAAGTTCCGAACCTTTGAATTAGCTGATGTCGTTACCCCTGTGTTTTGTATTATTTAAGCAAAATCGCAATAATACATATCTGTGTAACACTTAGCCTTCTTATTTAACCCTTCACCCGCTTACAACAACCTCACACGTATTACAAACAGGTTGGGTCTAAATAAAATGCCGAGTAACACGGCGTCAATTCAGGATTCAAACAGTTTGATAATAGGTCGATAATATTTTAGAAGCTGTCTCAAATCTGAAAAAGTGAAAATTGCACAGCTTGGTAAGGATTAGATATTATTCGAAAATGATGTCTGCTTCATATTTTATGTAAGACTTATCCCTTTACTCCATGAGTAATCATTGAAGAAATAACGACGTCATGAATATGAAGTAGATTCATTTTATAAAGCAATATAAACCAAGGAAATAATGGTTTCAAATACATATTATTTCATAGGCAAACATAGCAGACCGTCCGATCTTGGTCTTCTCTGTTTGCAAAGGTGTAGAAAGGCGTAACTATGAAATAAAGGGTTAACTTTTTGCCCTTTTCCGCATATAGACCTAGGCACATTTACAAACCTTTTACAAACAGAGTAGATCCAAATCAGACATCTTTTGTAGGAGCTGCTGTCTGATCAGCAAATGTTCAGATTGGGTCTTGAACCTTTTCTTTCAAGAATATTGATTTAAAAAATGATCACTTGCTAAATGGTAATGTACTAGTGTTTTGGATCACCTGGGCCAATGTGACCAAGTGGGATTGTCCTGTGTCTATCGTCCGTTGTTGTCCGTCGTGCATCATACATCATGTGTTGTCAACACTTTCTTTAAACAACATATCCGCCTAAACGCATGACTGGACTTTCATCAGAAAATGGTCTTCAAGTAATATTGTATAAACTATATAAATAGCTCTGCTCCTTAGCATAAGTAGGCCACATCAGCTAAAATAGATATTAATTAACAATTTCTTTAAATCATATATTTTCCTAGTATCGAAAAATAGTCAAACAGGAAGAGCCACATACGATATGACACTGCACCAAACACCATCAAACAAGAAACGGTATAGCCACAAGACAAAACATAACAGGACGTATATCAAGATGAAAAACATTAAACATTAAGCATATTAAACAACAAAGTTGACCAGAGGCTGAAAGCAGGAGTACCACCTTGGAACGGTTAGTAACCAAAATGAGCTACTGAAGGGGGGGGGGGGGGGGGCTTAAACCTGGTTTACGGATACCCAACCTCGCCCTTATCCAACTTTCACCAAAGTCAAAATTTAAATAAAATCTCCCTCCATTTAAATGACGTCCTAAATCACTAAAAGGTCGTCAACCAACTATAATTGACCTGATCTTCCGGCGACCCTCTTTTAAGTTATATAAATTGCTCCGATCCATTGCATAACTACGTCTCAAGAGAACAAGTTTACGGGTACCACTGACTGGATTTTCACCAAATTGCCGAGGTATTATTTTCAGGTGAACCTCTAGCTGACTTTTCTCTTTTGACTTTGCTACATTCTTTCGAAGGATCTCCCACTTTCAGACTATTTGTATGAATTATTCATGCCCGTTGTACGAGTATGTCACGCAAGATCTATTAACTCTTTCGGAGGCAACTTTCTAATTGTCGTCTGCAATCCAAATTTTGTTAAATCATTCGGTACAGTAAGGACATGAAATAAATAAATCCAAATTTCAAAAGAATAAAGCACATATATAGAAATAGAGAATGGGACAAAAAGTGAAGTCCCTGATCAGACACAGCCTTGAACTAGCGGCGTCTGATCTGGGACAGCACTATTTGTCGTGGTGCATTTATGCGACTTCGGCGGTGAAAGGGTTAAGCAGGAGAGAGATACAGGGTCATCATGGCCGTTTTCTTATCATATCACATTAACATTAAACTGTTCGGTTGTGATATATATATTCAGAAAAAGACCAGATCTAAATTATTCCATAACCGACCAGAACGCACTGTAATCAGACACTTGCTATATGAACTTTCTGGTCTACTCTGTCTGCATATGTGCCAACATACGTTTCTGTGGTAAGGAGAGATAAAGCAGGAGGTAGTATATGTATGCATAAATCTCCCTTAGGGTGTGTTTGCATCTCCTCTGTTTTTATTCTTTCACTGTCGAAATTGGCGGAGCTTGTTACAACTGGCGAAACTTGGATTACCATTGTAAACAGTTTGGATCACCAAATAACTCAGGAGGTAGTATATGTATGCATAACTCGGTGTCATTTCTAGATACAAACTGTTTTACACATCATTTAAGTTTTAGAGAAGTAATTGAAGAAAAGTTCAGTCTGAAATTTGTAGGAGACGACACTGTTTGCAAACCAACATTAATCTTCACCAAAGAAGTGAAAAACTCATATCATACCAGCTCATATAATAATAACATGTAAATATTACAATGTAAATATTCTGTTTGCATCCTTGCATTTGTTTATTCATTTGAATTTTTTATTTATTGGGCTGCGAAAGCAGCCCACACTGATACGGCTTTGAATTTTGCCCATGCGTTTCTGCGGTCCTGTGTTTCTATAAATGCCAATCTTTTTAATAAATATGGTTTACTGTGAGACAAGTTCTTATTTATATATATTGATTTATTTTATTTATTTTCATTCATATATTTTTCTCAGCATATATTTGTCGGGGATAATTCTTTCTTTTCTGCCATGATCCAGTTTCAGTGAAAATGCTAGTGAATTAGGTATAAATGATTAAAATCACATATACTAGCATAGCTGTTAGCGTGGTCTAGGGGTTATAGCGATGGACTAGGAAACGTGAGATCGTGGGTTCGATACTCGATGGAAGTTAAATTATTTTTTTTCTCTCATATTTTCTTAGCACCCTTAGTATACGTGCTTTTGGTTTAAAACCATTTTGTACATTAAAATATAAGTCCTTTGTTTGCATTTTGGCTTTGTTAAAGTTATTTAGCTGAGACCTTTTACTCGTGGGTTTGTTGACAGTTTTGCATATTTCACCATTGTGAATTTGAATTTGCTTCAATTTTACTGTATAATTATCTTATACTAACCTGTTCTTTTTGGGGGGCAATATAAATGAAAAACTTAATGGGCATTGAGTCGACCTATCGGAATAATTTCATGTAGACTGTAAGTATGGGAGTGTGTATGCCTTGTGAACACCACTTAATGTGATATTGGTTTCTACGTCAGTGTGTTTCAGCAAATGAATAACATTGATCTGTGACGTAATGTGTATTATTGGTGTCAAACAAAGGTATTATGCATCATGGCTCATTAAAACATTCCCCCGTTTCTGCTACATGTATAAATTCATACATAACAGTCATGTTTTCCCAATATTGCTCCCTCTTTTTCTTCTATCCTGCTTAAATACATGTTACGCAGGCATTTTACGCTTGCGTAAAACCTTGCTTGTATCTGTTAGAGACACCTTTAACGATTTGCATACATACTGCGTCTAGATAAGAATCAACCTGTTTGCTTATGGAATAATATAGATTCAATTCTAAAAGATTCCGTCATCACTGTGGTGCAAGCTATACGGCCGCGAATGTTTAGACTTTTAAAACGGAGGCCGTACAACTTGCACCACAGTGGTCATTGACTAAACAAAGCACGTGCTCATATTCCACTAATTCAGTTATCAAATATTTATGACGTCACTTACGTCATACCATTTTTCGTAGAATAAAATCTAATACTCTCTGTCTTAGACTCAACCTCCATGAATAACACTACTGAAAACAAAAGCATTTACTAGAGAAAATGAAAACAATTAGCAGTGTGTATTTTTCAAACAATTGAGGTAAATAGAGCAATTGCTTCTAAAGTGCAAATGCTCTTTGTATCACAATGGTTTTGAAAAGTGACTTTTACCGAGGCATCATTCAACATGTGTCAGTATGAGGGAATGTGTTAATAGGTTTTAACCTGTGAAACATGGTGGTATTGTTCACTGTTGTTTTTTCCATTCCATACGAAATGGCTGACATTAATTTACATTGACTAACATGAACGATCCAAAGCTGATTAGCAGTAGCGTCCAGTCAGTATGAAAGAGTTACATTGACAATTAACCTGCAGCTTGCATTATTTAACACCTACTTTTTCAAAACCTGGATCCAAACAATTATAAAGGTAATCATAGACCGACCGGTAGCATGCTCAATAAGTAGTGCTAAATAATTGTATAATTGCCTAAAGTAATGTACCGTTAGCAGGCAAACGTTACCTATAAAAGGTAGTCATGGACCCACCAGCCTGATCTTAAAGTTAATTGTCTAACGTAAAGGCCTGGCCAAAACCCGCCGTGCGTGTTTTTAGCACGTACGTTTTTTGGGGAGGCCAGGGCTGCTACGTTTTTCTGAAAACGTGGGGAAGAAGTAGCAAATGCATGGAGGAACGCACGTCACACTCACGGTTTCACAAGGTGTACGTACGTGGCACGCATGACAGCCTCGTCCTGGGCGGTTGCGTGCATCGTACGTTGCACGCGCGGTAAGTGAGTTGAAAGTGCTTACACCGTGCTCACAACGTACGATCTCCGTGCGATTGCCGCATTATCACACGGAGGCCGTACGGTCCATGTGCTGCTCACGTACGGTCCACGTGAATTTTGTCAGTTCATTGGACAGTAGAACTGGGGAAGTGCCGAGTGAGAACAGACCACGTACTTATCACGTGCGCAACACGCACGAGCTAAGTGCGCTTTCTGTAGAGCAAGCGACTGTTGGAAAAAAGATTAAAACACTCACGGAGTCAGTACGTTGTGCGCACGTTGGCTGTAGAAGCACGTGCGTCACCCGTACGTTGGTGATTCCGTCGCCCGAACGCAGTTCGAACGCAGCGAAGTTTTGCATGCACTAAAAGTGCTACGGCGTGTCTGCGTGCTCCTAAAGCCGTACGGAGGCGGTACGCACCACGTACGGATCCCCAAAATTTCCCCACTTTTTTGCACGTAAACAACACGCACTTGCACGTACGGCGGGTTGTGACCACCGCTTAATTAATCATGGACCCGCCGGCAACAGGCTAGATGTTACTCATAAAAGGCAAGCATGGGTCCGCAGGTAACAGGCTAGATGTTACTCATAAAAGGCAAGCATGGAACCACCAGGAGCAGACTGATGGTTATTTGTCAAATGTAATAATTGACCTGCCGGCAGCAGGCTAAAGGTTAATTGTCAAATATAATCATTGGCCTGCCGGCAGCAAGCTAAAGGTTAATTGTCTATTGTAATCATTGGCCTGCCGGCAGCAGACTAAAGGTTAATTGTCAAATGTGATATTTGAATATATTACTATTGATTTATTTATAACAATTTAGCAGATTTATATTCACTTCGTCATTTTTTTGCATAAAGATTCATAGAATAAAGGGTTAAGTAAGCTTATGCTGGCATCCTCTAGACAACAATCACACCAAACTACGCCATGCTTTAAGGGTCCAGTATTAGCCTATTTGTGCTGGTCGTTGGAGAAAAGAGTTTGGCTGTACTCTATTTTTATACATGCTAGATGCAGTAAAACATCTGATATCAGTAGAACTGATGAAAGGACTTAAACCATTGTTTTAAATTGTGTCATTGAATGTGATTAAACTACAGCAGTGTTACGGTTAAAAATTGAATCTTAATAATTTCAACCGTATACAATGACTTCTAATTCAGATTTCGATTCAGATAATCTAATGGTTTTCCAAACACGTAACTACCGGTATATATTTAAACAATTTTGATATCTCTGAGCGAGCAATGTATTTGATGTTTCATCTGGATCTTTACAGGTTAAAGTTAGCGACTATTTCCCATGCAAATACCTCGCGATAAAGCAGATATATTATCTATATATTGACGAGCAAATACCATTCAGAAGCACTATATCATAATATTATTACAAGACTTTAACACGTTATGTAATACTCGTCATGGTTTTATAAACATACCAGATCCAGATACCGGCGTAACACTAAGTAATCCTACCAGGGCTAACTCTTATTTCAAACCTGTTAAGGGTTATATTTAACTACTATTTCAAAATTCCCATGCCAAGACCGCGTGATAAAGCGGATATATATAACCCTTATTTAGACTATCCTATATCAGGAAACCTTTAACACGCTATGTATCACTTGTAGTGGTTGTGTAAGCAATATTCAGATCCAGATACAGGTACAGCACTGAGTAATCCAACCAGAGCCAGATATATTTCAAACTCGAATGGTATTGAAAAGGAAATACAGAAAAAATCAGTAAACTGCACGAAGCAGGTACATGCAATATCACCTTCAGACCTTGAAAACTTCAGAATATGCTGAATCATTGCTGTTTGTCAAATTCTCCGTTAAAAACAAAGCAGACCATGACATTGGTATGCATTCTTTGTATCACTCGTCTAGTCAATTTGTAAACATAACTATTACAAAGTAATGTACTTTTAAACAGGTGCAATGCATGGTGCAAGCTGACAGGAAAATGGAGGTTAGGTAATTTCCAATACCATAAAAATAACTATGACTGTGTATGCTAGATAATTGCTCTGTAAAGAAGTGTCGTTTCAGTAATTAAGCATACTTCTGTCTGCTCTCTTTAAATCTACTATTAAAGTGACGACTCGTATGGATCCCAATAAGATTATTTGTTTCCAAACTGCGTATGTAATTACGCATTCACCGGTAGTGAACAAATAGCTACGGACCTAACTATACATGCGATTCATCACCGCTAGTGAACAAATACCTAGGGACCGAACTATACATGTACATTCACCACCGCTAGGGAACAAATAGCTACGGACCGAACTATACATGTGCATTCACCACCGCTAGGGAATACAAACCTAGGGACCGAACTGTACATGTGCATTCATCACCGCTAGTGAACAAATAGCTAGGGACCTAAATATGCATGTGCATTCATCACTGCTAGTGAACAAATAGCTAGGGACCTAATTTCATAATCGGCTGATTTTCTTAAACGATCATCGGATATAATCGGACAGACCACTTAAATTAATCATCGATTATACAATCGAAACGAGAAATTTGAATTATGAGTATAAATTTAGTAACGAAAATCTTAAAATTGACAATAAAAACCAACAGATTGTTTTTTAATTTTAATTGCACAACCATAAATTTCCAATACCATAAAAATAACTATGACTGTGTATGCTAGATAATTGCTCTGTAAAGAAGTGTCGTTTCAGTAATTAAGCATACTTCTGTCTGCTCTCTTTAAATCTACTATTAAAGTGACGACTCGTATGGATCCCAATAAGATTATTTGTTTCCAAACTGCGTATGTAATTACGCATTCACCGGTAGTGAACAAATAGCTACGGACCTAACTATACATGCGATTCATCACCGCTAGTGAACAAATACCTAGGGACCGAACTATACATGTACATTCACCACCGCTAGGGAACAAATAGCTACGGACCGAACTATACATGTGCATTCACCACCGCTAGGGAATACAAACCTAGGGACCGAACTGTACATGTGCATTCATCACCGCTAGTGAACAAATAGCTAGGGACCTAAATATGCATGTGCATTCATCACTGCTAGTGAACAAATAGCTAGGGACCTAATTTCATAATCGGCTGATTTTCTTAAACGATCATCGGATATAATCGGACAGACCACTTAAATTAATCATCGATTATACAATCGAAACGAGAAATTTGAATTATGAGTATAAATTTAGTAACGAAAATCTTAAAATTGACAATAAAAACCAACAGATTGTTTTTTAATTTTAATTGCACAACTGAAGATTAATACATACATTACTAATGTATTAAAGTGTGTTCATACATTTTATATCAGAAACAATATAGCTATTTTATAGAATATAATAACAAATTATTTCGATTAATTGATAATTTGATTTTTTAATCGATTATCTATTGAATGAGCACTTTCGATCAATCATCGGAAATAATCGATTATCGTTTAAGCATTACTAGGGACCTAACTATACATGTGCATTCATCACCGCTAGTGAACAAATAGCTACGGACCGAACTATACATGTGCATTCATCACCGCTAGTGAATAAATAGCTATGGACAGAACTATACATGTGCATTCATCACCGCTAGTGAACAACTAGCTACGGACCAAGCTATACATGTGAACTCATGCTATGCATTATGATTGGATTAGTTATTTGTATTTCTGCTGTGGCATGCTGTTTCTGCTGTGACAAAACGTCGTGCAGGACGATGGCGCATTTTGACTGTATGACATAACCGGTCGTTGTTTATAATGGGAAAATCAATAGCATGATAAATGATTCTTCAATTCCTGCCAACGGGTGTTAAAAATGTAAAGCACATTTTCTGATGCATAACCTTTTATACTTGAAAATACCGATCAAACAATTACTGCCGACGAATAAGTGAAAGAGAGTGAAGTGAATGGCAAAACGTATGAGTATGGCTTGGAGCATTAGAGAATAAAACTTACAAAATGGTATTCGTGATGAGTATTAGGAGATGTGTGCAAAAAAGAGAGAGAAATGTCAGTTGTGTGAAAGGCATTTGAATGTAAAACTGTCACGATTGCAAATTATATAGAAAGTGTAAAAAAGCAAAAAATCCCCCAACTCCTCCCAAATTCCCCAAATCCCCCAAATTCAATAACCCCACAAATCCGAAATCCCACCAATCCCATTTCTCCCAGGGATGAGATCATAATAGAAAGTCACGGAAATAAAGTTTACCATTTCTATTTTCACAATTATAACGTTAGTAGTAACATATAATGCGTTCTGATTATTTGGCCAAAGTACTACGGAAATGAGGCAGTATAAGGTCAATATTAACATACATTGTATGTGTGTACTACATTTACGGACCGTACTATTGTCAACCAAACGTAGGTGGTGAACTCAACATATATGTTACGCAGATTGTAGTGTGGCGGCGAACACAATAAGTAACATCCATTTATAAATGGAGTTGTACTCAAAAATAGGTTACACAAAGTGTAATGTGGTGCTGAGCACAACAATATATTGCATTTATTGTGAGGTGGTGTAAAATACAACAACCTGTTACATTCATTGTATAATGACGTTGAATATAAAACATTGCTACGTTCATTCTTTTATGCTGTTGAACACAACAATATGTTACATTCCTTGTTTTTTTATGTTGAACACACACACACATGTGTTACATTTATTGTGTTGTGGTGTTAAACACAAACATGTCTTATATTCACTGTATTATGATGCAGAACACAACAATATGTTGCATGCGTTGTATTATGATGTTGAATACACACTTATGTTACACATATCACCCACCAATTTGATAAACTCATGTATTATTGTGTTGAACGCACCAATATTGTACGGTTGTTTTATTATGATGTTTAACACAACAAAATGTTACATTCATTGTATTGTTAAACAACACTATGTTACATGTATTGTATTATGGAGTTGAACACAACAATATGCTAGACATGGTGTAGTTGTTGAATACGCCAATATTCTGCATTCATTGGATTATGGTGTTGAACACAACATTATTTTACATACTTGTATTCTGGTGTTAACACTAACACCGTATTTCGTGTCTGAAATGGGATAAGCTTACGGGACTCGTGTATTGCATTTTCTCTGTTGTGTCCTAAATACTTTGTGCAGTTTCTCTGTTTTCAGCAAAATCATTGAATACATGTTTGACGGACTTTAACGGTGTTTTCTTCTGTTTTACATATTTTCTTGTGTGGAAGTTTGGAGGGTATACCTTTGTTTACACTGTTTAACCCTTTCCCTCATATAAACGTGTTTTCACGTGTTTGCAAACAGAGTAGACCCAGATCAAACGGCTTCTAGAGAAGCCGTCTGATTAGGGTCTGCTCTGTTTGCTAATAGATTTTGATAAATATGTTTCTTTGCTTTCTAAAATGTCTACAATGTTCCACCTTCCATTTTTCTTTATAGCTATTTTGTTAATGAATATCCAGTAGGTATTGAAATTTTGCCTAGATACAGAACAGGGAATGGGTTAACTAGGGTGACTTTGAGATAAGTATGAGTTAAGGACGTCCGTAAACCGGTTTAAACCTCTAGTGGTGGTTTTGTCGCTGACTGTTCCAAAACAGTACTCTCTTTTTCACCCTTCCTTTTATGTATGTCCTGTGCGTGTGCATTTGTTGGCGTCTGAGATTTGTTTCTGCTCTGTGTGTATGTGTGTTTTGTGCATGTGTGTGTTTGTGTATTTGTGTGTGTATGTGTGTGTGCATGCGTACGCGTACGTGCGTGTGCGCGCGTGTGTGTGAGGTTGTGAGTGTTTCACTTTTTTTCTATCAGCGTTTTGGTAATGGTTCAGCGTTGTGTGTGGCATTACCTACTTGATTTACTATTGTTTTATATTAAGGTAAATATTATCAATATACGTTGGTATGCCCATGTTTAGGTATAAGTTGTCTCCATGTTACCGACGTATTGCTGCATTTCACTTTCTTGTTTGATTATTACTTTCACCAGTAACGAAACCACTACGAAATTAGCGAAATTTGAATTTTATACAATATAAATCATACATGTGTTATAACTGTCCGTCTTTTCATTTGACATTGAACATATACTATGGAAATCGTACGTGTTTTATTTATGCCTTTCTGTTCGTTTGTCATTGAACATTAATAATTGAATTTGCACACATGCTGTCAATATCATGCAACTCGACTGACATTGAGCAATATCCAAATAAAGCAGTGTCTGTGTTATTAATGTCCTTATGTTAGTCTGACATTCAAACATAATGGAAATCGTAGCTACTGTCTGACATTGAACCACAAACAATTGGAAACTGTCAATGTCTTGTTCATGTTCTTCACTTTGTCTGACATTTCATCATATATAATTGAAATTTAAATACTTGAATAGCGTTGATCTAATATTTTGACCACTTAGGACCGTTTCCATAGATTATCATGTAAAATACACGTCACATGTTTTGCTACATGCATTCAGCCATAAAATCAAAGGACACAATGTTGATCCACCGTCATTGGGTGACATTAGGGTTTTATTTAAAATGCCATGACGTTATCAAATGAGCACAACCTTAGTGGTCGAAATATTAGATCAGAGATATTCAAGTATTTATGTATCGTATTAATTCCCTTTTGTAGAATATTTCCTTCATTGTATAATTGAAACCGTCAATGTGTTATCCATGTCTGTTTCTCTGAAGCATATACAATAGTAACCATACATATGTTTTAATGACATTCTGTTCGTCTGATTTTGAACCATATACAATAGCAAACATACATATGTTTTAATGGCACCCTGTTCGTATGACATTGAACCATATACAATAACAACCATACATATGTTTTAATGGCATTCTGTTAATCTGACATTGCAATGTATTATTCATGTATTATTCATGTCAATTTGTTTGTCTGACATTGAACCAAATACAGAAGAAAACAGACATATTTTATTAATTTCATTATGTTCATCAGGACACAACCTGTAAACGTTTAACATGAAAACGTCTCACCAGGATCTAGCATGTTTACCCCAACGCTTACTTCATATACACGCTTTTCAACATGAAAAGTAGGATTCACCGTCTCGCAAGGATCTAGCATGTTTACCTTAACGCTTACTTCATATACACGCTTTTCAACATGAAAAGTAGGAATCACCGTCTCACCAGGATCTAGCATGTTTACCTCAACGCTTACTTCATATACACGCTTTTCAACATGAAAAGTAGGAATCACCGTCTCACCAGGATCTAGCATGTTTACTTCAACGCTTACTTCATATACACGTTTTTTAACATGAAAAGTAGGAATCACCGTCTCACCGGGATCTAGCATGTTTACCTCAACGCTTACTTCATATACACGCTTTTCAACATGAAAAGTAGGAATCACCGTCTCACCAGGATCTAGCATGTTTACTTCAACGCTTACTTCATAT
Organism: Azorinus chamasolen; assembly: GCA_963576725.1. Classification (NCBI taxonomy): domain Eukaryota; kingdom Metazoa; phylum Mollusca; class Bivalvia; order Cardiida; family Solecurtidae; genus Azorinus; species Azorinus chamasolen. The sequence goes on along the minus strand of OY755250.1, from coordinate 5,782,974 downwards.
ACACGTTTTTTAACATGAAAAGTAGGAATCACCGTCTCACCGGGATCTAGCATGTTTACCTCAACGCTTACTTCATATACACGCTTTTCAACATGAAAAGTAGGAATCACCGTCTCACCAGGATCTAGCATGTTTACCTCAACGCTTACTTCATATACACGCTTTTCAACATGAAAAGTAGGAATCACCGTCTCACCAGGATCTAGCATGTTTACCTCAACGCTTACTTCATATACACGCTTTTCAACATGAAAAGTAGGAATCACCGTCTCACCAGGATCTAGCATGTTTACCTCAACGCTAACTTCATACATGTATACACGCTTTTCAACATGAAAAGTAGGAATCACCGTCTCACCAGGATCTAGCATGTTTACCTCAACGCTTACTTCATATACACGCTTTTCAACATGAAAAGTAGGAATCACCGTCTCACCATGATATAGCATGTTTACCTCAACGCTTACTTCATATACACGCTTTTCAACATGAAAAGTAGGAATCACCGTCTCAACAGGATCTAGCATGTTTACCTCAACACTTACTTCGTATAAACGCTTTTCAACATGAAAAGTAGGAACCACAGTCTCACCAGGATCTAGCATGTTTACCTTAATGCTTATTTCATATACACGCTTTTCAACATGAAAAGTAGGAATCACCGTCTCACCAGGATCTAGCATGTTTACCTCAACGCTTACTTCATATACACGCTTTTCAACATGAAAAGTAGGAATCACCGTCTCACCAGGATCTAGCATGTTTACCTCAACGCTTACTTCATATACACGCTTTTCAAGATGAAAAATAGAAATCACCGTATCACCAGGATCTAGCATGTTTACCTTAACGCTTACTTCATATACACGCATTTTCAACATGAAAAGTAGGAATCACCGTCTCACCAGGATCTAGCATGTTTACCTTAACATTTTCAAACACCCATGTCAGTTGGTTTCTATAGGAATTAAGATATTATTTTAACATTTCTACCAAAACCAAAGACATCCAGTGTCCATACGCCATTGTAAAACATTAGCTAAAATATTCATCATGCCATTGTTTCTTACATGAAAACATACTGTTTACAACAATTATTAAGGAAAATAGCAATAAATTGAAATTTTATATCTGATTTTGCGTGTTTAGTATGAATTTATCATGAGATAATACTATATGCATCATTAAAGTTACTATTTGTCATTTAATTTTCTATAATTCCGTTATTTGTTCAACAATTCAACATTACATTTGGGGTGATACCTTTACAGTTTTATACAGGTAAGGCATCCTTTTGCAGTAGTTATTAATTGGGACCAATTACTTTAATAGGTGTGGATCTAGGAATGTGGAGACTCTTTTAAATTTTGAGTGTATACATATAATATTGAATACTGCTTAAGACTGTGCTAGGGGGCGTGAGTATTGTTGCACTTTTAATAACTACTCATGAACAGACTCAATAAAACCGAGTCTGCAATTTTCTCTTTTGGCATTGCTACTTTTGCTTTTGAAGGATCACCCACTTACAGACTATTTATAACCGTTATAATAATACAGGGGATTTCCACGTCTCATCAGGATCTAACATGTAACATTTAGCCACAGGGGATTGAGTATCTCATCAGGATCTAATCAATGACATTTGGCACACTATAGGGGATTATATTTCTCCTCAGGGTCCAATAACATTTAACAGAGTGATGTCCACATTTCGTTAGGATCTAACCCATAGAATTTAGCATGCTACAGGGAGATTCACTGTCTCATTAGAGATCTAGCCCATAACCTTTGGCCTGCTACAAGGGGATTCATTGTCTCATTAGGGATCTAACCGATAACCTTTAGCCTGCTACAGGGAGTTTCAGTGTATCATTAGGGATCTAGCCTATAGTCTTTAGCCTGCTACAGGGAGTTTCAGTGTATCATTAGGGATCTAGCCTATAGTCTTTAGCCTGCTACAGGGAGTTTCAGTGTATCATTAGGGATCTAGCCTATAGTCTTTAGCCTGCTACAGGGGGTTCAGTGTCTCATTAGGGATCTAACCCATGGCCTTTATACTGCTACAGGGGATTCAGTGTCTCATTAGGGATCTTTCAAATAGTACTTAGCCTGGTACAGGGGATTCGGTGTCTCATTATAGATCTAACCCATATCATTTAGCCTGCTACAGGGGGATTCAGTGTCTCGTTAGAGATCTAACCTATTGCCTTTAGCCTGCTACAGGGGGATCCAATGTCTGATTAGGGATTTAGCCAATATCCTTTTGTCTGCTACATGAGGGTTCAGTGTCTCATTGGGATCTAACCCATAGCATTTAGTCTGCTACAGGGTAATCAATGTCTCATTAGGGATCTCACCATAGTATTTAGCCTGATAACGGGGGATTCAGTGTTTCATTAGGGATCTAACTTATAACCTATGGCCTACTGCATGGGGATTCAGTGTCTCATTAGGGATATAAACCACAGACTTAAGCATGCTACAGGGGGATTCAGTGTCTCATTAGGGATATAGCCTATAGCCTTTAGCCTGCTACAGGGGGGTTCAGTGTCTTATTAGGGATCTAGTCCATAGCCTTTAGCCTGCTACAGGGGGATATAGTGTCTCATTAGGAATCTAGTCCAAGCATTAGCCTGCTACAGGGGGATTCAATGTCTTATTGGGGATCTAACCCATAACCTTTAGCCTGCTACAGGGGGATATAGTGTCTCATTAGGGATCTAGTCCATAGCTTTAGCCTGCTACAGGGGGATTCAATGTCTTATTAGGGATCTAACCATAGCCTTTAGCATGCTTCAGGGGAAATTAGTGTTTAATTAGGATCTAACCGTAATCTTTAGCATGATACAGGGTATTTCACTGGTTTTTTTCAGGATTTAACGCATAACCTTTAGCATGCTATGGGTGATTGAGTGTCTCTTTAGGATCTGACCCATACTATTTAGCATGCTACAGGGGTCTTCAATGTGTATCTAGGATCTGATCCATAACATGCAGCATGCTACGGGGGAATTCAGTGTCTCTTTAGGATTCATTTCTGGAAATTATTCATTTGAAACTTGGGGCGTGAGCAGTGTTGCACTTTCAATTACTATTCATGAACAGACTCAATAAAACCGAGTCTGCAAATTTCTCTTTTTGTGTTGCAATTTTTGCTCTCGGGGGATCACCCCCTTTCAGAATTGACTGAGCTTGGTGTTTCACTCATCGTTATTTATACTGTAGTACGGAAGGCAAACAAGCAAACATAAATCAAGATAGCTGACACATGCTAAAATCACCTTATCAAAAGCTAAACATATTTGTTTAGATATCTTGTACTTTTATCATGAATACTTAATATATTTATTCATTGTTGAAACTAGTTATACGACGTGAAATATCATGTACATTTATTTTTAGCCTACGTTTCATGTACTTACTGTTCAGCGGTTGCAGAGTTGGGGACCAATACACATTGTCTTCAATACCTGTAATCGGATACCATCTGCTTTGTGATCTGAGATATTTGATTACTTTACAAAAAACCCCAAGGTTGGTGTTCTGAATAGAAGAAAGAAGACCAACTCAGAGGGTCCGGGACAAATATGCGGAATATGACATGCAAGACAGATCTATCTTTATTTAAAATATACCAATAACAAAGGTATTTGCTGGCATGAATGGTTTATTGTTATCTTAATATCTGTGCAATCTAAGGCTAAAGAACGCTGTGAAAAATAATATTCTGGTACGACACTTTAACATGCGTGGTGTAAATTAATTATTTATGCAGGCTAAGTTAATAATTCAAACCATTGCAGTCTGTGTCACAATCAGGAAGAAGTATTCTAAAAATGGGGGATCATTCGAAAACAAAAGTAGCAATACCAAAAGAGAAACTTGCAGACCCGGTTTTATTAAGTCTGTTCATGAGTGTTAATTAAAAGTTGAATCGGACCCTTATTCTTTTGCACACGTTTTATCGGCTAATGTTCCAAATGAACACAGTGCCTGTTAAGCGCAACATGACTGACGTGTGTAAACAGTTTTGATCCAGATAAGACACACAGCAAGTCAGTGTCTGGTTAGGATCCAAGCTTAACGATTGGTCTGTGACTTCTGAAGCGATAGTAAGTACATATGTAGCAGCTCTGAGTTTGAGCAGACATACTTTATATCAGCAATTAAAACGTTAAAAACTCGTTGACTTAGCCTTGTCTAATATTACAGTGCGGGTTATTTAACCCATTCCTGCATATATACGTGTTTTTCCGCTTTTGCAAACAGAGTCGACCCAGATATGACTTATGTAATTAGGGTCTGCATCTGTTTGCTAATGAAATTTGAAATATTAAAAATTTGTTTCTTTACTTTCTACAATGGCTACAATGTTCTTTCTTTGATATCGCGTCGTGACTATTGTTTCGATGAATATTCGGCAGGTATTGAAATTTGGCATAAACGTAGAGTAAGGAAAAGGTTAACGAGAGAAGTATATTTTCACTGCCTCTATGAAATAGTGCCATTAGAGCATTAGACATTATATACCAAATACAAAGACAAGTGAGCTGAACTGTGTTCATTTAAGCACACACGGCTTGCCTATATTAAATGTGTCAACATTTTGGCCGACAAAAACATTTTGTTTTGTCTGAGTTGAGTTACATTGTACGTTTTCTTAAAATTATTGACAAATATTACTATAAAACGTTAAGTCAATGGTCATTCCGGGTCTAATCTGTTTAACCGTGAGTTACTCGGCATTTCAGGTCTAATATCTGCTCAACGTTGAGTTTTTCTGCATTTCAGGTCTAATCTGTCTAACGTTGAGTTACTCGGCATCTTCAGTCTAATCTGTGTAACGTTGAGCTCCTCGACATATCTGGTCTAATTTGTTTCACGTTGAGCTCCACGGCATTTCCGGTCTGATTTGTTTCACCTTAACTGCTCGGCATCTCCGGTATGATTTGTTTCACGTATAACTCCACGGGATCAACGGTCCAATTTATTTCACGTTGATCTTCTCGGCATCTCCGTCTTATTTCTTTAACATTGAGCTCCTCGGCATCTCCGTCTTATTTGTTTAACATTGAGCTCCTCGGCATCTACGGTCTTATTTGTTCAACATTGAGCTCCTCGGCATCTCCGGTCTAATTTGTTTACAAAGGTTAACGCTGACCCTTTACCTGTTGAATATTCATGTAAAAATGAGAACATCATTAATATAAATAGATGTTTATTCAATGGCTTATGAACACGCCATGTCGGTGTAGGCAGACACTCAGGAAGCAGATATATAATGTACATAAACAAACAGATCAAATAGAAGCAAAAACACCGAGTTATCAGCGTATCATTTGTTTGCATATGTTATATAATATTCGCAATTGGCACTGAAATATTTAGCAACTTATTTGCGAAAATGCACGGGCGGTCATGGGCGTGCTATAATTATTGACGTAAAGAAGTGATAGAGGATGTCCGGCATGAGTAAGTATATTCATTTTTATTTTCATTAATAAAAATGTCTGATACTCGGTGGTCTAATAAAATAAACGTCTAAAATATCATTCTAACCCCTTTACCCTATGAATACTCATTGAGAAAAATAGGCATAATTCTCTCTTACATGAAACAGAAAATTATATCACCCTGGTAGTGTTCCAATATATATGGCTTTATCACATATCGTTTCTTATGGGTTAGACGTAGATAAAACCATTTATTGTCAGCGTTCGATTTTCAAATTTAACAGTGCCGCTCACTCTTAGAAGTGTACTGTCAGTCTGATTTTGCATAAATTTCAAGTCAGTAGCCCGAATGGTCGCGTGAAAGAATAGAATTTTGATATAACAGTAAACACAAACACAAAACTATAGCGTCTCCTCGGCTAATCATTATTTGACTTTCCTTTTAGTATGAACAGATGTCTACAACATGATAATATACATATGTGTTTCTTGCAATTCAGAATGGGGGGTTGATGTGCAGGATCCCTCAAAGCTTGTTTTGTTGGCATATAGTGATCGAACGGTCCATGTGCGCGTGTGCATCCTAGCATAGCTTTCCAGAGCACATATATTTCTTCAGGTAGGAATGACAGGTTTGATGTGTAAGTACATCACAGAAATGCGGAGTGTGGCGTAACATGTACGTACAGTTCACTATGACCTTAACATTGACCTTTGACCTCAGTTACAAACAGTTTGTCCGGAGCATATCTCCTATATTACATTGAGGTAGGAATGCTGCATTTGGTGGGACGGCTGATAGTCGCGTATCATGTTCGCGTTTCTGTGGCATTGACCTTGACTCCTGACTTCAGCTACTGCACTACTCACTGTATTACTTAAGGTAGGAATACCACATTTGGCGATTTGTCTTGGTATGTCGGCATGTTGCGTGCCAATATCAGGTCACAATGACCGTTACCTTGACATTGACCTCGGACCTCAGCTAATTATGAAAACCTTGTTCGAAGTATATAATCTGCCATACTTGAGGAATGACTCACGGATTATGTGTGTGAGTTTGTCTTGGGATTTCGGAGTATTGCATACTGATAACCGCTGACATCAGCTATAGATACATACTGCATATTCATGCATCTGTGGAAGTGGGGACAGCAAAATATATGTATGAGTATATTTTTGAGATGGTTGGTCTCATTTATTATTTTCAGTTTGCTGTGACCCTGAACTTCAGCTCTAACTTCAGCTTTATACAAAATATGTCCGGAGGGAGTATATCTTCTATATTAATCGAGACAGGAAAGTCAAATGCTCGAGTACATACTTGGATGGTGAAGACTTACGTACAATTTTCAGGTCACTGTTACCTTGACCTCTGCCATAAGTCATAGAAAACCTTGTACTGTGCATATCTCGTATATAGTTTTAGGTAGAAGTACCAAAGTTGGTGTGTGACTGCCTCTATTGATGACAGTGTGTCATGTATCGATTTCGGATCTCTGTGATCTTGACTTTTGTTTTGAGGGGTAGTACGGCAATACTGACTATTACACCTGCATGATTCACATACTCACTACTATTACTTTATAGTTTGCCTTCGAAGGATCTCCCACTTTCAGGAATATATCTATACCTGTATGTAAATTAGTAATGCTATACAACACCACATGCTCCTGATAAAAATGGTGTCATACAGGTATATGTGTTACTATTATGATGTTCTAGATGTGTATTACAATATACATATATAGAACATTAACACAGTACTGAGGATTGAACCGGCATGATTCAGATGCGTGTCCTACTAACTATTATAACGTTCTAGAGGGATATGTAATTGGTTACTCAGTAACGTAAAGCAGTACTCAGGACTATCTAGATATGTATGCAATTGTGCAATATACCACAGCAGCACAGCAAGTCAGTCCTCTATCATTATAGTTTTAGTTTTATTGTTTAGTAATATTTTATGAGTTGATGTAATTATGTAAATTTGGTTATACAACACAACTATATAGTTCCCATGCGAGGTTTTACTTAGTGTATAGATAATACAAAACCATAATACGATAGTACAGGTCTTACACATTCCTTAGATCAATGGGTTTCTTCTACCAGGTACCTTGTTTAGTATAAAGTTTGAAGTTAGTAAAAGATATAATACCACAACACGATACTCTAGTCAGATATTCTAGACCTTATTCATTTACCAAATCAGTGTGTTACTTCTACTAGTGATTCTACTGGTGATATGTATGTTCACCAGTTTGGTCAACCTACTGAATGCCACAAAGGGATGTATTTAAGGTTAGAATATAAATCACATGAAAAGGCGTACAGTCAATATTTGATGTCATTTTGGTGGTAAAATTTTCCCATTAACTGTAAATATAATGGTAGATATATTCTGAAAATGGGTGATCCTTCGAAAGCAAAAGTAGAAATACAAAAAGAGAAAATTGCAGACTCGGTTTTATTGCGTCTGTTCATTAGTGGTAATTAAAAGTGCAACACTACTAACGACCCTAGCACCGGTTTTACGCAGCATTCAATTGTCAAAACTTATAACATCAAACCTAATGATCGCGAAGGACCAGAAAATATAACAACACTGAAAATGAAATGAGAGTTGCAAACCGAGCAGACACATATAAGACGGATCCTATATATAATTACAGGCCCAACCAAGACAGTATTTCCACCGCCACAGAAGCCAAAGCAAGAGTCACGAATGACAGATCATTATATAAATGTGTTTTGCCAGTCAGTATACCAGACATTAACCCATTTGCTCCCACGATCGCACATATCGGACGTAAGCAAACAGTGAAGACTCTGACCAGACGCCGCATAATGCGTCGTCTGATCAGAGTCTACACTGTTTGCTGATAGGAATCTCAATCAATATAAAACAAAACGAAAATGAAAATTTAGACCAGGCATCCCTTAGATTAAAAGTGGACTACTCCAATATACAAACGTGGAAAATTCCAATGGGCGCAAATGGGCTAACCATTCACAAGCTAAATTCGACTCGACTACGAGTCTGTATTTTTCTCTTTTCACATTGCTACTTTTGCTTTCGAAGGATCTCCAACTTTCATGATATGTTACATTTGCAAAAAGCTGGGAATCAGATGAGACGCTGAGTTATTTGGCATCTCATAAGGATCCAAACTGTTTAATAACTAGTCAGTAGTTACTCAAAAGCAGTCAGTAACTCAAAAGCAAAAGTATACAGGACATTAACCATTGATTATTGTTCCACTTTCAGCGACCTGACATGTATTAACAAAGAGCTTGGATCCAGATCATGATAATTCGTGTTCCACTAACTGCGACATGACATGTATCTACAAAGGGCTGGGATTCAGATCATGATAACTGGGAATCCCATCAACCAATTGTTTCTCAAACTTTTTTTTTAACATCCGACAACCTTATTCTGTTTTTGCTGGCTTATGTGACAAACTGTACTTGTCAGTACATTTTATTGAAATTGTTTATACAAAGATGAGTGTTTAAATGGCTTATCGTATTTGTATAGGATTGCATTATTTGTAACAGATTACTTAAGGTGGCGGTGGCCCTCCAGCACATGCAATAAGAAAACGGTATTTAATACTTTCAAGTGTCATTTCATCTTAACCTAGTAAGGTATACAAATGTTTTAATTTGATTTTTTTTCTTAAGCATCGACAGTCCTTTTAATGTGACGAATCTTTCATTTAGGAGTTTTAGTTTAAATATCCTTGAAATTCTGCTACATGCTGCGTTTTTTTGTTTTATGATCAAAGGTTGTTGTCAAAATTCTATCACACTAATTCTTCACATTCTTTTTGATGAGTCACTAAACATGTCTAATTGGAAAACAAATAACAAATGTTATGTATGGTTGAAAATTTCAACTCCGTTACATACATATCTTCCGAAAACACAAAGACAACGCGAATTGTGCTGTATAATGTGATGACTATATTTTCATATCCAATGTAGATATTTTTGCATGATTAATATTTTTCACTAAGCTTTCCTCCTTTTCTTGCATTTAAAAAATCTGATTTTATTGTCAGCTACCCATAAATCACTCATAAGAAATGTCCTACTTGGCTAATGTATAAAATTCCACATGACCTATGTAATTGAGGTTACCGACATGAAATATGATTAAATGGTGGTCTACTACTTTATCACACAGTTTTCTACGCAATTTATCTGCTTATCATTCCCCCTAGTTGCTCATATAAACCGCTCGTCATCAATGTTAGAGAAATGTTGTGTGGTATTAAAGGAGGGGGGTTACACAGCTGTTGTGGTATTTCTAGTTCTATTTCATTAATGGGTAGAGATTGTTGGCTATTCGTAACTACAACAATAAAACACCATTATATTATCTGTGCTGGCTGCGTCCATTGACACCTTAAATTCGCTTTATGTAAAACAGTTTACATAGGTGTCAGTAACTACGACAGAGTGAGTGGAGTATAGCCTATCAGTGTATAACTCTAGCCTGTATGCACTATGAAAGGCTTAAACTATATTAAGGATATCGACTAACAACAGACATCTACCCTATATACCCTCTGATCTGGCTCTGCACTGTTTGCAAATGGCAGTACATGTGTGTCCCACATTCAAATGGTTGAATACACATAGACATTGTCCTGATATGATCTTGTATGTAGTCTTGTCCAATATTTAGAATGTCAATCTGGGTTGTGAGAAGAGATCTTTAACCATTAGAATGCAGGATTTCTTAAGTGGAATACTCAGTCTATTTTACACAGTTGAGTCAATGCAGTGTTGACAGAAACTGCTTGCAAAATATGTATGTAAATGGCAAACATCACAGAACCTGATTAAGGGGCCTCAGCGGGTGTCCTCTGATCTTGGACTACAGTGCAAATATTACTCAACAGCCAAAAGAAGGAATATGATTTTCAAACAGTACCATCTTTACTGAGACAACTTCACAAGTATATGTATGTTAGTATTATCTACGTCTACACTGTGTGTAAATACCAACTGATAAATGGTAAAGGTATTGTGGACATTATTTACACTGTTAATTATGCGTGTTGTCTGATCATGTTCTTATCAGCTAGACATTGGTTACGCTATTGCAAACATCGCTGATCCAGACTAGAGACTATTTTTATCTGATATTGCTTACCAGATAACAAAGTGGTATGGCATTACCAACAGCATTGTTTCAGACTAGAGATCGTACGCTTACCAGATATAAAAGCGTTACGGTATTATAAACAGTATAGACCCTGACTGATCTGTGTCAGCCATGTTCGCAAGTAACAGCTAACAACAAAGTATAAGTATTGCAAATATAAACATAGACTAGCCTTGTAACTGTATGTTAATCTGAACAGGATTAGCACTGTTTGCAAATACGAGTTAATAAAGGTAATGCAAAACCCCAGCATTGACTGAGACTAGTAAGTATATATCTGGGACTGTTCTGTTTGTAAACGCGTAGAAATGCTTGTTTATATCTGGGACTGTTCTGTTTGTAAACGCGTAGAAATGCTTGTTTATATCTGGGACTGTTCTGTTTGTAAACGCGTAGAAATGCTTGTTTATATCTTGGACTGTTCTGTTTGTAAACGCGTAGAATGCTTGTATATATCTGGGACTGTTCTGTTTGTAAATGCGTAGAAATGCTTGTTTATATCTGGGACTGTTCTTATTGTAAACGCGTAGAAATGCTTGTTTATATCCGGAACTGTTCTGTTTGTAAACGCGTAGAAATGCTTGTTAGATCTTGGAATGTTCTGTTTGTAAACTCGTAGAAATGCTTGTTTATGGAGTAAACTGTACTGGGTCAACACTGTCTACAAATACCAACCTAAGAAATGTAAAGTTTTGCTAACAGCACTAGCCTAGACCAGAGTCAGTATGGCAGTGTCTTTGTCTGATCACAATCTAACGAGCTAAAGGGCATTACCACCTATTAACATTGAGCTTGCTGCGGGCAGGAGAGTGATTACCTCTGTAAGCAGTTTGTATCCAGATGAGACGCCGAGTAACGTAACTCAACTAGTTGATAGTCTGACCGTAACTCAAACTGTTTAACCCAATTGCCCCCAGTGGATTCTTCCATGTTCATATATTGGATTAATCCATGCTTAATCTAAAGGGTCCCTATCATAAAGTTTCAATTTCGTTTTGTTTTATATTGAAATTCCTATCAGCAAATAGTGTAGATTCTGACCAGACGCCGCATTATACGGCCTCTGATCAGTCTACACCGTTTGTCTCCGTCCAATATGTGGGATCGTGGGAGCAAATGGGTTAATACTCTGACAGTGCTGTTGAAAAGAAATGCAAGATAAATGAACAGTGACAAAAAATACATTTAAATGCTTTATTCCGCATAAAAACACATTTGTACGCCTAAGAAAACAGAGTAGACCCAGTTAATATGTATATTACAGACGTGTACTGTATGTACATATAACATTGCCATACATTACATTACAGCATCTACCAATACCACAACATACCTCTACATTTGCCATTGTAAGCATATTGCTGAGGAATAATCATAATTACAGCTACAGTAGAGTGACATTGAGATAATTGTGATGTTAAGACGTCCGTGAACCGATTTAAATCCCAGTGGTGGTTTTATCACTGACCGTTCCAAGGCGGTACTCTCTTTGTCATCCTTGCTTTTAATAAATGTTTAAGTGTCTTTGTGCCATTGTTTTTGTGCTTTTGTTCGTGTTTGATGTTTTTATTCTCGTGTGTTTGTGTATGTGTGCGTACGTACGTGCGTGTGTGCGTGCGTGTATGTGTGTGTGCGTGCGTACGTTTGTTCGTGTGTGCGTGCGTGTGTGTGCGTGTGCGCCTGTGTGTGGGTGCGTTTGCGTATGTGTACGTGCGTGCGTGTCTTTGTGCGTGCGTGTGTGTGTGTGTGCGCGGGCACGTGTGTGTGTGCACGTGTGTGTGTGTGTGGGGGGTGTGTGGATGTGCTGCTTGCTTTCTGTTGATGTTTTGGTGTTGGTTGCGTTTTGTTGGTTTCTTTTCCTGCTTGACTTTACTTCTTTTTCATTCAATATTTCGAACTACAATGGACCATAGAAATTACTTCGAGATAGCAAAGATTCAAGTTTTTTAACATTAATTTAGACCTGCACTAAGCCGTCGCGTGTGTTTCTCGATATGCGTAGAGATACAGTTTTGAACAATTCTGTATAGTAAACTTTGGAAGAACGAAACTTTGAGTTCGAGTTATTTGAGTTCGATATATATATATATTTAACATGAAGCCTTACCCTATTCCCTGTTCAGTATTCGTGTTAGAATTAATGACGTCATGAATATACGTATAGATAGCAGTCTATTTATAATGTGAACTTTTCAATGATATGTTTTTTCAAGTGCAAACATTGTAGATCCAGATTAGGCAATACGCAGCATCTGATCTCGTTTTGAATTCAATATGAATGTAATACCAGCCCGTAAAATGTACTTACAGCAGTTCTACAGTTCGGCCATGATATTGTTATTGTATTGTGACATTCATAATTATTTGATATTTAAATCACATCTAGTGCATATTATATACCGAGATGTATTTCAACTTGATCAATAAGTATGTTGTTTGTTTGTTATCAGTAGATCAGATCTACTGCCAGATGATAATTATCAGTTTGTATTCTTTTACTTTAACTCTGTGCATGCTCAGTTATTTTGTCTTTTCTGCCCATCTGTCGTCTGCTACTCGATTGCCATCTGATCAGGGTCTGTCACAAATGCCTTACCTTAGATTTTTAACCCTTTAAATGCCGTGTGGAATGATCAATCATTGTTTATCGGTGGAGCCCATACAGTAGGAAATGGTACAATTTCCAAGAGGATATCCAATGACGAACAGTGTAGACGCTAATCAGATTACTACTTTAGGAGCCATCTGATATGGCTCAACACTGGTTACAAATGCCAGTGCACGCATATCCCATATTCGAAAAAATACAGTTTAATAGGCTGTTGTTGGGCAGTCATGCGATATCATTCCTACTGTAGGAGTCATCTGATATGTGTCTACGCGGTTTGCACGCATGCCCCGTATACGAAAAGTTAATCTATTAATGTTTTAATGGGATGAGTTGGGCAGAGTGAAACTCCTCGAAACCGAACGAAGCATTTTAGAGTATAAATATTGGTCTTTGATGAAGGTGATAGCTTAATGCAGGGCGTTGGTCGTGCTAACATATCTGTATGACTTTTATCAAGCCCCAAACAACCGCCTGTCTAAAAGTAGATAAATTATTGTCTTATATAGTTCGGGTTGAGGGTGGGATTCTGTATGAATATTTGTTAGGATTGCTATCTGTAAACAGTAAAAACTTTTTCAAATTATCCTTGCAGGCTAAGTGATATTTCATCTGCAACACTTGTCATATGCTTTTATGTTTTAATTAACATTATCTCATCTCTTTATGAAACTATGGTCAGGTTGTCAAACAGTTGTGATCCTCATGAGATGTTAACTATGTGGTGTTTCCTCTGGATAGAAAATGTTTACATATACATTCACTGTATCGCCACTAGCATGCGGAAGCTTAAGCTGAAATGACAAACAGTAAGTGTCTTAAGTATGTGGTTCGCCATGCAGCATGAACAAGTAAAACTAGAAGTACATGACCATTTCTCTAATGAACATTTATGCATGTATTGAAAACTCCATGAATGTTTATTAACTCAGACATTATAATATAACCTACAATATTTACATGTGACAATATAAGATACATTGGGCCTTTGGTCTACACTATTTCATGTGTCTATATAAGGGACACTGGGTCTTTGGTCTGCACTATTTCATGTGTCTATATAAGGGACAATGGGCCTTTGGTCTACACTATTTCATGTGTCTATATAAGAGACACTGGGTCTTTGGTCTACACTATTTCATGTGTCTATATAAGGGACATTGGGCCTTCGGTCTACACTATTTCATGTGTCTATATAAGAGACACTGGGTCTTTGGTCTACACTATTTCATGTGTCTATATAAGGGACACTGTGCCTTTGGTCTACACTATTTCATGTGTCTATATAAGGGACACTGTGCCTTTGGTCTACACTATTTCATGTGTCTATATAAGGGACACTGTGCCTTTGGTCTACACTATTTCATGTGTCTATATAAGAGACACTGGGTCTTTGGTCTACACTATTTCATGTGTCTATATAAGGGACACTGAGCCGTTGGTCTACACTATTTCATGTGTCTATATAAGGGACACTGAGCTGTTGGTCTACACTATTTCATGTGTCTATATAAGGGACACTGAGCCTTTGGTCTATACTATTTCATGTGTCTATATAAGGGACACTGGGCCTTTGGTCTACACTATTTCATGTGTCTATATAAGGGACACTGTGCCGTTGGTCTACACTATTTCATGTGTCTGTATAAGGAACACTGGATTTTTGGTCTACACTATTAGCATGTGTCCCTTTCATGAACACTAGATTGTTTGTGTACACTGTTTGTACGTGTCTCTGCAATGCACACCATATATTTGGTCTTAACAGTTTGCATGTGTCCTAAGAAATGATAGCGGACTGGATCTTTACTGTTTGCATGTGCCCCTTAAATGGATAGTGGACCTTTTACTGCACTGTTTGCATGTGTCCCAATAAGGTGCACTGGGCATTTGATCTGCACTGTTTGCATGTTTCTCTTTAAATGACACCGGGTCTTTAATCTACACTGTTTGCATGCGTCCCTTCAAGGAACACTGGGCCTTTGGTCTACACTGTTTACACACTTGGCCTTTAATCCAAACGGTATGCATGTGTCAATAAAATGTATTGTTTTTAGTCTAAACTGTTTGCACGTGTCTCTATAAGGGATACTAGAGATTTGGTCTAAACTGTTTGCACATGTCCCTATAAAGGATACCGGCCTGGATCTACACACTTTATACGTGTGCCTCTAATGGACTCTGGATATTTTGTATACACTGCTTGCATGCGTGTGCATAAGGGGCACTGGGGTTTGGTCTACACTGTTTGCACATGTCCCTTTAAGGGATAGCGGACTAAAATGATCAGTTAAAATATGTCCCTATTAGGGACACAATGTCTTTGGTTTACACTGTTTGCACGTGACGTGTCCCTGGCATGGATAACAAACAGAATATTCAATTTAAACTTGGCCTTTGGTCTGCTCTGTTTGGATGTCTCCCTAAAAGGGATAGCGGACGGGTCTTCAGTTTATATATCCCTTTAATGGACACTAGGCATTTGGCCACAATGTTTGCATGTGTCCAAATAGACATTTGGTCTTTTTTAAGGGACACTATACATTTGTCTACACAGTTTGCATGTGTCGATAATATGGGATCTTGGCTTTGGACTTACACTGTATGTTCCTCTTGCATGAACTATAAAGGATACTGGTATACACTGTTTAAATGCATATCTATAAGGGATACTGGTATTCTGTGTCTACACTGTTTACATGTTTAAATAAGGTATACCGGACTCTGGGTCTACATAGGTTAAGGGACTCTGGTTTAAGCGTCTACAATGTCTATATGCCATGTACTTTACTATTAAGCGGTTGCCAAATTATGGAGCAGTACAAATACACTTGAATACCTGCTATCTGATAGCATGAGCTTTGTGATCTGAGATTATTTAATTGTTTGACTAAATCCTTGAGGTTGTGCTATGATTAGAAGAAAGATTACCAACGCAAAGAGTCGGGGACACAATGTGCGCAATATGACATAATTGACGAACCTATCTTTTTTAAAAATACACCAATACCAAAGGTATGAGTGGCAATGAATGGTTTATTATTTGCTAAATGTCTGTGCTACCCAGGCCTAAGAACACCTTGAAAAAGCATTATTCGGGTACGAAATAGCCCTGGTCCTTTAACATTGCCGGTGTAAAGCACAGATACAGGTAATTATTATTCAAATTAAGTTTTATAATTCTGACAATGGTCCAACATGTCATTGCAGCATGCACTACTATCTGCACGAGAGTTGGATCAAACAAGTTAAATTAAGAATTAAGCCTTTGCCTGCTAAATGTGACAAACTTGACATCTGCAATACTATTTGATCAGCATAAAACGCCGTGTTACCTTGAGTTTCATAAAGATCCAAATTGTTTGATAAAATGTCACTTTGTGTTTGATACATTGTCACTTGTTGTTTGATACATTGTCACTTGTTGTTGTTTGATACATTGTCACTTGTAGTTTAATACATTGTCACTTGTTGCTTGGTGCATTGTCACTTGTTGTTTGATACATTGTCACTTGTTGTTTGATACATTGTCACTTGTTGCTTGGTGCATTGTCACTTGTTGTTTGATACATTGTCACTTGTTGCTTGATGCATTGTCACTTGTTGTTTGATACATTGTCACTTGTTGTTTGATACATTGTCACTTGTTTGATACATTGTCACTTGTTGTTTGATACATTGTCACTTGTTGTTTGATACATTGTCACTTGTTGCTTGGTGCATTGTCACTTGTTGTTTGATACATTGTCACTTGTTGTTTGATACATTGTCACTTGTTGTTTGATACATTGTCACTTGTTGTTGTTTGATACATTGTCAGTTGTTGTTTGATACATTGTCACTTGTTGTTTGATACATTGTCACTTGTTTGATACATTGTCACTTGTTGTATGATACATTGTCACTTTTTTGATACATTGTCACTTGTTGTCAGATACATTGTCACTTGTTCGATACATTGTCACTTGTTGTTTGATACATTGCCACTTGTTTGATACATTGTCAGTTGTTGTTTGATACATTGTCACTTGTTTGATACATTGTCACTTGTTGTTTGATACATTGCCACTTGTTTGATACATTGTCAGTTGTTGTTTGATACATTGTCAGTTGTTGTTTGATACATTGTCAGTTGTTGTTTGATACATTATCAGTTGTTGTTTGATACATTATCACTTGTTTTTTTTATACATTTTCACTTGTCAGGTGTCTGGACCCACGTTGTTTGATACATTATCACTTGTCTCTTAACATTTAGCTTGCTGAGCAAATTACTTTTTCAGACTTTTTCACCTAATTCATTTTCAAAATTTAAGCTATAATCAATTTTTCTACCAAAATGCAATTAGAGTGTCAAACAGTTGGATCCTGATGAGACGCCGAGTTACTCGGCGTCTCATCTGGATCCAAATTGTTTGCATCGGTATTCACTAATCCGTCCATAGCAAGCTAAAGGTTAAGGTTCTAATGCATTAAAGATATGTAAATATTGTAGCAGATCCAAGGTTTGAGTAGACGTCACTTGTATCAGCAGATAGAACGTTAATATACTCGTATATTTCAATTATCCTTGTCTAACATCATCACGTGACTTTCTAATTGAGAGAACCCTTTTTAGCGCCTCAATGAAATGAAAATCTGGATCCACACAATTTGCATGTCTCTCTCCATAAATCGGTTCTGTGTCCATATTGTTTTCATGTGTCCCCCTATGAGGGACGATGAATTCTGGGTTCTTAATTGTTTGCAAGTGTCCTTACAAGGGACAATAAGCATTTGGTCTACCCAGATTGCATATGTCCCAATAAGGGATACAGAACTCTCGGTTGACCGTTCCAAGGCGGTACTTCCATCTTCCCCCTATTGTATGTTCGTTTTGTCTTTGTGCGTCTCTTGATGTTTTATAGTTATGTACATTTGCTGTTTCCTTGTGTTGCTGTTCGGGCGACTGTTTGTTCTGTATGTGGTGTTTCCTGCATGACTCATTTTTGTACTTTTACATGTATCTCTATAACAGAATATTGGTTCTGGATGTACTACATTTATATGGGACAAAGGGCTTGAGTCTAAACTGTTTGCATGTTTCCCATTTAGTGACTAATCGCACAGGGTGTACATTATTTGCACCTGCCCTATGCGTAAATGGCCCTGGGACTACATTATTTGCACCTGTCCTATGCGTAAGTAGCTCAGGGACTACATTGTCTGCACCTACCCTATGCGTAAGTGACCCTGGGACTACATTATATGCACCTACCCTATGCGTAAGTGGCTCAGGGACTCCATTGTTTGCACCTACCCTATGCGTAAGTGGGCCTGGGACTATATTGTTTGAACCTATCTTTTGCGTAAGTGGCCCTGGGACTACAATGTTTGCACCTACCCTATGCGTAAGTGGCCCTGGGACTACATTGTTGCACCTGTCCTATGTGTAAGTGGCCCTGGGACTACATTGTTTGCACCTGTTCTATGCGTAAGTGGTCCTGGGACTACATTATTTGCACATGCCCTATGCGTAAGTGGCCCAGGGACTATATTGTTTGCATCTGCCCTATGCGTAAGTGGCCCAGGGACTACATTGTTTGGATGTGTTCCTACAGGGGAAACTTGGTTCTGGGTTAACACTGTTTATACGTATTCCTGTATGGGACACGGGGATCAGGATCTACATTGTATATAAATATATCTGTAAGAACAACTGACTCTGAATCTATAGAGTTTTTACTGGCCAATGTTTACATGTGTTCCTAATGTTATACTGGAACTTGGATCTACACTGTCTGCGTGTGTTGCTATAAGGGTCATTCGGCTCTGGGTAAACGCTGTAAGCACGGCTTTATATGGGACAGATGACTCAGGGTCTACATTGTTTGCAAATGTTTTCTATAAGGAACACTGATCTGTTGGTTTACAATGTTTACATTTTCTTCTATAGAGTACTCTTGATCAGCAACGTTTTCATGTGTCTTTTGACATGGGTCTACAGTTTGCATGTGTCCATATTAGACACTTGACTAAAGGGTGAACAATTTGCATGTGTCTCTATTAAGGAGTCTGTGATAAAGGTTTTTATTTTTGCATGTGTCCCCATTGAATAGCTCTGGGAATAACTCTGTGTCTACATTGTTTTCATGTGTTTCAATAGGGAATATCAGTCTACGTTGTTTGCATGTGTCCTTATAAATGACACTGGACACAGAGTCTACATTGTTTGCATGTGTCCTTATAAGTGACACTGGGCACAGAGTCTATATTGTTTGCATGTGTCCTTATAAGTGACACTGGGCACATAGTCTACGTTGTTTGCATGTGTCCTTATAAGTGTCACTGGGCACAGAGTCTACATTATTTGCACGTGTCCATATAAATGATACTGGACACAAAGTTTACATTGCTTGCATGTGTCCCTTTAAGTGACACTGGACACAGAGTTTACATTGTTAACATGATACACCTTAAGGATCACAGTTTAATTGGTCTACATAGTTAACATGATACTCTATAAGGATCACTGGCAACTGAGTATACACTGTTTGATACGTCTTCTATAAAGGACTCTGGACGTGTCTTCTATAAGGGTTAACAGTTTGCATCTCTATATGGGACACTGAGCTCTTGGTATATACTGTTTGCATATGTCTTCTATATGGGACACTGGGCTCTTGGTCTAGACTGTTTATATATGCATTGTATATGGGACACTGGGCTCTTGGTCTAGACTGTTGTCATATGTCTTCTATATGGGACACTGGGCTCTTGGTCTAGCTTGTTTACCTATGTATACTGTATGGGAAACTGGGCTCTGGGTCTAGACTGTTTGTATATGCATTGTATATGGGTCACTGGGCTCTTGGTCTAGACTGTTGCCATTTGTCTTCTATATCGAACACTGTACTCTTGGTCTATACTGTTTGCATATGTCTTCTACATGGAACACTGGGCTCTTGGTCTAGACTGTTGCCATGTCTTCTATAAGGGACACTGGGCTCTTGGTCTAGACTGTTGCCATGTCCTCTATAAGGGACACTGGGCTCTTGGTCTAGACTGCTTGCATGTCTTCTATATGGGACACTGGGCTCTTGGTCTAGACTGTTGTCATATGTCTTCTATAAGGGATAATGGGCTCTTGGTCTAGACTGGTTGCATATTTCTTCTATATGGGACACTGGGCTCTTGGTTTAGACTGTTGTCATACTACACACCCAAACATGAAATAAGTTTGAGGTTAGGACGTCCGTAAACCGGTTTAAACCTCCAGTGGTGATTTTGCTACTGATCCTGCCAAGGCGGTACTCTCTTTGTCATCCTTACTTTTGTTTGTATTGTGTCTTTTGTTCAGCTTTTGTATGGAAGTCACCCTAACTCTACAAATAGTGTAAATAAAGGTATCCCCGCCCGATCTGTCTTCAGTAAATGTCGATTACACTGAATGAAATTTGATTAAACCTTTATATTGTCCTCTGTCAAAGTTTCGATTGTGCTAAAATGTGCTACAAAACCGTTCACTCTGAAACACGCATTTGAGTTAGATATAGTGCTATAAATAGGAATTTCGTTATACAATTTGAACTATCAGGCCAATCTACATGCCAAAAACGCGTGATATTCATGACCCCGACTAGATCTACTCAGGGAATGCACATTAACACGTTCCTTCATATAAACGACTCATTTGAAAACAGAGTAGACCTAGATCAGATAAAATAAAGTCTAGTGGAGGGTGCACGGTTGACCCTACTGGCTCCCTCCGTCAAATACTTGGGATAAATAGCATTGACTAAGTATGTTTTGGCAAGAGAAAGACATTATTTATCGTGGTTATATTGACCGTTCCAAGGTGGCACTGCAGCTTTCATACTATGGTATACAGTGGAACGTGTCTTAAGCGGTCATTCTTTCATTCCGTATTGGCGTCTTAGAAAGCATATAGTTGCTTAATGCATAGCAAATGTAATGAAAGTAAGCTACCGCCCGCCTTAGAGACCTATAGTTACATGTACACCTACGGTCAATGTTTATGTCACATCAATGCTGTTAATCAGCTAATGTATGAAATAAGTCCCCCTATTGCTGTATAATGCTTTGGACACACAATAAGTTTCTGGACATGGGTATAACGTACGGATATACGGACAAGAACAAATTTATATGCTATAAACACCAAACCCATACATGCAGTAAAATTGTAACTGGATCCGTACTAACGGACTGTGGGCTAAATTCAATATGACGGGTTATACTGTGTGAGAAACCATACTATAGTACAACGAAATCATAGCAGCGCTTACATTAACCATATGTAATATAAATCATGTCAGCTTAATCTCCGATATGTTTTAAAAGTATTGTGAAAGCCTTAGTTCTACGGTTAAGACGTAACTTAAAGTTAATGCTTTGGTCCTCAAACTGGATATTTGGTTTTCTGAAGATTTTGTCATCATATTCAGTTGTATTTGAAGTTGTTTTCTGATATTTGTAGGATAATAAGAAGTGAAAGGTTTACGCTATGTCTATACATTTTTTACCATTTTAAATGTTCTCATTAATATTCATGAGTATACAAATAAGGCAGTTTGAAACAATAGCTGGAAATAAAAGCACAATGTCTTATCTTCAATTTGTTACCAGTTTTATAGGTTTAGGACAAAAACTGTTTGTGGTACGGGCGATTTTGCAGGTATTGTTTATCATTACGAAAACTGGAGGTGCCATTGAGACGGGTAAAATACACATAGCCGAAAATAATTCAAACTGGAGTACATTTGCAATTCTGATTCAGTAGACTTTTCTGAACAATTTGGTACCTGTGAAAAAAGTCTAGGGGATGGGATACACGGTAGACCCCACTGGCTCCCAGAGTATAATAGACTACGGTGTCAGGTTGTACGGTGTGATCCGTCGAATCATTCTCTTGCACTCGTTAAGTATACCTCTGTCGTTACCTCAGAAAGGAGTCAGAAATCACATGACGCCATTGTGCTCGAAATAGCAAAACTAACTCTCGTACAAAATTGAAAGTTTTGTGTGTTTCGTTGACAGTTCAAGGGAAGGAAACCAAAAAGCGAAGGCATTCCAAATAAATTGTGTGCCATTTTGGGTTATAGCAGCATTACATGTATAAGCAGTTCGGAATCTTCAAATTGTAGATTTTGCTTTCGAACAATTTAGCAGACATCATTCCATTTTGTTTGTTTGATTGTCCAAGAATATGACATTGTTCACTGCGTAATATGAAAGTCACGCGATGTTGTTTGGCGAAGATGACCTTGTCTTCACCTTTTTTTTTTTTTTTTTTTTTGGGGGGGGGGGGGTATTATTATAACATGAACTGCTTTATCTTTTGTCGGGCTTCTTGGAAGGTGACCTTGTCTGTCATTCTTATTGAATAAGTTAAACCATAGCATGGCTATTTTTGGACTTCTTGGAAGATGATCTTATTTACTTTTCGATGAATAACCTTTATGTTGTTGTACAGTGAAAATATTGAGGATATGGGTCTATACTTTTCATGTGCCCAATGTCACATAAATGCTGTTATATCTAATTGAGGTGACCAAATATTTAATGTTTTTCATAATTTAGAATACACTTTCCTTCTGATCGTTATCATCAGATCCAAAGATGCATTGCATATAACCGAGGCACGTTACACGCTATCATGAGTGCTTGATGATGCAACTTATTTGAATGATGAAATGATTCGCATTTGTTCAATGAAATTATTCCTATAATGGACACTGGAGTCTTTGGGTCTACACTGTTTGAATGTGGCCCTATAATGGACACCGGACTCTGAGTCTACCCTGTTTGCAAGTGGCCCTATAATGGACACTGGACTCTGGGTCTACACTGTTTGCAAGTGGCCCTATAATGGACACCGAACTCCGGGTCTACACTGTTTGCATGTGGCCCTTTAATGGACACCGGACTCTGGGTCTACACTGTTTGCATGTTGCCCTATAATGGACACCGGACTCTGGGTCTTCACAGTTTGCATGTGGCCCTTTAATGAACACTGGAGTCTGGGTCTACACTGTTTGTATGTGGCTTTATAATGGACTCCGGATCTACACTCTTTGCATGTGATCATATAATGGACACGGGAGTCTGGGTCTACACTGTTTGCATGTTGCCCTTTAATGGACACTGGAGTCTGGGTCTACACTGTTTGCATGTGACCCTTTAATGGACACCGGACTCCGGGTCTACACTGTTTGCATGTGACCCTATAATGGACACTGGAGTCTGGGTCTACACTGTTTGCGTGTGATCCTATAATGGACACCGGACTCTTGGTCTACAATGTTTGCATGTGGGCCTATAATGGACACGGGACTCCGGTTCTACACTGTTTGCGTGTGGGCCTATAATGGACACCGGACTCTGGGTCTACACTGTTTGCATGTGGCCCTATCATGGACACCGGACTCTGGGTCTATAATGTTTTTATGTGGCCCTATTATTGACACCGGACTCAGGGTCTATACTTTTAATGACACTGGCCCCTGGTTCCACACTAGTGTTACTTGACATATTCCGTATATATGTGTAATTCTATATATAGATTTCCGAAGATAAACAACGTTCGGGCATTATTGACTTTTGACGGTATGTAATTTTGTTCAGTCCGTGTAATTGCTCAGTAGATAAAGATGTTGTATGCGAGAGGCAAGACAGCGGGTTCGAGCCTCACCTAGGGCAGATTTTTATTCTTCAAAACGTGAGTCCGTTACGTTTTCCTCGTTTTAAGCATGTATTATTCCTGAAACACGATCATCCCACTTTCGATAGAAAACAAAAAGTGTCATTACTTTCCATTACACGTGTTAGCCATACATTGAAAACGGTACAATGTCGGAAAACGTTCGTGGGAGTAGGGGGGCGTTTTCCGAACGTACAGCCATGGCAACCGGGGTGAGAAGAGCCACCGTTTTTATGGTGTGGAAAGAACTCAGGGAGACGAATGCATTATCGTTCGAAGGAACCATACAAGCCTATAGACGCCTTGATGAAATGGTCATCAGAAACAGATTTAAGGAATTTACAACCCCGCCATAGTTGCTCAACGCTTTGCATTTTACGCGCGGAAAAAGGAGCTTGCGGATAGTGGAATCACTCTGGTGTACGTAGACGAGACTTGGGTAGAAAGTAGCTATACAGCAAAGAGAAGAGATGTTGGCAGTCGGTGGGCATATCAGGATCGCAGACGCCTTGTAACCGTGGACTACGGCTAATAGTTGCACAAGCTGGATACCGTTCTGGCTTTATAAATGGGGCTCTTCTCATATATAAGGCGTCATCTATTACAAGGGACACCACTCAGAGATGAATTGAGATACGTTTAAGAAGTGGCTAGCAGAGCGGCTTCTTCCTAGCGATTATATGGCCACATGCAAACAGCGTAGACACAGACCAGTGTCAATTATAGGGACACATGCAAACAGTGTAAATCCAGAGTCCAGTTTCCATTATAAGGCCACATGAAAACAGTGTAGACCCAGAGTTCGGTGTCCAATATAGGGTACTACGTTCATTATGTCTCTGTACTGTTTGCATGCGTCCATATAAGTTACACTGGATTATGTCTCTGGACTGTTTGCATGTGTCCATATAAGTTACACTGGGCTATGTCTCTGTACTGGTTACATGTGTCCATATAAGTTACACTGGGCTATGTCTCTGTACTGTTTGCATGTTTCCATATAAGTTACACTGGACTATGTCTCTAGACTGTTTGCATGTGTCCATATAAGTTATACTGGACTATGTCTCTGTACTGTTTGCATGTGTCCATATAAGTTACACTGGACTATGTGTCTGTACTGGTTACATGTGTCCATATAAGTTACACTGGGCTATGTCTCTGTACTGTTTGCATGTGACCATATAAGTTACACTGGACTATGTCTCTAGACTGTTTGCATGTGTCCATATAAGTTACACTGGACTATGTCTCTAGACTGTTTACATGTGTCCATATACGTTACACTGGGCTTTGTCTCCTTACTGTTTGCATGTGTCCATATAAGTTACACTGGACTATGTCTCTGTACTGTTTACATGTGTCCATATAAGTTCCACGGACTATGTCTCTGTACTGTTTGCATGTGTCCATATAAGTTTCACTGGACTATGTATCTGTACTGGTTACATGTGTTAATATAAGTTACACTGGACGATATCTCTGTACTGTTTGCATGTGTCCATATAAGTTACACTGGACTATGTCTCTGGACTGTTTGCATGTGTCCATATAAGTTACACTGGACTATGTCTCTGTACTATTTGCATGTGTCCATATAAGTTACACTGGACTATGTCTCTGTACTGTTTGCATGTGTCCATACAAGTTACACTGGACTATGTCTCTGTACTGTTTACATGTGTCCATATATGTTACACTGGACTATGTCTCTAGACTGCTTACATGTGTCCATATAAGTTACACTGGACTATGTCTCTGGACTGTTTGCATGTGTCCATATAAGTTACACTGGGCTATGTCTCTGTACTGGTTACATGTGTCCATATAAGTTACACTGGGCTATGTCTCTGTACTGTTTGCATGTGTCCATATAAGTTACACTGGACTATGTCTCTAGACTGTTTGCATGTGTCCATATAAGTTACACTGGACTATGTCTCTGTACTGTTTGCATGTGTCCATATAAGTTACACTGGACTATGTGTCTGTACTGGTTACATGTGTCCATATAAGTTACACTGGGCTATGTCTCTGTACTGTTTGCATGTGACCATATAAGTTACACTGGACTATGTCTCTAGACTGTTTGCATGTGTCCATATAAGTTACACTGGACTATGTCTCTAGACTGTTTACATGTGTCCATATACGTTACACTGGGCTATGTCTCCTAACTGTTTGCATGTGTCCATATAAGTTACACTGGACTATGTCTCTGTACTGTTTACATGTATCCATATAAGTTCCACGGACTATGTCTCTGTACTGTTTGCATGTGTCCATATAAGTTACACTGGACTATGTATCTGTACTGGTTACATGTGTTAATATAAGTTACACTGGACGATGTCTCTGTACTGTTTGCATGTGTCCATATAAGTTACACTGGACTATGTCTCTGGACTGTTTGCATGTGTCCATATAAGTTACACTGGACTATGTCTCTGTACTGTTTGCATGTGTCCATACAAGTTACACTGGACTATGTCTCTGTACTGTTTACATGTGTCCATATATGTTACACTGGACTATGTCTCTAGACTGTTTACATGTGTCCATATAAGTTACACTGGGATATGTCTCTGTACTGTTTGCATGTGTCCATATAAGTTACACTGGACTATGTCTCTAGACTGTTTGCATGTGTCCATATAAGTTACACTGGACTATGTCTCTGTACTATTTGCATGTGTCCATATAAGTTACACTGGACTATGTCTCTAGACTGTTTGCATGTGTCCATATAAGTTACACTGGACTATATCTCTGTACTGTTTGCATGTGTCCATACAAGTTACACTGGACTATGTCTCTGTACTGTTTACATGTGTCCATATATGTTACACTGGGATATGTCTCTGTACTGTTTGCATGTGTCCATATAAGTTACACTGGACTATGTCTCTGTACTGTTTGCATGTGTCCATATAAGTTACACTGGACTATGTATCTGTACTGTTTGCATGTGTCCATACAAGTTACACTGGACTATGTCTCTGTACTGTTTACATGTGTCCATATAAGTTACACTGGACTATGTCTCTGTACTGTTTGCATGTGTCCATACAAGTTACACTGGACTATGTCTCTCTACTGTTTACATGTGTCCATATAAGTTACACTGGACTATATCTCTAGACTGTTTGCATGTGTCCATATAAGTTACACTGGACTATGTCTCTGTACTGTTTGCATGTGTCCATATAAGTTACACTGGACTATGTCTCTGTACTGTTTACATGTGTCCATATAAGTTACACTGGACTATGTCTCTAGACTGTTTACATGTGTCCATATAAGTTACACTGGGATATGTCTCTGTACTGTTTGCACGTGTCCATATAAGTTACACTGGACTATGTCTCTGTACTGGTTACATGTGTCCATACAAGTTACACTGGGCTATGTCTCTGTACTGTTTGCATGTGTCCATATAAGTTACACTGGACTATGTCTCTGTACTGGTTACATGTGTCTATACAAGTAACACTGGGCTATGTCTCTGTACTGTTTGCATGTGTCCATAAAGGTTACACTGGACTTTGTCTCTGTACTGTTTGCACTCGGAGATAAGGGAAGGTATGTGAGAAAATGAGTTCATGGTCTACTAAGTGTGTAGGTGTTGTTATCAGGGACACATTACCCTGGGTCAGCATTGTTTGTATATGTCCGTATAAGGGACAATGTGTTATGAGACTACACAGTTTGTGTGTGTTGCTATAAAGACAATGGGTAATTGGTCTATACAGTTTGTGTGTGCTCCTATAAGAGACATGACTCTGGGTCTACGTTGTATGCATGTGTGTCTATATGATAGCCTGGGTTCTAGATTTACATTGTTTGCATATGTCCTTTTAATAGACATTTGACGGTGGGTCTACACTGTCTGTGCTGTAAGAACAATGGGCTCAGGAGATACATTGTTTGTCTGTGTCACTTTAAGAACAATTGGCTCAGGGGATACATTGTTTGTCTGTATCACTTTTAGAACAATGGGCTCAGGGGATACATTCTTTGCAGATGTCCCCATAAGAGACACTAGACATTAGGTCTACATTTTGTTTTGCACGTATCCCTGTTATCAGTGGTAGTCAGAACTCAGACTCACTACTTGCTGTTATTTTAAAAAAAATACTGTGTTGTACATGTTTATGTAGTAAAGGAATCCAGTTTGTTTACATTGCTTGAAAAACCTGGAAAGACTTTAAAGAGTCAGTGGTCCTGGTTGTGAAATATCCCGAATGTGAACACACAAAGGAACCGTCTGATCATGGTAATACACTGGCTGTTTCACAAATTTATTTCCAAATGTCATATCAGCGAAACAAATATTGCATACACATTCCATTTAATAGAAAACTGAAGAGTGAGTCATAAAACATTTTTGGGCAAGCCCGCTTAAAATGGGTTAACCCAACAATGTACACATTAAAGTTGTATTTTAAGAACTATAACTACAAATACAAATGGCTACCTCATGACTATTCATGTTAGAAGTAATTCTATTATAAATATTTATTTTTTCATAATGGCAGAAAATGTCAAATTAGATCTATATGATTAATAATGAAACTAATGATCCAAACCCTCGTCTCAATCTACTCTGTTTGCAAAGTGGAATAACATTGTGTATATAATGAAAGGGGTTAACCCTTTCGCCGCCAATGCCGTATATGTGATTACCTATGCAAACAGTTTGGATCCAAATTGTCTATTACTGATACTATGTTTTTGAAACAAAAATAAAGAAAATAAAAAAGGAATATTTGTAGCAGACGACAAAGTTAGCAGACGAAAGGGTTAAACAGTCAGGGAATGGTGCAGATGGGGACTTCTTCAGGAAGTTCAAAATATCTACTACACTGTTGGCATATGCGTACTTTCAAAGAGACTGTGAATGCTAGAAGTGGAATGGCTCATCAGTGTTTAAGCGTATACAGTGAACCCTCATTATACCGGCATTTGTTACAATGGCACCCTCATTATACCGGCATTGTTACAATGGCACCCTCATTATACCGGCATTCGTTACAATGGTACCCTCATTATACCGGCATTCGTTAAAATGGCACCCTCATTATACCGGCAGTCGTTTCAATGGCACTCTCGATATATCGGCAGTATGCATTGAAACAAAATTACAGTAAAGATTTTGAAACAACCACTGAATAAATAAGTGCAATGCCAATAAGACAGGTGATCGCTTAATGCAGAACAAAAGAAGTGCAATAAGCTCCCAAACGGAGATTTTTGCACTTCCTGTGTTCTGCATTAAGCGTTCACCTGTTGGTACTAGTTTGAAACTGGTCATATGGTTCCTTTCATATTTAAACGCGTTAAAACGGCAACCTCGTTATACCAGCAAAATGTCTGGAAACAAACACCTCCGTTGTAAAGAGGGTTCACTGTAGTTCATTCTGAAATGAAAGGTTTATATTTGCTAGACACTCTTGAATGACACACGATGAAGACTTATTTTGCAAATGTCAATACACACATGTCCCTATGTCAAAGGGTTGCCTAGTTGTTCAACGTAGATCTGGAAACCTGATTCTGGAGTTGTATTGCCTCGTGATATATATTAAAAATGATTTAGTTAGAAATCAGTCAATGCAGGAAATATTATATAGAGTATATAAGACATACAGACATTGTACAAATGAGTGCATGTGTTAGTTTAACCCTTCCCGTCATATAAAAGTACAAAAATGAGTCATGCAGGAAATACCACATACAGAACAAACACTCGCCCGCACAGCAACACAAGGAAACAGCAAATGTACATGGGTAGAAAAAACAACAAGAGACGCACAAAGACAAAACAAACATTCAATAGGAGGAAGATGGAAGTACCGCCTTGGAACGGTCAGTGACAAAAGTCACCGGGGGTTTAAACCGGTTTATGGGCGCCCAACCTCACCCTTATTCAACACCTTTTCAAGTCTTTTCAAACATAGTATACCAATACCAGACGGCCGCAGTAGGAACCGTCAGATCAGGATCTGCTCTGTTTGCCTGTGGAATTATATACATCGGATTCTACAGTTTGTACCAGTGTCAGAAATCCTGTATAAATTCACAATTATAAGATATCAGCTAATAATTATTGATGATATCATTAGCCGTATTCGACTGGACCTGCATCAATAAGCAACGAAAACAATATCCAGTCGAATACAATACTCGTTGAGCAACGAAAATAAATCATGCAACGCGGGCTGAAGACCGTTGAGATTGTTGAGTAACGCAAGGTAAAATTAATAAACTATAATTTGATTATATGGTATATATGATTTTATAATTAAATGGTAAATGGACATTAGCCCAACCGGACGGTAGCCACCCCCTTGCACTCCCGCCCCTGATTTCTCTAAGGGTTGACATTAAATATATTAATGTATTTGCAACATTGTAGACTTGGACTAAAAGACTCCTGTAGGAGACCTCTGGGTCATTGCTTATAAAACTTTTAGTTGTGTCTGAGTTCGTTCTCAAGTTTTTGTCTTAGTTTCAAATCTGACCAATCAAAAGCTGGAGAACTCCAATCTAACCAATCAAAAGCTCGATAACTCAAATCGGATAAAACAAAAGCTTGAGAACAATCTCAGACTCAGAACATGATCTGTATTGTCATTCAAGTTTTTAGCGATTTAGAATTTCCATATTGAACACTCTATAGTTTATATTTTATTTATTCAGATAATCTTTAAACGCTTTAGCAAACAGAGTATATCCAGATCAGACGGTTCATTTAGGAGTCTGATCTAATTATTTAGATGCCATTAGAAAATTCAGCTAATTAAGTTCATACAGTATTTTTGTAAAGTGTAAGACATTGATGGTTCATTCCAATTTGTATATTCACCATTTAAAGGACTACATGAAGCCATATGTTTAATTACTCGGCGCAAACTGACTAACACAGAGAATGAACAGAATCACTAAATATGTATCAAAAACTGTTCAAGTTCCAAATATGGAAGATAATTTCATATTTCCTTGAGTATGTTTGCATTGACAATTTCTTATAACCAAAATGGTTAAAATAGCATTGGAGCGTGGGTTTAACATATTTAATCAATGACTCGCTGATTGGACGAATCACAGTCATATACCTTAGTTCTGGCTACTCTGAGTTTGATCCTTACTTCAGATGCTCATGAAAGAACTTAGACTTAAACCCAAAATGTTTATATTTGACTCATATTTGTACTTGTATAACCTTGGGGATTGGTTATCAATTGTCATTTATAAAAAAACAAACATTAAACCCTTAAAATGAGTAGATCTGATGTGTCTGAACTAAACTGTAACTGCTGGACATTCTGATTTCATATCATAGTTTCTACCCATGAAACCCATAACCAAATAGGGTAAGACTTACATGTGAAACAGACGGAAATCTCATCAGAAAATATGGGTCAATGTGTAGTAATTCCTTGAAAAACAAACAACACCGCCACAATCTACCCTTATCTAGTTATCCTCGCCCCTACTCGCCCATGCACAAACGGATTGGATCCAGATAAGTCGCCGTGTAACTCTGCATCTCATCAGGATCCAAACTGATGACACCCGGCCAGCATTTTTTCAAAAGCTTGATAGAATCAGAAAATGCATCGCATCGAGCAGTCACAATGTTTTGTACAGCGTGGTCAGGGTTAAGTATGCAGACATGATGCAAGTAAGATTTATTTAACTTCCTTAACCCATTTGCTCCCACGATCCCATATTTGGGACGTAGGCAAACACTGTAGACTCTGATCAGACGCCGCATAACGCTTTGTGCTGATAGGAATTTCAATATAAAACAAAACGAAATTTAAGCCAGGCACTCCTTATATAAAAACTGGACTAATCCAAAATATAAACATGGAAGAATCCACTGGGAGCAAATGGTTAAAGCACTTTGACTACGTATTATTAAGTATCCCCGTAAAACTCCATGAATGATCAAATTCTGAACTGTCGCAATATTTAGCCTTCTTGTGATTAGTTCAATCTTCTTAAATAACATAAACTTAGTGCCAAACAGTTTGCTTCGATGCTGATTAGACGCCAAGTTACTCGATGTCTCCTGGTTAGACACAAAGTTACACTATGTCTCATATGGATCCTAATTAGACCTCAAGTTACTCGATGTCTCATATGAATCCTGATTAGACCTCAAGTTACTCGATGTCTAATATGAATCCTGATTAGACCTCAAGTTACTGGATGTCTCATATGGATCCTGATTAGACCTCAAGTTACTCGATGTCTCATATGGATCCTGATTAGACTTCAAGTTACTCAATATCTCATATTAATGGATCCAGATTATATGCCAAGTTACTCGATGTCTCATATGGATTCTGATTAGATGCCAAGTTACTCGATGTCTTATATGAATCCTGATAAAATGCCAAGTCACTCGATGTCTCATATGGATCCTGATTAGACGCCAAGTTACTCGATGTCTCATATGAATCCAAATTAGACGCCAAGTTACTCGATATCTCATATGGATTCTGATTAGACGCCAAGTTACTCGATGTCTCGTATGGATTCTGATTAGAGGCCAAGTTACTAGATGTCTCATATGAATCCTGATAAAATGCCAAGTTACTCGATGTCTCATATGGATTCTGATTAGACGCCAAGTTACTGGATGTCTCATATGAATCCTGATTAGACACCAAGTCACTGGATGTATCATATGGATTCTAATTAGAGGCCAAGTTACTAGATGTCTCATATGGATTCTGATTAGAGGCCAAGTCACTCGATGTCTTATATGGATTATGATTAGACCTCAAGTTACTAGATGTCTCATATGTATCCTGATTAGAGGTCAAGTCACTCGATGTCTCATATGGATTCTGATTAGAGGCCAAGTTACTAGATGTCTCATATGAATCCTGATTAGATGCGAAGTTACTAGATGTCTCATATGGATTCTAATTAGAGACCGAGTTACTAGATGTCTCATATGTATTCTAATTAGAGACCAAGTTACTAGATGTCTCATATGGATTCTAATTAGAGGCCAAGTCAGTTGATGTCTCATATGGATTCTGATTAGAGGACAATTCACTCGATGTCTCATATGGATTCTAATTAGAAGCCAAGTTACTCGATGTCTCATATGGATTCTGAGTAGAAGCCAAGTTACTAGATGTCTCATATGGATTCTGATTAGAGGCCAAGTCACTCGATGTCTCATATCGATTGCCAACCAGGTTGCGCTCTGAATGACAAGGGTACGGGTTGTTTTAAAACAATAAGTGACACTTACTTTCGTAAAGGATGGTCTCAGCTGAGAGGTCAAGGTTACCCCTCCTATACATATAACACAAGAAGTAGATACTTTCCGTGTATTTCCATGTACACTTAACACGTAGCCCGCTCTTTACAATGACTCACATCTGCAAACTACTTGACTTACATCTGCAAACCGCATGACTCAATCTGCAAACCACTTGGATCCAGATGAGACGCCGAGTAATTTAGTCTACGATATTAAAAACATGAAATTGTTGTCGCATTCAGCGTTTCTTGTAATTTGTACTTCTTTTCAGCATATAAACAAAAGTTTTATGTAATTGTAATCATTTTCAATGGTTTAACCTTTGTCATATTATGGACGAACCCATTATCATCTTTGCAAACAGTTTAGATGCTAATAATACACAGGCATTTCATGAGGATCCAAACTGACCGTCACTCTGGTTACGCATTTTAAAGAGTTACGGTACAATGGCTGAATTTCTGTTGACGAATAGTCAAACTTAGACCCAAATTACATATAATGCAGACCAAAATATCATGGAGACCCAAACTTCGTCAAATGTAGACTCAACCGCATCTAATGTAGACCCACACGGAGTCTTATTTGAAATAAAACATCGTCTCATGAGACCTAAATTGTGTCCCAAGTATAGAATACAGAGAACTGTATCTCCTGTAGACTGAAACTGTGTTTCATGTAGACTCAAAGTGCGTCTTATATGATTCGGATCCAAACGTAAAACACTTCTCATGTAGACACAAACTGCGTCTAGTGAAGATCCAAGCTGCATCTCATTTAGACCGAAACTGTTTTTCTTTAGACCCAAACTGTTTCTCATGTAGACCCAAACTGCATCTCATTTAGACCGAAAATGTTTCTCATGTAGATCCAAACTGAATCTCATTTTAACCCAAACTGTGTCTCATGTAGACCCAAACTGCATCTCATTTAGACCAAAACTGTTTCTCATGCAGACCCAAACTGCATCTCATTTAGACCGAAAATGTTTCTCATGTAGATCTAAACTACATCTCATTTAAACACAAACTGTGTCTCATGTAGACCCAAACTGCATCTCCTTTAGACCACAAATGTTCTCATGTAGACCAAAACTGTTCTCATGTAGACCCAAGCTGTTCTCATTTAGACCCAAACTGTGTCTCATGTAGACCATAACAGCATCAACTCTAGAATAAAACTTTCTCGTTAAGAATTAAACTGTTTCGCTTTTAGACCCAAACTGTGTGTCATGTAGACCCACATTTAGAATGAAACTATTTCGCATTTCGAATCAAACTTTTTCTCATTTAGACCCAAACTGTGTCTCAGGCAGACCCAAACTGCATCTCATTTAAATACAAACAGTGTCTAATGTAGACCGAAACTGCGTCATATTTAGAATGAAACTATTTTTCATTTAGACCGAAACTGTTTCTCATTCTCATTTAGACCCAAACTGTGTCTCATTTAGACCTAAACTGCATCTCATTTAGACACAAACTGTGTCTCATTTAGACCGAAACTGTTCTCATATAGACCGAAACTGTCATTTAGAATCAAACTGCATCTCATTTAGACGCTAACTGTTCTCATGTAGACACAAACCGTATCTCATTTAGACGCAAACTGTTCTCATGTAGACCGAAACTGTTTCTCATTCAGAATCAAACTGTTTCTCATGTAGACCCAAACTGCGTCTCGTGTAGACCCAAACTGTCCCATGCAGACCCTAACTGCATCCCATTTAGACACAAACTGTTGGTCATTCAGACCCAAACTGCATCTCCGTTAGACCCATCCTGTTCTCATTTAGACTAAAACTGTTCTCATTTAGAGCGATACTCCTTCTCATTTAGACGCAAACTGTGTCTCATGTAGACCCAAACTGCATCACATTTAGAATAAAACTGTTTCTCATTTAGACCCAAACTGTGTCTCATGTAAACCCAAACTGCATCACATTTAGTATGACACTATTTCTCATTTAGAATTAAGCTGTTTATCATTCAGACCCAAACCGTGTCTCATGTAGACCCACACTGTTCTCATGTAGACCCAAACTCTTTCTCATGTAGACCGAAACTGCATCTCATTTAGACCCAAACTATTCTCATTTAGAATCAAACTTTTGGTCATTTAGACCCAAACTGTATTTCATTTAGACTCAAAAACGTTCTCATTTAAACCCAAACTGTTTCTCATGTAGACCACAATTGTATCGCATGTAGACCCAAACTGTGTCTCATGTACACATAGATTGTGTCTTTCGTAGACTCCAACTACATCTTATCTAGACGCAACCCTTGTTTTTTGTATATCCAAAACCTCTTTTTATGCGCGATCTTACGAGTCTCAAGTAAGTCCTAAACCCAAACGTCGATGGATGTAAACTGAAACTTCGTCTTATGTAAACCCCAAATATATGTCTTTTAACCTAAACTGAGTATTATTTAGACCCAAACTCCGTCTTATGTAAACCCGAAATGTATGTCTTTTAACCTAAACTGAGTATTGTTTAGACCCAAACTTCGTCTTATGTAAACCTTAAATGTATGTCTTGTAAACCTAAAATGAGTATCATTTAGACCCAAACTTCGTCTAATCTATAAACAAACTGCATATCATGTAGACTTAAACTATCTATAATGAGAATACTTACTACGTTTCATATAGGCACAAACTGCGATCGAGGTAGAGACAAGCTGCGCATTATGTAAGCCCAGAATGTGTCTCATGTAAACTAAAAGTGAATCTCATGTATACCAAAACACATTTTACATGTAGAAGAGTGTGTACTGGCTACAATAAGCTTATGGTGACAAAAGAGCTAAATCAGATATTAAATTACATCTTTGTTCTATACATGATGAGGCCAATACATCGATTGTTAAGGAGTAAGCCGTCAGTCATCAGCAGAAACGAACTCTACTTTATCTTCAGCGTATGTCTCTTTATTTCTTCCTTTTAATCGCATGCTCTATTTTTCTATTTAGACGCAGTTTAGGTTTTGTTTAGATTTTGATAAAAAAAAGGATACCCATGCCCATTGAGTTCAAATGAAAACTGTTTAAGATGGCAATAACCTGAAACACACCATAATTTCAGAGTGAAAACTAACATGGCGACCGATGTACAGTAAATCATTTAACCATTTCGATGTTAGCATTGTCGTCTGCTGGGCATAGTTTCGTTTATTTTTAGTGTAAGTGTGTGCACTTCTTCCATTTTCTTTATAAAAACAATAAACAGAGTGTCAAACTATTAGGATCCTGGTGAGACGCCGAGTTACACAGCGCGTCTCATCTAGATCCAAACTGTTTGCATGTGGTATCAGACCCGTCATTGTGGCACGGAAGGGGATAAATTGGTGATAGCGTTAGATTGAAACCCCTCTTAATTGACCACAAGCTATTCTTAAAATGACAGTATATTCACAGTGAAACACAGAGTGGTTAAAAATTAGATTTATAGTAAAATCCTTTCGTGTGACCATCGATTTAAAAAGAAAACTTGAAGTAGCAAAACCTTGTAAAGGGGTAAAAAATATAGACTTAAATACCTTTTATGTGATAAAATTGTTATTTTATATGCTTAATGTTAAATGTTCTATGCCTTGATGTGCGCCCCGTTATGTTTTGTATTATGGCAGTGCCGTTTCTTGTTTGATGGTGTTTGGTGCCGTGTCCGTTCGTGTGTGACTCTCCCTGTGAGACTGTTTTTGTACATTTTTAGATTTTAAATGAAATCATATATAACACCTTCTATATTGACCATAATATTTGATTTACTGCATTGGTGATAAATTTTGAGTAAATTCTTCGTAACACATTCCCTGTTCAATATTAACGAGTTCTTAATGTAGGAAATTATTCTATAGTAACAGCAACAATGTTAAAAGAGAACATTGCAAACTCAGTTTTATTGAGTCTGTTCATGAGCAGTTATCAAACGTGCAACACTATACTACTCACGTCCCCAACACCGGCTTAAGAGGTATTCATTTAAAAACCAATAACATCAAAACTAGTGCTGCCGAAGGACCAGGAAAAATAATAACACTGGGAATGAAGTACGGGGCGACCTTTTACGGTCACTACAAACGTACTTAACACTTGCTTTTGTGAGGTTCATAATCTTTAATGTCAAAAATTATATACAAAATATTAACCAATTTGCTCCAACGATCCAATAAATGGGACGTAGGCAAACAGTGTAGACTCTGATTAGACGCCGTATGATAGTATACACTGTTTTCTGATAGAAAATTCAATATAAAACAAAACAAACAAACAAATTTAGACCAAACATTCCTTAGATAAAAAATGGACTAATCCAATATATAAGCATAAAAGAATCCACCGGGAGCAAATGGTTTAATTGGCTGAATTTTTTAAATGACGTTTAAAGACATGATTCATTTGGTATTGGTAAAAATATTTCGAGTCAGTTCTATTATAAGTTCATAAAAAAACAGTAGACCTGATCAGATGGCTCATATAGGAACCATCTAAACTGATTCTACTCGTGAAATCGTGAAAACACTTTTGAATGAGGGAAGGGTTAATTGACCTAACATTTAATGTGTAGTTTAAGTAGATCATAGCATTACTGGTGAACCTAAAAATGTTGCTATATAATTAAAGAGAAAGCATCTCTTCTTATCAATTGGACATATCCATTTTTTACAGTAACCTGTCCCCATATTTTCTACAGATATAAATGACACTTCTTTAAGGTGCACGTTCTCTGACGAAGTTTTGTAAAAAGGTAATGTAGTTAATATGAACTCTTGCTAAAGACATCATATAAAAGTAGAAGAGAAACATTTTCCAAGTAATTACGAGTGATAAAAACGAAATATCTCTAAAGGGATAAGGGTAATGGCTAATAATATAAAGATGAAACCAGTGTAAAGAAGTAAAACAATCAAACAACCATATCACAGAAGGGCTCAAAGTTTCCAGCCTGACTTCTATTCTATATTAGTCTAGATTCTAGTGTTATCATGCAATTATGCATATTATTTTCACAATCAGCCCATAGGCTGTGCGTGTTGTCCCTTTGTCTTTTATATGTCTCTCTATGACAGATTCTCCCTCTCTGACACTTTTACCCCCTCTCCTTTTTTCATTAAAATTCTGTCTCCGTTTAAAGGTCAGAGTTTCTTTATCTTCCTTTGTCTTTTTCTCACTAAACTTTCTTCATTTTCTTTTAATGCTTCTTCTCTTCGTTTATCTCGGTCTGTTATTACTCATTTCCATATTCTCGTTTTCCAAATGTATTCAAACTACTTATCTGTTAAAAATATATTAAAAGACTGCGTATATCATTGTTGTTTTGGTAACATATTAATTACAACGGAAAGTAGAGAGCATGTTTATACATACAGTTGAGTCATCAGCTATGATGATTTATTAAATCGCTGATAACCTAGACAAACAGTTGCATGACACAATGTGCATTGTCCAATGTACATAAAATCGAATAGAACCAAATACTTACAGCAAATAACAAATGTAATAAGCAAAACATCGTCTGCATATTATTTTGACCTTATTTCAGAAAACAACATGCTCAAGCTGACAGTCATGTGATGAGCCTTTTCGTTTATTATCTGAATCTACACTATTTGCAACTTTTCGAATTCGAAATCCCCCTTGCGATAATATAATTAGCTCACCTGAATATTCTCATGTGAACCTTTATGGTCGCCCACCGTCCGGCGTCCGTCCGTCCGTTCGTCTGTCCGACGACTCCTCTAACATGACCTTGATATCATGTTCTATCTAACGAACTTCGAACCATGAAGAACACTTGTATCAATTGCTACCAAAGAAAAGTCTTCTTGCGACCTGCTAAAATCATTTTGGTATCTAAAAAACATTTCCACCATGGACAGGGCTAGAGTTCCGTATATAGCTACATAGACACGCTTCAAAAATCAGTTATTCAATTTGATTAGGATTAGGTAGGAGTAGTCTCCTAGTGACACTTTGTCACCCTTACTTTTGTTTGTCTTGTTTATTGTACTTGTGTGTTTGTTGATGTTTGGAATGTTTATTTCTTGTAGTTTTATGTGTTCATCTCGAGTGTGTGCGTGTGTTTGGTTATATGCGTGTATGTGGGTGTGTAGTTGTGTGTGACATGTTTTCTATCGATGTATTGATGGTGGTTGCGCCTTGTATGTATCTTTGCCCACTTGACTTTACTACATTTTCGTTGATTTAAAATGACCGCTTGGGGCGGGGCTAAATTTCCATACATGGCTATAGTGAAAACGTTTTAAAAATATTTCACTCCAATTGCAAATTTATATGGAATTATTATTGCTCCTCTGCTGACCCTCTAGCAATATTGCAAAAACGAAATCGATCTTCAAAAGAACATGGCCATTAGGGGTTAAAATCTTCTGCTCACTTCAAAAGTATTCTTATCCAAACTGATAATCCAATTTGAATGTCATCTGGTCGAAAATTCATCCAGTGACCTTAATATTGCCATGCATTTTGAACAAGCTTATTAGTCTTCAGTCGATATCAATTAAACCACTATGGACCTCTTACATTCATTTTCCGGTGACGACTGTGACCAGAATGTCGAGTGCTACAATTCATTGGTAAGCGATAAGGGACACTCATTGCTCTCTTGTTGCTCCGTACTTCATTCTCAGTATTGTTATATTTTCTGGTCCTTCGGGATCATTAGTTTTGATGGCATAAGTTTTGAAAATTGCATACTGCTTAAGCCGGTGCTAGGGGACGTGGGTAGTGTTGCACTTTTAATTACTACTAATGAACAGACTCAATAAAACCGAGTCTGCACTTTTCTCATGTGACATTGCTACTTTTGCCTTCGGAGGATCTCCCACTTTCAAAATAATTAACTCTTCTTACATATTAAGTCTTTTCAAGCTGTAAATACATCACACATTCTATCACATTTATTTAGCTTTGGTCCGCTATAATTTCCGCTATAATTTCTCGCTTCTGGTTAACATTGATAAGAGTATCAACCAGTACGGAAGCTCATTAAACGTTCCGCGTATTTGTCTCATTTTAAATCCAATCTGGTTTCAAATAACATCATAGATTAAACGCTTGCACAAAACTTTATACGCTTGACTTTATACGCAGTTGCTGTTTAGAGGGAAGTAATAAATGCAGCGTGTAGATGAAAACATGACCAAGTTACCTCCCTTTTAATGAATAATAGGTTCAACCTATAATTACAACAGCTCCATTCTAACGTAGAGAAGTAAACTGTTTCTTCCGAATGGAAAATGTTTTCAGTCTAGTATTACTGATTTTGAAATATATGAGGTGTTGTAATGAGAAATGAACTACATGTTGTTATAAAATACATTCTGAAAGTGGACAAAAAAGTAGCAATGCCAAAAGAGAAAATTGCAGACAGTTTTATTGAGTGGTAATTAACAGTGCAACACTACTCATGCCACATAGTACAGGCTTTTGAACTCCTTGTGTATTCATGTGAGAAATAACTACATGCATTCAACCCTTCCAATGTTATGAAGACGGGTATGTGTTATCATATAAAACAGACAAGACTCAGATGAGACCAGGATCCAAACTGGTTGACACTCATAATTACAATATTTTTCAAATAATAATCTTTTAAAAAAACCTGTGACATCTCTGATAAAGAATGGTCACAACATAGGTTAAGATAAAGAAGTGATTATTTCAGCATGTGAGTACGCACCTTTATCTTTGCTCTGAACTATTCAGATTTAAAAACAGGCGGATAGGGATTGAGAGAAAGTGTGGGTGTCTGTATAATTATATGATTTTATAGAGAAAGGTAGATAACTCTTTCCTCCATGAATATTCATGTAAGAAATAATTAAACCAAGAATAATAATTTAATGTCATCAGGGTACAGTAAATTCTCAATAATTCGAACTTTACTTTAGAAGAATTCAAACCCATTGTTCAGGTAGCTGCTTAAGATGGGGTGCAAGTCATGCAGAAAGCTCACTGTCTTTCATTATCCTTTAAGCAGTCACCTGTCTTAAAGATCGATAACTGTACACATGTTATGTGTTCAAATAATCGCGATTTACTTTAGTCGACCTTGAACTACCAGAGGTCCAGAAACGACAAATTAAAATATTTTTGAGACTATTCTAAAGAGCGGTCACAATATATGGTTAAATGGTTTACCAGATCTCTATTTGAGACTATTCTAAAGAGCGGTCACAATATATGGTTAAACGGTTTACCATAGTTCTAGATATGACTATTCTAAAGAGTGGTCACGATGAACTACCAGAGGTTAGGTGGAGAGAGTGGTTACAATATTAAGTTAGATGAACTACCAGAGGTTAGGCGGAGAGAGTGGTTACAATATTAAATTAGATGAACTACCTGAGGTTAGGTGGAGAGAGTGGTTACAATATTAAATTAGATGAACTACCAGAGTTTAGGTGGAGAGAGTGGTTACAATATCACGTTAGATGAACTACCAGAGGTTAGGTGGAGAGAGTGGTTACAATAATAAATTAGATGAACTACCAGAGGTTAGGTGGAGAGAGTGGTTACAATAATAAATTAGATGAACTACCAGAGGTTAGGTGGAGAGAGTGGTTACAATATCACGTTAGATGAACTACCAGAGGTTAGGTGGAGAGAGTGGTTACAATATCACGTTAGATGAACTACCAGAGGTTAGGTGGAGAGAGTGGTTACAATAATAAATTAGATGAACTACCAGAGGTTAAGTGGAGAGAGTGGTTACACTATTAAGTTAGATGAACTACCAGAGGTTAGGTGGAGAGAGTGGTTACACTATTAAGTTAGATGAACTACCAGAGGTTAGGTGGAGAGAGTGGTTACACTATTAAGTTAGATGAACTACCAGAGGTTAGGTGGAGAGAGTGGTTACACTATTAAGTTAGATGAACTACCAGAGGTTAGGTGGAGAGAGTGGTTACACTATTAAGTTAGATGAACTACCAGAGGTTAGGTGGAGAGAGTGGTTACACTATTAAGTTAGATGAACTACCAGAGGTTAGGTGGAGAGAGTGGTTACACTATTAAGTTAGATGAACTACCAGAGGTCCAGATACGACGGGCAAATTTTCTTTGATACTATTTGAAAGAGTGGTCAAAATATAGGGTTAGATGGAGAGACTATTCTAAAGAATGGTTACAATATAGGGTTAGGTTAACTGCCAGATGTCTTAAGTGTGGTTACAATATAGTAAATTCTGAAAGGGGGTGATCCCCCGAGAGCAAAAATCGCAACACAAAAAGAGAAAATTGCAGACTCGGTTTTATTGAGTCT
Source organism: Azorinus chamasolen (assembly GCA_963576725.1). Lineage (NCBI taxonomy): Eukaryota > Metazoa > Mollusca > Bivalvia > Cardiida > Solecurtidae > Azorinus > Azorinus chamasolen. Next base: position 5,740,443 of record OY755250.1, on the reverse strand, counting down.
GTTCATGAACAGTAATTGAAAGTGCAACACTGCTCACGCCCCCTAGCACCGGCTTAAGCGGTATTCAATTTTCAGAACAAGAAGTACTGAAATTCATGATCTCGAAGGATCAGAAGGTATAACAACACTGAGAATGAAGTACGGGGCGACGTTTTACGGCCGCCACACAAGCACTTAACACCTGCTGTTGTGAATATTATAAATTCTGAAAGGGGGTGATCCCCCGAGAGCAAAAATCGCAACACAAAAAGAGAAAATTGCAGACTCGGTTTTATTGAGTCTGTTCATGAACAGTAATTGAAAGTGCAACACTGCTCACGCCCCCTAGCACCGGCTTAAGTGGTATTCAATTTTCAGAACAAGAAGTACTGAAATTCATGATCTCGAAGGATCAGAAGGTATAACAACACTGAGAATGAAGTACGGGGCGACGTTTTACGGCCGCCACACAAGCACTTAACACCTGCTGTTGTGAATATTATAAATTCTGAAAGGGGGTGATCCCCCGAGAGCAAAACCTAGATGAACTAACAGAGGTCTAGATACGATTATGATTATTCTTAAGAGTGGTCACAATAAAGGGTAAGATGGAGGAAATTGATTATTTAAGTATCTGAGTACGCACATTTATCTATTGCTCTGAAATATTTAGATTTACGTCAGGGAGAGAGACTATATTTCAGTGTCTGAATACTTATAGTAGTTACGCTATCAGAATTACGTCAGGGATAAAAGAACAAAAATGAGTCATGCAGGAAACACTACATACAGAACAAACACTCGCCCGAACAGCAACACAAGGAAACAGCAAATGTACATAAGTAGAAAAAACAACAAGAGACGCACAAAGACAAAACAAACATACAATAGGAGGAAGATGAAAGTACCGCCTTGGAACGGTCAGTGACAAAAGTCACCGGGGGGTTAAACCGGTTTATGGGCGCCCAAACTCACTCTTATTCCATCTCCACCCTAAAAGACAAACAGTGTAAATAAAATTTGGGTGTCTGAATATTACAGTAGCTAGGCTATCAGAATTACGTCAGGGAGAGAGACTGCATTTTGGGTGTCTGAATACTTAAAGTAGTTAGGTCAGAATTACGTCAGAGAGAAACTCAATGAGTACTTCCAGTAAATAGGAATTACGTCAGAGATCATTGTACAGACAAATGTAGTTAACTCTTCCCTTCGTGAATATTTATGTAAGAAATGATTACACTATGATTATTGCTTAAATTGATTTATATAGTGGTGCATGAGCACAGGAAGTTTTGGACATGGTAGAAACTGTATGATCATATTTATATTATTTCATAGGCAAACAAAGCAGGCCCTGATCAAAAGGTGCCGTCTGATCTAGGATTAGTCTTTTTGCAAAAGCATAGAATGGTGTAGTTATGGAGTAAAGCGTTAATGGTTTGTTAACACTGCTTTCCTTAATCTTAATGAGAATTTATATATGATAATATCTTATCTATTAACCCTTTATTCAATATCCACTCTTCTGCATGCATGTAGAATAGATCCAGATCAGACAACACCTGTAAGAGCCGTATCCTCTTCTACATTAAAGCAAAACAGATCCAGATCAGACAAATCATTTAAGAGCCGTATCCACTTCTACATTCATACGGAGTAGATTTAGATCAGACAACTCTTGTAAGAGTCGTCGGATCAATGTGTGCTATGTTTGCTTATGATTTTACAGTAACTGATGACGGATACATTGTATTCATTATACGAATTAATCTAATACATTTTCTTGATATGGAGGATCTTAAAAATTGGTTATGTGAAACGATTTTACTAAATTACATTGACAAGCGCTATAACTATAGGGTTAATCCTACTTTAATTTGAAATTTGCGACTGTGTTTGAGGTTTTTAACGGTCGCAAATTATTTTAAGCTAATTTAAGACCGCTAAAAACCTCATATACCGTCGCAAATTTCAAATTACAGTAGGGTTAACCCTATTCTAACGTAGTCTTAGCACGAAAAAATGCCAAATTGGTGTTGTATTCCATGCGCGCAGGTGCTTAAATGAGTGATGAGGCGAGAAATAGTGCCCAGTTTCTCTCAGATTTCTTAAAATACACAAAATCAAAACACCGGGCCAATTATAAGTTCACTATTACATTTGTCATGAATACTTATGCGACAGCTATTTCACATGTTCAATACACATTAAATACACATGTCAGGAAAAGTAACGTTATCTTAGTCTTTGGCGCCATACGCAAAAACGTCGACTGTAACAATGACGTCACGTTATAACGTTATGTTTGAATAATATGTTAAATAGCATTGAATCTGGATCACAACGTTTAGAGTATATCAATAATTCACCACATGATATAGAAGAGACCGGTCAAGTCGTGACAAACAATGAAAACTAATAACTTTCAAAATACCGGAATGAACTTGAATATATGTCATTGTCATTTTATGCGTACATATTTATTAGTAGATCTAAGTGTTAGATAAACAAAACGCATTAATATATTTACAGGCTAATGCTGTAATTCGGCCGTTTTCGGTTGGTTGAATTTGCGACATATAAAACACTTTTTATATGTCGCAAATTTGGTCACATAAGCCAATCAGATTGCAGGAAATTGACAGGTTGCGTTAGAATAGTGTATTACTCATTATAGTAAGCAGGTGTCACGAACAAAATGGTAACGAACACGAATGTAAGATTCCTTTTATTACACAACCAATAAATTGTGATAAAAAAGGTGAAACAGGCTCTTTCTTACGACTGTTTCGGCTATTGTTTACAGCGTAGTATAGCCGCATTGCAGCTGTTCATTTGCATACAAAATGTATTAGTGCATTTCGGCGATTTACAACAATCTGTTTTGGCACTCAAACACAACAGATCATGTGATAAAACATCATATTTTACATGAATATTCATGGAGTAAAAGTGTTAACTTAATCTGTATTACGTAAAACTTTCGAGGGAAGATTTAGCTTAGACAAAAATTACAGGGTCAGATTTCATACGCAAATGAATAGGAGTCTTCTAATCTTGACCTACTCTCTTTTTAAAGTCGTGAAAGGGCATTTATATGGATGAAAAGATAATTCTTTTCCCATTTGCAACGAAATAAGCATATAATAAACGGAGAATTCTGATGTAGATAAGATGTAGGTCAACGTCTCATCAGGATCGAAGCTATTTGAAACTGTTATTACAGTTTGTGAAAAAAAGTTAAGAAATATTTATCATTTTCTTGTTGAATATTCGTGTAAGAATTAATGACGCCATGGACATTTATTAGCTAAACTCTGGCTTTGATAATTTTGGAGTTATTGCCCCTTTGTTACACCAAATTTGGTTTGTACTCAAATATGTACTTCACAACAGCAGGTGTTAAGTGCTTGTGTCGCAGCCGTAAAAAGTCTCCCCGTACTTCATTCTCAGTGTTGTTATATTTTCTGGCCCTTCGGGATCATTAGTTTTCATGTTATTAGTTTTGAAAATTGAATACTGCTTAAGCCGGCGCTAGGGGAGTGAGTAGTGTTGCACTTTAAATTACTACTCATGAACTGACTCAATAAAACCGAGTCTGCAATTTTCTCTTTTTGCATTTCTACTTTTGCTTTCGAAGGATCAACCATTTTCAGAATATATTTACAGCTACTGCGCGAATGTCACCTGAAGTTAGTTCCAAAAGTTATATTTTTTTTCAAAAAGTAAGTTTAATGATGTTGGCCGTATAGTTTTGCCTAATGGTCTAGAAACTGATCCATCAAAAGTTAAAACAAGAGGGCCATTGGCCCTATATCGCTCACCTGAGTTACAGTAATACATGTATATTGACATGTTAATTTTTCAGTGGAAAACAATCTAGCAGATGAAATAAGCTTAGTGCACTGCTTTCACCCTTTCACTGCTGAATAAACTTGAACTGGATTCAGAACTAATACCAAGTGACTGGTTGACCAAGATCTAAACTGTTTACAACTTGTGCCATTTTTGCCTTAGCTCAAAATGCCTAAAACTGGTCTTTGAGAAATTCAAATGACTTCAATAAAGCTATGCAATTAATGCAATTATACCTTGACCCAGGTATGTAGGCAAATAAAGTGCTAGGCAGTACATAATGCCAGTTTTTGTGTGAAATGACCAATAAGAATATCTTTAAAAATCGTTTAACCCTTTCCCTCATATAAAGCTGTTTTCATGCATTAGCAAACAGAGTAGACTCAGATCAGACGACTCCTACGGAAGCTGTCTGATCTGGGTCTTCTCTGTTTCTTTTGACACAATATAGATCGGATTCTACAGTTTTTGTCAAAGCAAAAACTTCTCTTCAGAGAAATAATGTGTTTTACACATTAAAAATAAGAGTAGACTAGATCAGAAGGCTGCTATAGAAGCTGTCTGATCAGGGTCTGCTCTGTTTACATTTGACAAGATATAGATTTGATTTTACAGTTTTTTTCAAAGCTAAAACTTCTATTTATGGCAATAACAATTTTTTAAGCATTAGCAAACAAGAGTAGTCCCAGATCAATTTTTGTCAAAGCAAATAGGTTAAGGGTTAATAGGTGTTTAGAAATAATTCTAGATCTAGGTGTGAATATCTCATGATAATTCAATTAAATGGGTCATTAGTATTTTTAACAATTGAAATTGAGAAGAGTTACGTCTACTGTTATAATTAAGTTATATTTACTCAGTTATTTCATTAATATCATACAAAATTCAGACATTTTAGGACTTTTTAATGTGTTGTCATCAAATTTTATATAAAAATGTTATATTTAAGATGCTTTTTTGGGCAGCAGTAGTAATTTTAACACCTATCATTGTTAGGGGGGCAAATGCATTATCATGTTTTCTTAAGAATTACCATGACTTATATCAGTTGGGCCATTGCATAATCATGTTTTCACAGTTTTCTTAAACATTACCATGACTTACATCAGTTGGGTTTGGACCCAGATCAAAAGTCTAGATGGTGATCATTTTCCTTGATTGGCTGAATTGTTTCTTTCCAATATCTCTCACATCTAATTTGAGAGACATTGGAAGACACCATGTAACATCTAGCTATCACTAACACTACACACTGGGGTTAATGGGTCAAAATGCCTTTAATGTTTCGTCTGCAACAAAAAGTTATTGTCATCTGCTTCAATTCTTAAATTAAACTTACTTTCTTTTTATTGCAAAAATATGGTTAAGATGACAAACAGTTTGGATCCTGATGAGACGCTGCAGTATGCGGCCTCTCATCTGGATCCAAACTGTTTGCATAGGTAATCACAGTTTCACCACTAGCATGCAAAGAGTTAAGAGTCATGCATTGACCTGGAGAGATTTTACTGCCCAGTGCTGTAACCTTTGAACTGAAGGATCTGGAGTTGTTCATTTAACCCTTAATTTCCCTCATATAAACTTGTTTTCATGCATCTGCAAACAGAGTAGACCCAGATAAGGTGGCTCCTGTAGGATCAGTGTCTGCTATTTGCTAATGGAATTTGACAAATCTGTTTCTATGCCTTCTAAAACAGCTACACTGATTCACCTTCAACATTTTATCATAAATAGATATAAATAGAATGACACTAGGAACTCCAATGCAGTTATCTCCCTTTGTCCCTTATGGCTATGCTGATGGGACAAGGGAAATAACTGTGAGGAAATTACCTTTTAAGTGTTACAGATTCAGATGTTAAGTAGCATAAAACCCCAGGGTGAGACCATTTTTGGCCCAGGGGTCATTATTTGAACACACCTGGTAGTGGTATATTAGGTGATGCTTCATACCAAATATCTTAGCTCTAGATTATGTGGTTTCAGACAAAAAGATTTTTAAAGGTTTCCCTATATAAGTCTATGTAAAAACTACAAGCCCAAGGGCAGGGCCATTTTTGGCCCGGGGGTCATCATTTTAACAAACTTGGTAAAGGACCATTAGATGATGCTATATACCAAATATCAAAGCTCTAGAAATTGTGGTTTCAGAGAAGAAGATTTTTAAAGATTTAAAAAAACAACCTGTAAAAGTAGTGGGGCGGGGCCATTTTTTGCCCGGGGGTCATGATTTTAACAAAACTGATAGAGGACACCCTAAGGTACATTTCTGTGAAATTTGGTTGAAATCCTCCCAGTGGTTTAGGAGAAGAAGTCATTTGAAATAAAAGTGAACGGACAGACGGACGGACAGACGGACAGACGGACAGACAGACAGACGGACAGACGGACAGACGGACAGACGGACGACGGACGACAGGCGGTCACAATAGCTCACCTTGAGCCTTTGGCTCAGGTGAGCTAAAAATAATAGAAAAATGGCCTGTTCAAAACATGCTGCAGAATAAAGACCATTCCATTAATAAAGAAAACAGAATATGCTAGTATTACTCAACAAACTTCTTCTTCCTACGTCTGTTTCGAAAACACAAACCACTCATGAGTTTAACTAGGATCAATAGCAAGACAATTGTATTAAAATGCCTTAATTTCAGTCCCTATTCTTGATTTTGGAAATTCTCAATACCTTTTGAGCTCCATGCAAATGCATCTGCTGTTTGAACAGAAGCAACACTTTATCAGGATCAAATAATTCCAATCCAGTTTACACAAAATCGCCGAATCTGATTCTCAATGAATGTAAAGAGCTGGTTCGTTGCTCCATGGTTTACATGAAGTCGGTAACCAGTAGTCGATACACTATGGAACTACTTCTTTTTACTATGCATGACGTTCTATTTACAGACAAATTCCTCGAAACCATGTTGACGTAGAATTATTGGGAGAAAACATTTGAAGTTTTTTGGAGCGTGTATTTTTTAATTTAAGTGTTAAGAGTTAAACTTATGGTAAAAAGTAAGTGATTCTATTAATATTAAGAGCCAGCAGAGCCAGGCGGCTCGCATGATGTAGAGAGAAAAGGACGAGGTGAACTTCTGGGGGGGGGGTTTACTGTTTATTTTTCGGATGGAAGTGAAGTGGTGATCGGCAGTGATAACCTGTGTTGATTTGGAGAAAACAAAGCGAGGGCTACAAACCAGACTTAGTGTCAAAGTGGCATGGCCACTCTGCCAGTTATTACAAAAATACAAAAATGAGTCATGCAGGAAACACCACATACAAAGCAAACATTCGCCCGAACAGCAACACACGGAAACAGCAAATGTACATAACTATAAAAACATCGACGCACAAAGTTAAAACAAACATACAATAGGGGGAAGATGGAAGTACCGCCTTGGAACGGTCAGTGACAAAAGTCACTGGGGGTTTAAAACGGTTTATGGGCGCCCAACCTCACACTTATTCCATCCCCACCCTAAAAGACAAACAGTGTAAATAAACGCATCCCCTCTCCGACTAATCTACAACAATCGCGACGGCAAATACAGTGGTAAAGTGCATGTATAATGAAAACATTTAAGTGAACAAACTGTATCCACCTATCGCTAGATTGAGCTGCAAACAGAGTAACTGTAGAAAACTAATAAAGGGTACGACAAAAACGAAAAAGTACAGATATCCGACGTTCTCCTTCCATTTGTTGATTTAGGAGGACGCCTTCATTGAGTACTAAACCTTTCTTGTTGGCGTACATGCAAAGAGGCCAGCGTGATTGCCAACTGTAAAAGGGTTCACAACCAAACATGCAGTATGTTGTAGTACTACAGGATCATATCCCTTTTTAATGAATTTTTAATATATTTGATGAACAAAGTGAGAAATGGGTATGTCCAATAATTTTACGAAGTTTGTAAATCACATCACCATAAAATTCCGGATGTGAAATACCGTGTCGCAGAAGCGCCTTGAGATTACATTGGTACTTGCCAATAAGCGAGATATTTCGATAGTAAAATTAAGAGAAAGGTTTTCTTAGTTTATGGTATCCTGCTTTTTATGCGCCAAAGTGTGAAGGCTGCATTGATTTCGCTCTGATGCTTTGCATAGTTTTAAGAGGGAAATACTATATAAAACTTTCCAAAAAGTGACACAATAGTGCATGAAGGAAGTGTTAATAGAATGGTGTACTTTTTAAGTGATTCTGTTTTGTGATTTGACTTAAAAAAGTGAAATAAATAAATCAATTTTGTGCAATACTGGATGTTTAAATTCAAATGTGTGTGCTTCAGGCATTAGGATATACAGGTGAAGGAAAGAAGCGGATTAGTTCAACACAGATACAGTATACAGGTGTGATCTTTCTTTTATAGGGCAATTATCGCCTATTTTAAAACCCGACACGCTAGTATTGTCCAGGTTGAGACAGCTAGGGCTGTTAGATTTTGGGCAAATTGGCTTAGCTAAATTCAGAGGCTCTAAAGGGGGCACCTCAAAATCAAGGCGTAGTTGGGATGTAAATAAAGGTGTTCATTTAAACAAATTAAGGGAAATACCTGTCAATTCCAACTGTTTCTGGAAACCGTCAAACTGAAATTAGGGTTTCATCTGATGGCATAAATCTCAGTCACTTGAAACAGTTTCCCCAGATAATCCCCATTGTTTCAAAACCCCACCGGTACACAAGTAAATTCTCAACAGCGCCCATTTCTGAGGAAAAGGAAACTCCTGTGCATGTAAATCGCGAAGCTCCAATGCCAGTCAGAATTCAGACTTTTGTAAAGGTATGCAGTTTAAACCCCAGGTCAGTCAAAAACAAGGCCCTTTCTATTTGCGACTATATCGTTTCAAATGACTTTGATGTGGTAGCCATTACGGAAACCTGGCTCGGTAGTTCTGTAGACAAATCGTGTTTAAACGAACTGGTTCCTACTCATTACAAAATCGGACATGTCCCTCGCTGCAATGGCAACCGTGGCGGTGGGGTAGCAGTCATATATAAGGCTTCAATAGGACTCCGCCTCCATACATCAACAAGAGATAATGATTTCTCAAACTTTGAGGACATGGACTGCACTTTAAGTATCCGAGATTTCCATCTGCGTCTAGTAGTTGTTTACAGACCGCCACCATCACGTGCAAATGGTCTAAAAACTGGGGATTTTCTTGAGAATGAGTGGCCATCTTTCTTATCTAAATTTTCCAACACCGACAGACCGGTCGTCATTGTAGGGGATTTAAACATCCACCTTGACATTCCAAATGACAGAAACACTGCTAACTTTGTTAGTACACTCGAATCATTTGGACTGCAACAACATGTGAGTGAAGCCACTCATATAGGGGGACATACCCTTGATGTTGTTATTACACGGGACCGTGATGACTGTGTGTCAAACATTGAAGTCACAGATCCTGGACTGTCCAACAGTAGTGGTAAAGTTTCGCGAGATCATTATTCCGTAACTTTCGAGGCAAAGGCCGCGAAACCCCCAACAGTGAGGAAAACTGTTTCATTTCGGAAACTTAGGGCAATTAATATAGAATCATTCAAAAGAGATCTCGTAAACTCGGAACCCATCGAATCGAGTATGCAGACGACAGATGTTGATGAGCTGGTTAAGTCATATACACAAACACTGGCGGCACTTGTCAATAAACATGCACCACTGTGTACAAAAACCATAACGCTCAGACCATCATGCCCTTGGTATACCCAGGAACTGAAGATGCTAAACATGTAAGGCGCAAGTTGGAACGGAACTGGAAAAAATCCAGACTCACAATAGACCATCAGCTATACAGAGAACAGTGTGCCAAAATCAACAGGCTACTAATTAAGTCAAAGATTGATTTTTACTCAGAGAAAGTTGAAGCATGCCAGGCAGACTCAAAAAGTCTTTTCAGAGTCACTAAGCATCTGCTAGGTTCAACTAGTGACATCTCATTGCCTAAGACTTCGTCCTCGAAGCATCTTGCACAATAATTCAGTGACTTTTTCGTTGACAAAGTGGACAAAATACGTGCTGATATTGCATCAGACACTGTATCCAGTGCGCCGATTGACAATGAGATGCAGCATTCAACAAACGTATTAGAAAAGTTTGCTACAGCTACAGTAGAAGAAGTAGGATAGATCATTAAGGCATCCCCCTGTAAGTCTTGCGAACTGGATCCAATACCTACATGGCTATTAAAGTCATGCCTTGATGAACTCCTACCGATTTTGACACACATTGTAAACTCCTCTTTAGACAATGCCTATGTTCCAAAAAGTTTCAAAAGGTCACATGTCAGACCTATTTTAAAGAAACCGGATCTCGATTCAAATGAACTTAAGAATTATAGGCCTATATCAAATCTGCCATTTGTCTCCAAAGTGTTAGAAAAAGTGGTTGACAAACGCATTGAGTCCCACCTGAACTCAAACAATCTACATGAGCACTATCAATCAGCATACCGAAAGCATCACTCAACAGAGACTGCTCTTCTGAAAGTTCAGAATGACATCCTTCAATACCTAGATAAAGATGAAACAACAGTTCTGGTGATGCTTGACTTATCGGCTGCATTTGACACTATCGATCACGAAACATTGCTAAAGCGCCTTGAAAAAGACTTCGGAATCATTGGGAAACCCCTTGAGTGGATGACCTCCTATCTAAATGACCGCTATCAAATAGTGTCAGTAGATGGGGAGTTGTCCACCCCAGTTAATATGAAATATAGCGTGCCACAGGGATTGGTCCTTGGACCAAAAAACTACATCATGTACACAAAACCTGTCGGCTCAATCTGCAGAAACCATGGGCTAAAGCACCATTTTTATGCCGATGACTCGCAATTATACCTGTCCTTTAAGCCCAAAGACATTTCCTGTCAACAAGAAGGTTTATCACGAGTTGAGATCTGTCTCAACGAAATAGTCTCTTGGATGCACCAGAACATGCTGAAGCTCAATACTGACAAAACTGAGGTCATCCTGTTTCATGCAAAAAACACAGTAGTACCTGAAGACATTCATGTGCAAGTAGGCCCCTCTAAGATCAAACCGTCTTTGTGTATAAAGAATCTCGGTACATGGCTCGATTCTCAAATGGATATGGCATCACACATCAATTCGATGTGTAGGTCTAGTTATGCACAGCTCCGACGAATAGGTCATATAAGAAAGTACCTCTCACCTGCTGATACCAAGACTTTGGTGAACTCTCTGGTTACATCAAAAATAGACTACTGCAACTCATTGCTGCATGTCATTTCAAAAAACACACTGCAGAAACTTCAAAGAGTTCAAAACACAGCGGCCCGCGTCATAACCAGGACTCCTCGATATGATCATAGCACGCCTGTTTTGAGAGAACTTCATTGGCTTCCGGTTCAACATCGCATTGAATTCAAAATTCTGACACTTACGTATAAAGCCATGTACAATGAATCCGCCAAGTACATTGTCGACATGCTTGACGTGTATCGGCCCCGCAGAGAATTAAGGTCAGCAAGTAGCTCCTTGTCGTTGGTTGTACCAAAAAGTCGTAAGGTAAAATACGGTGAGAGAAGTTTCATGAATGCAGCTCCAAAACTCTGGAATGCTCTGCCATCAGGCATTAGAGATGCAAGCTCACTGGCATGTTTCAAAAGATCTCTGAAAACACATTTCTTCAACATATACTACTAGGACAGTTTAGGAAAAGTAGCTTATAATCATCAGTTCTCATACCTTACGATTCCTTTGCCATTGCAGCCCTTGGGATATGCTGTAGGAATCAATCTCTCATTGACCGAATAGATAATCATGTGGTTCCTACCGGTTAGTGATTTCATATTTATTGTATATCATATTTATTGTATATATATTGCTTATAATTCACCGACTTGGTATAAATAATCATGTGGTTCCTACCAGTTGGTGATTTTATACTTATTGTATATTTATTGCATATCTTTCATTGACTGGGTGGATAATCATGTGGTTCCTACCGGTTAGTGGTTATACATTTATTGTATATCTATTCCATATCTTTCATTGACGGGGTGGATAATCATGTGGTTCCTACCGGTTAGTGATTTTATATTTATTGTATATATATTGCATACATTTCATTGACTGGATGGACGATCATGCCGTTCCTTCCGGTTTATTATTTCATATCTATTGTATATCTTTTGTATATCCTTCACTGACCGTCCGGCTAGTGATTTTTTATATTTATTGCATATCTATTGTAAATCTTTCATTGTCTGGATAGATAATCATGCGGTTCGTTGCGGTTATTGATTTCATCCATGTACAGCGCTTTTGAACGCACATATCCCGTGTGAAAAGAGCGCTATATAAATGTGGTATAATAATAATAATAATAATAATAGTATCTATATCCTTGCTTAAGCAGTTTTTCAGTTAAAATGAGATTTCGACTGTTAAAATCGTTAATAGATGAACAAGCTCTATCAAAACGAATAAGTTGAGATATATAAACCCTGTAAGATGGAGCACGGGGAACATCCCCGTCAAGGTGAGGAAAATTTATAATATTTAAATCAAAATCATCTCTTTTGTCATATATTTTAGAAGAAATCATTCCATTATCAATTCTAAGGTCTAGATCAAGAAACGTTGCATAATTGTCGGACTGGTTAGCTTTATTCAATTTGAATTCTTTAGGATAAATTGTAGGAATCAGAGCATCAAAGAAAGGGTTATCTAAGTTAAAAATATCATCCAAATATCGACAAGTTTCATTGAAGGCTTTTATAACATCTTCTTGTGATTGAGGATCACCTCCCCTTGAAATCAGTTATTTCAGGACGACAACATACAGGTAGGATAGCTGTTTACAAGGCCAGAGATAACTTTCTAGGTCCAATTTTTTGCCTGTACAGTCACCAGGATTTGAACACTATTGAGAATACTTGGCTGTATATCAAACGTAAACTTTCATGTAGGGTGAATAACAATTTCACTTTGTGAAGGAGAATAGTTTCGCACCAAGCCCCAGAACAAAATTCTGAACCTAGATCTATTCTGTTTACAAAGGTGCTATCTATATGATAAAGGATTAAATAAACCACTAGAGAAGAAAATAGTGTAGATCCTGCTCTGCTTGTCTATGCAATAACATAGATCTTGTTCAACAGCTTCTGCCATAGCCAAACCGTCATGCATTCACAGATCAATATAACATTCAGCATAACACATGCCTTCATAGGCTATTTTTAGACCCATTACCTCATAGGCTATTTTAAGACTCATTAACCCATAGGCTATTTTTAGACTCATTTCCTCGTAGGCTATTTTAGACCCATTACCTCATAGGTTTTTTTTTACCCATTACCTCATAGGCTATTTTTAGACTCATTACCTCATAGGCCAGTTTAGACTCATTACCTTCAAGGCTATTTTTAGACTCATTACCTTAAAGGCTGTTTAGACCCATCCTCTGTGAATAAATCTATCAAAACTGAACATTAAATTGCTAGCACAAAGTTAAATTTCAGAATTGTTTAGTTTTGAAATCACTGTGATAAATAGAGCATTTGTTCCTATGGAGCACTGCTCTATTTATCACAATTGTTTCAAAAAGTGACTTAAAGAAAGGCGTCAAAATGAAGTAATGGGTTAAAATGTTGAAAAACGCTGAACTGACAGTTCTGTACACAATGGATTGTAACACTTCCTGAACATGTCATGATGTGGCCTTTCTTAGTCTTTTCGTCTGTAGACCTTAAACTGGAATGTTATGTTGTCCTGTTCTAAAATATCCGGAGTGTCGACCTCCCCGCTGAAAATAAAACGAAAACACCAGTCATATTTATATTTAGCAGTTTTCTCAAAATTGAGATATGAGTATATCTATGTTAGCACTTACAAACAGTTTGGATCAAATTCACCCTTAACCCATTACCTCATAGGCCATTTTTGGATACAACCTCTTTGAATAAATCTACCGATAGGAGTTTTAACTAGAGAAAAGGAATATTTTAGAATTTTGTAGTTCTGAAACCATTGTGATAAATAGAGCACTTGCTCCTATAGGTTTCAATGATTTCACATGACATTTACAGAGCCGTCAAAAAGAGTTAACCTAAATCACATTGGCAAACAGCTTGGATCCTAATCAGCTGAGTAACTCGGCGTCTCATCAGGATCCAAGCTGTTTGACACTCTGTCAACAGCAGACCTTAACCCTTCGCTTGCTATTCACTTCAATATACCTATCTGTAAATAGTGAAGACCCTGATGAGACAGCTCCTGCAGGAGCTGTCTCATCAGGGTCTGCACTATTTACAAATGATTGTTTAACTAGTGCACTCCACAGCAGTGATTGCACAGCGAAATACTTGTACACAGTGAAGATATATGTAATTATACAACAGGGCATGGGTAAAGAAGGAGAAATGTATTTCATGAAGCGAAGGGTTAAAAGTTTGAACAAATCAGAAGTAACTGACAAAGGCAACAGATCATAGCGGTGGAGGGTTTAGCCTTAAGGCATTCAACATCATCATCTTGTCAGTAACCAAATCTGTCAAACATTAGAATTTCTTACCCTTTCCTTAATATATAAACACATTTTCACACATCTGCAGAGTAGAACAGATCGGACGACTCCTATAGGAGCCTCTGAGTAGGAGATGCTCTTTGCTAATGGAATTTGATAGATCTAATTCTTTATTTTCTAAAATAGCTACAATGCTCCACCTTGCATATTTCGTTATAACTATTTAGTCTATGAATATTCAGTAGGTGCTGAAATTTGGAAAAGGGGAAAGGGTTGAATGTATAAATATGCATAATAATATAGAAACAAATGAGTGGTCGAAGCTTAGTGGTCGAAGAAAATAATGATAATACTCATATAGGAACTTTCAACCTGTGACACCTTAACCCTTTCCTCCATAAATACGCCTTTCTACGCCCCTGTAACCAAAGGTGCCCGACATATGCTTGGACTCACCCATAGAACCCCCCCCCCCCTAAAAAAAAAAAAAAATGTGATCGAAGTATGTTCAACTGGCCTAAATCTATCTATTTGAACCCTAAACCACTCCGAAAAAACAAGAATAACACGACCCGGGAAAAAATTTCCTTTCGGGTCTATATATGTATTGAAAGGTACCTAACAGATCAACGGCGGAAAATTCAACAGTCATGTTATTCAAAGTCTTACAGCAAAGTCATTTCAACACCGATTTCAATCATTTTGGTCTTGATCCGTTCCAAATTCCATATATTAAGCGGCACAGTTAGTGCTTCCCTTAAATATTGCTCCGTCTTGTCGCTGCAAGACCGCGAATTTGAAAAAAACGCTAGAGCGAAACGATGTGACTCCCGCCTGGATGCATAGACGCATATAGGGGGATCTGTATTAGTTAATCTTTTCAACAAAAACAGGAATTATGGTGAAACACTATCGAAAAACATTAAACTCACCGCAATTAAAACGGCGCTTACTATTTCCAGTCTGCTACGAGGCACCAGTTTTCTTTCCCCAATTTTCTTTTTGAACGGATGCGACCATTTTGCTGTGACCCGGCTCATAAACTATTAGATATGCAAATTGACTACTACTTCCGTGCCACAGCGAAATGGCCATCTCCGTTCAAAACGAAAGTAGGAGAAAGAAACTGGCGTCTCATAGCAGACTGGAAATAGCCAACATCGTTTTAATTGCGGTGAGTTGAATGTTTTTCGAATGTGTTTCTGCATAATTCGCGTTTTTGTTGAAAAGTTAAACGAATACAGATCCCCCTATATACTTCTATGCATCCTGGTGGGAGTCACATCGTTTCGCTCTAGCGTTTTTTCAAATTCGCGGTCTTGCAGCGACAAGACGGAGCAATATTATTCCGCCGTTGATCTGACGTAGTTAGGTACCTTTCAATACATATATAGACCCGAAAGAATTTTTTTCCCAGGTCGTGTTTTTCTTGTTTTTCGGAGTGGTTTAGGGTTCAAATAGATAGTTTTAGGCTAGTTGAACATACTTCGATCACATTTTTTTTTTATTTTTTTTTTTGGGGGGGGGGGGGTCTATGGGTGAGTCCAAGCATGCGTCGGGCACCTTTGCCTGTAACAGCAAATGCTCCATTTATCATAATGGTTTCAAACTATAAAATTCTAAAATTTTATTTTCCTATAGTAAATGTTCCTTTTGGGTAGATTCATTCTAAGAGGTTGTGTCTAAAAAATAGCATATGGAGGAATGGGTTAAAGGTCGAAGATAATACTGATAATAATCATAAAGAAACTTTCAACCTGTGTTTTGCTGTGAACTTAAGAAATCGTTCAGAAAACACATTTATATGAAGGAAAGGGTTAACCCTTTCCCTCACATAAACGTGTTTTCATGCATTTGCAAACAGGAGCCGTCTGATCAGGGTCTGCTCTGTTTGTTAATAGAATTTGATAGATGTTTCTTTGCTTTCTAAAATGTCTGCAATGTTCCGCCTTCCATATTTCTTTATAACTATTTTGTAAATGAATACTCAGTAGGTATTGAAATTTGGAATAAACACAGAGACAGGATTAAGAACTTTGGTTTGAAAATTCGAGATATCGAAGTTTGAATGTCACACTGTTATTATATACGGACAGAGTGACAGAAAGACTGACGGAAGACAGATTCCTCTGAAAATCCAACTCATTCGAGATTTTATTCATGATAATTCTTAAAGCAAATTGAGAAAAAATTACGAAGAATTGAAAAATGTTAGTTGAGCAACAATGAATTAGGATACACATATGGACTGATGGACAGAATTACTTACTGACGAATGGAAGGATGGGTAACAAGAAATATCTTTTGAAAAGATATTCAGCGGCATTCAAATATTGACATAATGTACAAAACAATAATGATATTAAATCTCTGCCAATTTAATTTCAATGTTTCGAGATTATGTTAGTACAGGGAACTAGATCTATGAAGGGTTGCTTGTAATTATACTAGCAGAGAAGCAAGCAATGGAAATGACTTAGAGTAGAATAAGTAATTATGGAAAAAAACAAGTTAAAAGTTAATCACTATCAAAATGTACAATGTCAAAGTATTTTTTAAAAACTATCTGAAGTTAGTTCTTCATTTGACCTTTTATAAAAATTTACTTGAAAGCATGTATATTTATATTGATATGAAGATAACTAATTATATACACTTTAAATAAAGCATACAGAATTTAGTTTTTGTTTGTGCAGAGGCTGTAATTACTTAAAGAAAGGTATTTATCTATAGCCTGGATCACGGCATTAATTGACGTGTGTGCATCATCATTAGTGACACCATTAACTGAATATCCATGTATTTTTAAAACAATACAAAGTTAGCTATCTCAACCTACTACTCGATCCAAAGCGCCAGATGATAGAGACGTAACAATAGCCTTCAGTAAGTAGCTTTATATCACAGAGAGCGAATAACCAGAGCCTTAATTGGTGCTGTGGTCGGGGATAGTAATTAATACTATAAATGTCACTACTCTTATATACTTAACAACATTTCTTCTTTATTTCCTATAGCATTGCCTGTGAATTATGGTGGTTTCGACAAACTACCTGTTCGTCAAAGTGGATGTGATCAAATGTGGTATTAAATTGATAGCAAAATGATAATAAATGTTTAAAAGTTTAATGGTGGTTTGGGCAAACTGGCAATCATTATTATGAGGTGATAAGTACGATAATGGGTCAGGAACTGATATAAAGTATGACACACCAAAAATTGAATGGTCAAAATTGATCCACACCTTTTGAGGATATTAAATCTAAATATAGTTTTATTCAGTAATATTGTTTATGTATTATATACTCTAGTTTTGATAATGACCAAAGTAATAAATAATTCATATTGATTTACCGGTCATGGTAAATAACAACTATGTGACTACAGTATTGTACATGTATTTGAATCCACCAGAGTTGAACTAAACAACATTTTGACTGAAAACAAAAAGCATAAAGTGAGTGGCAAACAGTTTGGACCAAGACTAAAATCAAAACTGAATGGGATAGTAAATCATTAGTAATGTGTTATGTGGTCTGGGGTTGTTTTAATGACCTAACAATGTGACTATAGTATTTGAAAGCACCTCTTTATCACTCATTGTACCCAAGGTTGAGTAAGTGTGAATATGTAACCTGCTTAGCTAATATCCTGATATGTATAAACCAAAAAGATGGACCACATATCAATATTTAACATATAGATAGTTATCTAATGATTTTGATTATTCAATATTTGCTTTTTAATACAAATATTTAATTTTTGCCGAAACGTCCTAGGCCGAATAAATAGATGGCCAAAACGTCCTGGGTCGAAACATCAAGGGCGAAACTTCCTATGCCGAAACGTCCTACATTCAGCTTGGCCATGTGTAGAGGCATTATAAAAAGGCTGTATGCCAGTCAAGGGATTAACTAATGAAAATACGGTTTACTAGAAAATACTATTAGGTCATATGCAAATTGCAATGTAACATAGTTTCTGATTGGTGGAAAACTAGAACAAAAGTGAAAATAGACAGCTAACCGCTGAAAAAACTATACCACATGCAACATGGAGTAAACAGAGCTCCAGATTGGTTGTGTAAATTTAAATATTTTCATCGATAGCTATATCTTAGTTCTCCATCAAACCCTATACTGTGACTACTCTTCGAGACGATTCTAAAGTAAGGGGTTGGACAATTTCAGATCCTGGGCACAACCTAAGCTTGCTTGTAAATGTTATCACAGATTATAAATGTTTAACTCACCTCGTCTCCTGAAACAAATGGTCGAATTTCGGGAAGAAGACATCAACCGGGAATTCATTGTGGATATGGGTTACAAACAGCCTGTCACAAACACTGTGGTGAATGGCTTCCTAGAAAGGTGAACAAATGGCATTTATTAACCCGTTCCTTCATATAAAGGTGTTTTCATGCATTCACAAACAGAGTAGACCTAGATCTGATCTGACCTGCAAGAGCCTCTGTTAAAGTCACTTTTGAAATCAATCTGACAAATACAGCATTAACTCAATAGGAGCATTATACTTGTCTTTTTTCTAGTAAATGCTCCTTTTTAGGATTTCTTTGAAAATGCAACCCTTCTCTTGCAATGCTGTCCATGTCGATATGCATACCTGTAAATAGTGCAGACCCAGCTCCTGCAGGAGGGTCTGCACTATGAAATGTTTATATGAGTTAACCCTTTATGAAATGTTTATATGAGTTAACCCTTTCCTCCATAAATACGCCTTTCTACGCCTCTGTAAAAAATCACCTGTTGAAACCATTGTGATAAATAGAGCATTTGCTTCTATAGGAGCAAATGCTCTATTTATCACACTGGTTTCAAACTACAAAATTGTTAAATTTTTCTTTTCTGTAGTAAATGCTCCTTTTTGGTAGATTCATTCAAAGGTCTAAAAATAGCCTATGGAGGAAAGGTTTAACCCATTGTTCCACCATTTCCATGTTCAATATTCAGGAAAGAAATAATGACGATTTAATAGCTATTGTTTTATATATTGTAAACTTTTTAAGGGAATGTTTTGCTTTGACAAAAAACAATAGAATCAAATGTGACGTGATGTTATTTTGTAGAGTCACATGCTGATAAGTCAGTGTAACAGACATTATATGATCTTTAGTTTGAATAGCAACACCAAATTCTAGGCCGATAAGTACCTGGTCTTTATTCTATATAGTATTATCCTCCCAATTTGACCTGAGACTCGATTAATCTTCGGCGTGATTATTGGAATTATTGTTCGTAATACTCTGTGGCAAAAAAAGCAAAACAAAAGTCGGAAATAATCATGTTCCACGAAGATTGTATTCTTATAGCACTTTCTTATACCTTCGTAAATTTATCTGAATATTGCCGACGATAATAAACGGAATATGCATGAGTCTCAGGTCAAATTGGGAGGATAATAACACACAATGTTATGCCGATAAGTCTTTATGACGTAGGCCCTAATGCTATTCATTTTCGGTAGAGCAAGATATAATGGTAGATCGATAATTCTTTATAATGTGATGTTACACGGTGTGCAAAGCTTGGCCGTCGTCTGTATAATGATGTTATCCTGTCAAGTCGTTTAGATGTGACGTGGTCCAGTCTATTCTGTATAGCAACATGCAAAGTTGCCAACTACGTGAGCGAAATGTTACCTCATAGACCCTCGATCCTCCCATGATCCATACACTGTCTATCTTCTCTCGTATACCCGGGCTGCTACAGTATATTACAGCTGCTTCAAAGGAAGGCACGACAGTCAAAACACATGGATGTGATTCTAAAATATCCCTGTCAATAAATGAAAGAGTACTCTAGAGTTGCAAAAGGTGCTACTGATACCTGTGCGTATCAAAATACCAAAATCGTCATTTCACCACCAAACCCTATACTGTAACCACTCTTTAGAATCGTCTCGAAGAGTGGTTTCAGTACAGGGTTTGGTGGAGAAATTATAATTATAATGTATTTATGGAGTAAAGTGTTAATTTCTTTGAGACGATTCTTAAGAGTGGTAATAGTATAGGGTATGGTGAAGAAATAAAGGGGCTATTCTTGAAAAATAATTAGATTTACGCAGGTTTGGCTACAGTTACAGTACACCACAGCTTCACAGAGTTGTGTCCTGACGTTTGGTTACAGTTACAGTTGTGTCACTACAGTTGGAACAAATGGAAATGACTCCTAAATGTTCCTGTCTTTTACACTTTCCCTCATATAAACACGACCTTTCACGCATTTGCAAACAGAGTAGACCCAGATCAGATGGCTCCTATAGGAACACTCTGATCAGGTTCTGCTCTGCTTGCTTTGGAATTTATAATAGATCTGACTCTATAGATTCTACTACAGGGGTCTATACCGCTACATGACAGTCTATTATACTATACAATAATTATTATAGTACATATAGACCCCCCATGAAGCGGTACAGACTCTGTGGTTTCTACCAATACCAAATATTGCAGCATACATATCTCATTATAAAAGTTAATCTACTAAATATTTATGATGTCATTATTTCTTCCACGGATTCTGACCAGGGAAAGGGTTAACCCATTCCCTCATATTGACGCCTTTGTTGAAGTCACGTTCTGAAACCATTGTGATAAATGCGAATCATCTTTTTCTCACAACCTACCTCTGTTTCAAAACTATACAATTCTAGAATTTTACTTTTCTTTAGTAAAATGCTCCTTTTCGGTAGATTCATTAAAAAATGTAGGATCTAAAAATAGCCTATGAAGTAATGGGGTTAACCCTTTCCCTCATATAAACGTGGTTTCACGCATTTGCAAACAGAGTAGACCCAGATCAGACGGCTCCTAAAGGAGCCGTCTGATCAGGGTCTGCTCTGTTTGCTAATAAAATTTGATAGATCTGTTTCTTTATTTTCTAAAATGTCTACAATGTTCCACCTTCCATCTTTCTTTATAACTATTTTGTTAATGAATATTCAGTAGGTATTGAAATTTGGCCTACATACAGAACAGGGGAACGGTTAAAAGAGATAGGATCTAAAAATAGCCTATGAAGTAATGGGGTTAAATGAATGTTTATCCATACTGTACAGTCAAGTCACTATAGTCAACTTCAATTCAACACAATATCACTGTCAATAAATATATGCAGAGCTACAGATAAAGGTGTGCACACAAATACTAAAATTGTCATTTCTCCACCGAACCCTATACAGTGACCACTCTTTAGAATCGTCTCTCTGAGACAATTCTAAAGAGTCGTCACCAGGGGCGAAATTGTTTAAACCTAGATCGCAAATTCTGCATTCTGAGATATTCTGGATGACAAATGACGGAATAAAATTAGATTCTTTGCTCCTTTTTTGAAAGAATTACCACCTTGGTCACTAAGCCGTCATTTCATAATTATATGTCGACATTAAATTACAACTTTAAAACATACAAAATATACAACCAACAATTAAAATAGACCTAGATCTTAAACGAGCCGTTAATACTGTAATATAAGCTCAAGCTGATTTAGAGAGCATTACTATGCTAGTAGTTTGGAAGTTCAGCTGTATTTTGGCGAGTTAGAAAAGTTGTTAAATGCGAGCCTTGGCGAGCAACACGATCAACCCTTCTTATGCCCAAGCCTACAGCGCCAGCGGCGCTTTGATTATATGCCCGTTTGACAAAACGGGACGTAGATCTACTATGGAATTACGCTGTCTGTCTGTAACATCTGTACATCCGTCTGTCCGCCTGTAACATCTCTAACTCAAGTTCTGCTTGGTGGATCCTTCTCATATTTCACCACAATGTTATTATGACATGGGTGTGCCCCAGTATGTATATCAAAGGTCAGGGTCGCACAATTGGACTTAGAATTTGCATTTAGCAAATATATGTTAACCTCAGTTTATGTTGAACAAAGCCTCGACGGGCGTATAGTGTACCCACTGGCAGTACTCTTGTTAATCCTCTTCATGGCACTAAAGGAGCGCTGGGTTATATTTTCTGAGTTGGTAACTTACGTGTGCTACTTTCACAAAGTCTGCACTGGTATCATATTAATATAGTGCTCTATGTCCATCCTCCCTTCGGAATTTTATTGCATTTTTAACATTTTTATTTATTTATTCACATTTTTTATCAATGTGTAGGCACATGCCTAAAGTGCCTATAGGAAAATCCGCCACTGGTCACAGTACAGGCTTTGGTGGAGAAATAAATGAGTTATTCTAGAAAATGTTTTCATTTACGCATCTTATCTGCAGCACGTGAATGGTTACACAAATACTAAACTCGTCATTTCTCCACCGAACCTTATACTGTGACCACTCTTTAGAATCGTCTCTTTGAGACAATTCTAAAGAGTGGTCACAGTATAGGGATTGGTGGAGAAATGAATGAGTTATTCTTGAAATGTTTTAATTTACGCATCCTATCTGGGGCACGTGAATGATGTAAATCTGGGGCACGTGAATGGTGTAAATCTGGGGCACGTGAATGGTGTAAATCTGGGGCACGTGAATGGTGTAAATCTGGGGCACGTGAATGGTGTAAATCTGGGGCACGTGAATGGTGTAAATCTGGGGCACGTGAATGGTTACACGGACTGTACATCACAGCTGGATTAACTCATACCCTCATATCAACTTTTTTGACACCTCTATAAAAGTCACCTTTTGAAACCATTGTGATAAACAGAGTATAAACCATTGTGATAAACAGAGTATAAACCATTGTGATAAACAGAGTATAGACCATTGTGACTTACAGAATATAGACCATTGTGGTAAACAGAGTATAGACCATTGTGATAAATAGAGCATTTATCAGTTGCATCATGGCTGCATCAAAGGACGTCATCAAAGGATGGCACTACAGTCAAAACGTACCCTGTCTATAACTACATGTAGTTGTTTCTGTAACCCTTTCTACACCGATTTAGTTCTGTTTAATGTATATTTATTCTTTTTTTTATGATCAGGACCCACTATTCCAGTTTGGCTGAGATTGGACTTACAGTTGACAATCACGCTGGCCTCTTTGCATGTACGCCGACAAGAAAGGTTTAGTACTCTATGAAGGCGACCTCTTAAATCCAGAAATGGAAGGAGAACGTCGGATATCTGTACTATTTCATTTTTGTCGTACCCTTTATTACTTTTCTACAGTTACTCTGTTTGCAGCTCAATCATTGAGTACAATAGCGATAGGTGGATACAGTATTTTCAATAAAATGTTTTTTGTTATACATGCACTTTACCACTGTATTTGCTGTCGCGGTTGTTGTAGATTAGTCGGAGAGGGGATACGTTTATTTACACTGTTTGTCTTTTAGGATGGGGATGGAATAAGGGTGAGGTTGGGCGCCCATAAACCGGTTTAAACCCCCGGTGACTTTTGTCACTGACCGTTCCAAGGCGGTACTTCCATCTTCCTCCTATTGTATGTTTGTTTTGTCTTTGTGCGTCTCTTGTTGTTTTTTCTACCTATGTACATTTGCTGTTTCCTTGTGTTGCTGTTCGGGCGAGTGTTTGTTCTGTATGTGGTGTTTCCTGCATGACTCATTTTTGTACTTTTACAAACAGCTACACTAAATAGGTTTTATGATGTCTCTATACGAAACAAGTAATGGGAGCATTAAAAGCGATGTCATAGCCCCCTACTGGCTAAATTCTAAATAAAACTGCTGTAATTCTATGCAAATATATACACTGTACACAGTGAAAGAACATGCAAACTTGATCTGCAGGTCATTATGATAAAGCTATGTACCAAATACCCAATATCTGCAAGGGTTTAGAGAAAAGTCTGGAAGACCGAAGTGTGACTGATAGACGCAGAGATATAATCTCCTTCGATGTTGCCGGTAGGGGACTAACTGGATCATTATTTCTCGCTTCTCAGCCGTGTTAGATAGGCTGAGTTACTAAAAATAGCCGTATTAGAAATCCTTTTCTCGCTTCTCAGACGTGCTAGATAAGCTGAGTTACTAAAATAGCCGTACTAGAAATCCTTATCTGGAACACCCCGTGACTAGTGTATTCATACGCGCGATTGGGTAAAATCAATACAAGGGAAGGACTTCTTACAGAATTATACCAACATTTCTATAGGCAACAAACTTATGAATTGAAATCAATATTAGTAATTAGCACGAATATGAAATTCTATTTATCATATAAACACTTTAAAAGCCTATTTAATTAACCGAAGACGTTGTTTTGTAGTCACTCAGTCATTTATATTTACAATGAAGTAAATATTCCAAAATAGGGAATTAATATAATACATAAATACTTAAACTGCTCTGATTTAATATTTGATATTATTCTCTTTGATTTTATGGCTGAATGCATGTAACAAAAATGTGACGTGTATTTTGACATGATAATCTTTGACAAAGGACCTTAGTGGTCGAAATATTAGATCAGAGCAGTTTAAGTATTATGTATTTATATTTACGCCAAAACGTAACGTTTGTGGTTGTCATAACAAATGACGTCATTTTAGTGTCACGCCTAAAGTTATGCTGCGGTCTGTTGCTATTAGATATGGAAGTCGTATTACGCAATGTAAAGTAGTACTTCACAAAATTCGTTAATTTAATTAGTTTGAGGGCGTATTTCAGCGAGAAAAATAATCAAACATGGGTTTTGTTAAAGCTGGAGTGTTCTATACCCTCGGTTGGTATGTTCCTGTCGGTAACTCGCTAAAGCTCGTTTCCGACTGGAACAGACCAACCTCGGGTATAGAAACCCCCGTCTTTAATGCTTGATTCTATTACTCACTTAGATCGAGATAAAAACGATATGGATCTACAGAGCTCCAGATAAGATGTCAAAGTAAAGTTAAACATTTATCTTTATTTCTCCACCAAATGCTATAATTTGACTTTGTTCATATGCCATAAATAAAATATCAGTTAACCCTTTCCCTCATAGAAACGTGTTTTCACGCATTTGCAAACAGAGTAGACCCAGATCAGGGTCTGCTCTGTTTGCTTGTGGACTTTGATAGGTCTGTTTCTTTAGTTTCTAAAATGGCAACAATTTTCTACCTTCCATATTTCATTAGAACTATTTTGCCATGAATATTCAGTAAGTATAAACATTTGAAATAAACATAGAACTGGGAGAGGGCTAATTATTCCTCATGAATATTCATGTAGTAAAGCGTTGATATATTTACGGTGAAAACAGAAAGACACGATCAGGCTGTCATATGAGATGGCTCAAGGTCAATGTAAGTTGAACACCACGAGCCAAAGCTACATATTTGTAGAGGACCATTAGATCATGTCACATACTAAACATCAAAGGTAAATGCCTTACAGTTTCAGAGAAGAAGATTTTTTAAGATTTTCCTATGAAAAACTGATAAGCCCTTGGGCAGGCCATTTATGATCTTGGGGGTTATAATGTGAACAACATTCCGTTCCCCCCTAGCCGGACGGATCTCGGTCACAATAGCTCATGGAGATGGATGGGGATGGAATAAATGTGTGGTTAGGCGCCCCTAAACCGGTTTAACTCCCTGGTGACTCTAGTCACTGACTGTTTGAAGGCGGTACTTCCATCTTTCCCCTATTGTTTGTTTATTTTGTCTTTGTGCGTCTGTTTTTGTGTTTTGATAGATATGTACATTTTTTAAGTTTTCTTGTTGTGGTGCTGTTCCGGTGGCTGTGTGTTCTGTATATGGTGTTTCCTGTGTGACTCATACCTGTACTTTTAGATGAGGTGATATGTTAGGTTAGTGACAAAGGGTGTAGGTGCTATATGAGTGACAAAGGAGTGACCGCTAGATAAGTGACAAGGGTGTTAGATGAGTGACAAAGGCCTAAGAGGAGTAACAATGGTGTTGGTGTTAGATGAATGACAAAGGGTGTAGGTGTTAGATGAGTGACAAAGGGTGTTAGTGTTAGATGAGTGACACATTTGTATATGTTAGATGAGTGACAAAGGGCATAGGTGCTATATGAGTGACAAACATGTGGGTGTTAGATGAATGACAAAGGCCTAAGAGGAGTAACAATGGTGTTGGTGACAAAGGGTATAGTCACTATATGAGTGACAAATGTGTGGCTGTTATATGAGTGACAAGCGTGTTAGATGAGTGACAAAGGTAAATGAGGAGTAACAATGGTGTTGGTGTTAGATGGGTGACAAAGGATGTAGGTGTAGGTGTTAGATGAGTGACAAAGGTGTGGCTGTTATATGAGTGAAAAGGGTGTTAGATGAGTGAAAAAGGCCTAAGAGGAGTAACAATGGTGTTGGTCTTAGATGAGTGACAAAGGGTGTAGGTGTTAGATTAGTGACACATTTGTATGATACGTTAGATGAGTGACAAAAGTGTAGATGTTAGATGTGTGACAAAGGCCTAAGATGAATAAAGCTTTAGGTATTAGACGTGTGACAAAGTCCTAAGATGAACAAAGCTTTAGGTGTTAGATGTGTGACAAAGGCCTAAGATAAATAAAGCTTTAGGTGTTAGATGTGTGACAAAGTCCTAAGATGAACAAAGCTTTAGGTGTTAGATGTGTGACAAAGGCCTAAGATGAACAAAGCTTTATGTGTTAGATGTGCGACAAAGTCCTAAGATGTGTGACAAAGGTGTTAGATAAGTAACAAACATTGTACACTCA
Organism: Azorinus chamasolen; assembly: GCA_963576725.1. Classification (NCBI taxonomy): domain Eukaryota; kingdom Metazoa; phylum Mollusca; class Bivalvia; order Cardiida; family Solecurtidae; genus Azorinus; species Azorinus chamasolen. Next base: position 5,713,487 of record OY755250.1, on the reverse strand, counting down.
TTTAAAGAAATTATTCAAAATGACTCAGCTTACCTATCGCTACTGATGAGGACCCGGCGGACATGTTTAAGATTTCTCTCTCTTTCTCGACATCCCTCCCAGGACACACGACCCTGAATATGTATTATCATTTTTCCATCTGTAAAAAGAAAGAAGAAGTACTATAAATGTTTTTCAAATATAATATTAACTAGATTGATCAGAGCTACAAATAAACTTGTGTACCCAAATAAGGATGCGTACCCAAATAAAGATTCGTACCCAAATACTACAATCGTCATTTCTCCACCAAACCCTGTACTGTGACCCCTCTTTAGAATCGTCTCTCAAGACGATTGTAAAGACTGGTTACACTATAGGGTTTGGTGGAGAAATAAAGGAGCTATTCTTGAAAATATTAAAATCGTCATTTCTCCACCAAACTGTATACTGTGACCAAACAAATGAGCAAATTCTTTATTTATCAAAATGGTTTCAAAACCACATACAATGTAAATCTAAAAAATTCCTTTTCCCTAGCTAATGCTCCTTTTTAGCTCACCAGAGCACTTTTGTGCTCAGGGTTGAGCTTTTGTGATCACAAGATGTCCGTCGTCAGTCGGCGTGCGTCGTCGGGCGTCAACAATTTGAACCTTTAAAAATCTTCTCCTCTGAATCTACAGGGTTCTCAGCTTTCATCTTTGGTACATAGCATCATCTGTAGGTCCTCTACAAAAGTCAAATAAATTATGCCCCTCGGGTCAAAATTGGCCTCGCCCCAGGGGTTTTCAATTTTCAATTGAAACATATAGTGGAAATTTTGAACATCTTCTCCTCTAAAACTAGAAGGTTCTCAGCTTTCATATTTGGCACAAAGCTTCAACTTCATGTCATCTACAAAAGTTATATAAATTATGCCCTTAGGGTCAAAATTGGTCCCATCCCAGGGATTGCCAGGTTTTTGTAGCTGACTGCTTAAACAGCCCATGGGATCACTAGTTATGCATAGGAAAAACATTAAAATTCTTCTTGTCAGAAACTACATGTCCTAGAGCTTAGATATTTGGTGTATAGATTTACGTAGCATACCTTTATGCGTTTATAAAGTATCATAGTTCTGGGGTTAAAATTGGCCCTGCCCTGTGTCTATAGACTTCTTCACATCAGAAACGACATTCTAAAGGTTTCCTCTTAATCCTTACAACACTAAATTTTCAAGTGGATTATTCCAAAAGGTCAAGCTTATGATGAGTATTTAGAATTGTTTCTAAAGAAATGTGTAACATAACAAACAGTGCACACCCTTATGAGAGTGCTCCTCTAGGATTCCTCTCATCTGGATCTACACTGCTTGCAAAGGACATTAAGTGACTCGTGTCCCGCACTGTAAGGGTTAACTAGCCGGTGACAGCATTATGTAAATACCTCATATGCTCTAGCATTCTTTGTACTGTACAACATGTCTGCTCCAGAATTGTTGTCTGCTTGTTCAACCCCGAAAACGAAGTTTTAGAGGGGTTTTATAGGAGCCAGTGTGTTGGTGGGTCTGTCTGTCTGTCTGTCTGTGTCTGTATGTCTGTCTGTCCATGAGTCCACTTATTTACATTAAACTTTGAGATAGAGCTTTGAAAATTTACACACTTGCCTACCATCACAAACTTCATCTGTAGTCAAGAGTACATAACTCTGTCAAGCATTTTTGACAGAATTATGGCTCTTTTTAACTTAGAATTTTGGTTAAGGTTTTTGTTAAAGTCCACTTATAATATTTACATAATGAGATAAAGCTTTGAAACCTTACACACTTGTTCAACATCACACGCTTAATCTGTAAGCAAGAGTACATAACTCTGTCAAGAATTTTGACAGAATAATGGCCCTTTTTAACTTAGAATTTTTGGTTAAGGTCTTTGTTAAAGTCCATATCTACATAACCCTGTGAGAAAAAGCTTTTAAACTTGGAACACTTGTTCACCATCATAAGATTCATCTGTAGGCAATAGTACATAACTATGTCAAGCATTTTGACAGTATTATGACCCTTTTAAAATCAGAAAATTCTGTTAAGGTTTTGTTCAACTTGCGATCAAGGCAGCTGAGCGGGGGTATTCCATCACCTTTAGTGATGGTTCTAGTTTAAGGTTGTTCACATTGTTTTTATACATATCAATCTTACAATTAACTCTCTTGTATAAACCACATTTGGAGTTACATATGCATTAGATCAGAATCCAAACTGTGTGCTAATTTCAGTCAATATGGAAAAATAGTCAAACAGGGAGAGCCACACACGAACTGACACCGCACCAAACACCATCAAACAAGAAACGGTAAAGCCACACGACAAAACATAACAGGACGCATATCGAGACGAAACACATTAAAAATTAAGCATATCAAACAACAAAATTGACCGAAGGCTGAAAGCAGGAGTGCCGCCTTGGAACGGCCAGCAACCAAAATAAGCTACTGGGGGACTGAAACCTGGTTTACGGGTAACTTACCTCGTCCTTATCCCACTTTCACCAAAGTCAAAATGTAAATAAAATTCCCCCTCCAGACAACTCCACAACATACATAATGATGTCAGCCAAAATGAGAATGATTTGAAAATAAACGTTAGAGGTAAACAAGCGACGTCATCATTTAAATGACGTCATAATTTAAAAGTACTGGAAAACTATATGAAACACTTCCACATCGACATTTAATAAAAGATAAATCGCAAGAAGATACAATTACTAGTGAATATTAAGCATGCACAACTGTTTTGTTTGAAAAAGAATAAACTTGACATCGTAGACATGTACTCGATGACTAATCAGGTCAGAGCAGCTGTGGAGAAGTCATTTGGGGTACGACAGAACTTGCAAAATACAAATATCTAATTTCCTCCCTCCGTAAACGGGTTTAAGAGGGAATCTTCATAGAGTATTAAACTTTTTCCGTCGTCGCACAAGCAAAGAGGAAAGCATAATGACCAACTGTAAAGGGGTCGACCACCAAGCATGTAGTGTGCTGCAATATAGAGGGGTCATATCCCTTTTTGACGTTTGACAAACACAGTATCAAAATATGTGTGTCCAATAATCTTTCGAAGTTTGTAAATGACATCACCGTAAAACTCCGGATGTGAAATACCTAACTTTAGAAAAGTACTTAAATTACAATTGTATTTGCTGATGAGTTGAACATTACGGTGGTAAAATTTTGAAAATGTTTTACGAAGTTTGTCATATCTGTAGCCCTGTTGTAGTAGTTTTTCAGTGATAATAAGGTTACGATTGTTAAAATCATCAACAGAGGAACAAGCTCTAGCAAAACGAATAAGCTAAGAAATGTATACACCGTAACATGTAGCATTGATATGGGTTAACACTGAGTTTCTGTCATCTGTCAGAAATGTTGTCTGCTGAAATATTAACACTGTCAATGGCCCTATTGTCTTAAACGTTCTTCACTTGAGGTACTCTACGAAAGTTACATGAATTATGCCCCTTGGGTCAAAATTGGCCCTCGCCAGGGCTGGCTGGTTTTCTATAGAAACACATAGTTAAAACTTTGAAAATCTTCTCTGATTGTCTGGTGAGCGATGTCAGGGCCTTTCAGGCTCTCTTGTTGGTAGATATATTGAGGTTAGGTCTAAAAATAGTATATCTGGGCATGGGTTAAGACAGGTTCTGCTGTATTACAGTTGCTTACAACAGGCACGTGAATTATATTGAATCTCATCTGCGTACCTGAAATCTGGCCTGACATGGTAGAGGTTTTCTTGATGTAATATTCATGATCACGCCTGGTAAAACAAAAACAAAATCCAGATAAGATGTGTAAATTTATACATTTTCAAGCATAGCTCCTTTATTTCTCCACCAAACCCTATACTGTGACCACTCTTTAGGAATTGTCTCGAATCGCCACGGTATCATCTCGAAGATACGGTCACAGTATAGGGTGTGCCAGTGGTCTAAAGAGTGGTCACAGTATAGGGTGTGCCAGTGGTCTACAGAGTGGTCACAGTATAGGGCTTGCCAGTGGTCTAAAGAGTGGTCACAGTATAGGGTTTGCCAGTGTAGACGTCTAAAGAGTGGTCATAGTATAGGTTTTACCAGTGGTTTAAAGAGTGGTCACAGTATAGGGTTAAAGATTGGTCACAGTATAGGGTTTGCCAGTGGTCTAAAGAGTAGTCACAGTATAGGGTTTGCCAGTGGTCTAAAGAGTGGTTACAGTATAGGGTTTGACAGTGGTTTAAAGAGTGGTCACAGTATAGGGTATGATGGATAAATGCTGATTGTAGTATTCGGATATGCATCGTTATCTGTAGTTATGGAGAAAAGGGTTAATGTATTACACTGTTGACACATTTGCACATCAGACTTTGATAAGGTCTTTACTCCGTAAATATGCCATTCTTCGCCTTTTGCAAACAGCGTAGACCCACATCAGACAGCTCCTATAGGAGCCGTCTGATCAGGCACTGCTCTGTTTGCTTACATGCATGGTATAGATAGTAGTCTGCAGCTCCTATAGGAGCCGTCTGATCAGGGACTGCTCTGTTTGCTTACATGCATGGTATAGATAGTAGTCTGCAGCTCCTATAGGAGCCGTCTGATCAGGGACTGCTCTGTTTGCTTACATGCATGGTATAGATTGGAGTATGCAGCTCCTATAGGAGCCGTCTGATCAGGGACTGCTCTGTTTGCTTACATGCATGGTATAGATAGGAGTCTGCAGCTCCTGCAAAGGCTAAACATTCCAGTGTCTATGTACTGTTATATAAGTAGTGATATATAGCCAATGGAATAATAAAGCAGTAATAGCCAATGGAATAATAAAGTAGTTAGCCAATGGGATAATAAAGTAGTAATGGCCAAATGAAATAATAAAGGAGTAATAGCCAAATGGAGTAATAAAGTAGTAATAGCCAATGGAATATAAAGCAGTAATAGTCAAATTAATTAATAAAGTAGCAATAGCCAATGGAATAATAAAGCAGGAATAGTCAAATGGAATAATAAAGGAGTAACAGTCAAATTAAATATTAGGGTAGTAATAGCCAATGGTATAATAAAGCAGTAATGGCCAATGGTATGATAAAGTAGTAATGGCCAATGGTATAATAAAGTAGTAATGGCCATTTGTATATGGTAATAGCCAATGGTATAATGAAGTAGTACAATGTAATAGCCAGTGAATTAATAAAGTAGTAATAGCCAAATGGAATAAGAAAGTAATAATAGCCAATGGTATAATAAAGTAGTAATAGTCAATGAAATAATAAAGTAGTTATAGCCAATGAAATAATAAATTAGTAAGCTATGTTATAATAAAGTTGTAATAGCCAAATGGAATAAATAAAATAGTAAGTCAATTGAAGGAAAAAGTAGTAATAGCCAATGGAATAAATTAGTTATAGCCAATGTTATAATAAAGTAGTAATGGTCAATGGTATAATGAAGTAGTACAATGTAATAGCCAATGAAATAATAAAGTAGTAATTGCCAAATGGAATAAGAAGGTAATAATAGCCAATGGTATAGGAAAGTAGTCATAGCCAATGATATAATAAAGTAGTAATAGTCACTTGAATAATAAAGTAGTCAGTAGCCAATGGAATAAGAAAGTAGTGATAGTCAATGTTAAAATGCTGATGCTGGATTTAAGACAGGAATTACCTAGGGGTTTTTCTTCGAAAAACAAACCAGCTAAAGATCTCCAAAATGAGATTTAAAGATACACAGGTCTTTTTGTTTTACTGTCAAATATTATGATGTATACAGAGGTCTAGATAGCATGCGCACATTTAAACATTTTCAAGAATATCTCCTTTATTTCAAATTCTTCACTGTGACCACTCTTTAGACTCGTCTCTTTGAGATGATTCTAAAATGTGGTCATAGCATAAGGTTTGGTGGAGAAATAACGAATTTAGTTTTTGGGTACGCATCTTTATCTGTAGCTCTGCACGTGTATAGACACACTTACTTCAAATATGGCCACGGTAATTTCCCCCGGTATCCTATTCCCCTGTTGCTACCGCACATAGCAGCCATAACATTAAATGTGATTGGCTGAAACTGTTTATCTTCTTCCATGAGTGACTGAGCTTGCACTACCCCTTTTGTGTCAGCTTCCCCCATTGGCTTGGATGGCTCTATTCCCTCTGTATCAGCTTTTCTGATTGGCTGAATATTCACAAAGTAAAGCGTTAAGCAACGTGGTTTAACCCATTCCCTCATGGGCTATTTTTAGATCCAACCTCTTTGAAAAAAATCACCGAAAAGGAGCATTAACTCGAAAAAAGGATTTTTTTTTAAAATTTGTAGTTTTGAAACAGTTGTGATAAATAGAGCATTTGTTCCTATGGAGCAATGGCTATATTTATCACAATGGTTTCAACAAGAGTGTTCGAAGGAACACATGTGTCACCTGCTCGCAGCTGACACAAAAACTGTTAACCCTTCGCTTGCTATTCACGTAAATATACATACCTGTAAATAGTGAAGACCCAGATGACACAGCTCCTGCAGGAGCTGTCTCATCAGGGTCTGCACTTTTTACAAGTTGATTGTGCAACAAGTGCAATCCACAGCAGTGATGGCACATCGAAATATTTGTACACATCGAAATATTTGTACACAGTGAAGATATATGTAATAATACAACAGGGCATGGGTAAAGAAGGAGAAATGTATTTTAAAATTCAGCAAGGGGAGGGTTAATATGCTGGAGTGCGAAAATCAGAACAAAGGGGAACAAGTTAATGTTGTATTGCTATGCAATACATGAGTCCCCTACCTTCACTGACCCAACCACCCATGGTGTAGTTGACAATGGTATATGCATGACAAACCTGAATGGTATTTGTAAAAATAATAAGAAAAACAATATGAAAAGGGGAATAACTCCAAATATAATGATGCTAGAGTTATTACCCTTGTGCATGACACTTCCTCTCATCATGCTTGCTCAATATGTGAAGTTTAAAATGAACTGAACCAGTAGATAGAGTTATTGTCCGGACAAGAAAATATGAAAAAGGGGAATAACTCCAAGAATACTAATGTTAGAGTTATGACCCTTGTGCATGACATTTCCTCTCATCATGCTTGTTCCTCATGTGAAGTTTTAAATCAATTGAACCAGTAGACAAAGAGTTACTGTCCAGACAAGAAAATTTGAAAAAAACGGGAAAACCCCTAAAAATATTAATGCTAGAGTTATGGTCCTTGTGCATGACACTTCCTCTTATCATACTTGTTCAACATATGAAGTTTGAAATCAAATGAACCAGTAGCTAAAGAGTTATTGTCCGGACAAAAAATATGAAAAAGGTGAATAACTCAAAAGATATTGATGCTAGAGTTGTAGCCCTTGTGCATGACACTTCCTCTCATCATGCTTGTTCCATGTGTGAAATTTGACTCCAGTCAGAGGGCTTCTGTATAAGCCCTGTAGAGTTTGACAGACTCCAGTCAGAGGGAACCTCTATAAGCCCTGTAGAGTTTGACAGACTCCAGTCAGAGGGCTTCTCTATAAGCCCGGTAGAGTTTGACAGACTCCAGTCAGAGTGCTCCTCTATAAGCCCTGTAGAGTTTGACAGACTCCAGTCAGAGGGCTTCTCTATAAGCCCTGTAGAGTTTGACAGACTCCAGTCAGCGGGCTCCTCTATAAGCCCTGTAGAGTTTGACAGACTCCTGTCAGAGGACTTATCTATAAGCCCCGTAGAGGTTGACAGACTCCAGTCAGCGGGCTCCTTCATAAACACTGTAGAGTTTGACAGACTCCAGTCAGAGGGCTCCTTTATAAGCCCTGTAGAGTTTGACAGACTCCAGTCAGAGGGTTCCTCTATAAGCCCTGTAGAGTTTGACATACTCCAGTCAGAGGGCTCCTCTATAAGCCCTGTAGAGTTTGACAGACTCCAGTCAGAGGGCTCCTTTATAAGCACTGTAGAGTCTGGCAGACTCCAGTCAGAGGGCTCCTTTATTAGCCCTGTAAATTTATGCATATCGGGGGTAATTAGGGTATGTGTGTGTGAATACTTTGGGTATTTAAACAGTTGTAAAGAGTGGCCACGGTATAGGGTTTGGTGGAGAAATGACGATTTTAGTACAGTAAAACCTCTCTATAACGGACACTGAATTGTGTTGATTACCCGGTAGTTGGTATTGTGGGCAGGTGGTTGCTTAAAACAAAGTGAACAAGAGAGTCGTCACGGGTGACAAATGCCCCCAAAGTGTTTGACACCGAAATGCATTTTGGCGGAAAAACAATTCAATGTAATGCAGGTGTAACATGAAATTTTGATGCTGTTAAAAATGACACAGGAGTCAGTTCTTAACATTAGAAACAGAACCTTTGACGATTATGATAGCTAAGAAAAGAGCCAAGGGTCAAAACTTAGTTAAAAAGGACCCTAAGTCATTCTCAACGTTAAAAAGGACCCTGGGTTGATTATCAACGTTTAAGGTATAGGAGATATGCTCCGGACTGTAAAATTGAGGTCAAAGGTCAAGGTCAAGGTCAGTGATCTGAAAATGGTACACGACTCTCCGCCGTCCCAAGATAAACTCACAAACCAAATTTAGAATCTGTAGCTGGTAAAGTATAGGAGATATTCTCTGGACAACGTTTTTTGTAAAATCTAGGTCAAATGTCAAGGTCACAGTGACCTGAAAATGGTATGCGACACTCCGCCATCCCAAGATAAATTCACACACCAAATTTGGAATCCTTAACTGGTAAGGTATAGGAGATATACTCCGGACAAGCTTTTTGTAGCTGGTAAGGTATAAGCTTTTTTTAAAATCGAGGTCAAAGGTCAAGGTCAAGGTCACAGTGACCTGAAAATGGTACGCGACACTCCACCATCCCAAGATGAACTCACACACCAAATTTGGAATCCTTAACTGGTAAGGTATAGGAGATATACTCCGGACAAGCTTTTTGTAGCTGGTAAGGTATAAGCTTTTTTTAAAATCGAGGTCAAAGGTCAAGGTCAAGGTCACAGTGACCTGAAAATGGTACGCTACACTCCGGCATCCCAAGATGAACTCACACACCAAATTTGGAATCTGTAGCTGGTAAGGTAAAGGAGATATGCTCCGGACAAGCTTTTTGTAAAATCAAGGTCAAAGGTCAAGGTCAGGGTCACACTGACATGAAAATGGTACGCGACACTCCCCCATACCTAGATTAACTCACACACCAAATTTGGTATCCGTAGCTGATGTGACCAAGGAAATATACTCCGGACAAAAAGTACACACACCCACACACCCACCCAACCACCCAGACACACACACACACACACACACACACACCCCCACCCCCCCCCCCACACACACACACACGCACGGTGCGATCACTATATGCCGCCAAAGCCTAGCTTTGGGGGCATAAAAAGCAGAATACTCCTATAGGAGCGTTCTGCTTTACTTTCACTGTAGCTCTGATAGTGTGTATCTTACTGCCCTATAGGAGCGTTCTGATTTACTTTCACTGTAGCTCTGATAGGGTGTATCATCACCACTTACTGTCCTATAGGAGCGTTCTGCTTTACTTTCGCTGTAGCTCTGATAGTGTGTATCTCATAGGAGCATTCTGCTTTACTTTCACTGTAGCTCTGATAGGGTGTATCCTATAGGAGCGTTCTGCTTTACTTTCACTGTAGCTTTGATAGTGTGTATCCTATAGGAAAGTTCTGCTTTACTTTCACTGTAGCTCTGATAGTGTGTATCCTATAGGAGAGTTCTGCTTTACTTTCACTGTAGCTCTGATAGGGTGTATCCTATAGGAGTGTCTGCTTTACTTTCACTGTAGCTCTGATAGTGTGTATCCTATAGGAGAGTTCTGCTTTACTTTCACTGTAGCTCTGACAGGGTGTATCCTATAGGAGAGTTCTGCTTTACTTTCACTGTAGCTCTGATAGTGTGTATCCTATAGGAGCGTTCTGCTTTACTTTCACTGTAGCTCTGACAGGGTGTATCTTCACAACTTACTGTCCTATAGGAGCAATCTGAATTACTTTCACTGTAGCTCTGATAGGGTGTATCATATAGGAGCGTTCTGCTTTACTTTCACTGTAGCTCTGATAGGGTGTATCCTGTAGGAGCGTTCTGCTTTACTTTCACTGTAGCTCTGATAGTGTGTATCCTATAGGAGAGTTCTGCTTTACTTTCACTGTAGCTCTGATAGGGTGTATCCTATAGGAGCGTTCTGCTTTACTTTCACTGTAGCTCTGATAGTGTGTATCCTATAGGAGAGTTCTGCTTTACTTTCACTGTAGCTCTGATAGGGTGTATCCTATAGGAGCGTTCTGCTTTACTTTCACTGTAGCTATGATAGTGTGTATCCTATAGGAGAGTTCTGCTTTACTTTCATTGTAGCTCTGAGAGGGTGTATCCTATAGGAGCGTTCTGCTTTACTTTCACTGTAGCTCTGATAGTGTGTATCCTATGGGAGCGTTCTGCTTTACTTTCACTGTAGCTCTGACAGGGTGTATCTTCACAACTTACTGTCCTATAGGAGCGTTCTGCTTTACTTTCACTGTAGCTCTGATAGGGTGTATCATATAGGAGCGTTCTTCTTTACTTTCACTGTAGCTCTGATAGTGTGTATCCTATAGGAGAGTTCTGCTTTACTTTCACTGTAGCTCTGATAGGGTGTATCCTATAGGAGCGTTCTGCTTTACTTTCACTGTAGCTCTGATAGTGTGTATCTTATCTGTTCATGTACCATTCCCTTTGCTCTTGTCATAGCATAACAAAGAAAATTCTGACTGCCACTTTTTTAAGAAAACCACGGTTACGTTTTAGTTCATACTTCTTTGGTTCATTGGTAGATTCAATTTGGATTGTTTAGGATTGTGTAGTTTTGAAACCATTGTGAAACAAGATGTGTTTGTGAAACACTATGCCCCCTCGATATATTTGACCCTGAAGGATGACCTTGATCTTGACATGTCACCCCTCAAACTGTGCAGCTTCATGGGGTACACATGCATACCAAATATCAAGTCCGTATCTCTACTGGTTCAAACGTTATGGCCAGTGTTAAAGCCGGAGACCTTTGACCCTGGAAGATGACCTTGACCTTGATATGTCACCCCTCAAAATGTGCAGCCAAATGAGAAACACATGTATACCAACTATCAAGTCTGTATCTCTACTTGTTCAAAAATTATGCCCAATGTTAAAGTCGGTGACCTTTGACCCTGAAAGATGACCTTGACATGTCATCCCAAAACTGTGCAGCTTCATGAGATACACATGCATACCAAATATCAAGACTCTATCTCTATAGTTCAAAAGCTATGGCCAATTTGAAGTTGGTGACCTTGGACCCTGAAGGATGACCTTGACATGTCATCCCTCAAACTGTGCAACTTCATGAGATACACAAGCATGCCAAATATCAAGGCTCTATCTCTACTGGTTCAAAAGTTATGACCAATGTTAGTCGGTGATTTGACCCATATGTTTGACCTCTGACCTTTAAGGATGACCTTGACCTTGACATGTCATCCTTCAAAATATGCGGCTTTATGAGATACATATGCATGCCAAATATCAAGTCTCTATCTTTACTGGCTCAAAGGTTATGACCAATATTAAAGTTACAAACAGACAATCTGACCTTTGACCCTGAAGAATGACCTTGACCTTGATATGTCATCTCTCAATATGTGCAGCTTCATGAGATACACAAGCATGCCAAATATCAAGTCTCTATCTCTACTGGTCCAAAAGTTATGGCCAATGTTAAAGTCAGTGATTTGACCCATATATTTTACCTCTGACCTTGAAGGATGATCTTGACATGTCACCCCTCAAAATGTTCGGCTTTATGAGATACATATGCATGTCAAATATCAAGTCTCTATATGTACTGGCTCAAAAGTTATGATCAATGTTAAAGTTACAGACAAACAAACAGACAATTTGACCTTTGACCCTGAATAATGACCTTGACCTTGACATGTCACCCCTCAAAATGTGCAGCTTCATGAGATACACAAGAATGCCAAATATCAAGTCTCTATCTCTTCTGGTCCAAAAGTTATGGCCAATGTTAAAGTCAGTGATTTGACCCATATATTTGAACTCTGAGCTTGAACTCTGACCTTGACCTTTCACCCCCTCAAATGTTCGGCTTTATGAGATACATATGCATGCCAAATATCAAGTCTCTATCTGTACTGGCTCAAAAGTTATGACTAATGTTAAAGTTGCTGACAAACAAACAGACAAACGGACAAACAGACAGACAGGGCAAAAACAATATGCCCCCCAGATCAGATCTAGGGGGCATAAAAACATTTACTCATTGTGAAACCATTGTGATAAATAGGGCATTTGCTTCAATGGTTTCTAAAAGTGACTTTTACAGAAGATGTCAGTATGAGGGAATTCTATAATTTTCCTTTTTGTAGCAATGCTCCTTTTCAGTAATTCATTCAAAGAGGCTGGATCTAAAAATAGCCTATGAGGTAATGAGTCTAAAAATAGCCTGAAGGAATGGATTAATGTCAAGCATAATGTATATGAATAATCGTAAACTGTTATAAAAAAATGTAGTGTTAAAGCTTTGGTTCCCAACTAACGTTTACATTTACCAGGGAATGTCATAATTTTATCGGAACCAGACCAGGTAATTTTATCAGAACCAGACTAGGTAATGCCTCGGGTGTACATCTGTATTTCTGTTAACTCTTACTACCCTGAATTTTCAAATGGGCTATTCCAAAACTTGAATGGGTCAATATTATAGTAAATATTCAGGGATATTTTTAAAGAAAAGTGTAACATGACAAACAAAGCATTAACTGGTGAGAGGGCTCCTGTAGGAGCCCACATCTGGGTCTACACTGTTTGCGAAGAACATTGGTTACTTGTGTCCCGCACAGTAAGGGTTAAAATTGTAAACAATTAATCAACTTGAAAATGACAGAATTTGAAAAGGAATGGATTAGAATTAATTCGGAAAGTCTCACAACATTGTATTTGGTTGCCCGATCGGACAACCAGCAGCTCGTTCAGGTTGATAGAACCAACTTTTTAATTGCCACAAACAACTGTTAATGTTGAGCTCTGCTTTACTCATGAATATTCACGGAAGAAATAATGACATCATGAATATTTATCAGCTGAATTTTTCCAATATTGTATGAAAACCGACCTACATGTATATAATTCGATTAACTAACATAGTGGACAAAATCATACGGCTCCTACAGGGACTGTCTGATCTAGGTCTACTCTATTTGCAAAGATGTTAAAAAGTATATCAATTAGATAAACTGCTAACCCCTTCCACCATACAAAACAATTTTTCTCACCATTGCAAACAGAGTAGATCCAGATCTGACATATCCTGCATGAGCCATCTGATCTGGATCTGCTTTATTTGTTTATAATGGATCTGACTTTATAATTTCTGCCAATATTAAACCTTCCTGTGTGCATATGCTATTATAAAACTTCAGTTAATAAATATTCCTGAAAATGTCTTACATGAATATTCAAATAATGTTCATATAAACATGTTTTCTCACATTTGCAAACAGAGTAGACCCAGATCAGACGGCTCCTAGAGGAGCTGTCTGATCAGGGTCTGCTCTGTTTGCTAATAAAATTTGATATATATGTTTCTTTGTTTTCCAAAATGACTACAATGTTGCATCTTCCACATTTCTTTATAACTATTTTTTAAGGGAATATTCAGTACGTATTGAAATTAGGACTTAATATAGATCAAGGACAAGGTCAAGAGCAGACCTGGATCAGAAACATCACATTTAACCTTTTACCCCTTATGCGCCTTTACAAATACAATAGACCCAGAGCAGACGGCTCCCGTAGGAGCTGTCTGATCTGGGTCTACTGTGTTTGCTTGTGGAATAATAAAGATATGATATTACAAGTTTCTGCAATAGCCAAACACCCCTGTGTCCATGTACAGTATAACCTCTCAATAACGACAACTAAATTGTGTTAATTAGTTGGTATTCAGGGCAGGTGGCTGCTGAAAGCAAGGTGAAAGTAAAACAGAACGCTCCTATAGCAGTGTGCTGTTCTATTTTCACCTTGCTTTAAGCAGCCAGCAGCCTTTAACACAAAGTTCTTGATGTAATTTAGTGGTCGTTATGGAGAGGTTTTAGTGGCCGTTATAGAGAGGTTTTAGTGGCCGTTATAGAGAGGTTTTAGTGGCCGTCATAGAGGTTTTAGTGATTGTTATAGAGAGGCTTTAGTGGTCATTATAGAGGCTTTAGTGGTCGTTATAGAGAGGTTTTAGTGGCCTTTATAGAGAGGTCTTACTGTACTGTTATAGCAAATAATCTACTGGTAATTAATATTCATGAATATTTCTTACATGTAAAAAAGTAGGGAAAATAAATAAACATAATAAACATAATAAAAATTAAAGTTATATTTCTTTTAATAAATGGATAAATGATATGCATATGAATTGTTTTTTAAACTAAAATGAAAACATTTTAACCCTTTCCTCCATAAATACGCTTTTCTATGCCTCTGTGATAGTCACTTCTTGAAACCATTGTGATAAATAGAGCATTTGCTCCTATGGAGTAATTGCTCTATTCTTCACAATTGTTTCTATACTACACACTTATAATATTTTTCTTTTCTTAAGTAAATGCTCCTTTTCGGTAGATTCATTCAAAGAGGTTGGATCTAAAAATAGCCTATGGAGGAAAGGATTAAGACAAAACTGATTATACAGCTTATGACATGGCCAATTTAGGCCAAAGCTTCAAGTATCCATGATGCCATTAAAAACTATAGGGGCCACCTGATAAGGGCCGCTCTGTTTGCTTAACCCTTTCCCCGTTCTATATTTAGTCAAAATTTCAAAACCTACTGAATATTCAGAGAAAATAGTTATGATGAAATATGGAAGGTGGAACATTATAGCCATTTTAGAAAGCAAAGAAACAGATCCTTCAAATTCTATTAGCAAACAGAGAGCAGACCCTGATCAGACAGCTCCTCTAGGAGCTGTCTGATCTGGGTCTACTCTGTTTGCAAATGCATGAAAACACGTTTATATGAGGGAAAGGGTTAACCCTTACTGTCTGATCTGGGTCTACTCTGTTTGCAAATGCATGAAAACAGGTTTGTATGAGGGAAAGGGTTAACCCTTTCCCAGTTCAATGTAATCATGTGAGAAATAATGACATCATGAATATTTATTAGCTGAAATTCTATAATGGCATTATGTACACAGGAATCTAGTATGAGTTCCCAAGCAAAATGACGTCTGGTCTGGGTCTATTCTGTTTGCAAAAACATGAGAGTGTTTGTATGAAGGAAATTTATTCCCTCATACTGACGCCTCTGAAAAATTGATGTTGTTAAACGATTGTGATAATAGAGCATTTATCACAATTGTTTCAAACTTACAAAATTCTATAAATTTCCTTTTTGTAGCAATGCTCCTTTTCAGTAAATTCATTCAAAGAGGCTGGATCTAAAAAACGCCTAAGAGGTAATGAGTCTAAAAATAGCCTATGAGGGAATGGGTTAAAATATAATATAGATCTGATTCTTTAGTTTCTGCCTCAGGCAAAATGCCATGTGCTCATATGTCACACATTCTAAAATGTAACCCTTTCCTCCATAAATATGCCTTTCTACCCCTCTGTTATAGTTACTTCTTGAAACCATTGTGATAAATAGAGAGCATTTCACAATGATTGCAATACTACACAATTCTAAAATTTTCCTTATCTCTAGTAAGTGTTCCTTTTTTGGTAGATTTATTTAAAGAGGTTGTCTCTGAAAATAGCCTATGAGGGAACGGGTTAATCTTATTAATATTCATGATGTCATTATTTCTCACATGAATATTTATGAGGTTAAAGCAATTACTTATTTAACCCAGTTCTGCATATTGACGCTTCTGTAAAAGTCACTTTGTGAAACCATTGTGATAAATAGAGCATTTGCTCCACAGGAGTAAATGCTCTATTTATCACAATGGTTTCAATACTACACAATTTTGAAAATTTCCTTTTCTCTAGTTAATGCTCCTTTTTGGTAGATTTAATGAAAAGAAGTTAGGTCTAAAAATAGACTAAGTGGGAATGGGTTAAAACAAAAACATCCTTTTCCTGATGAATATTCATAACAGAAATAATGATAGCATGAATATTAATGAGCTAATTTTAAAGTCTGTATGCTAACCCTTTCCCATTAACCCTTTGCTTGTTATTCACGTTTATATACCTACCTGTAAATAGTGAAGACCCGGATGAGACAGCTCCTGCAGGAGCTGTCTCATCAGGGTCTGTACTATTTACAAATTGATTATGCAACCAGTGCACTCCACAGCAGTGATTGCACAGCAAAATATTTGTACACAGTGAAGATATATGTAATTATACAACAGGGCATGGGTAAAAAAGGAGAAATGAATTTTAAAAAACAGCAAGAGAAGGGTTAAACATGTTTTCACGCATTTGCAAACAGAGTAGACTAAGACCCAGATCAGACGGCTCCATCTGATCATGGTCTATTCTGTTTGCAGATGCTTGAAAACACGTTTATATGAGGGAAAGTGTCAACTCTTTGCATGCTAGTGGCGAAACGGTGATTACCTATGCAAACAGTTTGGATCCAGACGAGATGCCGCATTATCCTCAGGGTCCAAACTGTTTGTCATCTTGATAATATTTTTGCATAGAAATTAGAGAAAAGTTATTTTAAGAATTGAAGCAGACGACAATTGTTGCAGACGAAAAATTATCTGATTATACAGTTTCTGTCATGATAAAAAATTAGCTAATGAATATTCATGAGGTCATAATTTATAAATTATTGTATTAACCCATTACCTCATAGGCTATTCTTAGACTCATATGCTATTTTTAGATACAATTTCTTTGAATAAATCTACCGAAAAGGAGCATTAACAAGAAAAAAGGATTTTTTTTAGAACTTTGCAGTTTGAAACCATTGTGATAAACTCCTATAGGAGCAAATACTCTATTTATCACAATGGTTTCACAAAGTGACTTTTACAGAGTCGTCAAAATTCGTCAATATGACGGAATGGGTTAATATTCATGAAGAAAAGGGATAAATTGCATAATATCATAGCTTATAGTCAAATAAGAACACCCACACACACACACACATCATTTTTGTGTATCATCAAATTATTACCATGGTTACACAACACTGTTACCCTGACAAGAAACATCACAACAGTCTGACCTTTTCATAAACTTCAAACTTAAACTTAATGCCGTTTTCTTCCTGCACGTCTTGTGTAGGCAGATCTCCAGGACTGGAAAGAAAAAGAATAACCACACTTTAACCTTCATAGGCTATTTATCGACTCATTACCTCATAGACTATTTTTAGACTCATTACCTCTTAGGCTATTTTTAGACTCATTACCTCTTAGGCTATTTTTAGATGCAACTTCTTTGAATGAATCTACCGAAAAGGAGCATTAACTAGAGAAAATAAAAAAAATAAGATTTTTGTAGTTTTGAAATCATTTTGATAAACAGAGCCTTTGTTCCTATGGATCAAATGTTTTATTTGTCACCATGGTTTTGCAGAACCAAGTCCTTCGTACTAGACTATAGACCAAGGTCTGATGTAACAGTGCCTTACGAACCAGAGAAATCAAAGAGAACCAGAGAAACTCTGACGATAATAGCAGTAGGGCAAAGTTGTAAAATAACTCTTGACAATGTTTTTACCCTTTCCACCGTAAATAGGCCTTTCTATACCCCTGAAATAGTCACTTCTTGAAACCATTGTGATAAATAGAGGAGCAAATGCTGTAGTTATCAATGGTTTCACAATGGTTTCAATACAACACAATTCTATACTAGAAAATTGTGTCTGTAAGACACAGCGATGCCCCCGTGGTGGTGCTTGCCTAGCTGCATGTAAGTTTCTAAGTAATTTGACCTTGACCTTGGGCTTGCGGGCAGCATGGGCTGGATGCGCAATGGAAGTATTGATGGTGGTTTATGTGTGTTATGAAGTGTTTGTTATGGGGTGGTTTTGTTATATACATTGGGAGTGTTTGTTATAGGGTGGGAGGTATTGTTATAGAGAAGGAGGTTTTGTTATATACATTGGGAGTGTTTGTTATAGGGTGGTTTTGTTATTTGCATTGGGAGTGTTTGTTATGGGGTGGTTTTGTTATATACATTGGGAGTGTTTGTTATAGGGTGGGAGGTATTGTTATAGAGAAGGAGGTTTTGTTATATACATTGGGAGTGTTTGTTATAGGGTGGTTTTGTTATATACATTGGAAATGTTTGTTATAGGGTGGTTTTGTTATATACATTGGGAGTGTTTGTTATAGGGTGGGAGGTATTGTTATAGAGAAGGAGGTTTTGTTATATACATTGGGAGTGTTTGTTATAGGGTAGTTTTGTTATATACATTGGAAGTGTTTGTTATGGGGTGGTTTTGTTATATACATTGGAAGTGCTTGTTATAGGATGGGAGGTATTGTTATATACAATGGGAGTGTTTGTTATAGGGTGGTTTTTGTTATATACATTGGGAGTGTTTGTTATAGGGTGGGAGGTATTGTTATAGAGAAGGAGGTTTTGTTATATACATTGGGAGTGTTTGTTATAGGGTGGTTTTGTTATATACATTGGAAGTTTTTGTTATAGAGAAGGAGGTTTTGTTATATACATTGGGAGTGTTTGTTATGGGGTGGTTTTGTTATATACATTGGGAGTGTTTGTTATAGGGTGGGAGGTATTGTTATAGAGAAGGAGGTTTTGTTATATACATTGGGAGTGTTTGTTATAGGGTGGGAGGTATTGTTATAGAGAAGGAGGTTTTGTTATATACATTGGGAGTGTTTGTTATAGGGTGGGATGTATTGTTATAGAGAAGGAGGTTTTGTTATATACATTGGGAGTGTTTGTTATAGGGTGGGATGTATTGTTATAGAGAAGGAGGTTTTGTTATATACATTGGGAGTGTTTGTTATAGGGTGGGATGTATTGTTATAGAGAAGGAGGTTTTGTTATATACATTGGGAGTGTTTGTTATAGGGTGGGATGTATTGTTATAGAGAAGGAGGTTTTGTTATATACATTGGGAGTGTTTGTTATAGGGTGGGATGTATTGTTATGGAGAAGGAGGTTTTGTTATATACATTGGGAGTGTTTGTTATAGGGTGGGATGTATTGTTATGGAGAAGGAGGTTTTGTTATATACATTGGGAGTGTTTGTTATAGGGTGGGAGGTACTGTTATAGAGAAGGAGGTTTTGTTATACAGTGAAAGAGTTTAATATATATAAGGAGGGTTTGGTATAGGGAGTGGGAGGTTTTTCGTTGTTACTGAGTGAGGGTGGAGCTTTCGTTACAGGGTTTGCTGTCAACCATCATGTGTCAGACTCATACTTTACTTACTTCTCTACTTTACGAAACGTGTTTTCGTCGAGGGAAGGTAGAAATGTGTCACACTTAATGTCCGCCATTATGCGGGTGAGATATATCCGGCAATCAAAATTACTTCTCATGGCTTCCTGAAAAAGACGAAAAGTAAAATACTGACAAGTACATGATAATCTAGTTAATTAGATGTAATTCTCATTTTAAATAACACTAATCTCTTTAACCCATTGCCTCATAGGTTATACATGTATTTAAAAAAAAGAGTAAAGTACTTAGTTCTACTTTCAGTCCGAATGACCGCTGAGCCGACTGTACAATTACTCCCCTGGTCATCGAGTCATTGGTCTACAATATTGAGCACTGCTAACATATGGCGCAATCATGCAGCCGCACTACCGGCAAGTGACCCTCACAGGTACCCATTTTAACCCCTGGGTGGAGAGGATGTGCGGGTGGGAGACACGGAAAAGCGTCTCTGAAATTTCTGGGAGGGGGCTGGGATTTGAACACCGGACCCAAGGACTGATAGTCAAGCGTGTTACCACTAGACCACCTTCCCTCGACGAAATTAGGTTCCTACCTCTTTGAATAAATCTACCAAAAAGCACTTAAAGCAGCATTTACTAGAGAAAAGGAAAAAAACAAAATTGTGTAGGTTTGAAACAAGTGTGATAAATAGAGCAACTTCTCTATTTAACTCTTTGCACGCTAGCGGCAAAACTGTGATTACCTGTGCAAACAGTTTGGATCCAGATGAGACGCCGCATAATGCAAACTGTGATTACCTATGCAAACAGTTTGGATCCAGATGACACGCCGCATAATGCGGCGTCTCATCAGGATCCAAACTGTATGTCATCTTGACAATAGTTTTGCAAAAAAATGAGAGAAAGTTTATTTTAAGAATTGAAGCAGACGACAATTGTTGCAGACGAAAAATTACTTAGCGTGCAAAGAGTTAACACAAGGGTTTCAAAACTGACTTGTACAGAGGCTAATAAAGATTTTTTTTTTAGGAAATGGTTAACCCTCTACTCCATGAGTATTCACATAAAAATAATGACATCATAGATATAGATACGATTATTTTTACGACAGAACATGGACACAGAAATCATTGGCCATTGCAGAAACTGTAGAATCAGATTTACATTTTTTAACCCCTTTCCTCCATAGTGCGCCTTTCTAAAGGCTTGGTCACAACCCGCTGTGCGTGTTTTTAGGAGAGGCCATGGCTGCTACGTTTTTCTGAAAACGTGGGGAAGAAGTAGCAAGTGAAGGGAGAAACGCACGACACACGCAGGGTTGCTCTAGGTGTCCGTATGTGGCACGCATGTCAGCCTCGCCCTGAACAGTTGCATGCATCGTACGTTACATACGTGGTAAGTGAGTTGAAAGTGTTTACAACGTGCCTATAACTTACCATCTTCGTGCGATTGCCACATTATTGTACGGAGGCCATACGGTCCACGTGCTGCTCACTTACGGTCCACGTGAGTTTTGTCATTTCATTGGACAGTAGCCCTGGGGAAGTGCCGAGTGAGCACAGACCACATACACGCACGTGCTCAGTGCGCCGTCTATAGAGAAAGCGACTGTGGGAAAAAGATTAAAACACTCACACAGTCAGTGCGTTGTGCACACGTTGGCTGTAGAAGGCATGTGCGTCACCCGTACGTTGGTGAATCCGTAGCCCGAACGCAGCGAAAGTTTTGCATGCACTAAAAGTGCTACGGCTTGTCTGCATGCTCCTAAATCCGTACAGAGGTGGTACTCACCACGTACGGATCCCCAAAGTTTCCCCACGTTTTTGCATGTAGACAACATGCTCTTGCACGTACGGCAGGTTGTGACCACCGCTTTACCCACTGTAAAAGTCACTTTTTGAAACCACTGTGAGAAATAGAGCATTTAATTTTGCTCCTTAATAGGAGCAAATGTTCAACTTATCACAATGGTTTCAACACTACAAAATCCTAAAAGTTTAATAATAATAATTTAACCCTTTCCTCCATAATGCGCCTTTCTAACCCACTGTAAAAGTCATTTTTTTGAAACCACTGTGATAAATAGAGCATTTGCTCCTTAGGAGCAAATGCTCAACTTATCACAATGGTTTCAACACTACAAAATCCTAAAAGTTTCCTTTTCTTGTTAATCCTCCTTTTTGGTAGATTTATTCAAAGAGGTTTGATCTAACAATAGGCTATGAGGGAATGGGTTAATAAGCAAACAGAGAAGTTCAATGCAGAGATACATGCAGGACTGAAACAACTCCAATAATCAGGGTTCATACAGAGATTTGGTGGGAACATTAAGCACTTTTCAAGGACTTTAACTCACAATTCAAGCACTATTATCGACACAAACTGTTTTTCCCAAGCACTGAAAATGTCCATTCAAAAGCAACCACAAGCAGGAAATAGCTTAGTTAAGTGCAAGAGTACTGCAGAATGTTCCTACAGGATCTTTCAGCATTACTTTTACACTCCATATCTGCAAATGTCAAAGATTCTACTATAGTATACTTGATTGACGAGCCACAGGAAGTCTATAGAAGCCAATAGTTCTGCCTGGACAGTTTTTAAGAACATTTATGAAGATTTTCAAGCATTTTCAGGATTGGCCAAACTTTAAGCACTTTTCAAACACATAATTATGTTTTCAAGCACTTTCAGGGTTCCCACAAAACAGAAACAAGAGGGCCATTGGCCCTATATCGCTCACCTGAGTTACAGTAATACATGTATATTGACATGTTAATTTTTCAGTGGAAAACAATCTAGCAGATGAAATAAGCTTAGTGCACTGCTTTCACCCTTTCACTGCTGAATAAACTTGAACTGGATTCAGAACTAATACCAAGTGAATGGTTGACCAAGATCTAAACTGTTTACAACTTGTGCCATTTTTGCCTTAGCTCAAAATGCCTAAAACTGGTCTTTGAGAAATTCAAATGACTTCAATAAAGCTATGCAATTAATGCAATTATACCTTGACCCAGGTATATAGGCAAATAAAGTGCTAGGCAGTACATAATGCCAGTTTTTGTGTGAAATGACCAATAAGAATATCTTTAAAAATCGTTTAACCCTTTCCCTCATATAAAGCTGTTTTCATGCATTAGCAAACAGAGTAGACTCAGATCAGACGACTCCTACGGAAGCTGTCTGATCTGGGTCTTCTCTGTTTCTTTTGACACAATATAGATCGGATTCTACAGTTTTTGTCAAAGCAAAAACTTCTCTTCAGAGAAATAATGTGTTTTACACATTAAAAATAAGAGTAGACTAGATCAGAAGGCTGCTATAGAAGCTGTCTGATCAGGGTCTGCTCTGTTTACATTTGACAAGATATAGATTTGATTTTACAGTTTTTTTCAAAGCTAAAACTTCTATTTATGGCAATAACAATTTTTTAAGCATTAGCAAACAAGAGTAGTCCCAGATCAATTTTTGTCAAAGCAAATAGGTTAAGGGTTAATAGGTGTTTAGAAATAATTCTAGATCTAGGTGTGAATATCTCATGATAATTCAATTAAACGGGTCATTAGTATTTTTAACAATTGAAATTGAGAAGAGTTACGTCTATTGTTATAATTAAGTTATATTTACTCAGTTATTTCATTAATATCATACAAAATTCAGACATTTTAGGACTTTTTAATGTGTTGTCATCAACTTTTATATAAAAATGTTATATTTAAGATGCTTTTTTGGGCAGCAGTAGTAATTTTAACACCTATCATTGTTAGGGGGGCAAATGCATTATCATGTTTTCTTAAGAATTACCATGACTTATATCAGTTGGGCCATTGCATAATCATGTTTTCACAGTTTTCTTAAACATTACCATGACTTACATCAGTTGGGTTTGGACCCAGATCAAAAGTCTAGATGGTGATCATTTTCCTTGATTGGCTGAATTGTTACTTTCCAATATCTCTCACATCTAATTTGAGAGACATTGGAAGACACCATGTAACATCTAGCTATCACTAACACTACACACTGGGGTTAATAGGTCAAAATGCCTTTAATGTTTCGTCTGCAACAAAAAGTTATTGTCATCTGCTTCAATTCTTAAATTAAACTTACTTTCTTTTTATTGCAAAAATATGGTTAAGATGACAAACAGTTTGGATCCTGATGAGACGCTGCAGTATGCGGCCTCTCATCTGGATCCAAACTGTTTGCATAGGTAATCACAGTTTCACCACTAGCATGCAAAGAGTTAAGAGTCATGCATTGACCTGGAGAGATTTTACTGCCGAGCACTGTAACCTTTGAACTGAAGGATCTGGAGTTGTTCATTTAACCCTTAATTTCCCTCATATAAACTTGTTTTCATGCATCTGCAAACAGAGTAGACCCAAATAAGGTGGCTCCTGTAGGATCAGTGTCTGTTATTTGCTAATGGAATTTGACAGATCTGTTTCTATGCCTTTTAAAACAGCTACACTGATTCACCTTCAACATTTTATCATAAATAGATATAAATAGAATGACACTGGAACTCCAATGCAGTTATCTCCCTTTGTCCCTTATGGCTATGCTGATGGGACAAGGGAAATAACTGTGAGGAAATTACCTTTTAAGTGTTACAGATTCAGATGTTAAGTAGCATAAAACCCCAGGGTGAGACCATTTTTGGCCCAGGGGTCATTATTTGAACACACCTGATAGTGGTATATTAGGTGATGCTTCATACCAAATATCTTAGCTCTAGATTATGTGGTTTCAGACAAAAAGATTTTTAAAGGTTTCCCTATATAAGTCTATGTAAAAACTACAAGCCCAAGGGCAGGGCCATTTTTGGCCCGGGGGTCATCATTTTAACAAACTTGGTAAAGGACCATTAGATGATGCTATATACCAAATATCAAAGCTCTAGAAATTGTGGTTTCAGAGAAGAAGATTTTTAAAGATTTAAAAAAAAACCCTGAAAAAGTAGTGGGGCGGGGCCATTTTTTGCCCGGGGGTCATGATTTTAACAAAACTGATAGAGGACACCCTAAGGTACATTTCTGTGAAATTTGGTTGAAATCCTCCCAGTGGTTTAGGAGAAGAAGTCATTTGAAATAAAAGTGAACGGACAGACGGACGGACAGACGGACAGACGGACAGACGGACAGACGGACAGACGGACAGACGGACGACGGACGACAGGCGGTCACAATAGCTCACCTTGAGCCTTTGGCTCAGGTGAGCTAAAAATAAAATTCCCTGACTTTTCACTGACTTTTCCCTGACCAAATTTCATTTTTCCCTGACCCCATGTTAACCAAAGGTGATCGACGCATGCTTGGACTCACCCATGGAAACAACAACAACCCCCCTCCCCCCCCCCCACCCAAAAAAAAAAAAAAAAAAAAAAAAATGTGATCGAAGTATGTTAAACTAGCCTAAAACTATCTATTTGAACCTTAAACCACTCCGAAAAACAAGAAAAGCACGACCCGGAAAAAAATTTCCTATCGGGTCTATATATGTATTGAAAGGTATCCAACTACGACAGATCAGCGGCGGAAAATACAACAGTCGTGTTTTTCAAAGTCTTACAGCAAAGCCAATTCAACACCGATTTTAATCAGTTTGGTCTTGATCCGTTCCAAATTCCATATGCTAAGCGGCATTATTAGTGATTTCCTTAAATATTGCCCCGTCTTGTCGCTGCAAGACCGTGAATTTGAAAATACGCTAGAGCGAAACGATGTGACTCCCGCCAGGATGCATAGAAGTATATAGGGGGATCTGTATTCGTTAAACTTTTCAGCAAAAACGCGAATTATGCTGAAACACATTCGAAAAACATTCAACTTACCGCTGTTAAAACGGTGCTGGCTATTTGTAGTCTGCTATGAGACGCCAGTTTTCTTTCTCCTACTTTCGATTTGAACGGAGGTGGCCAAATCGCTGTGGCCCGGATATTTACATATCGAATAGTTTATGAGCCGGGTCACAGCAAAATGGTCGAATCCGTTCAAAAGGAAAGTTGGAGAAAGAAAGCTGGCGCCTCGTAGCTGACTGGAAATAGTAAGCACCGTTTTAAGTGCGGTGAGTTTAATGTTTTTAGATAGTGTTTAACCATAATTCACGTTTTTGTTGAAAAGATTAACGAATACAGATCCCCCTATATACGTCTATGCATCCTGGCGGGAGTCACATCGTTTCGCTCTAGCGGTTTTTCAAATTCGCGGTCTTGCAGCGACAAGACGGAGCAATATTTAAAGAAAGCACTAATTGTGCCGCTTAGCATATGGAATTTGGAACGGATCAAGACCAAACTGATTGAAATCGGTGTTGAATTGGCTTTGCTGTAAGACTTTGAAAAACATGACTGTTGTATTTTCCGCCGCTGATCTGTCGTAGTTAGATACCTTTCAATACATATATAGACCCGATAGGAAATTTTTTCCGGGTCGTGTTTTTCTCGTTTTTCGGAGTGGTTTAAGGTTCAAATAGATAGTTTTAGGCCAGCTGAACATGCTTCGATCACAATTTTTTTTTTTTTTTTTTTTTTTGGTGGGGGGGGGGGGTGTTCCATGGATGAGTCCAAGCATGCGTCGGGCACCTTTGATGTTAACAGAAGTTTAATTGATCATCTATGAGCAATCTGCCTATCCTTACCACCTCTCTCTTTATGACAACTATATATACAGAAGTAGTGTTTTGATCATTTTAAAAATGTTTTTGACTTTTTCATCCTTAACTGCTCAATACTGAATGTAACATGCATGATGCCAAACATGTCCTAATATGCACCCTAAGTATAAAGTCTCTTGAATCTTTTCTACCTCTCTTAACCCATGACTCCATGAATTTTTATTAAAGACTCTATCTACTATGAATATATTATTAAGTAAAAATTTATTTTTAAGCAAAGTTAAGAAATATTTGGCAGTAGACTAAAGTAAAAATTCAGATTTATAATATGTTTCTAAGCAAACAGAGTAGACCCTCATTGGTCTATTCTGTTTGCAAAGGTGATAAAACGTGTATCTATGATGGAAAGGGTTAATCTTTCAGTTTTTCTGTGTAAGCTGAATTTTAAAATAGTAAATATAGTGTGTAAGACACTGATATAGCATGCTATTAAAATGGGGTCAAAATTGGCCCGCCCAAGGGCCGGCTAGTTTTCTATAGGAACACATAGTGAAAACTTTGAAAATCTTCTCCTCTGAATGTCTGGTGAGCGATACCAGAGCCTTTCAGGCCCTCTTGTTTTGCAATTTAATCAAAATTTTGCATCACTTGTGATGTTTTTCCCAAATTGGGAAAAATAGGTCCTTTTAACGGGTCTCTGTAGATGCAAGAAAAGGGTCTGCATTTCCCTGTTTTCAAAATAGCAGACAAAATATTGCTGCCCTTACAAGTGAAGAGAGTACAGTAGAATGTCCAATATCTAGCACTGCTGTCCAGCCTGTCCTAACAAGTGAAGACACTACAGTAGAATGTCCAATATCTAGCAGCTGCCCAGCCTAAGACACTACAGTAGAATGTCCAATATCTAGCATTGCTGCCCTATTCTAGCACTGCTGTCAAAATGGATGCTGGAGTCTTGCAGAGGTACCACAATTCTCCAATAATTTTGTTTTAACAGACTTCATGACAGATATACTTTAAAATTTGGATGTGAAATATACAAAGCTAATCAAAGATGCATAAAGATATTTGGTTTGGTCAAAATTGAAGAAACTGCCTTAGCCTTTTATTTTCATTCTTTCTCCTTTTTGACATATTTCCTCAACCCTCATCCTTTGGTTCCAAATTTCCCTGACTTTTCCCTGACTTTTGCCAAATTTCAAATTTCCCTGACCAATTAAAAAATTCCCTGACTTTTCCCTGACCTTGAAATTATTTTTTCCCCCTGACTTTTCCCTGTCCGTGGGAACCCTGACTTTACACGGTTACTTTGGTAATCTCTGAAATTCCCTCATAGGCTATGTTTAGATTCATTACCTCATAGGCTATTTTTAAATCAAACCTCTTTGAATAAATCTACCAAAAAGGAGGACTAACTAGAGGAAAGGAAACTTTCAGGATTTTGTAGTTTTGAAATCATTGTGATAAGTGGCGCATTTGCTCCTAAGGAGCAATTTAATGCTCTATTTATCACAGTGGTTTTAAAAAGTGACTTTTACAGTGGGTTAGAAAGGCGCATTATGGAGGAAAGGGTTAAATTATTATTATTATATTATTATATCACACTTTTCACACAGGATACATGTGTTAAAAAGCGCTAAATAATATTTATCACAATGGTTTCAACAGGTGTTTTTTAACAGAGGGGTAGAAAGTGCGTATTTAATGGAGGAAAGGGTTAAACATGTATTTAGATCCTACCTCTGTGAATAAATCTTTTATATATAAATAAGTTTTCAAGGCTGTGCACACCCTATATATGTATATCAACGCAGATCAAGCACAGAAGACGATGCTGAATTGGTCATGTACTCCAAGAAGAAGAGACAGTCATTCTAAGGGCTGCAAAGGACTCCCATTGGATGAAGATCAAGGGGTCGGCCCAAAGAAACTTGGCGTATGACAGTCGAAAATGAGACAAGGAAGTAAAATTGGAGCTAGGGCCAAAAACAGATAAAGGACCAGCTGCAAAAGCGAGTTCTGGTAGTGACCTTATGTGCAAATCTGCACAAAGAAGATTAACCCATTCTCTCATAGGTTATTTTTAGACCCAACAACTTTGAATAAATCTACTGAAAAGGAGCATTAACTAGAGAAAAGGAATTTTCTTTTTAGAATTTTGTAGTTTGAAACCATTGTGATAAAAAGAGCATTTGCTCCTATAGGAACAAATGCTCTATATATCACAATGGTTTCACAAAGTGACTTTTACAGAGTAGTCAAAATTCGTCAATATGAGGGAATTGTGGTGATTTTTACAGAGGCGTAGAAAGGCGTATTTATGGAGGAAAGGGGTAAGTAAGTAAACAGGGAAGACCCGATGGCTTCTACAACAGCTGTCTGTTCGGGGTCTGCAAACAGAGTAGACCCAGATCCGACGCCTGATCAGGGTCTGCTCTCTTTACTTATAATATGATAAAGATCAGATTTTACACCTTCAGCTGCCAGTGTTCATATGCCATTATAACAAGAGCTGTCCGCAGACAGCGCGCTCCACTTTCTATAGTCAGAGAGGGAAGATAACTATAGCAAAATTAATTTTAAGGTCACCTGCTCTTGTGAAATGGGTCCCCCTTGTAACACTTAACATGTATACCAAAGTTGAACCAAATATCTTGGACAGTTTCTGAGACATAGACCTGAACATAAAACTTAACCAACAATGAAAATTCTAAGTCGAAAAGGGACATAACTATGGCAAAATTAATTTTATACCTACCCTTGTGAAATAGGTTCCCCTTGTGATAGTAAACATGCATACCAAATATGAACCAAATATCTTTAATGGTTTCTGAGAAAATGACCTTAACAAAAAGGTTAACCAACGCCGATGCCGACGAGAGGGTCATGACAATAGCTCCACTTTTTGAAAAAGTGCAGCTTAAAATGAATCTAATTAAAGCTCATGACATCATATATTCATTGAGTAAAGGATTAACCCTTTCCCTCATATAAACGTGCTTTCACGCATTTGCAAACAGAGTAGACACATATCAGACAGCTCCTAGAGGAGCGGTCTGATTAGGGTCTGCTCCGTTTGCTATAAAAGTTAATAGATCTGTTTCTTTGCTTTTTAAAATGTCTACAATGTTCCAGTGGAAATTTAGAATGAGGTAAGAATTCAATGAAAAAACCCTGGTTAATCCCATTGTCCCTGTTAATTATGTTAAAGCTGCCATGATATGGATCCACAGCATGACAGTTTCAAATCTTATGGTGAAAAGTACTGTTTTGATGGGTTTTTGTCAAGTGTTTTCGCGGTTTGGACAAACAGGAAATCCACTCTTGGCACAGTGTGAAAGCGATTTGTAGATAAAAATCTTACTGTGTTTTACAATGCTTACGGACATGTTTGTTTCAGAAACTGGAGCAACAGACTGTGATAGGTGTTGATCTGTCGGCGAAAAATTAGGATCTACCGTTGCCTGCCTCCATAGTATAACACTCATTTACACTAACTTGGTCACTCACCTCATAAACATAACTGCCACCTGTAACATGCACATTATGACTTGGTCACCCACCTCATAGACTGAACTGCCCCCTATAACATGCACATTATGACTTAGTCACTCACCTCATAAACAGAACTGCCACCTATAACATGCACATTATGACTTAGTCACTCACCTCATAAACTGAACTGCCCCCTATAACATGCACATTTTCTATTTTAGTCTCCCCTAAGCTGCCCTGGCTGGCCAGATTTACTGCTTCCTCAAAACTGTGACAGACATACACTCCGTCTTGAATTTCTCTAAAACACATAAATGGGTGGACCTTTAACCTCATGACATCATGAATATTCATTACCGAATAATTATGTTATGTTATGCAAATGAGCATGGGATGTTTGGGAAATGGCACAAACTTTATAATCATGTCTATATCATTCCATAAGCGAACAGAGCAGACCCTGATCAGATGGCTCCTACAGGATTCTGTCAGGTATCCCCCCACAACAACAGCCTTTACCCTTTCCCTCATATAAACGTGTTTTCAAACATCTGCACACAGAGTAGACCCAGATCAGACGGCTCCTAGAGGAGCCGTCTGATCAGGGTCTACTCTGTTTGCTAATAGAATTTCAAAGATCTGTATCTTTACTTAATAAGCTACGATTCTCCACCTTCCATATTTCATTGTAACCTTTTTCTCCATGAATATTCAGTAGGTATTGAAATTTGTAATAAACATAGAACAGGGAAAGGGTTAACAGAAAATCAAAGGGCAGGTAACTCATGTGTGCAATTTAGATACTGAACCAGAATATGTAATACACATTTGCACTTCAGCCAGATCAATGAAATACAATATAACTTGTCTTAACCCTTTCCTCCATAAATATGTCTTTCTACACCTCTGTAAAAGTCACCTGTTGAAACCATTTAGATAAACAGAGCATTTGCTCCTATAGGTTACAAACTGCAAAATTCTAAACATTTTCCTTTTTTCTAGTTAATTCTCCTTTTTGGTAGATTTATTCAAAGTGGTTTGATCTAAAAATAGCCTATGAAGGAATGGGTTAAGTAGCAATTAAAAAGAGGCCTAATTATGGGTTTGTAATGTAGGTCAAAAGTAATGCACAACTCTCCTGTCAGAGCTCTCTGCATTATTTTTTCCCTGTATTAACCCTTTCCTCCATCAATACCCCTTTCTATGACTCTGTAATTATCACTTCTTGAAATCATTGTGATATATAGAGCATTTGCTCTGTTTATCACAATGGTTTCAATACTACACAATTCTGAAATTTCACTTTTCTCCAACGATGTTCAATAGATGAATGGCTATCTAACTCCTTCCCTCATATATAAACAGTTTTCATACATTTGCAAACAGAGAGGATCCAGATCAGATGGATACAGTATGAGCCGTCTGATCAAGGTCTGTTCTGTTTGCCTAAGAAATTATTAAATTTTGACTCTCAGCTTCTATCAATTCAAAAATAATTTCTTTGAACATGTTTTTTTTTCCTTCAAAATTCAGCTAATAAATATTCATGTCATTACTTCTTCCATGAATACTGAACAGGTAATGTTTTTACTACCCCCCCCCCCCTGCCTGCACAGGTAATGGGTTTACCCCCGCCTTCATATAAATGCCTTTTCACGCATTTGCAAACAGAGTACACCCAGATCAGACGACTCCTATATGAGCCCCATGATCAAGGTCTGCTCTGTTTGCTAATGGAATTTGATAAATCTGTTTGTTTAGTTTCTGAAATGGCTACGGTGTTCCGCCTTCCAAATTGCATTATAACTACATGTATTTTGTCCAAAATTGGAATAAATATAAATAACAAGGAAACGATTAACCCTTTAGTCTTTTCTACGCCTTTGCAAACAGAGTAGACCCAGATCCTATAGGAGCCGTCTGATCTGGGTCTGCTCTGTTTGCTTATGAGAGATGTTTCCGCAGTTTTTGCAAAAAATCCAAATTTATCTAATTAGTATTCATGACATTATTAATTATTTCATGATTATTCATGGAGGAAAAAGATTAAACAGCAAGTCAACAAAGCCAAAATATGTTCACTATAATTCAAGGGGCATAAATCTTGAGCAACTGCAGATATCTGCAACATAGTCACTCCTGGGTTATTCCCCTTGATTTATTAACACTCTATTCACTAACCTTTTATTGACTTTGAAAATAGCATAGAATGAGATCAGACCTATAGGAGCTGTCTGACCAGGCTCTGCTCTGTTTACTTATGGAATAATGTAGATATGATTCTACAGTTTTATTCAGGCCAGAGCTATTTATGGTCATAGAGTAAGGGCTTGACCCTTTCCTTCATATATATTAAAATTGTCATTTCTCCACCAAACCCTATGTTGTGACCATTTTAATTTATGCATCTTATCTGGAGCTTTGTTTATAGTTTATAATATCATAACAAATATAGGAATTTTTATTATGACATAGAGTGTAGAATCATTATCACATACATTATCAAATGATTTCACAGAGCAGAAACTAATCGGAAGGCTCCTACAGGCTGTCTGTTCTGGGTCTACACTGTTTGAAAAGGCATAAGGGTGTATATATAGTGCAAACAGCTAAGCCTAATGAACACATACTTTGTATATAGAGAGGAAACGGTTAATTAGCACATACTTTGTATAAAGAGAGAAAACAGTTAATGAACACATACTTTGTATATAGAGAGGAAACAGTTAATGAACACATACTTTGTATATAGAGAGGAAACAGTTAATGAACACATACTCTGTATCTAGAAGAAACAATTTATGAACACATACTTTGTATATAGAGAGGAAATATTTAATTAACACATACTCTGTATATAGAGAGGAAACAGTTAATGAACACATACTTTGTTTATAGAGAGGAAACAGTTAATGAACACATACTATATATCTATAGAAGAAACAGTTTGTGAACAAATACTTTGTATCTATAGAAGAAACAATTTATGAACACATACTTTGTATCTATAGAAGAAACAGTTAATGAACACATACTTTGTATCTATAGAAGAAACAGTTAATGAACACATACTTTGTGTATATAGAGGAAACAGGCAACAAACACATACTTTGTGTATATAGAGGAAACAGTTAATGAAAACATACTTTGTGTATATAGAGGAAACAGTTAATGAAAACATACTTTAATTCTCGGCTCAATACTATATTGACCCTGTTTTTCAATGGCCGGAACTTCTCAGGAATAGAAAACCAGGTTTTTCTACCCATTATTACAACATTCTGTTTTCCTGAAATGAAAGAATAAACAGCAGACACGGTCCATTAACCCATTTCTACGCCTCTGTAAAGGTCACTTAATGAAACCATTGTGATAAATAGAGCATATGCTCCTATAGGAGCAAATGTTCTATTTATCACAATGGTTTCAAACTATAAAATTCTAAAATTTTACTTTTCTCTAGCTCTAGTAACTGCTCCTTTTGGATAGATTCATTCAAACAGGGTGCGACTAAAAATAGCCTATGATGTAATGAATCTAAAATAGCCTATGATGTAATGAATCTAAAAATAGCCTATGGGGGGAAAAGTTTTAATATTCATAGCCAAAATACTTAGAATGAAATACAGAAAATTGAAAATTGTAGCCATTTTAGAAACTAAAGAAACAGATCAAATTCCACAAGCAAACAGAGCAGACCCTGATTAGACGGCCATGAGTCATCTGATCTGGATCTACTCTGTTTGCAAATGCGTGAAAACATGTTTATATGAACGAGTAACTGAAAAGTTATTGTGTACTTGTCAACCACTGTGCAATGGACATGTTATTAAGTAATTGAATAAATCTACCCAAAAGGAGCATTAACTTGAGAAAAGGAATTTTTTGCTCTATTTATCACAATGGTTTCATAAAGTGACATTTACAGAGACGTAGAAAGGCATAGCTATGGAGGAAAGGGTTAACCCTTTCCCTGTTCTATGTTTATTCTGAATTTCAATACCCACTGAATAGTCATGGACAAAATAGTTAT
Source organism: Azorinus chamasolen (assembly GCA_963576725.1). Taxonomy (NCBI): domain Eukaryota; kingdom Metazoa; phylum Mollusca; class Bivalvia; order Cardiida; family Solecurtidae; genus Azorinus; species Azorinus chamasolen. The sequence continues at coordinate 5,679,965 of OY755250.1, read as the reverse complement.
ATAATGAATAATATGGAGGGTGGAATATTGGAATATATTATTTTATTTTAGAAAGTAAATAGACAGATCAGAGCAGCCCCTGATTAGACGGCTCCTCTAGGAGCCGTCTGATCTTGGTCTGCTCTGTTTACAAATGTGAAAACACATTTATATGAGGGAAAGGGTTTTGCAAACAGAATCAACCCTGATCAGGGTTTGCATCGTTATAATATAGATATGATTCTATAGATTCTGCCATGATCAATATTTCTTGTGTGCATAATGCTATTATAACAATTGAACTAATTAATATTCATGATGTCATTATTTCTTACATGGTTATTCATGGAGTAAAGGGTTAATGAATATTCACATCTATCAACAGTTATTCTTGAAAATATTTTAATTATCTTATCTGACCTCTGATTAGAGGTATAACAATAGGTCGAGCTATCGAGCTATCACAATGGTTGAGCTTGAAATAGTAATATAGTTCGATAGTAATTCAGACAATCGAGAATTATCGCCAATAGTTAATTCAACAATCGATAGTTTCAATAGTTTTCTTAAGTACAGTGGACACACTTATAGATATAATGAACAGAAAACCTCCATCTCTAATTTGAGTCTACCCTGTTTGCAAAGATATGAAAAAAATGTTTGTTTATATCATTTAAATGGTTAAATGACATACATATGTATAAATTTGTGTCCCTTTGTATGCTGTTTCTATAATTATAGAGATGTGAGTGTGTTAATATTCAAATATTGTGAGAAAAAATAGATGACTGCACATCAAGAGTGATGATTTCTTTGATAAATGAGACACAGTTTATGGAAATTGGTGGTCAAATAAGCTTTCAAGGTCAATCGCAGTGAATGAACCCATCGATTGTTAGCAGATTTCTGCCGGATTTGAATACCTTTTACTTATTATATAGAGCAGGGGTGTTTGTGAAAAAAAAAAGTTTAATTTTTATTTATTTTTTGGTTGGGTCAGAAAACTATCTTTTTGATCTATTTTTTGGTTGGGTCAGAAATAGAGG